>JAPFFP010000103.1:4760805-4782375 GCA_026153255.1 Solanum medicagineum
AAAAAAAAAAAAAAAAAAAAAAAAAAAAAAAAAAAAAAAAAAAAAAAAAAAAAAAAAAAAAAAAAAAAAAAAAAGAGAGAAGAAGAAGAAGAAGAAGAAGTTATTTTGATAAGAAAAAACAAATAGTAAACTAGTAATTGCTCAAGAAATGAGCACAGAGTTTGTTCCATTTTTCTTTCTGTGGAGCACCAACGACTTCTATGCAGGTAACACCAAAAAGATTAATCTACAAGCTTCAAAAGACAAAAAAAAAAACATGGAAATATTCTTAAAGTGATTTGGTATAAGATCAAGGAAGATGTGGACATACCTTATGTAGTCCTGATTATTTTATTCTCGACACCATGTCATGTGTTAGGACCCAGGAGTCTCCCTATCTGGAGAAACAGAAACTAAGACACTATATTTACAGATTTTCACCTATTTCTTTGCTCATTAAAATGGCATCCAGATAAATGGATTCCTAGAGTAATACAAGGTTCTAAGTTGTGATAAATGGAACTTTCAACAAAGACAATATCTGGGTGAAGTTCTAGCAGGAAGAGAGAGAGCTGCTGGTTTCTGGAACTGTAGAGTTGGTCTGCCACTTAACAAGGAAAAAGTACATAAAATAGAATCCTCACTTTTTGTCTGTTACCTAAAGGCAACACAAACTTAACTGGAAGTCCATAACCAATTTCATCAAATTAAACATACCGTCTACATGATGGATACCAGGATTCACATAGCCGACCAGCCCACCAACTAATTTGGGAGCGAGCATACTTAATCATTAGACCATCCAGCTTTTGCATGGCCAACAACAGCTACCAATGGGAAATATAACTAGTCACTGCAGAAGCAAGATTTGATTATTTTCTACTTCCTCCCCAGATATATAAGGAATGGTTTAGATGGTGACATACACAAAAAATGAACTATGATGGAAATGTTAGTAGAAATGCTATGTCCTAACTCCAGATGTTTTACGATCATAGGATCTTACACAAGGAACTCACTTAGTAAACCATCACTATCAGTAATTGGGATAAATGCTCACTTAAAATTATGGGAAGCCTTTTGTTACTTGGTGGAGCTTGTATTTGTTTTTTAAAAAAAAAAATTGCGAGAGCTTTTATGAGGCTGAAGATACAGATCAAGGGAACTTTATTTTTAAGTTGAAAACGTAAAGAAGACAACAAGTTAAGTTATAGATAAGCAATCAGAAAGGGATGGAGAACGCAATTGTTTGAAATCACAATGCAAGGACCATAGGCAATGCCGAATCAAATATGAAAACAGACATAGTAACTGTAAACATTAAGGAGTCATTTGGCACAAGGTATAAGTTATAATAATCCCAGGATAAAATGTCGGATTATTTTATCCGCAAGTACGGAGTTGCTGTCGATTGAGGATTAGCCGAGGGTCCCTTTTTTCTTTTATAAATGCGTTTTGTTTGAGGTATTGGGTAGTCATGGGATTACTTATCTCACCATTTATACCTTAGTGATGGGATAAGTTATCCCATATACATGGTGGGATAACTTATCTTGGAATAGTTAATCCCTAGATAACTTACTCCCAACCAAACGACCCCTAAGGGATACAGCAAAAATAGGAAAAGAACCTGCATTGTTTTATATAACTTAACTAACCCCAAAAAACAACATAAATAATTATTCACGGCCTAAATTATTTTGCACTTCTCTTCTTTCTAGACTCAATTGGCATGTTCTCGCCAATCGAGAATATCACTTAGAGATTAAAAAGGAAAATGAAAGGACAGTTATAAATAAGATCTTTTTTTGTTTCAAATGTTAAACAAATTTCCTAGCACACGTGGGGTGGTTGACACTCAATTGGTACCCTTTAGAATATAAGCTATACTTGTTTATTGTTGTAGCATATTTCCACAGCCATAACACACAACAACAACTACTTAAACAGTATTACTTTGCCACATTGTGTGCTATTCTTTCACCCCTTTTGTCCAGCTTTTCAGTAAGGTAAACAATTTTATTAATATTGGGGGGGAAAACTGTGTACAAGAACAATAACCTAAAGTTGAGAATCTACATCAAAACAAGATTTTCTACAAAAGATATACAGTCAATATAAATCTCAAGGGGGCACCAAAAAGACATCAAACACAAGATGTTCCTCAAATGTACAAATATTCCCTATCATTCAATTCATCATTCCTTTCAAGTCTAATATAGGGTCCTTATAGCACGTCACTATTTCTATTCTGAAACTAAAAAGTTCCGTAGGAGATTTGACTAAATTGAAATTTGACTACTTCTACTATCCTGTTTTTAAAATATTTTTGTTCTCTACTCCCAAAATTAAAAGATCTGATATGCTATGCCAACTAGATCAAGTCCCATCATGTTTCACCTCTGCTTAACAAACTCCATAGCTGTTATTTCCTTACTGGAACTTTGTCCAGCAGCAGGCTCCAACAATATAACAGCAGATAAAACCCAAGTAGACGACTATTAACTAAGGGGGTGTTTAGATTGACTTTTTTTAAGTAGCTTATAGAATAAAAGTCAAAAGTTGGAAATACCCAAATTTTGGCTTTAGCTTATTTTTGTACTTTTCAGCCTATAGGAAGTGTTTAAAGGCATTGTTTTGTCTTTCCCAAACACCCCGAAAAATAGAAAAAGAGCTTACAAGCCAAAAGGTACTTAAAATAAGCCAAATCCAAAAACCCTCTAAATCACAATAATTTAGATAACTAAGCAGAGCATATTTCATCCGGATATCAGGAAAATGTCAAACCAGTGAGGATTATAAGTTAGTATTATCAAGAAATCGTAGAACTCTAACAAAAAAGACTTTCGATAGGCCCTTTTCCATTCTTCTACTGATTCTAGAATTCTTCAGTATCTCAAAGAAACCTATTAATTCCAATGAATAATAATCTTATGTACACTGTAACAAGAGTACTTCTGTTTATGGGTTTTGAGCTGAGGGTTTTAGGAAACAGACTCTCTACTTTTCTATGAGGTAGCAGTAAGGTCTGCGTACAATTTACCTCCCCAGACCCCACTTGTGGGATATCACTGGGTATGTTGTTGATGTTGTTACACTGTAACAAGAGGAAACTACTATAACTTAACTTAAAAAAAATTAAATAAACAATAAATGGCATACAGTTCAGCTGAAATGTATTCAATTCGCTTTTTGACATTAGCCCTAGCCTCTGCCATGTCCTGCTTCACAAGTACTGGTCCTATCAACTTGTAAACATTGGCATCTTCATTCAACAGATCCAATTCCTACAGTACATACCAAATCAAAATAATGTATTGAATAAAATAAAGTAAGTTTTATGAATAAAAAAAAGAAAGAATACCTTGAGAACAAGCTCGTTTTCACCAAGTTGAATAGTATACTTCTTTCTGATTTGGTGATTCTTTGATATATCTGAAAGTAGGTAGCAAAATAACACTATAAATACAACGAAAGGGGGTGAACTCAAGAGAAGAAAAGGCGATAAAGGAAGGAAGAATTTGCCTTTTTGAAGCTTGCTAAGATCGTTGGCTTTGTTCTCTAGCTCACGCTGCAATTCTCGGAGGCCGGTGGATGAAGCCATTCTTTAAAATTCTCGGAGACCGGTCACCGGAGTTTTGGGACTGGGGTTTTTCTCCGTTTTCTGGTGTCGTCCATGGTTAAGGAGAATATGTATACCAACATTGATGAGTCCCCAAATTTTTGCAATTGAGACTTTAGTCCATTAGGTTTCAAAATTTGACAAGGGGTGAAAATGGGTTGTGTCAAGCCTAATTTGAAGTTTTAAACCACTTTTGATTCTATAAATAAAAATAATAAAGGAAGAAGGAACAAAATTAGGGATAGACATTTGGTATTTGGTTCAGAGATTTTTGAATTTATTAATTTATTAATTGATAGTTAAAGGTAGTTATGTTATCAAATACTCAACTTTTAAATTTCAATTTGATAATTCAATAATAGGTAAAATTAAACTTCAATTTGGTACAAATTTTAATAATTTCGTGTTAAAATTTTAACTGATTGTATTACAAATTTAATACTATTATTCTAATTATTTGTATTTTTTTATGTGAAAGCACAATTATTATAAGATCGATAAGTGAAAAGACATGAAAAAAAATAACACAATTTATTTCTCTCTATATATATTTAATATTTAATTTCTCTTTAATTATATACTAATCAGTAATGAACATATTGCTATGCAATATGTCCTTCGTATATTGAATACCAAATGGTCGTCCAAAGGGGTTACCGGAGTTTTGGGAGTGGGGTTTCTCTGTTTTTTAGTATCGTTCCATGTTAAGGAGAATATGTATACCAATATTGTTGAGTCCTCATTTTTTGCAATTAACTCCACCTCAGTCCATTAGGTTTCAAAATTTAACGAGGGGTGAAAATGGGTTGTGTCAAACTTAATTTAAAGTTCTAAATTACTTTTGATTCTGTGAAATAAAAATAATATCGGAAGAAGCGTCAAACTTAGAGGGTGAGCGCGAAGAGTGATATCCAAAACAGAGAAGATTCATAAACCAGATCGAGCTCCAGAAGCCATGGAAGCTTTTGGAAGGTCGGAGAAGCAAGGGACAAGGAAGAAACAAGCGTACAGATTATGTTAGTCTTTTTGATAATATTTTAGGCGTTTTATTTAATTTAACTTAGGAAAGTGAGCCATAGTTTACAGCTTTATTACACTGATAGATAACAGCTAGACAAACATTGTTTTATTTTAGTTATTTTTATTATTATTAATAAAGGAGCCAAAAGCTCAAATTAATTTTTTTAAAAAAAAAACTTAGGGGGTGAACGTTCGGTATTCAATCCGGAATTTCTAAATTTTGAATTTATGAATTCAGTAATAGGTAGTTAAAAATAGATACCAAATATTGAATTTTTAAATTTTAGTTCGGTGATTCGATAATCGATAAATTAAACTTCAGTTTGATACAAAATTTGGTAATATCATATTGAAGTTCTAGCTGATGGTATTGCCAATTTAATACTATTGATCCATTCTTTTCTATTTTTCTATGTGAAGGCATGATATAGTAGAAGATCAATAAGTAAGAAAACATCAAGACATATAAATTGACACATAAATATAAAAATTGGGTCCTAATATTCCTCTAGCGTAGTCTAACGCTTCATTGAGATCCTCTGGAGCTGGAAGTCTGGACCGCAACGATTCGCTCGCTGAAATTCTTTGTTTACTGAATCTGCATCATAAAACGATGCAGCGTCAGAAGTGGCGTCACTACGTGGAATATACAGTATGTAAATGGACTAAAAGTAAGCGAAATAAATAGGATAACATGGAAACATTAGATCATCAAGTATTCATCTCATCTCAGAACAAGGAATAGATACTATCCCATTTAACATCAGTCAAGACCCATGCCATTATATCAACATTTGAGTACTATCAAGAGGGAACTCATATGGGAGTTTCTTGGACCTACAACCATCACCTATGAGCCAGTGATGATACAACGAACCGATGTCGTTGCTACATCTGCCCAACACCTTGTCAGGGTAGAGCGCGTGCATTATTAGATCCAGAATAGAAATAACATTAAGTCCTCTTGTGGGACTAAGAAAGCATCCGCTTTCTCACGGTTCAATCCTCACCTACGTTTGCCATGTAGTTATGAGTACGAGTGGGTCTCATTTTTATCCATTTCGGAATTTGATACTTCTCCATAGACTCAATATGCTCATAAGCATTAACATCAAGTTTTGTCATCATTTAATCTCTTTTGGACTACGACATCTGTCCATTTCATCATTCATCAAGTCAAGGAATTAGGAATATCCCGCTAAGATTACATTCAACCCTTTTTAGGCTTTGAGGGTATCAATTTCATCAACATCAACTCTTAACACATTCAATTCAGGGCCCGGACCACAATAAGCAAGCACAGCCATGTGATCAAGGCTCTAGATATTCACCCCTAGTTCCATTCTTATACTCTTTAACCAAGAAATCATGAAGAATGTATATAATCAAATAGATAATGCAATTTAAATCATTTAAGCAAGTAATTTAGTTATGATGATCATCACTTCAAGATAATATAGATGTAGTAAAATAGTTTCAGTAAAAACATTTAGAAAGTTATGCAGACCTAACCCATCACCTTCAACTATTTATTCTCTACAATTAAAGGGACACATGGGAGGACAATCTCATATTGTGGACAACCTTACATACCTGGTATGGAGTTTTAAACTCAATTTCTCAAGAAATTAGCCCCAACCTTTGAACCCTTGTTCTTTCTCCTCTTCTTCACTCAAGATTTCTTCTTAGTTTTTGCATAAGGAACTTTAGAATAGATTTTTGTAATTCTTTTAGGCTAAAAATGACTTGTATTGGTCATGGATCAAGTCTAGAAGGGGTGGAAAAAAAAGTCTAGAATGCCCCTTAAAAGAAAAGGAAAAGTTTCAACTTCGGAATACCCAGTCCGCGACGCGGACTGGGTGCGCACAAGTACAATTTTTGACTGAAAACTCAAAATATCCTGAAAAACTAGTTTTTTTTTTATATAAAAGTACACATAAATCGCATTCATCAAATGCATTTTATGTGTAATTTTGTCTTAAATCGCTTTCCGATTAATTTTTCCTATTCTCGTCAAAAAAATTGAAAAAAAATAAGTGTGGGTCCACGACAGGTCCGCGTCGTAGCCCCAACGTGTACCTTCACTGTTTTGATTTTCGGATCGAAAAATTATTTTTCGATCCGATTGCTCTAGAATTGGGTCGAGACCACTTTTTCACCCAATTTTTCGTTTGATGCAAATCCAATCTCAGATTTTTTATCCGAGTTTGGAAAGACGTGTTATGCGCACGATTACGTTCTAGAGGCATTTCGATAATTTCACGAGATGTTACATAAAGAATCAATAATTTTTGATTTATTAGTATTAAAGTGTGTACATGTTAGTATTAATAATTTCTTCAGTTTCATTTAGAGAATAAAATTGACTGATTTCATAGTCTTCTCTTGTTTTAAATCAATGGGAAAAGATTACAAATAAAGAATGAAATAAAATAAGCCCTTCTTTCCATTCGTGTGTCCTTTCTATCTCTTTCCTCTTTCTTGTTTCTGTGTTTTCTTATCACCCTCCATATCCAATCAATTTCATACTTTAAATATTTTTTTTCCATTTTCAAAATTATTAAATTATTTCAAAGAGAACAAATTCCAACAAAATATACCTTGCTCTTTTTAAAATTATTCAGTGTCGTAAAAATTTGTTGTGACTCAAAAATGGAGAAATGCCCAATGAAGCGAAAAAGTTTCTAAGTGATTTGACATTACATTAATGATTAATGAGCTAGGAATTATGTCTTTTGGTTTTATTAATTCATTTTTTAGAGTTTATTAAGGAAAAATTTTTTTTAATGGCATTTTTGTAGTAACTTAACTTTGTAGAGGAATTATGGTATTTCAACTTTCAATATTTTCTGTTCCCACTTCTAGTAATATATGATGATATAATATAGTTGAAAACTTAGAATTTTTTTCTTATAAACTCTCTCTTTCACCACACTAACTTCATTATACACTACAACATTTGTCCACACTTAACATTTTTCTCTCCATATTGTTTCTTCTCACAAAAACAAAGAAAGATCACCACTATTTATAGGTGAGGAATTCTTACTTGTCTTGAATAAGAATGAAGTGGATAAAAATGTAAGTGAATAAATGAAGGAATTATGCCTTGGAGGTTACATGAGTTACAAGGCATAATGATGTAGAACATGGCTTAGTGGTTACATGAGTTACAAGACTCTAATGGTCATATAAGTTTCAAGAAACTAATGACTATAAGAGATTAAGAGTTACAAGAATTAATGGTCATACAAGTTACAAGAACTAATAACCATTCTACCACAATTTATACCAACTAACATGTGCACTTAATATTTTATTTTAACTAGTTTAGTGTACGTGCTTTACACGTGTATATGACGTCAACTAACAAAATGTGTATAAAAATAAATAAATCATTACGTGTGTAACTTATATCATTGAGCATACAACTAGAAATAGTTACGTAATATTACTATCTCATATAATCAATTTTACAAAAAACGTCATTATTCTATTTCTATCGTGGGATGCAAATCAACTTCATTTTATTTGATGACAAAATAATTTAATGTACTTTTGATTATATATATCCCCTTTTTTCTCATTTTATGTCATCCGCATTAGAGTTTTGACTAAATTTGAATCGCATACTATATGATCCATATAGGGTAGAGCTCCCAACAAAATTTTCTCCATACACAAGTCTTGAACCCAGACCTCTGGTTAAGAATGGAGCAGTATCACCACAGCATCACAATCCATGTTGATAATTCTATATTCTTCTACTGTTCAAGGGAAATAATACTTTAATTTATCATTAAGTTTTAAATTTATGTCCACGTCCTATCTACCTTGATATGAATTATAATTAATACGTTCACATTTTATATTACAATCCAATAGAAAAATAGAGTGATATTCTGAGAGTTTCTTCAATTTTTAAATAAACACATATATCCTTTCCATACATACGAACAAAAATTGAAGCCAATAAAGATGCAAATAATTATCAACCAATATACGTATATTATAGGATGATATAATATTATGAACGAGAGAAAGTATTATTACCTCTAAATTCATTGATGTATAAGCGTGCTACTTTGATGTGAAAATAAATTTACTCTTTATATAGATAACATGTGTCTTAGTGTTATTGTTTAATTGATATTAGTATTGGATCATAGAACTTTATGTTCTATGTATTAGCTTATTTCAATCCTAAATTTGATCTTTTTTTCCACATTTTTTGAATTTTTTTTTGCCTAATTTTTTGGACAAATTTAGACCTTTTTTTTTTCCTTTTTACTTTTTATTTGTTTTTGTTTTGGGACTTATTATTTTGAAAGTTTTTTTGAGTATTTTCTTTTTGGATCAAGTCTAATTTTTGAAAGTTTTTGCCTTTTTTTGAATAGTTTTTAAACCTTTTTTTTTTGGGACTTCTTTAGATTTTTCTAAAACTTTTTAAATATTATTATTACTTGAATGTTTTTTCTTAAATTATTTTCTTTCTGGATCAAATTTACTTCAGTTAAAAAACAATTGTTTGTGTAGGAACATAGTCATAAGAAGAAAATAATATAATTGATATTATTATAATAATATAATAATTAAAGAAAATGATAAAAAAATGATTTTTTCTAAAAACTGTATGATACTTTACGAATTTCGAATTTCATTATGAATAGGATTCACGTTTTTCATGAAGAATTATTTATAAATTTGAAACTAATTGAAATTCTAAATTCATTAATCATTAGCAAATATAAGTTCCATAGGAGTCTATTTATCTTTTCGTTTCAAAAATTTTCACGTAACTAATATAGTACATTTCGTTTATAGGACTCTATTGGTTTTAGTTTCAATTTTTCCAAGTTTCTTGCGTAGTCACTTTTCTTTAGAAGAAGTTTTTTATTTTTTTTCCACTTCAAAGATTTTGTGTGACTCAGTTAATAATTAGTTTAATATTTAGGCCCCTTTTTTTAAGGAGTAGGAGTTCATATATATGTAGTGTTTCAATTCATTTTAAATTTAGCTATATTTGTTTTCATTGCGAATTTGAAAGCATGTTTGTTTTATGAAGGAAATTTTTTATTTTTTTGTAAGTATTTTTTATTTTTTTATTTTTGAAATTTTTTGCTTGCTTTTTTGGGTGGGTTTTTATTCTTTTTTTTTGGGGGGGGGGGGGTGTTTAAGAACTTTTCTTATATTATTATTATTTGAATAGGCAAAATACTTCCTGTTAGGATTTGTCCAGGTATGACCATACTGTTTTGATGATGGCAAATACAAGCCAGCAACAGTTTGGAGGAACCAGATCCGGTATCTGTGCACCAGTGGAGCTAAGTTGAATCCGAGTTGAAGTTGAAGCGTTATTTATGTAAACAAAATAAATATGGGATACGAAGAAGGAAGCAACTTCGGAAAAGGACTCCTTTATGGAAATGAATGACGTGCCCATCTCAAGAAAGGAGTCATACTCGGAAAGTCTTTAGGGTACAATATAAATACATTCATCAACCCTAGAGGACTCAACTTTTGCAATCTGATTTCGGCGATCACTTTCAAGCAAGAGCAAGGGCACTTGGCGAGAGCATTCAAGCAAGATCTGGAGTTAGGTTTTTTTGGTTGTTCAAGTCTGTTTGACAATCTTCTTAGAATCTTTGTTTAGTGACAAATATTGTAAGAAGTTGCTTTTCCTTTTCGTGAGTTGTGATTGAGAGTGGGTTTGACTCTCAAAAGTTGAGTTTGTTACAAGTGGTATAAGTTGAACGTTGCTCGTTTGAAGTTAGTGAAGTTGTTGAAATCCTACGAGTGTAGGTAGTGGTTGTTTCTCCCTTGAGCAAGGATTTTTTCCACTATAAGTTGTTTGCTTCTCATTACTACTTTAGCAAACTTGCACGTACTGTTTAGTGAACCAGGTTCACCAGAAGCTTAGTGGCACCAACTCTTTCAATTGGTATCAGAGCAGGACTTTATGAAACAAGGTTAACTACCTCGAAAAGATAATGACAGCCCCACCTACAACACAAGAAGGAGCTTCTTAGTCCAGACCACCGCTGTTCGAACGGACAATACTATGGGTGGTGGAAAACTAGAATGATGAATCATATTGTGGGTGAACATCCTGATCTCTCTAGAATATGTTTCTCAATGAACCAATTATTCTAATGAAGAACGCCTCTACTGAGGGTGCTCCAAGGGTACCTAAGAAATGCAGTGAATGGATTGATACTGACAATATTTCCATTCAGAACAATGCTAAGGCTAAGAAGATCTTGTTGTGAAGTATCTGTCCAAATGAATATAATAGGATATTGTCATGCCAAGATGCTAAGCAGATCTGGGATACTCTGAAAATCGTTCATGAGGGCACCTCTCAGGTGAAGAAGGCTAATATTGATAATCTCAATAGACAGTATGAGTTGTTCAGAATGTATGAAGGCGAGACTATACATGTGATGGAAACCAGGTTCTCCACTATTGTTAATGAAATCTACTCCTTGGGAGAAGTCATCTCTACTGGGAAGGTCATCCGAAAGCTGCTAAGTGTGTTATCTGAATCCTGGGAAAGCAAGGTTGAAGCTATCATCGAAGCCAAGGATCTCGACACTATGACTATGGATCAGCTGTTGGGAACTCTGGTCACTTACAAGTTCAAGAAGAATCGGGAGAAGGAGCTCAATAATAAGAGGAAGGACAAGAACCTGGCTTTGAAAGCTGCTGAAAAGGAGGACTACGAAGAAGAAAACATAGCCTTGATCACCAAGAAGTTCCAGCAAGTGCTGAGAAGAGGAAACACCGGACAAAGAAGGACCACTCAACGAATAACTGAGAAAGATCTAAGGGAACAATTATGCCACAAGTGTGGTAGCCCCAACCACTTCATGAAGTTTTGTCCAATCTGGGCACTTGAGTACAAGAAGAACAACCAAAAGAAGCCCAAAGAAATCAAGGTTGAACCTTATGTTTGAAAAGACAAAAGGATGATGAGTCAGGATGTAGATCTCTCAGTACAGAGAGCGTTAGAGGTATTAGCTGGTAATCCAGGTGAAGAATCAGACAGTGAGACCCCAAGAAGTTCCAGCAGGTGCTGAGAAGAGGAAACACCGGACAAAGAAGGACCACTCAACGAATAACTGAGAAAGATCTAAGGGAACAATTATGCCACAAGTGTGGTAGCCCTGACCACTTCATCAAGTTTTGTTCACTCTGGGCACTTGAGTACAAGAAGAACAACCTAGAGAAGCCCAAAGAAATCAAGGTTGAACCTTATGTTTGAAAAGACAAAATTATGACGAGTCAGGTGGTAGATCTCTCAGTGCAGAGAGCGTTAGCGGTATTAGCTGGTAATCTAGGTGAAGAATCAGACAGTGAAACCCCAGAGAATCAATCTCTCATGGAAGTCGAGGAACCTGAAAAATATGACTTCCTCGCTCTCGTAGCCATGGACGAATCTGATGACGAAGGCAACAAGGAACTGATAATAGAAGAGGCTACAATCAAGGCTGATGAAGCTGAACCTATCTTTAACAGGAGCATCTGGCGTTAATGGCTAGAGCAGGTTCTCATGATCCAAACAATGCTTTACTAGCTAACAAGGTAAGTTTTGAACAGGCTAAAGCTAATATTCATACATATTCCAAGAAAAAGCTTGAGTCCCTGTCACAGGTTTTGATTGAAGCCTATCTGATCGTTTGTGACTCTAATAGTCTTCTTCTAGAGGACTATGTATAGCTGAGGACTGAAAATGTAGACCTTGAGAACATCAATCAAGGACTATAGTTGGAGATTGACAGTCTCAAGTCCTCTAGGAAAGAGAAAAACGTCATGAGTCAGTCTCAGGTAGACCTTGTGGAACATGTTAAAAGGCTATGGGATGAATTGGGTAGTATGACCAATAAGAATGAAGCCCCGCAGAAAGACCTAGAACACACCAAAGCCAAATTAGAGCACACCATGAAGTGGACCAACTCTTTTGCTATGCTTGACGAATGCAGCAAGGCCAGTCAACCACTAAGTTTGGAATAGAGTTTAAGATCAAAGAACCTAAGACTCATACAAAAGATAGTGCAACTCTATGCACTCTGTTTGGTATGACTAGACATCTCAGGGATACCTTCCGCAAAAACTCTAAGGCCTTCGATAGCAACATGTCCTATATAAATATGAATCGGGGAAAGGGAACTAGAAGGTGGTATTCGTGCAGGAACACTATAAATAGGTCATAAAGGAATTATCCCCCTAGAACCAACTGGAATAGGTTCGGAAGAAGGTACCCATGAAGAACTGACAAGAATAGGTCGGGTAGAAGACATGCTCTAATGCCTTACTAGTCTGACTATGTCGAAAGGCCTAACTTCAGGACTTTCAGGGACAATAAGGTCAAAAGGACTCAGAGGGATCTCCCTCCTTGGGTGAAAAGGTACCTGATTCACCCTTTTTACAATCAAAAGGGACCCAAGTGGATCTGGGTGCCCAAATCTCATCGTTGCTAATTGTGTAGGTATCAGTAGAAGGAAAGCGGAAGTAATGATACTTAGATAGTGCATGCTCTAGGCACATGACAGGCCACAAATGAAACTTTCTTCTACGGAGTGACTACCAAGGCGGGAATGTTGGCTTTGATAATGGAAAGCAAGGTGAAATCAAGGGAATTGGAAAGGGCGGACCGTTCATGTCTCAATGTATTGAAAATATGTACTACGTTAAGGGATTGAAACACAATCTACTGAGTGTCTCCCAAATGTGCGATAAAGGAAATGATGTGCTATTCATAGCATGGGATTGCAAAGTGACAAATGTCGTGTCTAAAAGGCTCATACTCAGGGGGAAGAGACAAAAAAATGTATACAAGGTAGACATCAACAGACTGAGTCAACCTGAGCTGAAGTGTTGAAGTGCCATAAGTGATGCCTCGTCATTGTGGCACAAGAGACTAGGTCATGCCAGTTTCTCTACCATCAAAACATTGATCCTGAAGGAACTAGTCCTTGGACTACCTGAAGGAAAGATCAGCGAAGATCAAGTTTGTGGAGCATGCGCTGAAGGGAAACATGTCAGAAGCAGCTTTCAACCAGTTAGGCTAGTCAGTACCAACAGACCCTTGGAATTGGTTCATATGGATCTGTGCGGGCCCATGAGGGTTCTGAGCAGAGACGGAAACAGGTATGTCTTTGTCCTTGTAGATGACTTTTCGCGTTTCACCTGGACCTTCTTCCTAAAATCCTTTGATGTATTCTCTGCCTATGCTAATATGGTTCAAAAGAATTTAGACTGTCATCTAATGAGTTTGAGATTAGACCATGGTATAGAATTTGATAACTCAAAGTTCCTCACCTTCTGTGCTGAAAATGGGGTAATTCACAACTTCTCAGCCCCTAGAACCCCTCAACAAAATGGAGTTATGGAAAGAAAGAATAAGACGCTAAAAGATATGGGTAGAACCATGCTGATAGCCAGTAACCTTCCAAAAAGTTTCTGGGCTGAGGCTGTAAACACCGCCTACTATCTCATCAACAGATGTATGATCAGACTCATTCTAAGCAAAACCCCCTATGAGCTACTCAAAGGTAGAAAATCAAACCTGGCCCATCTTCGATTTTTTGGCTGTGTATGCTATGTACACAACAATGGAAAGGATGCCCTTGTTTGATGCTAGAAGTAATAAGGGAATTTTCATTGGGTATGCTTCTCATAGCAAAGCTTATAAAGTGTATAACAAAAGAACCAGATATGTGGAGGAAAGTGCACATGTAATATTTGATGAGGACACTCTAAGGGCCGAGAAAGTTTTGCAGGAATAGGTACAAAAGGAAGCAGGAGCTCTAACTTGAAAGGAGTCAAATGATGAGGATGATAGGGAACAGGGAAGTAGACCAAGTCTACCAGATCAAGGAAATAGAGAGAGTGAAGAACCCAACCCAGACGTGTCTCTCACTAAAAATGGCTCTCAAGGAACAACACCAGCTGCTGAAACTAGTCCCCCGAATGCTACAACTAATAATCTTGTACTTGAGGAAGCAGACAGCAATTGGAAGCACATGAGTTCTCACCCTCTTAAGAACTTGCTGACACCCCTGGGTTCAGGCATTTCTACCAGATCAAAGCTCAGAAAAATGTGTGCCTACTCTACATATATGTCCCTGGTTGAACGTAAGAACGTGAAAGAAGCCTTGCAGGATGAAGAGTGGATTTCTGCCATGCAAGAAGAACTCTTATAGTTTGAGCAAAGCAAGGTGTGACACCTGGTTCCACCTCTTAAACATCGAACCATCGTCTGCACAAAATGGGTCTTCAGGAACAAGCTGAATGAACAAGGAATGGTCACAAGGAATAAAGCCAGATTGGTGGTGCAAGGGTATAATTAAGAGGACGGTATTGACTATGATGAGACTTTTGCTCCAGTTGCTTGCATCGAAGCCATTCGTATGCTCTTAGCCTTTGCTGCTCATATTGAATTTAAACTATATCAGATGGATGTCAAGAGTGTATTCCTAAATGGGTATTTACAAGAGGAAGTGTATGTCAAACAACCTTCTGGCTTCAAAAACCATGAGCATCTGACCATGTGTATAAACTAGACAAAGCTCTTTATGGACTAAAATAGGCTCCTAGAGCATGGTATGACTGACTTTCCATCTTTCTGCTGAATCATGGGTATTCAAGAGGAACAATTGATAAAACCCTGTTTTTGAAGAAAAGGGATGCTCATGTACTTATTGTGCAGGTCTATGTGGATGACATCATCTTTGGTGGAACTGAAGCTTCCCTAGGTGGAGAATTTGCAAAACTCATGGGGAGTGAGTTTGAGATGAGTATGATGAGAGAACTTACTGTCTTCTTAGGGCTCTAAATACATCAGGGATCGATGGGCACTAGTATTCATCAGCAGAAATACATAAAAGAGCTTCCCACTAAGTTTGAAATGAAGGATGCCAAAGCAAGTGATACTCCCATGGTCACAACTACAAGTCTTGATAAGGATGAAGCAGGCGTGGATGTAGATGAGACCACGTACAGAGGTATAATTGGGTCACTTCTATACCTGACTACTGGCAGACCAGATATAGTTTTTAATGTGGGAATGTGCACTCGGTTTCAGGCTAAACCCAAGGAATCGCATCTCAAGGCTGTCAAATGAATTCTCCACTACCTTAAAGGATCCTCGGACCTGGTTCTCTGGTACCCAGCCGACTTCTCATTTGATCTTGTCGAATTTGCTGATGCTAACACTGTGGATAAAAAAACACCTCAGGAATGCACATTTCCTAGGATCTTGTCTAGTATCATGGGCCACCAAGAAACAGAACTCAGTTGCCTTATCAACGACAGAAGATAAATATTTTGCTGCTACCTCTTACTGTGCTCAACTCCTATGGATCAAACAACAGCTTTCTGATTTTGGAATTCTAGTGGAATGCATTCCCATCATGTGTGATAACACCAGTGCTGTGAACATAACTAAGAATCCAATTCAGCACAAGTGCACCAAACATATTTATGTGAGGCACCATTTCTTAAGGGATAATATGGAGAAAGGACTTATTGAAATGGTTTTTCTGCAAAACAGAGGACCAGGTTGCGACATCTTCACCAAAGCCCTGAGCAAGGAGCATTTTGAGCAGAATTGCCTCCACTTAGGGTTAATCAGGGAGTTCTAACTTGATAATTTCTCTCCCTTTGACTATCAACTTGATCTTTAAACACTGTACATTCATTCTAACTTGAATAAGCTTGCAGGCTTTCTACTAAGAGAATTGCTGGAGGACACATCGGTTGGGAACTGATGATATTAACCTTAGTGTATATTGCTAGGAGTGAGGCATCAAGTCAGGGGGAACTGGTCTTCGCATGCTGACGTATTAGGTAGGCATCTGGTACGCATCCGCTCCATCACTTTCACAAGTTTACTGAAAGCATGTCCAGTGAAAGGTTGTCTGTGGCTTCTATCTGGTTCCATCTGTCTGGTTCTCAAATTGGCGGGAAGGGATACATCTTCAAAAAGGGAAATGATCACTATTCCTTGGGATCCCAAGAGTCGTGCCGGTTGCAGTGTCAGTACACGTCTTTTCAATCAGATCCCAGTGATTGCTCCAACTTTCAAGAAAACCATCATATCAACCATGCGCTCACATACTCCTAAAAATAATCTGTCTTAAAAGTCACTAAATCCTCTCCACAAGAAATCTCAAAACTATGGTGTCCCTAGTAGATTACTCCGACTCCGACTCCAACGCCATCACCCCCTCACCGCCGTAAAAGCTTTCTCAGGAGGAACTATACTCATCACCCTCCGTCCACAATCGCTCCCCACCACCGTCCCCGCCACCAGCCACTACAAATGAACCCCCTCGCTTTTCTCCTTCACCGTATCCAGACTTGCCTCCCTATCAGCCACACCTCTCGCTGTCCAAACCCTACTGGCCGTCTATTCCCTTACTGGTTCCTAACCCTCAGCCCTTCCTTCGCCGGCTTATTGATGAACCCTCATCATCCTCCACAGACACACCCCCTCTCTGGGTTGTGTCTTCTCCTCCTGGGTCTCCATAGCCCTCAGTCGCCCCCTCTTCCATGGCACCTCCGTCTGCACCTAAGACCGTTGACTCTGAGGATGACATTCTCTTGGCTCGGGTCCATCGAACCACCATCTGTTGCCCTTCCCCCTCGCCTACATCTCCCTAGCCTACTGCTCCTCATCCTCATGGTCCACTTACTAGGAACAAAAAACGCATGCTTGACGCCCCTACTCTATCGTTTAGTCACAAAAAGGTCCATCCAACTATGGTTGCTACTTCTCCTTCCTCACCTATTTGTGTTCCTTTCTCCCATGATGACACCCCTGCACCTGCCTCTCCATCTATTCCCCCTGTCTCCACCCGTGGGAAAAAGCATATAGAAAACTTTAACAAAGTGGGCAAGGAGGTTTATTTCAGGTTAAGCGCATTACTCAGAGGCCGGGTGATCCACCCTGAAGTGCGAGATTATCCTCTGATTGTGTAATTGTGTGACAAACTGGCATTTCAGGGGTGGCTTGACTTGTTTTACGATACCAGTACACCGATGTTTGAGGTTGAGGTGGTTGAGTTTTATACAAATCTGGGTTTCGTTGCTGGGGATGTGGCTACTTCGAGGGTGTGTGGGATTGATGTTTTGTTTGATAAGGTTAAGCTTGGGGAGATTTTAGATATTCCTACGGCGGGGCTGGCGGATTACACCTAGCTGGAGTACTCGGGGTGTTTGCTGACTTCGAAGTTCACGGAAGGAAGGGTTATTGATGTCCCTCGCAAGGTGTATAAGGCAGAGATGCCACCTTTCTTCAAGCTACTATTTGAGGTGGTACACAAGGTGATCCTACCTAGGGGTGAGCACAGGTATGAGGCCATATTTCGTGACATGGGCATGCCCATGTGATTGATCTTCAGGAGCCTGTTGACTGGCCTGCTTTGACTATACAACATATGGCTCGCATTATTGATCCAGTTGAGGGCCCTCATCAACTAGCCTATGGCAACCTGCTCACTCATGTGTTCCGAGCTTTCAAGGTTCCTCTTAGTGTTGGGAGGACTTTGACCATGAATGATATGATTGATCGCCACACTGCCCTGGAGTGTCAGGTTGTTCCTCCTGTTGTTGCTGCTGTTGTACCTATTCCACCTCGGACCACTGGTGCCATTACTCAGCTCATGCGGGAACTTCATGAATCTCAGGTTGCGCGGGCTAGTCTTCAGGCTAGGATTGATGAACTTCAGGACCAGCTTAGTGCTTCTCAGGCTGAGGTTGCCCGACTTAAGGATCGGTTCCTTTAGCAGCAGGTGGATCATAATCAGTGGGTGGATTCCCTTCCTAAGCTCCTAGGCCCAGGCCCTTCCCTACCTCCTCCTTAGTCACTCCTTTCAAATGTTATCCTTCTTTTTTTGGTTTCTGCCACAAACAATATTTTTTTTGGATGCGTATAAGTTTTTGTAGATGCTTATGCGAGTGTTGGTGCTTACTTGATGTTTTTTCTATGGATATCTGTTTTTCTTACTATGTTGGGTTACTCTGGGCTTTATAGATGGCTAATATCCTCAATTTTAATGTTGGTGTGTTTTCTATTGATCCTGATCTTTTGCCTGCTATTTTTTCTTGATTCTATGACTTGTGCTACTGTTTGCTGTCTTTTTATGATGTCAAAAGGGGGAAGTTATCTATGCATACAGGTTTGCCATCATCAAAAAGGGGGAATTTGTTAGGATTTGTGTAGGTATAACCATACTATTTTGATGGCAAACACAAGCCAACAACAGTTTGGAGGAACCAGGTCCGGCGTATGTACACCAGTGGAGCTAAGCTGAATCCGAGTTGAAGCTGAAGCCTTATTTATGGAAACAAAATAAATATGGGATACGAAGAAGGAAGCAACTTCGGAAAAGGACTCCTTTATGGAAAAGAATGACGTGCCCATCTCAAGAAAGGAATCCTACTCAGAAAGTCTCTAGGGTGCAATACAAATACATTCATCAACCCTAGAGGACTCAGCTTTTGCAATCTGATTTCGGCGATCACTTTCAAGCAAGAGCAAGGGCACTTGGCGAGGGCATTCAAGCAAGATCTAGAGTTAGGTTTTCTTGGTTGTTCAAGTCTGTTTGCCAATCTTCTTATTATCTTTTTTTAGTGACAAATATTGTACAAAATTGTTTTTCCTTTTCGTGAGTTGCGATTGAGAGTGGGTTTGGCTCTTAAGAGTTGAGTTTGTTGCAAGTGGTGTAAGTTAAACGTTGCTCGTTTGAAGTTAGTGAAGTTGTTGAAATCCTACGAGTGTAGGTAGTGGTTGTTTCTCCCTTGAGCAAGGAGTTTTTCCACTATAAGTTGTTTGCTTCTCATTACTATTTTAGCAAACTTGCACGTACTGTTTTGTGAACCAGATTCACCAGAAGGTTAGGGCCACCAACTCTTTCACTTCCCTATTCACTTTTAGAGTGAATATTACATGTTAGACTCCACATCATTATTTACAAGCAAATGTCCATATTTATTTTTCAGAACTATACATATGGACCAAATGTAAAACAAAATGAACAACAAAAGGAAAAAGTCTGAAACAATGCGTCCTTTTTTATAGGGAAATGGGAAAAAATTACAACAATAGTAATTAATCATTTTGTTCCATTTAATGTGAATGTACTTCTTATCTTTCCTTCATTAATACCATGTGAAATAACTAATGAGATGGAAAAATCACTATATACAAAACGAAGAAGAAATTACATCACTTCTATTATTTGTTTCTACTTCATTTGGTGCTTCTCATCATCGTGAAAAATATATTAGAATCATTTTTGAAATTTTTCTATCAAGTTTAACAAACAAATTCATACAGAATGTATACTAAAAAAAAAAATTATAAACACAACACTCT
This sequence comes from Solanum medicagineum, assembly GCA_026153255.1. Taxonomy (NCBI): domain Eukaryota; kingdom Viridiplantae; phylum Streptophyta; class Magnoliopsida; order Solanales; family Solanaceae; genus Solanum; species Solanum medicagineum. The sequence continues at coordinate 4,780,809 of JAPFFP010000103.1, forward strand.
GTTGGTGAGCTTTGTTTTGGGTTGCTTTCATGTTAGCTATGAAAAAGGTCTCTATGTATTTTGATTCACCGTGAAGGTATATGGGAGGAGACATGTTTGTCCATCTTCTTTTTAAAAAATAACTTTATTTTTTTTATATTTCGGGACAATTTATATAAAATGTGTTGGCTTGGTGCATCAAATGTAAAATTAATGATTTTTTTGTACGCAATTTTGGTGATTCGATTGGTAATAGTATTGATATATATCGTGTAGTTATTTTTGGAATAAATATATCTTGTAGATATTTAGTTCCTTAGAATTAGGCTAGTAGATATATTTGGAATAAAACATATCTTATTAATATCCTTCCAAGTAAGTTGTTGGGAAACAAGTCTCCTCTTGAAGTTCTTTACAAACGGGTTCCTACTTATTCTCATCTTCGAGTTTTTGGTTGTTTGTGTTTCCCTCTCTTTCCATCTACGACGATCAATAAGTTACAACCAAGGTCTATACCTTGTGTCTTCTTAGGGTATCCCTCTAACCATAGGGGCTACAAATGCTATGACTTATCATCCCGAAAAATCATCATTTATCGTCATGTTGTGTTTGATGAAAATCAATTCCCGTTTGCTAAATTACATACTCCAACAACTCACACTTATGATTTCTTAGATGATGGCTTGTCACCATATGTGATACACCATCTCCAGGCTGCGTCAGATCTTTCTCCTGTCAGCCCATCTCCTCCTTCTTCCCCTGCCAGCCAATCTCCTAGTCCTACCCATGTTAGCCCACTTCCGAGTCCACCTATTACAGTCCATCCACCGCAATAACAAAACCCACAAACTGCATATCTCCAATAGTCCCGAGTGGTGACTCGTAGCCAACATGAAATTTTTAAGCCAAATAAAAAATATTCCTTGCACACATCGGTAGAGAGGTCTCCTTTGCCTCACAATCCGATAAAGACTCTACGTGACCCAAATTGGAAAATGGTTATGGATGATGAATACAATGCTCTTATTAAAAATAAGACGCGGGAGTTGGTGCCCCGTCCTCCAAATGTGAATGTAATTCGTTCTATGTGGATTTTTACTCATAAATTTAAATCTAATGGTGATTTTGAGAGGCATAAAGCTCGTCTTGTAGGTGATGGTAAAACTCAATAGGTTGACATTGATTGTGGTGAGACTTTTAGTCCGATGGTGAAACCAGCTAGAATCCGTACTGTTCTCAGTCTATCTCTTTCGAAGGCATGGCAAATTCATCAATTGGACGTCAAAAATGCCTTTCTTCATGGTGAGCTTCAGGAAACTATTTATATGCAGCAACCATTGGGTTACAGGATCGCGACCATCCAGATTATGTTTGCCTTTTGCGTAAGTCCTTATATGGACTTAAACAAGCCCCTAGAGCTTGGTATAAACGTTTTGCAGATTATGTTTTATCTTTTGGTTTTACTAATAGCACAATGGATAATTCATTATTTATTTATCGTAAAGTGACTGATATGACATACATTTTACTATATGTGGATGATATAATTCTCACAGCCTCTTCTGATATTCTCCGGTGTTCTATTATG
>JAPFFP010000103.1:4782475-4820888 GCA_026153255.1 Solanum medicagineum
GCATTGGTTTGGTTTGGTTTGGTTTATATATAAAAAAAACCGCATTTAATGGTTTGGTTTGGTTTTTAAAAAATCCGCACCAATCCGCACCATGAACACCCCTACTGGTGAGTACGACTTTAACAAGTTAGAGCTTATTAAGATGCAAAAAATAGGGAAGTCAATGATAAGTTTATTTTTAACAACACCCAACAACCTCCTTATATAATGCATAAAGATGTTCAAAGAGTTGAAAGGATGCGATAGCATCAATTACAATCCATCTAGGAAAAGTAGAAAACCAAATAGCTTTACGTAAAAGTGAAAGAGAAAACTTTGCTATATTTACCACATTTGCTTCTTCAAAGATCTTCATAAGTTTTCAAATATCTTCACAAGCAGTCTCTCTCCTATGAGACTATAATTCTTTTTAGTGTCATATCCACCATATTTTTTGCATCCGATAAAATTTGTACTTTCGTCCAACTTTTTTCTCTAGCATTCTCCAACATCCTACGAATTGCAATCGCTTCAGCAGTGATGGATTTCCCAACATATTGGATTGAGGAACCAAAGGTTTGAAGCAAGTTACCATAGCTATCCATAGATGCCACACCAACGCTTGCCATTTTCTTCTCCTTATGTACACTAGCGTCTGCAAACAAAACAATATCATCTTGTGCCACAATTATATTTCTATCATTATTATTAGAATCTAGATACCTATAGGAGATGATGAAGGAAGCAAATTATTATTATATTCATGAAAATCAAAGAGAGCTTTGTTAACAATATCATTGGGTTCAAAAATTTCTCCATTAAAAATCTTTGAGATTCTAGCCTTCCAAATTTGCCACATGATAGTGATAATTTTATAAGCTCGACGAAATCAGGATATTTTTTGGCATTAGTAAAAAGATTAGTCCACCAAATAGCAAAATTCATTGTATTTTCTAGATTAGGCCAATTAGTGAGACAAATTTTTCAAATTAATAACATGTGATCAATAGTTTCACTCTCAAGTCCACAACTCTTACATACTTCACAAAATTGCGTTATTCTATTAGCAATAATATTGTTAACAAGTAACACATTCAAAATAGATTTTCGAATAAAATGCTTATATTTATTCTTAATATTATAGACCATAAAAAGTCCCCAAATTCTTTAGAAAAAGATTGATTACTAGATTGGGCCCTCTCATTATTCATATATTCACATCTAGCAATATCCCTAGCTAAATGGTAGCATGACTTAACCTCATTTTTCCTAGATTTAGTATAGTGCCAAATAATCTTGTCCGGAGATCTCATTGTAGAAATAGGTATGGAGACAATTGCTCAATAATCATTTGGACCAAAATAATTTTGAAGATCTTGCAATTTCCACGTATAGGTAGTTTGGTCTATAAAGGAGTTCACTTTTTGTTCAACATCTATTTGGGCACACATAGGAGTAGGTTTGAACCCACTAGAATTAAGAATCCATAAATCCCCCCAAACATTAATGCTATCTCCACATCCTACCCTCCATCTAATACCTTTTGCAGAAGATCACTACCCCAAATAATGCTTTTCCAAATCCAGGAGCTAATAGAGGCATAAGTAGCTTTGAGGAAAGAAGTATGTGGAAAATACTTGCTTTTGAGAATTCTAAAAATAAAGAATCTTGTTGGGTCAAAATTCGTCATGCTAGTTTCGTCAACAAAGCTTGATTAAAGGATTTTAGATCTCTGAAACCTATACCACCTTTAGATTTAGCTAAACATAATTCTCCCAATTTTCAAAATGCGTTTTCCTCTTATCATTTTCCTGCCCCCACCAAAAGTTGGAAAGGATAGTCGTAATCTCTTTACATAAGGAATCTGAAAATTGAAAACAAGACAATGTATACGATCGAATTGCAGAAAGAACATATTTAAGCATCACCTCTTTTCCTGCAGGACTTAAAAAAATATTTTTCTATCTTTTTATTTTGATTTTCACCCTATGTTTGATAAATTCTAGCATTTTTTTTCTTTGATCTTCCAACTACGGCAGGCAGCCCCAAGTATAAACGTAAGTTGTTTCTTTGTAATTGTCCTAACCTACCGACAATATTATCCTTTTCAATGTTAGTATTATTTTTACTAAAGAAAATAACTGATTTAGTAAAATTCACCTTTTGACCTGAGCATTCTTCATAAATTTTAAAGATTTTAGAAATTTTTTCAGCATTGTGGGTATTAGCATTATGAAAAATAAAAGAGTCATCAGCAAAGAATAAGTGGTTAATCGTAGAGCTTCCTCTACTTAAGCTTAAACCTTTTATATCCCCATATATTTCTGCAGTATTTAAGAGTCTTGAGAGTCCTTCAGCATACAACAAAAATAGATATGGAGAAAGAGGATCTCATCTTAGTCCTCTGGTTGGTTTTACTTCCCCCATAATGTCTCCATTAATATTAAATTTATATGTTGGGGGTAGTGATGCATCGCATAATCCAATTAATAAAAGTCTCATGAAACCCTGTTTTAAGAAGCAATTTATGAATATAAACCCACTCAACTCGATTATAAACTTTAGCCATATCTAATTTAAGGGCCATATATTTTTGTTTGCCTCGTCTTTTATTTTTAAGAAGAAGAATGAATTGATGAGCTAAAACAACATTATCAACTATTTGTCTCTTCCTTATAAAAGCAAACTAATTCGGAGAGATAAGATTGGGTAGATAAACTTTAAGCCTCCTAGCGATAAGTTTTGCGATAATTTTATACATTGTAGAGGAAAAACTAATGGGTCTAGATTGACTAACATCACTAGGATTTTTTAATTTAGGAATCAAAGTAATAAACATTTGGTTCTGCATGGGCAACAAATATCCTAAATTGAAAAAACTTTTAATAGCTTCACAAACATCACTCGGAACAATATTCTAATATTTTTAAAAGAAAAAAGGAGTCATCCCGTCTACGCCTGGAGCTTTTAAGGGATGTATATCAAACAAAGATCTTTTAATTTCCTTGTCTGTTACTCCTTTTCTAAGACTCTCATTAACAAAATCATCCACTAATATAGGAATTAGATCAAGAACGTTATCAAAATTTGTAGGTCTAGAAGTAGTGAAAAGTTTATTTATAAAATATTTCAATTTCTTTCACTATTTCACTATGTTTAGAAATACAATGTCCATCATTTGTTTTAAACCCCTTAATATTATTACAGTTACATCTTGAAATAGTTTTCATATGAAAAAAAGAAGTGTTTTTATCCCCTTCCTGAAGCCACAAAACTCTAGATTTTTTTTTTCAATAAGCTCCTTCATCCTTATACGCCTCCCCTAATTCCTTTGAAGCAACCTCAACTTAGTAAGATCGAAATTCATTGTATCATTTTTAAGCTCATTAATTCTCTGCTTAATCCCTTGAATCTTTTTCTTAGAGTTTTCCTTACGCCCTCTAAGCTAGGTTAATAGAGAAATTCGACAATTCTTAATTTGAAAACTTATTTTGGATTGTTTGAATCCTCCAATGCTTCTACTCCAAGATCGAGTGATAGTTAAATTCGCTTCTTCTTTTTTCACTCCAACGTTTATCAAAGTAGAACTTTCTCTTCTTTTCCTAAAATTAAGCTCCGTATTTATTAATAAAGCATTATGATCAGAAGTCTCCTTTTCTAAAACACTAACATTAGCATAACTAAACTCTAACTTCCAACTCGGAGAGCTTACGGCTCTATCTAATATTTCTTGAATTATGCCATCATTTTCTCTAAAACACCAACAAGTCTACGGTTTACCATTGAAGCCTAAGTCTATAGCTCCTATATCCCATAAAGGATTTTAAAATTATGAAACAAAAAGAAATTTCCCTAATTCTACGTCCTAATTTTTCAGAATTGTTAATAATGTCATTGAAATCTCCCACCATAACCCACATTGATCCCTATCTATTCGAATTATGTAAAGTTCTTTCAATTAGATCAACGAATAGCTCTATTGGTACTCGATATACAAAATTATTCCAATATTTATTATCATTAACCAGATCATGAACATATGTTTCAATACAGAAAGAAGAAGAGTGGGATAGATATACCTGAATATCGTCATTCCAAAGTAAGCACAAACCTCGTGATAGTCCCATTGGATCCATTGTTATATTATGAGACATATGTAGTTGTCTTTGAGTTCTCAATACAATTCTTTCCCGATTCTTTGTTTCAGTTAAAATTATCATATTCGGGGAGTGAAGACGTATTGTCTCCTTAAGAAAGGGAACTGTGTAACGATCCAAATTAGGGCCTAGATGTGACACGACGAATGGGGAACCTGAAGGGACCTCAAACAAGCCTCTTAGCACATCATTGCACATCCTTGGTCGCGGAAGCAATTAAATAGCATTGAAAGAATAGAAATAAGGGCAAAGGGACTAAGGGAAAACTTCCATAATATAAAGATCAAGAGACGAGAGAGTTAAGGCTCATAGCATAATTACACATCATATCCATCAACACCTCTACTACATAGATACTTAGCGGGGGCCAAGACAAGCAACCCCGGTTCACCCTCATAGTCAACATACATCAAAGAAAAAGAGAGAGTCTTAGTACATAGCATAAGATCAAAGACATCGCCCTCGGGATGGAGGACTCACCAACTAGCTTGATTAGATATCACTAGCCACGTGGAGGAGGATGGTGACCAAATGGAGCTCCGGTCCTTACATGGTAACATCATGTAGGTATAGAGTATACATTAGTACGTTTTAATGTACTAAGTATGTACGATGCAATGCAACAAGAGCTAGGCAACATAATTGAAATGCATAATCATGAGAAATAGGTACTCATAATAACAATATGACATGTATGAATGATGCTTGAAGTACAACATGCTTGTATAAAACATATTACAAATATAAGAAGAGACCATCATCATAGACCAAGCATACTAGTACTCAGAATCCAAGACTTAGCACCCCCTTGGAGGGTGATCGAGGTACATACCCCTCAATCGGTAGATGGACTTCACACCCTCCATCATAGTGATCAAGGTATCAACCCCTTAATATGGTTAATGGACTTCACACCCTCCATCATAGTAGCCAAGGTATCAACCCCTTAACATGATTAATGGACTTCAGCCCTCCATCATAGTGGTCAAGGTATCAACCCCTTAACATGGTTAATAGACTTCACACCCTCCATCATAGTGGTCAAGGTATCAAATCCTTCACAAGGTTAATGGACATCACACCTGCCATCATAGTGGTCAAGGTATCAACCCCTTAACAAGGTTAATGGATTTCATTCCCTTCATCATAGTGGTCAAGAAAAACACCCCCTCAACGAGGTATGGTCAACATGCAACCCTAGGGATACTTTTCAAGAAATCATCATAATATTACATTTCTTTCATTGCCATAAGGTCATATATCTTATATGTTAAGTATTAGACCTTCAACAACTCAAGAATCAAAAATCGGATATTTTATCAAACACTTGGTGAGTGTAATGCTAGTGTAAAACCATGAAATTCAGGAGTATAATCATGCTAGAAAATTCAATGTAAAACCGTCAATAGATACTTGGTAACACCCTCAGGCAATATACATCAAAATCCTTCATCAAATCTCACAATAGATCTTCGATTCATAGCTCAAAACATGCTAAAACAACCATAATTTTATGAAACCCCAACATAGTGTGCAGTAAAATTCATAACATATGAGACCTATGAGTAAACCAACTTTTAATCATGCAATTTGAGTAAAATGAAGCTTGGCATCATGGGTGAAAGGAACACATGAAAGAAACCCACATACCTTAGCTTTGGAGAATTCTTGAAGAAGATTGGAGATGAAGACTTGAAGCTTGAATGATAACCTTAGAATCCGGATGAGTTTTGAGACTTGACATTTGGAGAGGAAATATTGTCTAAGTGTTTAGGAGTGTATTTGGGAATGTATTGAATGACATGAGGGTGAAATAAGACTAAGTATAGGTATTTTCACGTATGGGGAGACTTAGGCCCAAGACCCAAAAGCCTTGGATCTGAATAAAATAACTGGGTACAAAATAATACACTGGCGCGCCCCAGTCGCGTCGCGCTAGGGGCGCGCGGCGCACTGTTTTTCGTCAACTTGAAAAATTGAAATTGTGAATCGTTCGCTCTAAAATCGAGGTTAGATCCATTGCCACTCAATTTGACCCCCTGATCAAGAATATGAAATCGAATTTCGGAAATAATGCGCGAAATTTGAGATATATGGAAATTACAATTCCGGACATTTTCGAGGCACATTTTCGGACACTTTTGGGGTCGTTTGAACTATCAAGGACCCCCCATGGCCTTGAAAATTCACACCAGTGTCTTTATTTCGGAGAGGGAATCCATTTAGAGTTGGCTTCCCGATCCACTCCATTGTTTTGTTTTTTAAACCTTTTGCTATTATTCTGAATAGTATCACCTTTTCGTTTGCCTCCATATTTCTGACAACTTGCATCAGTAACAATAACATCGATTAAGTTATTCTGTAACTCCGCAATATCCAATTCCATATTATCTTCCTCAATCTTCTTACTACCATCTATATTAGTTACATTTTCCTTATTTCCATCTACATTACCAGTAGCCTTCTCATTAGTTATAACATTATGTATTTTAGTGCAGAAGCTACTTCTTTACTTTCATTTACAGAAGGTATAACCTTAACCTAACTTCTGTGAAGTAGAACATAGCTGCAGATTGTTAGCCATCAAATCAGAATTATGTTTTGGTGTCATTTGGGTATCAATAGCGGAAATTTTACGTCGAGAATTTTTCTCCTTTTATTTGTTGAAATATCTCTCCAGATCATCGTGATCAAAAGTGTCACCCAGATTCATCTTCGCTAATCAGTAATGTTCTCGTGCTTCTCTACTAGCTATTATATCTGCAAAAATCGATTCTTCTGACTCATCAATTGACATTTTGTTCTCACTCTGATTCATACTAGTGTGTCATTCTTCTTGGTCTTCCACTGCATTCCCATTCGAATGATGTTCGTTAACCTCGTTACACTTCATATTATACTAAAGCTTTGAGCATTCCCTTGAACTGTGTAATTTGTATTCTGCTTAGCGGATTGCTCTTCCTCCTCAAAATGCCCTATTTTTCCTCTGTTAAAAAACTCATGTGGTAGAAAGGAAGGTTTGTTTGTATCGATCCACTTGTCCCTTTTCGTATCGGCATCATTGCCATTCATTGGTAAATCATTGGATCCCGTTCCTTCAGCATAATCTACAATCTGCTTCCCTTTGTCAGTCGTAAGGATAGGGGGACGAATAGTTTGATTTCCCTATCGTCTTGAATTAGTGCCCACAACTCCATGATTTTTAGCCCTCATCCATATGCCAAATTGATCTCTCTTGATATTACCCTTTCGTACGTCTTCCTCACGGAGACACATGATTTTTCTTTATGTCCTACAATCCCACAATAGTAGCAAAAATATGGGAGATTTTCATATTGAAATTCTACCCAGTTTTCCTCTGATCCCATCTTTATCAGTTTTCGACGAAGTAAAGGTTTGTTTATACTCATTAAGACCTTTAACCATATGTATCGTCTGTCCGTGCTTCCATTCTCGGGAATAATGACATCAGATGTTCCTCCGAAGGCATGTCCCATCTTACTACCTACTTCATAAGATATCTAATGCAGTGATATATTCAATAGTTGGATCCATATTTCACATATGTTAAAGATAGGCGAGTTCATATGAAGTTCTGGTTCCCATTGATGTATGTCGAGAAAATATTTTCATTCAACCATGACATTCCATACAACATCTTCTTCATGTCTTCTTTGAATCGAAAAATAAATTGAAACAAATTCTTCCTTACCAATAAGACTTTCAGACCAACAGGACTTCCCCAAACTAACGTCAATGTATTTTTCACTCCTAGCACACTAACTTGTTTGTCTGCAATCACCTTCCCTAGTACTTACTGCACAGTTCTCCATACTCGACATGATGTCGTGAACTTCAATCTTAACTGAGTCTTTTTCCTCCTCTGTAAGGATAAATTTGTGAAGTTGATCCGTAATATCATTGTCCATCCTATAAATAGCAATCAACTGAGCTGAATGTAAATAAGAAGAGCTTTTGAAGATTGGTTTGGTAAGTAATAATGAGGCAGTAACAAAAGACTTGTATCGAATTCTGTAAAAGATAATTAAATGTATCAGTTTGGTGTTTTGTTTTCTTTTTTTTGAAAGGGAAATAGAGGGAATGTGGTTAAACTTATGGATAAGTGTGGGTAGTTTTCTTCAAAGTTGAAAGTTTTCTTCAAAGCCTTAACTCTTCTATGAAGGGAAACTGATCTCTTCTAGAGAGAGAAAACCCTCAGTTTACACGAGGGACAATGACTAGCTCACTCATTATAAAGAGATGCATCTTAGTATGACCTTCAAGGACTTGAATGAGGCCAGGAGAATTTGTAACTTGTATGCCCTTGCAACTTCCAAATGTTTGACGGTTGAAAAAAGTGATAGAACAAGAATAAGGTATGAATGCATAGTTGGCTGTCCATTTGTCATTCTTATTTTACGAGATGGTAAAGGTTCTGGATTTAAGGTGAAAACTTTGAACATAAATCACAATTGTCAAGATGCGTTTATAAATATTAGAGCTACCACAACTTCTCTAGGCCAGTATTTCAAAAGCAAAGTGCAGAATGATCCCAAGTACAAACTTAAGGATATGAGAAAATACTTGAAGGATAATTTCAACTTAAATACTAATGACACAAAGTTGAAAAGGGCAAAAAGAATGGCTCTTAAAAAATGCAAGGTAGTTTTTTGGTTGACTACAACAGATTGAAAGCTTATGCAAATAAGTTTAGGATGAGTAATCCTGGTAGTGATATGGTGATCAACTTATTTGGTGGGATGGAACATGGTAAAACAAAATTCCTCAAAATGTATATATGCTTAAATGCATTGAAGTTGGGATAGAAAGAAGGATTCAGACCATTCATTGGACTTGATGGGACCTTTTGGAAGGGTCAATACAGGGGGCAACTACTAGTGGCTATGGTACAAGATTTTCAGAACTCATTCTATCCATTGGCATGGGCAACAGTGGATAAAGAGATCACTACGACATGGATATGGACATGGTTTTTATAGTTGCTGAAAAATCATTGAATTTGAAGAATGGTAATAGTATCACCTTTATGTCTGACATATGAAAGGTAAGTAGTACTTTATATTTATATATCTTATTTCTATTCAACTTTATTTTATTTGTATACAATTATTAATAGGTTTGACATGTACAAGGATTATTGGATGCAGTAAAAGTCCTCCCTTTATCAAATCGTAGGTACTCTTTGGATGGTTTAAGTGTGATCTTAAGGAGCGGGACTTATTTTTTTTTAAACGACAACAAAAGGTTTTCGCTGTATGTGGGCTTTTCAGAGTGTTTTATTGTTAAGAATAGTCATGCTAACTGAATATTAACTTTTTATTATTTGCAGGTATTGTGTGAGGCACATTGAGGCCAATTGGATGAAGAGATTCAGGACAGGAGAGATGAAGAAACTTCTTTGGTGGGCTGCCGGATGTACTTATAAAGAAGATTTTAAGGACCAATTGATGGCACTTGGTGCATTATCAGAGGATGGTGCCAAAGATTTGTTCAAGTTTCCACCATAAAAATGGTGTAGGGCATATTTTGATATTGTTTGTAAAAATCAGATGATAGATAACAATTTCACTGAGTCTTTCAATTCTTGGATCTTGGAATCAAGAGGTAAGACTATCTTGAAGAAGCTTGAAGAGTTTAGAATCAAAATAATGAATAGGTTGAGAAAGACGGAAAATGTAGCAAAAACATATGCTTCTAATTATAGTCCTAAGTGCATGAAATCATTCACGACTTATATGAAGATTGCCCAATTATGCAATGTTGATTTTAATGGAGATATTGGGTATGAAGTGTCTGAGAATGAAGATTGGCACATATTGAATATGATGGAGAAAAAATGCACTTACAGGTAAACAATTTAACCTTTATTATGTAATATTTACATAAACTAAGTTATTGCTTTTCTATTTGGGTCTTGGTAGTTGAATGGCATCCCATGTCCCCATGTGATCAAGGCATTATTATACCAAAAAATTTATCCTATGTCTGAAATTAACCTTTGGTACAACAAAGAAGCATATCTTATGACATACAGGGCCAAGTTGTTGCCTATAAGAGGTGAAAAATTGGCAAGTATTATCGAAACATACAATGGACCCACTTGATCTTGTGAAAATAGTTGAAAGACCAAAAATTAAAAGAACTAGCGAAAAGGATGCATCAACTAAAAGAGTAGGAGAGTGGGCTCACTCAAAAAAAGAAACTCGAACAACATGTAGCAAGTGTGGTTCACAAGCTCATAATGTAAGAACTTGCAAGGTGATATTTTTTTCTTCTCAAAATTTGTCTATATAATGTTCAGGTGATCTAATTTAATGACTTTAACTTTTAGACTGACGAGGAAGTAAGTACTTCAAATCTCAACAGGAAAAGAGACGGACTTGAAGAAGTAGAACAGAAGAAGTTTTTAATGTTAATAGTTCAGCCATTCAATCAATATAAGAAGAAGACTATTACTTCATGCATACACCTAGACTGTCAAAGAGACAAAATGAATCATTTGGTCCTGCTAGAGGCCTGTAAGTTATCCTGATTTAAGGCCTCAAAGCATTTCTAAAGAATCAACAAAACTAAAGATGAGACAAACACAAAAAAATACAAATTGGAATAAAGTGATTTCTTTTAAAGGTGATCGTGGAGTCTGCAAGCCTACAAATTTGCCTTACTCAATAACTAAGCTCACTTGGAAAGGAAAGGAAGCTATGAGTAGCAATCAGTTGGAAAGAGCAAGAGAGAAGAAGATGGGAAAGTTGAAGACCAAGAAAGAAATGGTAGCTTTCAAATTTAGACTCTAGGTAGTTATATGTATCAAGTAATGTGCCAGATTTTATCAGTTTTTTGTTAAACAATCTGAAATATTGCTTTATGTATGGTTTGATAAGTGCAAAAATGACACAACTATGTTTGGTATGGTGTTGTCGGCTGCAACCAATGGCACAATTGTTCATCTTTTATTTTGAATTCATAAGCTATTTTAAATGAATATATTTGGTTGAAGTTTGATGTGTGTGAACGACTTTGGTTAAACATTGGTATGAATGAATATCTTTGTCGTAGTTGGTTAGTTTTGTGCTATTTTGTCCAATTTTGGTCTTATTTTTATTCCAACATTGGTTCAGTTCGTAGAAATTGATACATGTTATGATTTAAGTGATGATTCTTTTAGGGCATTTTGTTTAGTGGTTTGATTTTGGGTGGAAAATTCTAAAAGATTCATCCTATTATAATTTTGCCAATTCGGGCCAAAGTTTTACTGGTGATAGTTAAGTCAATGATAAATGTAAAAGTTCTCTTTGTAAGGCTTTTGTCATAATTGTTACCTATTGAACATAGTTGACAACTCTTTAAGCAAAGAATATACACGTATCTTAGAATGTACTTTAATTTTGACGATGAACAACTTTAACCGTCTTTGTCATATTCTTGGACTTCAAATTACACATTTTAAGATTTAAAATTCAAATTCAACTTTGTCGCTCAAACCTTGCATTTGGAGTTCTATAAATAGACCCCAACTCCTTCATTCTTATGGTAGTATTCTAACTCCGAAACTTTTTAGTTTGAGCCTTATGATTAAATTAACATAGGAGATTGAATTTGGAGGAGAGATGAAAAGAAAAAGGTAGGAGGAAATGGGAGAAGAACCCCCCCCCCCCACACACACACAAAAAAAAAAGATTCAGTGCTACTAATTTGATGTGCATTCAAAATACAACACTTTTGATACTTTAAACTTAGAATTTTGTATGTTCTCAAAGTGATGTTAGTGGGTTTTATGTGTTTGTATAATTTTTTTTTCAAGATTGCAGGATTTGACATGATTTTGGGTGAAGTGCTACAGATGCTAAGTTTTTGAGGAACTATGAGGCACTGTATGGGCTATGGAAACTTCCACGAGCTGTATAGGGGTTTCATGATTGGGATCCAATGAAGGGCCTATTTTTTGAAGTTGAATCCACGAACTGTCAGACGAGCCATAGAATATATATGAGTCATGGATTAGTTTCATGCCTTGAGGATCAGATTTTGAGATGATTCTGAAGAGTTGTTAGACGAAACCCTATACGGGCCGTAAGTCTGAATATAACCCGTAGAAAGGTCTCATAGAATTGAATCCATATTTTGAAGATAGCAGAGTAGAAGCCCAGATACGGGCTGTGGAACTTTGTACAATCGTAACCCTATCCGTAGAACCTATCGAATCTAGTTCTCTTATTTTATTTTGGATTTGTATTTTACTTATAATAAATAGATTTTTAAGGTCTTTTTGATAGAGAGACGCATGAGAGAACTATAAAAACACCTTGTGACTTTATACTTTGTGATTTTTACATCAAAAATATTACTTTGTGATTTCTAGTGAAGAATTTGGGAATTCTTGTAATTAATTTCATTATTGGAAGTGCTTAATTATGTTCTTCTATATCATGATTCTTTCATCTACAATGATTATGCATAGCTAAATCCACAACTAGGGTTGTGGGAATCATGAAGAACTAACAAGGGGTAGAATCGAATAATCCGTAATTCTTGGAAAGTTTGCATGGATGTATTAATTAATTCTCTTCGTTTTAATTACTTTTTAACGGTGGATAACGTTAGAATCTGCCTAATTCTTATTGACTGGATCAAGGTAATAATGAATAAGAAAAGAGATTAAATTAACAGGATTCGATGTGATCCCTCTCATCTAAGCAACTGAACTGGATCAAGGGGAGATTGTACTGGAACAATAGGAAAACGTTAGTAATGTCACACTGCCAGGATGGATCAAATCACGTAGTGAGATTTATCTCTCGGCTGGATCAAAAGGTTTGTTAAACTTACTATTCAACATGCTACACACTATAAAAGGTTACGATTATCTAGTAATACTAGGTTAGGAAATCATGGGGAACACAATATCCTAGTCACTTCTCTCACTGGTTTCACAACATTTGTTTCTAGTTTAGGTCTATTTCTTGCAATTACAATCCCTTCTTTTTAGGAGATACGTAGGTTAATTCATTCGACTTGCTTGCAATTACTCCAAGTCTAACTATATTCCCTGTGGGATTCAATCCTAACCTTAGTTAGCTTATATATCTTGACAACGACTGCTTAAACCTTCAAACAAGGAGGTGTTGCTTGGGTGACATCAAGATTTTGGTGTTGTTGCAGGGGAATACAACATTAGACTAGTTTAATTTGAGTAATTAAGGAATTATTCCTCGTTTCCCTCATTTTATGCTTTTGTTGTGTTTCAGCCTACAAGTGTAGTGTATGTACAACATTTATAGTCGAGGTAGAACCTTGACTCTGTTTGACCTTGAGATCCTAAAGACATTGAGAAGAATGGCCCAGAACAATGCGAACAATGCTAAAAATGAAGCAGTGAATGCAACACTGAACCAGAACAATAAGAATAATAACCCACCACCACTTAAGGATGCTAATCCACCACCATAGCATCTTTAAGCCGCGGCTACCACATGGAATCAATACAAGTTCTATCCTCTGGCGATAGATGTCACTGGAGCTATTGTGTTACCTCCATTACCGAATGACACAAAGTTCATCATTTCAGTGGGTTACTTCAAATACAGCAAAATCGAGGGTTGTTCATGAGCGTAGCATCAGAGGATCTGTGTAACCATCCACACAAGTTGTCTTCATATGTAAGAGTATGATAGGAAGTCAAAATTTATCCATGGATGCCACTGGGATTTGTGTCTTCCCATTGTTTCTTATGGCTGAAGCAACATTTGGTCATTCGAGCTCCCATAGAGTTTAATCAGCAGCTAGGCGGAAATATAAAAGGCCTTTTTGGAGAGGTTCTTTCCAAGATCAAATAAGCTAAAGTTAAAGAATAGATCAACAACTTTGAGCAACTACCTGTTGATTCGATCAACACTAAGCGGGAGAGGTTCACAAAGTGCCTGAGGAGTGTCCCTGACCACAAGATCATTGATGATGTCTTGGTGGAAATCTTCTATCAAGCCCTGTATAAAAGTAGCCAAGCTGTGCTAACACTATCATGGGAGGCTCATTTTTAGGTTGTCCATTTTCGACGATAGCTGAAAAGTTGGAAAGAGTGGTCAAGACAAACTGTGTATGCGGGATGAGAGATAAGTCCACAACTAAAAGCTCATTCTCAATCAGTACTAATTTAGGGTAGGCAAAGATAAATGAGGAGGTGATGCAAGAGCTTGCTCTGATTAGTACCAATGTGGGGTTATAGATGAAGCAGATCCAGGTATGCGTGAATGCAGTAGCTTATCAGCCTCCATGAGCACCCATGTAGGAGCCTTACTATGAGGAGGACACTTTCTTTGTCACTGATTACATAGAGGGTTTTTGGACCAATGTCTAAAGGTCCAATCAAGACTATTGGTGCCAAGGTCAAGGGAACCAAGGTCGGAACTTTAACAAAGATAAAGCTTTTAGAGACAACAACCATAGAGGCTACCATGACAAGTACACAGGTAGGATAAAGATGTTGATTGGGGACTACCAAAATGGTTACAAAAATGGTCCGTATGTGCCACCACATAATTGAGACTATGGTGCTGGTTTCTCTTAAATTGATGAGATGTTCAACTGACTATTGAAGAAGGCTGACACTCAGGATGAGACCTTGAAAGGGATGAAAGCTGACATCTCCAACATTATTCAGAAAATCGAGTCTCATTCTGTTGCTATCAAGTAGATGGATCAACGTCTGGAAAGATGTCGACACAATTGAACCAGCATGAGAAAGGTACATTGCCCAGCAACACAGTTTAGCACCCAAAGAATGAGGGGCAGTGTATGGCAGTTATGACACATGGTGGCAAATAGACCATTGACCCTCTGATGCCAGTTGATGAAGATGATGTTCATTACGTGATGGTTGTGATAAAGGATGGAGAGACCGGAGATTCTCGTGCCAAAGATGGGCGAGTGATGCAGCAGTAACGCCACAAAAGTTGAAACCCATTCCTATACCTCTGATGAGTCCATATTTCAAACTCATTTTAGGAATAGAATGCAAGGAAACGTTGCCCTTAAGGTGTTATTAATTTCAAATGCTAACAAATATGCATATGCTATGATCGAAAATGGAGTTAAAAGTTCACAAATAGATAAGAGTTGGTGGAATCTTGGAAAGTGAGCAAAATTGCAAAAAAAGGGTGAAAAGCGGTGTCGCCGACATTCTCGACGATCTTCCAAACACTCATGGAGATCTCCTATCATTGTATCAACCAAGATTTTAGGTCAAGTCAAAAAGGCAGTCAGATTCTATATTGCAAAGCATACTCGGCGCACCACTAAATTGCATAAGTGATTGCCTAAAGTTGCAGCGCCTAAGCCCTGAAACACTGATAGAAAGGCGATATGAAAGATATTTTGGCGCATCACCAAATTGGAAAGACGGAGCAAAGAGTCATCACCTAAATTTGCAGAAGAAAAAGCCTTATAAAGATGCATAGGAAAGCGGTCAAGTGCACATTTGGCGCGTCGTCGGCGTTCTTGGCGATAGTTGGCCTTGACTGTCAAACGATATTTTGCAGCACATACTTTCACTCATTTGCATGGTGTATATAAGTAATTTTATAAAAGGTACTGTACATCATCTACTCATACCATATCAGAACAATTAGTCTGTAGTAGTAATACATAGAATTTTCCTCTTAGAGTACAAGGGGAGTTAATGTTTTGAAGCTTTTGGGCATCAAATTGGAGCAATTTGGCTGGTGATAATCAACCAATTTGTACTCAATCTTGTTACCCATGACTTTTTCTACTATGTATGGTATTCAATCTTTAAGTTTTAGCATGTGCGGCTAAACCCCCATGTTGGGGGTGTGCTATTGATATGGGTCTTTGATTTATTTATTGGGTCTTTGATATCTTGACTTATCTACAATTGATTTGGGTGAATTTATATCCGTTTCTATGTTTAATCTATAATTTTAAGGTTGCAAACTTGGGTTTTTACTTTATATCTCTAATTGTTGCCTTAGACAAAACTATTAGAGTGTGGAATGGATTTAATGGCTAGAAACCTCTTGGGGTTTCAGTTGAAGTCCACAACCATGGATTCAATGGCTAAGGTATTAGCATTTTGCTGATACTTCCTAGACCAAGTGTGTTGGCGGTCCGTGTATGATTTCTTAGGTGATTCATATGAAATACTAATTTGGGTTACAAGCAACCTAGCCTATTCACTCAATACCAACTCATTTTGTCAAGTATTTAGACCCAGTTGGTAGGTCAATTCCCATATTTGCACATCCCCAACATCTTCCCTTAATTGCTGTTTAGATTGTTATTTAGACTTCATTTAGATGAACTCTTATTTTGATTATTTCAACCTCCAGATCTTACAGCTATGTCACACCCCAAAGTTCCATTAAGGTGGACTGACACCCGTTGCCGATAAGGCTTGGAAGAACCAACATGTAACCATGCACTCTCTATGAATGTTATAAGGGGTTTCCATATTCAGCATGTATTCAAGAAAGTAGACAATAATAACAAGCCAAAAGGGAATGCATATGACTAGGCCGTTAGAGCCACAATGTCTAAAGATGAGACATGACCACACTTTACTTTACATTGTCGACAAAGCCTTTAGAGAAGGAAAAACATTTGATAAGGGTTGGGACGGGCCTCGGCTCATGCGTAACTGTATAATACAAAAGTATAAGCTCTAGACACACAAAGCTCCAATGCAACCTGGAGCTCAGTAACAGTAGCTAGATATCTTGTACTCCTATTGGGGAGATCTACTAGTGCCTGTACCTCCAACATGAAATACAGGTCCCCCGTAAGGGACATCAGTACGAGATAGTATATTGAATATGTAAGGCAGGAAGTACTGTACATGAAATAAGAACTTAAATGAAACCATGCACTGGTGTAAGGATAAGAGACCTCCTTTAGTCATATTGTGGAATCATATACTTTATGTCCTTTTTATTACTTTACCTTTGTTTATTATATAATCTGTGCACAATATGTAATACAAATGACCAGCTGATCAGTGGTAATTCAATATCGGGATTGACCATGCTAGGCTTTCCTTTCACCCCTGGGATGCCCCCCGTAAGGATCGACCCATGCTAGGTGATTCTTCCACCCCTGGGCTACCACCCATCAATAAACAACTTGCCTTTTCTTTTGTTTACTTTTAAGATGATTCTTTTGGTGGTCCTAAAATTGGAGCTGTAGGACCTGTGACATGTAAATGACCATATAAGACAATACCATAATGAAAGGAGTAGGTTATACAAATAATGAAATGCGTAGGAGATGAAAGAACTCATGAACTTTGTTTAGCGAAAAGAACTTATGTGTCTTGGTACCTAAATATGTATGTAGATTTGCAATGACTATGTATGAGAACATATGAACATGTGATACAGTGGAGACATAGTTGTTAGGCATGTTAGAGTTGGTAAGTGCCTTTATGTACCAAGAAAGAATCTAAATTTCATGTCAAGTAATACGAAATCGAGTAGCCTTACAAACCTTGTTGTATGACCTCGTTATTACCTCGAAGTAACCTCCTTTTTTTCACGACCCAAGTCTAGGGACTAGACGTGACCGGCGACTGGGGAACCCGAAGGAACCCCAAACAAGCCTCATAGCATATCATTACACATCCTTGGTCACAAAAATAATTAAGTGACATTTGAAGAATGGAATTAAGGGCTAAAGGGACTAAGGGACAACTTGTCGTAACATAGAATCAAGAGATAATAGAATCAACTCATAGCATAAATACATAACTTTGTCCAACAACACCTCTACTTCATAGATAATGGTGGGGCCAAGACATACAATCAGGCTCACCCTCATAGTCATAAGTATACGATAAAGTAAAGAGAATCTTAATACATAATGTGAGAGAATAGTCCTTGTCCTCGGAATGGAGGACTCACCAAAGGTTAACTTGAACAATCCATCTAGCCACAAGAAGAATCAATAGGAGTTTCGGTCCCTACATGGTGATATCATGTAGGCAAGAGTATGTGTTAGTACGTTTGAATATACTAAGCATGTTGGATGCAATGCAACAAGAGATAAGCATCATACTCCAAAATGCATAACGATAGGCAATGGGCATAATATAGCAATATGACATGTATGATTAATCCATTAGTAAAACATGCTTAAGTAATCCATGCTCATATAGAATATCATATATGTAGAAGAGACTAACCAAGATTTCCAATATGAACCCCTTAGGGTTAGTGATGATGCCACCCTATCACTTAGGTGAATGAGTACGTACCCTCATCTCGGTTGGTGATAATGCCGCCCCATCACCTAGGTGGATGACTATGAACCCACATATCGGTTGATGAGTATAAACCCCCATCTCAGTTAGTGATGATGCCGCCCCATCACTAGGTGGAGAAGTACGAAACCTTCCCTCGGTTACCCGGGCTCTTGTCCCCCCGGATCAGGCTCTTGGGGAATGTTTAGGATGATATGAGGGAGAAATAAGGCTAAGATATATACTTTCAAGTGTGGGAACCCTTAGTCCCAAGACATAAAGGTCTTGGACCGAAGTCAAGAGAAAATAGGATCAAAATGGACTGCTCATTGGAATTGCATTTTCTGCACAAATGAGTTCCAAGAAAATGGGCATAACTCCTTCATCTGAACTCAAAATGAGGTAAAACCAAGTGCGTTGGAAAACTAATTCATATATATTTAATTACATAGGTATAGGCTACCCAGTTCTTTGTGTGCTAAGAGATATGCCCCATTCAAAGTTGACCCTCCAAAATCGCATTTTTGCGATTTTCGAATTTTGATACGGTTGGTCTAAAATTCGGGTTAGACCCATCCCCCACTCAATTTGACCCCCTAAACAAGAATATAAAATTGTATTTTCAAAATAACAGATGGATTTTTAGATATATGGAAATTACGATTCCAGGCACTTCCAAGGCACATTCACGGGCACTTTTTGGGGTCGTTACACTTTTCCCCCAAATACTTATCTACAACAGAGTAGGAGATAAAACTAGTATTGGAAACTAATAAACACATCTTGGTAGCCCAATTTCATTAAAAAACAACACACGGGCAGTAAGCATGTAATTATTAGTTTCCAATACTAGTTTTATCTCCTACTCTGTTGTAGATAAGTATTTGGGGGAAAAGTGTAACGACCCCAAAAAGTGCCCGTGAATGTGCCTTGGAAGTGCCTGGAATCGTAATTTCCATATATCTAAAAATCCATCTGTTATTTTGAAAATACAATTTTATATTCTTGTTTAGGGGGTCAAATTGAGTGGGGGATGGGTCTAACCCGAATTTTAGACCAACCGTATCAAAATTCGAAAATCGCAAAAATGCGATTTTGGAGGGTCAACTTTGAATGGGGCATATCTCTTAGCACACAAAGAACTGGGTAGCCTATACCTATGTAATTAAATATATATGAATTAGTTTTCCAACGCACTTGGTTTTACCTCATTTTGAGTTCAGATGAAGGAGTTATGCCCATTTTCTTGGAACTCATTTGTGCAGAAAATGCAATTCCAATGAGCAGTCCATTTTGATCCTATTTTCTCTTGACTTCGGTCCAAGACCTTTATGTCTTGGGACTAAGGGTTCCCACACTTGAAAGTATATATCTTAGCCTTATTTCTCCCTCATATCATCCTAAACATTCCCCAAGAGCCTGATCCGGGGGGACAAGAGCCCGGGTAACCGAGGGAAGGTTTCGTACTTCTCCACCTAGTGATGGGGCGGCATCATCACTAACTGAGATGGGGGTTTATACTCATCAACCGATATGTGGGTTCATAGTCATCCACCTAGGTGATGGGGCGGCATTATCACCAACCGAGATGAGGGTACGTACTCATTCACCTAAGTGATAGGGTGGCATCATCACTAACCCTAAGGGGTTCATATTGGAAATCTTGGTTAGTCTCTTCTACATATATGATATTCTATATGAGCATGGATT
Organism: Solanum medicagineum; assembly: GCA_026153255.1. Classification (NCBI taxonomy): domain Eukaryota; kingdom Viridiplantae; phylum Streptophyta; class Magnoliopsida; order Solanales; family Solanaceae; genus Solanum; species Solanum medicagineum. The sequence continues at coordinate 4,802,588 of JAPFFP010000103.1, forward strand.
ACTTAAGCATGTTTTACTAATGGATTAATCATACATGTCATATTGCTATATTATGCCCATTGCCTATCGTTATGCATTTTGGAGTATGATGCTTATCTCTTGTTGCATTGCATCCAACATGCTTAGTATATTCAAACGTACTAACACATACTCTTGCCTACATGATATCACCATGTAGGGACCGAAACTCCTATTGATTCTTCTTGTGGCTAGATGGATTGTTCAAGTTAACCTTTGGTGAGTCCTCCATTCCGAGGACAAGGACTATTCTCTCACATTATGTATTAAGATTCTCTTTACTTTATCGTATACTTATGACTATGAGGGTGAGCCTGATTGTATGTCTTGGCCCCACCATTATCTATGAAGTAGAGGTGTTGTTGGACAAAGTTATGTATTTATGCTATGAGTTGATTCTATTATCTCTTGATTCTATGTTACGACAAGTTGTCCCTTAGTCCCTTTAGCCCTTAATTCCATTCTTCAAATGTCACTTAATTATTTTTGTGACCAAGGATGTGTAATGATATGCTATGAGGCTTGTTTGGGGTTCCTTCGGGTTCCCCAGTCGCCGGTCACGTCTAGTCCCTAGACTTGGGTCGTGAAAAAAAGGAGGTTACTTCGAGGTAATAACGAGGTCATACAACAAGGTTTGTAAGGCTACTCGATTTCGTATTACTTGACATGAAATTTAGATTCTTTCTTGGTACATAAAGGCACTTACCAACTCTAACATGCCTAACAACTATGTCTCCACTGTATCACATGTTCATATGTTCTCATACATAGTCATTGCAAATCTACATACATATTTAGGTACCAAGACACATAAGTTCTTTTCGCTAAACAAAGTTCATGAGTTCTTTCATCTCCTACGCATTTCATTATTTGTATAACCTACTCCTTTCATTATGGTATTGTCTTATATGGTCATTTACATGTCACAGGTCCTACAGCTCCAATTTTAGGACCACCAAAAGAATCATCTTAAAAGTAAACAAAAGAAAAGGCAAGTTGTTTATTGATGGGTGGTAGCCCAGGGGTGGAAGAATCACCTAGCATGGGTCGATCCTTACGGGGGGCATCCCAGGGGTGAAAGGAAAGCCTAGCATGGTCAATCCCGATATTGAATTACCACTGATCAGCTGGTCATTTGTATTACATATTGTGCACAGATTATATAATAAACAAAGGTAAAGTAATAAAAAGGACATAAAGTATATGATTCCACAATATGACTAAAGGAGGTCTCTTATCCTTACACCAGTGCATGGTTTCATTTAAGTTCTTATTTCATGTACAGTACTTCCTGCCTTACATATTCAATATACTATCTCGTACTGATGTCCCTTACGGGGGACCTGTATTTCATGTTGGAGGTACAGGCACTAGTAGATCTCCCCAATAGGAGTACAAGATATCTAGCTACTGTTACTGAGCTCCAGGTTGCATTGGAGCTTTGTGTGTCTAGAGCTTATACTTTTGTATTATACAGTTACGCATGAGCCGAGGCCCGTCCCAACCCTTATCAAATGTTTTTCCTTCTCTAAAGGCTTTGTCGACAATGTAAAGTAAAGTGTGGTCATGTCTCATCTTTAGACATTGTGGCTCTAACGGCCTAGTCATATGCATTCCCTTTTGGCTTGTTATTATTGTCTACTTTCTTGAATACATGCTGAATATGGAAACCCCTTATAACATTCATAGAGAGTGCATGGTTACATGTTGGTTCTTCCAAGCCTTATCGGCAACGGGTGTCAGTCCACCTTAATGGAACTTTGGGGTGTGACATAGCTGTAAGATCTGGAGGTTGAAATAATCAAAATAAGAGTTCATCTAAATGAAGTCTAAATAACAATCTAAACAGCAATTAAGGGAAGATGTTGGGGATGTGCAAATATGGGAATTGACCTACCAACTGGGTCTAAATACTTGACAAAATGAGTTGGTATTGAGTGAATAGGCTAGGTTGCTTGTAACCCAAATTAGTATTTCATATGAATCACCTAAGAAATCATACACGGACCGCCAACACACTTGGTCTAGGAAGTATCAGCAAAATGCTAATACCTTAGCCATTGAATCCATGGTTGTGGACTTCAACTGAAACCCCAAGAGGTTTCTAGCCATTAAATCCATTCCACACTCTAATAGTTTTGTCTAAGGCAACAATTAGAGATATAAAGTAAAAACCCAAGTTTGCAACCTTAAAATTATAGATTAAACATAGAAACGGATATAAATTCACCCAAATCAATTGTAGATAAGTCAAGATATCAAAGACCCAATAAATAAATCAAAGACCCATATCAATAGCACACCCCCAACATGGGGGTTTAGCCGCACATGCTAAAACTTAAAGATTGAATACCATACATAGTAGAAAAAGTCATGGGTAACAAGATTGAGTACAAATTGGTTGATTATCACCAGCCAAATTGCTCCAATTTGATGCCCAAAAGCTTCAAAACATTAACTCCCCTTGTACTCTAAGAGGAAAATTCTATGTATTACTACTACAGACTAATTGTTCTGATATGGTATGAGTAGATGATGTACAGTACCTTTTATAAAATTACTTATATACACCATGCAAATGAGTGAAAGTATGTGCTGCAAAATATCGTTTGACAGTCAAGGCCAACTATCGCCAAGAACGCCGACGACGCGCCAAATGTGCACTTGACCGCTTTCCTATGCATCTTTATAAGGCTTTTTCTTCTGCAAATTTAGGTGATGACTCTTTGCTCCGTCTTTCCAATTTGGTGATGCGCCAAAATATCTTTCATATCGCCTTTCTATCAGTGTTTCAGGGCTTAGGCGCTGCAACTTTAGGCAATCACTTATGCAATTTAGTGGTGCGCCGAGTATGCTTTGCAATATAGAATCTGACTGCCTTTTTGACTTGACCTAAAATCTTGGTTGATACAATGATAGGAGATCTCCATGAGTGTTTGGAAGATCGTCGAGAATGTCGGCGACACCGCTTTTCACCCTTTTTTTGCAATTTTGCTCACTTTCCAAGATTCCACCAACTCTTATCTATTTGTGAACTTTTAACTCCATTTTCGATCATAGCATATGCATATTTGTTAGCATTTGAAATTAATAACACCTTAAGGGCAACGTTTCCTTGCATTCTATTCCTAAAATGAGTTTGAAATATGGACTCATCAGAGGTATAGGAATGGGTTTCAACTTTTGTGGCGTTACTGCTGCATCACTCGCCCATCTTTGGCACGAGAATCTCCGGTCTCTCCATCCTTTATCACAACCATCACGTAATGAACATCATCTTCATCAACTGGCATCAGAGGGTCAATGGTCTATTTGCCACCATGTGTCATAACTGCCATACACTGCCCCTCATTCTTTGGGTGCTAAACTGTGTTGCTGGGCAATGTACCTTTCTCATGCTGGTTCAATTGTGTCGACATCTTTCCAGACGTTGATCCATCTACTTGATAGCAACAGAATGAGACTCGATTTTCTGAATAATGTTGGAGATGTCAGCTTTCATCCCTTTCAAGGTCTCATCCTGAGTGTCAGCCTTCTTCAATAGTCAGTTGAACATCTCATCAATTTAAGAGAAACCAGCACCATAGTCTCAATTATGTGGTGGCACATACGGACCATTTTTGTAACCATTTTGGTAGTCCCCAATCAACATCTTTATCCTACCTGTGTACTTGTCATGGTAGCCTCTATGGTTGTTGTCTCTAAAAGCTTTATCTTTGTTAAAGTTCCGACCTTGGTTCCCTTGACCTTGGCACCAATAGTCTTGATTGGACCTTTAGACATTGGTCCAAAAACCCTCTATGTAATCAGTGACAAAGAAAGTGTCCTCCTCATAGTAAGGCTCCTACATGGGTGCTCATGGAGGCTGATAAGCTACTGCATTCACGCATACCTGGATCTGCTTCATCTATAACCCCACATTGGTACTAATCAGAGCAAGCTCTTGCATCACCTCCTCATTTATCTTTGCCTACCCTAAATTAGTACTGATTGAGAATGAGCTTTTAGTTGTGGACTTATCTCTCATCCCGCATACACAGTTTGTCTTGACCACTCTTTCCAACTTTTCAGCTATCGTCGAAAATGGACAACCTAAAAATGAGCCTCCCATGATAGTGTTAGCACAGCTTGGCTACTTTTATACAGGGCTTGATAGAAGATTTCCACCAAGACATCATCAATGATCTTGTGGTCAGGGACACTCCTCAGGCACTTTGTGAACCTCTCCCGCTTAGTGTTGATCGAATCAACAGGTAGTTGCTCAAAGTTGTTGATCTATTCTTTAACTTTAGCTTATTTGATCTTGGAAAGAACCTCTCCAAAAAGGCCTTTTATATTTCCGCCTAGCTGCTGATTAAACTCTATGGGAGCTCGAATGACCAAATGTTGCTTCAGCCATAAGAAACAATGGGAAGACACAAATCCCAGTGGCATCCATGGATAAATTTTGACTTCCTATCATACTCTTACATATGAAGACAACTTGTGTGGATGGTTACACAGATCCTCTGATGCTACGCTCATGAACAACCCTCGATTTTGCTGTATTTGAAGTAACCCACTGAAATGATGAACTTTGTGTCATTCGGTAATGGAGGTAACACAATAGCTCCAGTGACATCTATCGCCAGAGGATAGAACTTGTATTGATTCCATGTGGTAGCCGCGGCTTAAAGATGCTATGGTGGTGGATTAGCATCCTTAAGTGGTGGTGGGTTATTATTCTTATTGTTCTGGTTCAGTGTTGCATTCACTGCTTCATTTTTAGCATTGTTCGCATTGTTCTGGGCCATTCTTCTCAATGTCTTTAGGATCTCAAGGTCAAACAGAGTCAAGGTTCTACCTCGACTATAAATGTTGTACATACACTACACTTGTAGGCTGAAACACAACAAAAGCATAAAATGAGGGAAACGAGGAATAATTCCTTAATTACTCAAATTAAACTAGTCTAATGTTGTATTCCCCTGCAACAACACCAAAATCTTGATGTCACCCAAGCAACACCTCCTTGTTTGAAGGTTTAAGCAGTCGTTGTCAAGATATATAAGCTAACTAAGGTTAGGATTGAATCCCACAGGGAATATAGTTAGACTTGGAGTAATTGCAAGCAAGTCGAATGAATTAACCTACGTATCTCCTAAAAAGAAGGGATTGTAATTGCAAGAAATAGACCTAAACTAGAAACAAATGTTGTGAAACCAGTGAGAGAAGTGACTAGGATATTGTGTTCCCCATGATTTCCTAACCTAGTATTACTAGATAATCGTAACCTTTTATAGTGTGTAGCATGTTGAATAGTAAGTTTAACAAACCTTTTGATCCAGCCGAGAGATAAATCTCACTACGTGATTTGATCCATCCTGGCAGTGTGACATTACTAACGTTTTCCTATTGTTCCAGTACAATCTCCCCTTGATCCAGTTCAGTTGCTTAGATGAGAGGGATCACATCGAATCCTGTTAATTTAATCTCTTTTCTTATTCATTATTACCTTGATCCAGTCAATAAGAATTAGGCAGATTCTAACGTTATCCACCGTTAAAAAGTAATTAAAACGAAGAGAATTAATTAATACATCCATGCAAACTTTCCAAGAATTACGGATTATTCGATTCTACCCCTTGTTAGTTCTTCATGATTCCCACAACCCTAGTTGTGGATTTAGCTATGCATAATCATTGTAGATGAAAGAATCATGATATAGAAGAACATAATTAAGCACTTCCAATAATGAAATTAATTACAAGAATTCCCAAATTCTTCACTAGAAATCACAAAGTAATATTTTTGATGTAAAAATCACAAAGTATAAAGTCACAAGGTGTTTTTATAGTTCTCTCATGCGTCTCTCTATCAAAAAGACCTTAAAAATCTATTTATTATAAGTAAAATACAAATCCAAAATAAAATAAGAGAACTAGATTCGATAGGTTCTACGGATAGGGTTACGATTGTACAAAGTTCCACAGCCCGTATCTGGGCTTCTACTCTGCTATCTTCAAAATATGGATTCAATTCTATGAGACCTTTCTACGGGTTATATTCAGACTTACGGCCCGTATAGGGTTTCGTCTAACAACTCTTCAGAATCATCTCAAAATCTGATCCTCAAGGCATGAAACTAATCCATGACTCATATATATTCTATGGCTCGTCTGACAGTTCGTGGATTCAACTTCAAAAAATAGGCCCTTCATTGGATCCCAATCATGAAACCCCTATACAGCTCGTGGAAGTTTCCATAGCCCATACAGTGCCTCATAGTTCCTCAAAAACTTAGCATCTGTAGCACTTCACCCAAAATCATGTCAAATCCTGCAATCTTGAAAAAAAAATTATACAAACACATAAAACCCACTAACATCACTTTGAGAACATACAAAATTCTAAGTTTAAAGTATCAAAAGTGTTGTATTTTGAATGCACATCAAATTAGTAGCACTGAATCTTTTTTTTTTGTGTGTGTGTGGGGGGGGGGGGTTCTTCTCCCATTTCCTCCTACCTTTTTCTTTTCATCTCTCCTCCAAATTCAATCTCCTATGTTAATTTAATCATAAGGCTCAAACTAAAAAGTTTCGGAGTTAGAATACTACCATAAGAATGAAGGAGTTGGGGTCTATTTATAGAACTCCAAATGCAAGGTTTGAGCGACAAAGTTGAATTTGAATTTTAAATCTTAAAATGTGTAATTTGAAGTCCAAGAATATGACAAAGACGGTTAAAGTTGTTCATCGTCAAAATTAAAGTACATTCTAAGATACGTGTATATTCTTTGCTTAAAGAGTTGTCAACTATGTTCAATAGGTAACAATTATGACAAAAGCCTTACAAAGAGAACTTTTACATTTATCATTGACTTAACTATCACCAGTAAAACTTTGGCCCGAATTGGCAAAATTATAATAGGATGAATCTTTTAGAATTTTCCACCCAAAATCAAACCACTAAACAAAATGCCCTAAAAGAATCATCACTTAAATCATAACATGTATCAATTTCTACGAACTGAACCAATGTTGGAATAAAAATAAGACCAAAATTGGACAAAATAGCACAAAACTAACCAACTACGACAAAGATATTCATTCATACCAATGTTTAACCAAAGTCGTTCACACACATCAAACTTCAACCAAATATATTCATTTAAAATAGCTTATGAATTCAAAATAAAAGATGAACAATTGTGCCATTGGTTGCAGCCGACAACACCATACCAAACATAGTTGTGTCATTTTTGCACTTATCAAACCATACATAAAGCAATATTTCAGATTGTTTAACAAAAAACTGATAAAATCTGGCACATTACTTGATACATATAACTACCTAGAGTCTAAATTTGAAAGCTACCATTTCTTTCTTGGTCTTCAACTTTCCCATCTTCTTCTCTCTTGCTCTTTCCAACTGATTGCTACTCATAGCTTCCTTTCCTTTCCAAGTGAGCTTAGTTATTGAGTAAGGCAAATTTGTAGGCTTGCAGACTCCACGATCACCTTTAAAAGAAATCACTTTATTCCAATTTGTATTTTTTTGTGTTTGTCTCATCTTTAGTTTTGTTGATTCTTTAGAAATGCTTTGAGGCCTTAAATCAGGATAACTTACAGGCCTCTAGCAGGACCAAATGATTCATTTTGTCTCTTTGACAGTCTAGGTGTATGCATGAAGTAATAGTCTTCTTCTTATATTGATTGAATGGCTGAACTATTAACATTAAAAACTTCTTCTGTTCTACTTCTTCAAGTCCGTCTCTTTTCCTGTTGAGATTTGAAGTACTTACTTCCTCGTCAGTCTAAAAGTTAAAGTCATTAAATTAGATCACCTGAACATTATATAGACAAATTTTGAGAAGAAAAAAATATCACCTTGCAAGTTCTTACATTATGAGCTTGTGAACCACACTTGCTACATGTTGTTCGAGTTTCTTTTTTTGAGTGAGCCCACTCTCCTACTCTTTTAGTTGATGCATCCTTTTCGCTAGTTCTTTTAATTTTTGGTCTTTCAACTATTTTCACAAGATCAAGTGGGTCCATTGTATGTTTCGATAATACTTGCCAATTTTTCACCTCTTATAGGCAACAACTTGGCCCTGTATGTCATAAGATATGCTTCTTTGTTGTACCAAAGGTTAATTTCAGACATAGGATAAATTTTTTGGTATAATAATGCCTTGATCACATGGGGACATGGGATGCCATTCAACTACCAAGACCCAAATAGAAAAGCAATAACTTAGTTTATGTAAATATTACATAATAAAGGTTAAATTGTTTACCTGTAAGTGCATTTTTTCTCCATCATATTCAATATGTGCCAATCTTCATTCTCAGACACTTCATACCCAATATCTCCATTAAAATCAACATTGCATAATTGGGCAATCTTCATATAAGTCGTGAATGATTTCATGCACTTAGGACTATAATTAGAAGCATATGTTTTTGCTACATTTTCCGTCTTTCTCAACCTATTCATTATTTTGATTCTAAACTCTTCAAGCTTCTTCAAGATAGTCTTACCTCTTGATTCCAAGATCCAAGAATTGAAAGACTCAGTGAAATTGTTATCTATCATCTGATTTTTACAAACAATATCAAAATATGCCCTACACCATTTTTATGGTGGAAACTTGAACAAATCTTTGGCACCATCCTCTGATAATGCACCAAGTGCCATCAATTGGTCCTTAAAATCTTCTTTATAAGTACATCCGGCAGCCCACCAAAGAAGTTTCTTCATCTCTCCTGTCCTGAATCTCTTCATCCAATTGGCCTCAATGTGCCTCACACAATACCTGCAAATAATAAAAAGTTAATATTCAGTTAGCATGACTATTCTTAACAATAAAACACTCTGAAAAGCCCACATACAGCGAAAACCTTTTGTTGTCGTTTAAAAAAAAATAAGTCCCGCTCCTTAAGATCACACTTAAACCATCCAAAGAGTACCTACGATTTGATAAAGGGAGGACTTTTACTGCATCCAATAATCCTTGTACATGTCAAACCTATTAATAATTGTATACAAATAAAATAAAGTTGAATAGAAATAAGATATATAAATATAAAGTACTACTTACCTTTCATATGTCAGACATAAAGGTGATACTATTACCATTCTTCAAATTCAATGATTTTTCAGCAACTATAAAAACCATGTCCATATCCATGTCGTAGTGATCTCTTTATCCACTGTTGCCCATGCCAATGGATAGAATGAGTTCTGAAAATCTTGTACCATAGCCACTAGTAGTTGCCCCCTGTATTGACCCTTCCAAAAGGTCCCATCAAGTCCAATGAATGGTCTGAATCCTTCTTTCTATCCCAACTTCAATGCATTTAAGCATATATACATTTTGAGGAATTTTGTTTTACCATGTTCCATCCCACCAAATAAGTTGATCACCATATCACTACCAGGATTACTCATCCTAAACTTATTTGCATAAGCTTTCAATCTGTTGTAGTCAACCAAAAAACTACCTTGCATTTTTTAAGAGCCATTCTTTTTGCCCTTTTCAACTTTGTGTCATTAGTATTTAAGTTGAAATTATCCTTCAAGTATTTTCTCATATCCTTAAGTTTGTACTTGGGATCATTCTGCACTTTGCTTTTGAAATACTGGCCTAGAGAAGTTGTGGTAGCTCTAATATTTATAAACGCATCTTGACAATTGTGATTTATGTTCAAAGTTTTCACCTTAAATCCAGAACCTTTACCATCTCGTAAAATAAGAATGACAAATGGACAGCCAACTATGCATTCATACCTTATTCTTGTTCTATCACTTTTTTCAACCGTCAAACATTTGGAAGTTGCAAGGGCATACAAGTTACAAATTCTCCTGGCCTCATTCAAGTCCTTGAAGGTCATACTAAGATGCATCTCTTTATAATGAGTGAGCTAGTCATTGTCCCTCGTGTAAACTGAGGGTTTTCTCTCTCTAGAAGAGATCAGTTTCCCTTCATAGAAGAGTTAAGGCTTTGAAGAAAACTTTCAACTTTGAAGAAAACTACCCACACTTATCCATAAGTTTAACCACATTCCCTCTATTTCCCTTTCAAAAAAAAGAAAACAAAACACCAAACTGATACATTTAATTATCTTTTACAGAATTCGATACAAGTCTTTTGTTACTGCCTCATTATTACTTACCAAACCAATCTTCAAAAGCTCTTCTTATTTACATTCAGCTCAGTTGATTGCTATTTATAGGATGGACAATGATATTACGGATCAACTTCACAAATTTATCCTTACAGAGGAGGAAAAAGACTCAGTTAAGATTGAAGTTCACGACATCATGTCGAGTATGGAGAACTGTGCAGTAAGTACTAGGGAAGGTGATTGCAGACAAACAAGTTAGTGTGCTAGGAGTGAAAAATACATTGACGTTAGTTTGGGGAAGTCCTGTTGGTCTGAAAGTCTTATTGGTAAGGAAGAATTTGTTTCAATTTATTTTTCGATTCAAAGAAGACATGAAGAAGATGTTGTATGGAATGTCATGGTTGAATGAAAATATTTTCTCGACATACATCAATGGGAACCAGAACTTCATATGAACTCGCCTATCTTTAACATATGTGAAATATGGATCCAACTATTGAATATATCACTGCATTAGATATCTTATGAAGTAGGTAGTAAGATGGGACATGCCTTCGGAGGAACATCTGATGTCATTATTCCCGAGAATGGAAGCACGGACAGACGATACATATGGTTAAAGGTCTTAATGAGTATAAACAAACCTTTACTTCGTCGAAAACTGATAAAGATGGGATCAGAGGAAAACTGGGTAGAATTTCAATATGAAAATCTCCCATATTTTTGCTACTATTGTGGGATTGTAGGACATAAAGAAAAATCATGTGTCTCCGTGAGGAAGACGTACGAAAGGGTAATATCAAGAGAGATCAATTTGGCATATGGATGAGGGCTAAAAATCATGGAGTTGTGGGCACTAATTCAAGACGATAGGGAAATCAAACTATTCGTCCCCCTATCCTTACGACTGACAAAGGGAAGCAGATTGTAGATTATGCTGAAGGAACGGGATCCAATGATTTACCAATGAATGGCAATGATGCCGATACGAAAAGGGACAAGTGGATCGATACAAACAAACCTTCCTTTCTACCACATGAGTTTTTTAACAGAGGAAAAATAGGGCATTTTGAGGAGGAAGAGCAATCCGCTAAGCAGAATACAAATTACACAGTTCAAGGGAATGCTCAAAGCTTTAGTATAATATGAAGTGTAACGAGGTTAACGAACATCATTCGAATGGGAATGCAGTGGAAGACCAAGAAGAATGACACACTAGTATGAATCAGAGTGAGAACAAAATGTCAATTGATGAGTCAGAAGAATCGATTTTTGCAGATATAATAGCTAGTAGAGAAGCACGAGAACATTACTGATTAGCGAAGATGAATCTGGGTGACACTTTTGATCACGATGATCTGGAGAGATATTTCAACAAATAAAAGGAGAAAAATTCTCGACGTAAAATTTCCGCTATTGATACCCAAATGACACCAAAACATAATTCTGATTTGATGGCTAACAATCTGCAGCTATGTTCTACTTCACAGAAGTTAGGTTAAGGTTATACCTTCTGTAAATGAAAGTAAAGAAGTAGCTTCTGCACTAAAATACATAATGTTATAACTAATGAGAAGGCTACTGGTAATGTAGATGGAAATAAGGAAAATGTAACTAATATAGATGGTAGTAAGAAGATTGAGGAAGATAATATGGAATTGGATATTGCGGAGTTACAGAATAACTTAATCGATGTTATTGTTACTGATGCAAGTTGTCAGAAATATGGAGGCAAACGAAAAGGTGATACTATTCAGAATAATAGCAAAAGGTTTAAAAAACAAAACAATGGAGTGGATCGGGAAGCCAACTCTAAATGGATTCCCTCTCCGAAATAAAGACACTGGTGTGAATTTTCAAGGCCATGGGGGGTCCTTGATAGTTCAAACGACCCCAAAAGTGTCCGAAAATGTGCCTCGAAAATGTCCGGAATTGTAATTTCCATATATCTCAAATTTCGCGCATTATTTCCGAAATTCGATTTCATATTCTTGATCAGGGGGTCAAATTGAGTGGCAATGGATCTAACCTCGATTTTAGAGCGAACGATTCACAATTTCAATTTTTCAAGTTGACGAAAAACAGTGCGCCGCGCGCCCCTAGCGCGACGCGACTGGGGCGCGCCAGTGTATTATTTTGTACCCAGTTATTTTATTCAGATCCAAGGCTTTTGGGTCTTGGGCCTAAGTCTCCCCATACGTGAAAATACCTATACTTAGTCTTATTTCACCCTCATGTCATTCAATACATTCCCAAATACACTCCTAAACACTTAGACAATATTTCCTCTCCAAATGTCAAGTCTCAAAACTCATCCGGATTCTAAGGTTATCATTCAAGCTTCAAGTCTTCATCTCCAATCTTCTTCAAGAATTCTCCAAAGCTAAGGTATGTGGGTTTCTTTCATGTGTTCCTTTCACCCATGATGCCAAGCTTCATTTTACTCAAATTGCATGATTAAAAGTTGGTTTACTCATAGGTCTCATATGTTATGAATTTTACTGCACACTATGTTGGGGTTTCATAAAATTATGGTTGTTTTAGCATGTTTTGAGCTATGAATCGAAGATCTATTGTGAGATTTGATGAAGGATTTTGATGTATATTGCCTGAGGGTGTTACCAAGTATCTATTGACGGTTTTACATTGAATTTTCTAGCATGATTATACTCCTGAATTTCATGGTTTTACACTAGCATTACACTCACCAAGTGTTTGATAAAATATCCGATTTTTGATTCTTGAGTTGTTGAAGGTCTAATACTTAACATATAAGATATATGACCTTATGGCAATGAAAGAAATGTAATATTATGATGATTTCTTGAAAAGTATCCCTAGGGTTGCATGTTGACCATACCTCGTTGAGGGGGTGTTTTTCTTGACCACTATGATGAAGGGAATGAAATCCATTAACCTTGTTAAGGGGTTGATACCTTGACCACTATGATGGCAGGTGTGATGTCCATTAACCTTGTGAAGGATTTGATACCTTGACCACTATGATGGAGGGTGTGAAGTCTATTAACCATGTTAAGGGGTTGATACCTTGACCACTATGATGGAGGGCTGAAGTCCATTAATCATGTTAAGGGGTTGATACCTTGGCTACTATGATGGAGGGTGTGAAGTCCATTAACCATATTAAGGGGTTGATACCTTGATCACTATGATGGAGGGTGTGAAGTCCATCTACCGATTGAGGGGTATGTACCTCGATCACCCTCCAAGGGGGTGCTAAGTCTTGGATTCTGAGTACTAGTATGCTTGGTCTATGATGATGGTCTCTTCTTATATTTGTAATATGTTTTATACAAGCATGTTGTACTTCAAGCATCATTCATACATGTCATATTGTTATTATGAGTACCTATTTCTCATGATTATGCATTTCAATTATGTTGCCTAGCTCTTGTTGCATTGCATCGTACATACTTAGTACATTAAAACGTACTAATGTATACTCTATACCTACATGATGTTACCATGTAAGGACCGGAGCTCCATTTGGTCACCATCCTCCTCCACGTGGCTAGTGATATCTAATCAAGCTAGTTGGTGAGTCCTCCATCCCGAGGGCGATGTCTTTGATCTTATGCTATGTACTAAGACTCTCTCTTTTTCTTTGATGTATGTTGACTATGAGGGTGAACCGGGGTTGCTTGTCTTGGCCCCCGCTAAGTATCTATGTAGTAGAGGTGTTGATGGATATGATGTGTAATTATGCTATGAGCCTTAACTCTCTCGTCTCTTGATCTTTATATTATGGAAGTTTTCCCTTAGTCCCTTTGCCCTTATTTCTATTCTTTCAATGCTATTTAATTGCTTCCGCGACCAAGGATGTGCAATGATGTGCTAAGAGGCTTGTTTGAGGTCCCTTCAGGTTCCCCATTCGTCGTGTCACATCTAGGCCCTAATTTGGATCGTTACACAGTTCCCTTTCTTAAGGAGACAATACGTCTTCACTCCCCGAATATGATAATTTTAACTGAAACAAAGAATCGGGAAAGAATTGTATTGAGAACTCAAAGACAACTACATATGTCTCATAATATAACAATGGATCCAATGGGACTATCACGAGGTTTGTGCTTACTTTGGAATGACGATATTCAGGTATATCTATCCCACTCTTCTTCTTTCTGTATTGAAACATATGTTCATGATCTGGTTAATGATAATAAATATTGGAATAATTTTGTATATCGAGTACCAATAGAGCTATTCGTTGATCTAATTGAAAGAACTTTACATAATTCGAATAGATAGGGATCAATGTGGGTTATGGTGGGAGATTTCAATGACATTATTAACAATTCTGAAAAATTAGGACGTAGAATTAGGGAAATTTCTTTTTGTTTCATAATTTTAAAATCCTTTATGGGATATAGGAGCTATAGACTTAGGCTTCAATGGTAAACCGTAGACTTGTTGGTGTTTTAGAGAAAATGATGGCATAATTCAAGAAATATTAGATAGAGCCGTAAGCTCTCCGAGTTGGAAGTTAGAGTTTAGTTATGCTAATGTTAGTGTTTTAGAAAAGGAGACTTCTGATCATAATGCTTTATTAATAAATACGGAGCTTAATTTTAGGAAAAGAAGAGAAAGTTCTACTTTGATAAACGTTGGAGTGAAAAAAGAAGAAGCGAATTTAACTATCACTCGATCTTGGAGTAGAAGCATTGGAGGATTCAAACAATCCAAAATAAGTTTTCAAATTAAGAATTGTCGAATTTCTCTATTAACCTAGCTTAGAGGGCGTAAGGAAAACTCTAAGAAAAAGATTCAAGGGATTAAGCAGAGAATTAATGAGCTTAAAAATGATACAATGAATTTCGATCTTACTAAGTTGAGGTTGCTTCAAAGGAATTAGGGGAGGCGTATAAGGATGAAGGAGCTTATTGAAAAAAAAAATCTAGAGTTTTGTGGCTTCAGGAAGGGGATAAAAACACTTCTTTTTTTCATATGAAAACTATTTCAAGATGTAACTGTAATAATATTAAGGGGTTTAAAACAAATGATGGACATTGTATTTCTAAACATAGTGAAATAGTGAAAGAAATTGAAATATTTTATAAATAAACTTTTCACTACTTCTAGACCTACAAATTTTGATAACGTTCTTGATCTAATTCCTATATTAGTGGATGATTTTGTTAATGAGAGTCTTAGAAAAGGAGTAACAGACAAGGAAATTAAAAGATCTTTGTTTGATATACATCCCTTAAAAGCTCCAGGCGTAGACGGGATGACTCCTTTTTTCTTTTAAAAATATTAGAATATTGTTCCGAGTGATGTTTGTGAAGCTATTAAAAGTTTTTTCAATTTAGGATATTTGTTGCCCATGCAGAACCAAATGTTTATTACTTTGATTCCTAAATTAAAAAATCCTAGTGATGTTAGTCAATCTAGACCCATTAGTTTTTCCTCTACAATGTATAAAATTATCGCAAAACTTATCGCTAGGAGGCTTAAAGTTTATCTACCCAATCTTATCTCTCCGAATTAGTTTGCTTTTATAAGGAAGAGACAAATAGTTGATAATGTTGTTTTAGCTCATCAATTCATTCTTCTTCTTAAAAATAAAAGACGAGGCAAACAAAAATATATGGCCCTTAAATTAGATATGGCTAAAGTTTATAATCGAGTTGAGTGGGTTTATATTCATAAATTGCTTCTTAAAACAGGGTTTCATGAGACTTTTATTAATTGGATTATGCGATGCATCACTACCCCCAACATATAAATTTAATATTAATGGAGACATTATGGGGGAAGTAAAACCAACCAGAGGACTAAGATGAGATCCTCTTTCTCCATATCTATTTTTGTTGTATGCTGAAGGACTCTCAAGACTCTTAAATACTGCAGAAATATATGGGGATATAAAAGGTTTAAGCTTAAGTAGAGGAAGCTCTACGATTAACCACTTATTCTTTGCTGATGACTCTTTTATTTTTCATAATGCTAATACCCACAATGCTGAAAAAATTTCTAAAATCTTTAAAATTTATGAAGAATGCTCAGGTCAAAAGGTGAATTTTACTAAATCAGTTATTTTCTTTAGTAAAAATAATACTAACATTGAAAAGGATAATATTGTCGGTAGGTTAGGACAATTACAAAGAAACAACTTACGTTTATACTTGGGGCTGCCTGCCGTAGTTGGAAGATCAAAGAAAAAAAATGCTAGAATTTATCAAACATAGGGTGAAAATCAAAATAAAAAGATAGAAAAATATTTTTTTAAGTCCTGCAGGAAAAGAGGTGATGCTTAAATATGTTCTTTCTGCAATTCGATCGTATACATTGTCTTGTTTTCAATTTTCAGATTCCTTATGTAAAGAGATTACGACTATCCTTTCCAACTTTTGGTGGGGGCAGGAAAATGATAAGAGGAAAACGCATTTTGAAAATTGGGAGAATTATGTTTAGCTAAATCTAAAGGTGGTATAGGTTTCAGAGATCTAAAATCCTTTAATCAAGCTTTGTTGACGAAACTAGCATGACGAATTTTGACCCAACAAGATTCTTTATTTTTAGAATTCTCAAAAGCAAGTATTTTCCACATACTTCTTTCCTCAAAGCTACTTATGCCTCTATTAGCTCCTGGATTTGGAAAAGCATTATTTGGGGTAGTGATCTTCTGCAAAAGGTATTAGATGGAGGGTAGGATGTGGAGATAGCATTAATGTTTGGGGGGATTTATGGATTCTTAATTCTAGTGGGTTCAAACCTACTCCTATGTGTGCCCAAATAGATGTTGAACAAAAAGTGAACTCCTTTATAGACCAAACTACCTATACGTGGAAATTGCAAGATCTTCAAAATTATTTTGGTCCAAATGATTATTGAGCAATTGTCTCCATACCTATTTCTACAATGAGATCTCCGGACAAGATTATTTGGCACTATACTAAATCTAGGAAAAATGAGGTTAAGTCATGCTACCATTTAGCTAGGGATATTGCTAGATGTGAATATATGAATAATGAGAGGGCCCAATCTAGTAATCAATCTTTTTCTAAAGAATTTGGGGACTTTTTATGGTCTATAATATTAAGAATAAATATAAGCATTTTATTCGAAAATCTATTTTGAATGTGTTACTTGTTAACAATATTATTGCTAATAGAATAACGCAATTTTGTGAAGTATGTAAGAGTTGTGGACTTGAGAGTGAAACTATTGATCACATGTTATTAATTTGAAAAATTTGTCTCACTAATTGGCCTAATCTAGAAAATACAATGAATTTTGCTATTTGGTGGACTAATCTTTTTACTAATGCCAAAAAATATCCTGATTTCGTCGAGCTTATAAAATTATCACTATCATGTGGCAAATTTGGAAGGCTAGAATCTCAAAGATTTTTAATGGAGAAATTTTTGAACCCAATGATATTGTTAACAAAGCTCTCTTTGATTTTCATGAATATAATAATAATTTGCTTCCTTCATCATCTCCTATAGGTATCTAGATTCTAATAATAATGATAGAAATATAATTGTGGCACAAGATGATATTGTTTTGTTTGCAGACGCTAGTGTACATAAGGAGAAGAAAATGGCAAGCGTTGGTGTGGCATCTATGGATAGCTATGGTAACTTGCTTCAAACCTTTGGTTCCTCAATCCAATATGTTGGGAAATCCATCACTGCTGAAGCGATTGCAATTCGTAGGATGTTGGAGAATGCTAGAGAAAAAAGTTGGACGAAAGTACAAATTTTATCGGATGCAAAAAATATGGTGGATATGACACTAAAAAGAATTATAGTCTCATAGGAGAGAGACTGCTTGTGAAGATATTTGAAAACTTATGAAGATCTTTGAAGAAGCAAATGTGGTAAATATAGCAAAGTTTTCTCTTTCACTTTTACGTAAAGCTATTTGGTTTTCTACTTTTCCTAGATGGATTGTAATTGATGCTATCGCATCCTTTCAACTCTTTGAACATCTTTATGCATTATATAAGGAGGTTGTTGGGTGTTGTTAAAAATAAACTTATCATTGACTTCCCTATTTTTTGCATCTTAATAAGCTCTAACTTGTTAAAGTCGTACTCACCAGTAGGGGTGTTCATGGTGCGGATTGGTGCGGATTTTTTAAAAACCAAACCAAACCATTAAATGCGGTTTTTTTTATATATAAACCAAACCAAACCAAACCAATGC
>JAPFFP010000103.1:4835644-4847840 GCA_026153255.1 Solanum medicagineum
TATATATATATATATATATATATATATATATAGAGAGAGAGAGAGAGAGAGAGAGAGAGAGAGAGAGAGAGAGAGATTACATATATAATCCACTTTAATGCGTAGTACATTACTACAAATGATAAATATTTTCTAAATATGGTATACATAGATCATAAATTAAAAAATATATTTAAAAATAGTACATATTTTATAAATGAAACTGAAAAAGGTAATTATCCCTACTAATATCTATGAACTACAGTCTTTATTAGATCATCTGAAATTCTTAGTCAATTTAAAAATAATATGTTAAGAGGATAAATTATATATATATAAGTTGGTTTGGCCGCCTCGGGTTGATTTTTTAAAATCAAAATCAACCCAACCCAAATATAGTCGGATTTTTTTCGTCAATACCAAATCAAATCAAATCAAACCACCAGTCGAATTTTTTTTCTTGGGTTGACTTGACTTGCGGTTTGATTCGGTTTTCGATTTGGTTTAATTCACCCCTAACTTTTAGAATTATATGTTCAAAATATAATATTTATTAAACTTTTATTATTTTCCACACAAATGTATATATATTAAAATTATTAAAGTCAATCAAACAGTAAAGTAAGGTTACATTTATCACTAGTTCTTTAAAGGTGTGTGAAATCCTTTAAAAGACGAGGAAAGACAGTATCAATAAAACAAGTTGTTCCAAGAATCTGCGAAAATGATTGGTATTAGCCCATACAAAAGTAACATGCAAGCTATCAAGAAGAAGATGATGTCGGCCGATATAGAAAAAAATGGTAAGTGTACAAATTATTCTGCGTTCATATAAATTTTTTTAAAACAATAAATATAAATAGTAATAACTCTTTTGTGACAGATATGAAAAAAAAAAAATTTCACCTCATCGTATAGGAAAAAAATATATATAGGGGAATGGAGAGAGGAATGTGGGGTTTTTTTCCACACAATCCAAAACTAAAACTTATTAATATTGCGGCTGAATATTTGCTGGGAACTGTCTCCACCACACATGCTTAAGTTTTATGCACCAATGATATACTCATCTTGATATGATTAGGTTCTCTATAAGGTTAAATTTATATTTTAAGTATTAAGGGATAAATTAATAAAAAAGTTAACAATAACCTACTATCATACGTTAAACTATATTACTAGTGCAAAAGAATGTTTTACCTCATAAAATTTAAGTTTGACCCAATGATGATATATATAAAGGTGAAATTCTATGATAAAGGAGTACTAGTTAATAACGTACAAAATTAAAGCAGTAAGAAAATTTCTATTACTCACTATAATTTATATATGGCTAACTTTTCAGTATTTGTTTAAGAAATAATGTCATTTTGTCTATTTAGTATGATTCTTTAATATTATTATCTTGCATAAAATGTTTTAGATCATAAGATTACAACAATAATAAGATAATTAGTAAAATCCCACAAAGTAGGGTTCGGAGAGAGGAGAGTGTACGTAAATTTTACCACTATCTCATGAAGATAGAGAGTCTGTTTTTGAAAGACCCTTGGTTCAAATGTATCCATCTCAAGCAAAAGAAGAAACAATAAATATAAAATAATGATTAAAATGAAGAGCAATATCAATTCTACACAATGAAAAATAATAAAAATAGCAAGATAATCGAAGCAATAACAACACAACCATACTGTATAGCATGACTAATTATATGACAATCC
Source organism: Solanum medicagineum (assembly GCA_026153255.1). Taxonomy (NCBI): domain Eukaryota; kingdom Viridiplantae; phylum Streptophyta; class Magnoliopsida; order Solanales; family Solanaceae; genus Solanum; species Solanum medicagineum. The sequence goes on from JAPFFP010000103.1 coordinate 4,837,345, forward strand.
TAAAATCATCAGAAGACAAGATAACATCCTAGTTTCTACCCCTACTAACCTTCTACCCTAATACGCGACCTTCGCTCCTTCTGCCCTAACACTATTTTCTATCTAATCACCTTTCTCCAATACTTTTTTGGTTTACCTCTACCCGTCTGCATAATCCATAAATCCAACCTGTCACACCTCCTATCTGGTACATCAATATATACACTTCCTCTATACATGCCCAAACCATCTCAGTCTCGCATATCTCATCTTGTCTGCCACAGAGGCCACTCTCGCCTTCTCCTGATCGAATAACATAATTTTTAATCTTGTCACTCTTAGTATGTATGTGTATTCATCTTACCATCCTCATCTCTGCAACATACATCTTCTGAACATACGAGTGTTTTACTAGCGAGCGTTTCACCCTATATAACAAGGATGGTGTACCTACCATTCTATAGAGCTTACCTTTATGTTTAATTAGGTGGTACCTTAATATCACACAATACTCTAGAGGCAAGCTCTACTTTCATCCATGTTTTCCCAATGTAATGCATGATATCATCATCGATGTCCCCACTACCCTAAATAACAGATCCAAAATATTTAAAACTTTCTTTCTTTGGAATAGGTTTTTTGCTTAAGTAGAGGTTCTTTACCGGTGACCTAGTTGATTCGGCCCCCACTATCCTGAAGGATAAAATAAGATCTTTTGCTTTGCCCACAAGCCCTACTATCGTAGCAAGCCATCGAGTCAAATCATAGGATTGAAAGCCGCTTGCTACTTTCTTGCCTTGGGGCATCGTATTCTGGATAACGTAATAAAAAGTCTTTCTCTACTGTCTTCAGTCTGGTTTGCTTTAGAAATAAGCAAGCAAAGACAAGTGGTAGCTAAGCGAGAGTGCTTGCAGTGATGAATAATTTTTTATTAGACCAAACAAACAGAGGAACCGCTATTCCTCACTGCGGTATTTACTCTTGAAAAGCGGCCATAAACTAGAGAGTCTTGACCAATTTGAAAGATCATTTAATGTAGTTGAAATAACTGAATTTGGGGTTGTTCGATCAAGTAAAGGAAACTGAATGGAATTCATAACTGTCTCAATCTTATTTTTTTCGTTTTTCTGTTGAGTGGTAAGCCTCACTTTTATGTCTGCATCATCCATCACAATACTGAATTCACGCTCTAAGTATTCTATTTTGATTACTCAATTTGAACCTTTTGGATTCCAGAGTTTGTCTCCAAACTTCTAGCCTATATATCATTAACTTTGTCCCATGTTTCATTAATCAGTACTATGTCATCGACAAATGACATTCACCGTGGAACCCTCTCTTGAATAGATTATATTCATTCATCCATCACCAAGGCAAATAGATAAGGGTTCAACACTGATATCTGATATAGTCCTTTATCAACAAAAAAATGCTCTGAGTCTTCCTCCCATCGTTCTAGTCCAAGGCTTAGTCCATCAAGTATATCCTTTATCACCCTAACATACACCATCGGAGCACCTTTAGCCTCCAAACACCTCTAGAAGGCATCTCTCGACACTTTTTCATAGGTTTTCTCAAGATCAATAACATCATATGGAGGTCCCTCTTTCTTTGTCTATATTTCTCCATCAGTCTCTACACAAAATAGGCTACTATTATATGATCACCCTGACATGAATAAAAACTGATTCTCTTAAAATGGACACTCATCTCCTCAACCTCATATCCACTGCTCTCTTCCAAACCTTTCTAGTGTGGGTTAGCAATTCGATACCTCTAAAATTGTTACAATTTTAAATATCATTCTTGTTTTTGCACAATGAAACTACAAGATCATAAGATTCAATGATACTTTTGTATATTGCTTTGCATCTCTATCTTACAAAACTAAACGGCCTATCTTATCTTCTTAAATTCCTTTAATCAATCAAACTATAAAGGAAAAAAAAGGACTGCAATTTAAACTTTATATTTATAATGTATACTTCTTCCTTTCTAATTTACGTGACAGTGATTAGTTTGACACAAATTTTAAGAAAGATGCGAAGACTTTTGAAATCTGTGGTGGTTATGAATCATTTCATTAATGGTAAAAAAGAATTTTAAATTATTCTCATTCATAGAACTATGACATTCTTTTGGGACTGATTAAAAATGATAGTGCATCATATTATACAAATGTGACATTCTTGCTAATATTTCTAGATTTCACCAATTTGTGGTGCATGAAATTTGTGTGAATCCAATTCTAAATCACGAATTGAAAACACTCATCTAGCTTGTCTCTCAGACTTGTCCTTGTGAAATATGCTTTATAATTGTTTCATTTCTAGTCCCCCACAAAACTTTCTTGATGGTGGAATTCCCATCACTACCCATTTACACATCAACTTTCTCTCTTAGAAATCATCACCATTTTCTTTCATTTCCTTTCCCTCCTCTCTTCTCTCTTGTCTAGGAAACTCTTCTCTATAACTTCATTGAGTGAGTGTCATGTCTGCCATTTCAAGAACCATCTTTAGGTAATAAAAATCTTGTTTCCAATTATTACTTTTTCTTGTTCAAACTACTCAACAAATTAATACACATTTCCCCATTATGGCTATAGTTAGTTAACCAAAAGATTCTTGGCATCTCCTAAAGAATATTTAGGTTGTGGACAAAGAAAACTCATTTGTTTGTGAAGATTTTCGATGATCGATAACACGAGTCGTGATTGCTACAAGTCCACTTCCACCCCTAAGTCTCCTAACTAGTATTTTACCTTAAAATGCTACAATCTACAATTCCTCCTTTTTTTTTTTTTCTCTTTAATGATACTAGCACATAAGTTACATAATCACTTTCCATAAGTTCAAAGCATATCAAAAGAATCATTCTTAAAAGAAAAGATGAGGGTGACTAAACTTGCAATAGTCTACAACTTCACTTTCATCATCTATATATAAGGCTCTTCAAAAGGGACTTTACCATCAATATATAGAGTAGGTTTTTAACAAAAATCTATAACTATAACATCCAAGAAACTCCAAAATTTCAAAACCCCACCAACAAAAGAAGATCACCAATGTCATTTTCTTATGCTAAATACTCTGGTTTCTTCTCTGGTGATCTCCTTCCTTCTCTTGGAACCAAAATCAACCACGAAACAAAGCTTCGAAAATATATCATTTCTCCCTTGGATCGTCATTACAGGTAATAATTTGATAACCCTTCTAACCCCGTCGCACTACTTTTTACTCGGAGCATAAATATGTCAAAACATAAAGCAAAGAATCAGTAGAAGTTCAACAAATACCAAGTGGTTATCGAAGTTAAATATTGAATCCATCTCTTTGCTCTGACTACTTTGTCAATCTTTTGTAGGGCTTGGGAGATGTTTCTACTTATTCTTGTCATCTACACGGCGTGGATTACGCCTTTCGAGTTTGCATTTCTGATATGCAAAATGGATGCCTTGGTCATCTTTGACAACATTGTCAATTGCCTCTTTGCTATTGACATTTTCCTCAACTTCTTCATGGCTTATCTTGATAAAGAATCCTATATTCTTGTTGATGATCCTAAAAAGATAGCAACAAGGTAATTATGTAACATTAAGAGATTCACTTTTTCTTTTCTCCTTCTCTATCCCAAAGTTATAGAAGAATCCAAGATTTGAAATTCCAACACTTGAAAACTTTTACATGATTAATTAACAGGTACTTATCAAGCTGGTTCATATTTGATGTCTGTTCCACTGTACCATTTCACGATTTCCTCTTCATTGATCACAAAGAAAGCGGCGTTGGATTTAAATTGCTCAGTATGCTCAGACTTTGGCGTCTTAGAAGAGTCAGTGCCCTGTTTGCAAGGTCCCTAACACATTACATATTTTACATCAGTTCCGTAAAAAAATTTACGTTGTCAATATATATAAGTTGTGGTACTTCCTAATTCAGGCTTGAGAAGGACATCCGTTTTAACTATTTCTGGACGCGATATGCAAAACTGATATCTGTAAGTCATGATTTACTTAAGATGATGGATCTACAAAATCTGGATATTTGATCACTAAGAAACTGCATTTCTTTCTGTTTGAATTTTTCAGGTAACTTTGTTTGCAGTGCATTGTGCTGGATGCTTTAACTATGTGATTGCAGATAGATATCCTGATACTAAAAGAACATGGATTGGTGCAGCGAATCCCGATTTCAAAGAAGATAGCCTGTTGGACAGATATATAACTTCACTGTATTGGTCTATTGTAACACTAACAACAACTGGTTATGGAGACTTACATGCTGAGAACACGAGAGAAATGCTCTTTGACATCTTTTACATGTTGTTCAACTTGGGATTGACATCTTACATCATTGGTAACATGACAAATCTTGTAGTTCATTGGAGCGGCTACACAAGAAACTTTGTATACGCTCTTTTCTCCGTCTCTATGAACTTATTTATGCATACTGATCGTGTAAAATTAAAGATATTCAACGTCATGGTTCTTTGTTGTGTAGAGGGATAATGTGGAAGCAGCTCAAGAATTTGCACAACGGAATCAGTTGCCACCAAGGATTCAAGATCAGATTTTGTCTCACATATGTCTCAAGTTCAAAACTGAAGCATTGCAACAAAAAGAGACCTTGAATGTCCTGCCAAAAGCCATCAGATCAAGCATTGCACATTACCTGTTTTTACCTATAGTTCAAAATGTCAGTCTGTTCCGAGGCGTTTCCAGGGACCTGATTTTCCAACTGGTAATTTCTTCTTCCACATTGCTCTCGCCTTCCTACTTGGCAGATACAACGTATATTCAATGGTTTATTTCCTGCTTTTGAAGGTTCCTGAAATGGAAGCTGAATACTTCCCTCCCAAGGAAGATGTGATTTTACCCAACGAGTCTCAAACTGATTTGTGCATAATAGTCTCAGGAGAATTGGTAAGTTAATATGTTGGGATCAATCAATTGAACTCGGATTCGTTGTTCGTGTGATTAATCTGTTTGTATGTTACTGCAGGATTTTCTAGCTGATATCGATGGACGTGAACAAGTAAGTATAACAATCAACAATCATCATACACATTTCAAATACGTTAGCCTAAACACATTTTTTCTGAATTCTGTCCACGACAAGATCGTTGGGAAGGCTGTTGCTGGAGAGTCATTTGGAGAAATAGGTGCTTTACTGGGAAGGCCACAACCATATGCTGTTAGAACAGCTGAAATATCTCAAATTCTATGTCTGAGCAAGAAAACATTATTAAAGATTCTTCGAGATAATCCAGAAGATGAACGGATCATAATGAGAAATCTTGTTCAGGTATTTGCACAAGGATATGAGCACAAATTCTTCGACACACAATTGTAATGTACACTCAACTTTCTTGATCCTTTTTTTTTCGGTAAAACAGAAACTGCAATGCTTTGATAACGTGGACATGGAAAGCAAACCAAGTTTAGTCTTCAACAACTGCTCTCATGTTTGTAAGCAAGATACGTCAACCAGTTCTAGCGATATGATTAGTATAAATATCCAAAACTTAGAAGCTAGACCTAAGAAACAAGTAGAAAGTGAAGGTGAAAGTTGTGGATGTAAACGCCAAACAGTTCTTGATCATTCTGCAGTTCCCAAGGGGCATATTACGAGTCCACTAGAAAAAAGACTGAAAGAAGATCAACTCGATGCAAAATGTGAAGGAGACAAAAACATGCATGTGTTGCCAATAAATGAGAGTGAGGTCCCCTGCTGTTCTTATTCAGGTAATGCAAGTCAAAGTGGTGCAAAAGGGGAGAAATCCATCAAGAAGAGAGTTACTATTCACATCAAAAACAACATCAATTCAATGCAGGAACAGAATGGGAAGCTAATAGTACTACCTGATACACTTGAAGAGCTATTCAGGATGGCAGGTGAGTTTTTTTTTTCCAACTTGTTATAGATCTTTAGATAATTAAGGGCCTGTCTGGACATGATTTGTGAAAACTATTAAGCCTTTCCAAACTCTTTCCAATCTTACTAAATGGGCATATGGTAGCTCATAAATCCTAAAGCACTGCACTAATAAATTGCATATCTCAACCTTCTTTTAAATTAAAAAATGTTCGCGATTACAGACGATTACAAACTTCCAAATATAAATAGTTTTACAAAGATGCACAAGTCAATAATAGTGGTAACTAACTATTCTTTAATATAATCCTTCCACGTCATATAGACAATCTCTTCATATCAAACATTAGTTGTTTTTAACCCAAAATATAAATTTCTGGGTCAAGTTTTACTGTTAGAAACAATTGGAAAATCTCAGTGTTTGGATAATTTTATAAACAAACTCTGAAACCTGAAATTGAGATCCCAAATAGGGGGACATGGATTTTTCTTCCCCAAATTTGATAAGTAGTAACTTTATGATAACTTGGTCTAATTGCAGGTGAAAGATTTGGAGATTACAATCTGAAGAAAGTTGTAAATGCAGAAGATGTAGAAATAGATGAGATAGATGTGATTAGAGATGGAGATCACTTGTTCTTTCTTTCAACTATTTGGTCATGTGTAGAAAGCTAGTACAATGTGACATGATAATTAAGAGTAATGTTTGTTTGCAACAAAATTATATGTTGATCATGGTATCTCCAAGGGATGAATTAAATTGAAAAACATAATTAGAAACAACATATTGCTGCCAAGGTGGCATATATATCGCTTACAATAATCTCAGTGCCAGTCTATCATATGTGACTCTTTGATTTGTCTTTAGCTTCACGAGTGAAGCACAAACTACTTTCATAATTTCTTCTTTTTAACAATCTCTTCAATTCTCAACCATGTCATATTTGGGGTTTGTTTGGTACGAAGGAAAATGTGTTTTCCTCGTAAATGCAGAAGATGTAGAAATTCTAGATTTTTTTGTTAGAGGATAGAAAATACGTTTTAGAAAAATTTTCTGACATAAAAATCAATTCCAATAATCGATTCGAACCAGATCTCGTCACCTTATGCTCGATACAACTCAATTTCTGATCAAGATTCAACTTCTAAATTTAGAGTCGACCCCGACTTTTAAATCGAAATTCGATCGCACTCGTCTCCAGACCTAACTTTCAAATAATTTGTTTTCTTAGAAAATAACTTCTAATTTTTTGGGGGAGGGAGGGGCGAGGTGGGGGAGATGAAATTTTGTAAATTTGAAATACTTTTCAAAAATAAATTTTAAATTTTTTTGGGTTAGTGGGGGTGGGGGATGATAAGGGAGGACAAGATCGAGGTAGGGTAAAATATAAATTATTAATGTTTTTTTAGGGGGATTAAAAAAGAAAAAACTTTCAAACTTTGAAATGCTTTTTTCCAAAATAAATTTTTAAAGTAGTATTTCTAGGGAGGGGGTAGGTCTGGTGGGTTGGGGGAGGGGGCGAATATAAAATTTTGAAATATGTTTATAAAGAAATAAACTTTTTAATGATTTTAGGGGATAGGTGAGTTGAGGTAGGACAAGGTAAAAAAATGAATTTTTCAAAATTTGAAATACTTTAAAATTTATTTTTAATTTTTTAAAAAGAAATTCTAGATTTTTTTTTTATAGTGAGAGGGGGGTCGTGGGAGGAGTGAGGTAAGAAAAAATATTGTAGTTTGAGGTTTGAAGAGAGCATTAGAAAATGTTTGAAGATATTTTTCTTAAATTTGAAGAAAATAAGCTGATTTGGAAAATATTTTCCAAAAACTTTAAGTATTGTGACCTGGTTGTTCATTTTTGAACTTTGTTATGCTGGAAATTGACTTTTTATTTTAAAAAGAAATGTTCGAAAAATCAAAAATCGATTTCAACTCAATTGATTTGAGCAAAACTGATTCTCGAGATTCGAAAGGAAAACAGAGTCTCCACCTAATTTTAAGGATAATTAGGAAACCGATAAATATTTCAAAAGACTAACAGAAAATCTTTTAAAAATCAGAGAAATAGGTTCGGGTTCACATTTCCATTCCGGGAAGGTTTTACGCACCCGAAATGGCCGCTAAATGCGGTTATCCGTCGATTAAAGCAATTTGACTAACTTTTGACTTTTTAAAAATTGATTGATTAAAAAATTTGACTAAATTGAAAATTTTTGACTTGCTTAAATTGAGGACTTTAATTAAATTTTAAAGAAAAACTAGATTTTGAAAATTGAGCTAGAAATGTAAAAAAATCGACTTCTATATATTTTATTATTTTTTATTCATTATTATTATTGTTATTTTTTAAAAAAATCAATTAGTTTTAAAGGACTTTTAACAAGGTTTAAATTTTAACTAAACTTAAAAGAGTTAACTAGACTTGTTTAACTTGAAAATAAATAACTAAACTAAAAAAATCAACTAAATTGAAAAATCTGATTAAAGTAATAAAATAGTACATATATGTATATTTTTTATGCCTCCTATTTCATTTTATATATTTATTTTAGGAAAATAATTTGAAATAAACTCCTTTTTTGACAAAATGTAAGTAAAAGAATAAGCATAACATAAATGGCTTTTCAACTTGTAGGGGACTTAATTAGATTGAAGCCTGTTAGAAAATGTTAGGGTTCAACAAATATCACAATCAAATAATAGGCAATAATGAAAATAAGATAAATAAAATGGGGCCCGACAGGCCCAATTCTTTGAATTCCTGTCCTATTTCTATAGGTTGGGCCTGCCAAGTCCATGGAAACTTCCTTAGCTGCTGCTGCTCCTATGTTGACTCAAAGGAAAAGACTGGGGCCTCCGTGGCCCGTGGAAGTATGCGAAGGATGTGAAAGAGTCCCAAAGGACTCTCGAATGATGGTTCATGCAAAGAAAAGAGAAACAACTTAGCATATGTAACGAGATGTCAATTGAATATTTATTTATTTATTTTTTAGCGTACATAGCGACGAAGGGAAAACAGTATCTGGAAAATAAACCATGGGATGTATGAACGCGGTACCACTTTGATATTAATCCTTAACTTATGGTGATTTCAGTGAAGGAAGTACTAACAGTGAGCAACAAACACAAGCAAATGCTTGTTATATGAGTGTATATTAAACCGGTTTATGAGTTTAGAAACAAGGAGTCATGGCTAAGGCTCAAAAAATTTTTAACAAGCCAAGATTCAAGCACTATTGGCAAATCAAATCCAAAAGATGAAGCCATGGGACAACCAGTTACAGAGAGACAGAAACAGAAACATCAGCAGCAATATTAACAGAAACATGTACAGGAAACAGAGATTACATTTCAATTCCACAACACAGTGAGCAGGAAACAAGAATATTAGAGATTGAGGCAATTACTTCCAAATGTAACTTATAAACAGAACATTAATAGGTTTCCAGCATTTTTCAGTAATTTCTAATGTGATAACAACAAACAATCTTGAAATCAGTTCAAAAAACAGGAGATAGATAGAATAATCAGAGGAATAACAACTAATACAACTTAAGCTCAGAAAACAGAACATAAAGGCATACGTTTTTACTCAAACCAGAAACAGAAAATCAGAAAACACGCGCAGAGAAATGATGTTCTTTTCATCAAGATAGGGACTTAGTCGAAATATATATGCAACACAAACAATAGCCACGAAGAAAGTGAACTCATAAAACAGAAACATTCACCTGTACATGCATGTTTACTGAATCAGAAAACAGAAGACCAGGAACAAATGTAGAGAAATCATATTCTTTTAAATCTAAATAATATCCTTTTAAGGACAACACATGAACAGGTTTGATGTTATATTTACAGATTCAGTCTCTTGCCATCCTCAACTTACATCAGTAGAACATAACATCTTTTGAACAGAAAACATTCTATCTGTTACATTAAGTTGGCATAGAATCTATGTATACTTAAGGTCTTATGATCTTAATAGTAGACTGGTTTTCAAATAGTGAACTAGCATGTAATCACAGTAAAACAGATAGAGGATATATATGACACTTTATAGCTTAAGACTTGAAGTGTAAGAGATAACAAACTGCAAATGAGCCTAAACAATACTAGATGAAATGTATTATTGATAAGAAGACTCAACAGTTCAGGATTGAAACCAGCTCAACAGTTGAGTGTTGGAACCAATAACGGAAGAACAGGGACCAAAATGTTTAAATGCGAAGGCTATATCTCTAATACTATCACAATATTATCACAACTCCTCAAGTCAGATTCAGATATGCGCCATGCAATGTAGTGAAAGTCCGCCTATTTCAAACATTATTAAACAAAGCTCGAGGAATCGAACCGGAACAGCATGATGCACAAATGCAAAGACAATTTGACCCTGTGAACCTGGAAACTATTTCAACAGTAGTTAACAGCACCACCACAGAATTATCTTATCACAACAGGGATTTCCAGTCAGTGACGTCAAAACTCAACACCAATACGAAACATTCGCAATAATTTCAAAATTTCACAGCGTATTACATCTAAGCGAAAATAAGGTAAGCGAAACGAAGGCGTTACCTTTCTCGGGGCAGCGAAGTGGGACGACGAGCTCAATTGGTTAGCTTCGACGCCAACACG
>JAPFFP010000103.1:4847940-4862707 GCA_026153255.1 Solanum medicagineum
TAAAGGGAAGGGTAATATTGGAAAAAATTTCAAACATCTATCTTGAAATTTGAACAATTCAAATAATTTGAACACTAGAAAAGCTCTAAAAATTCAGTTATATTGAGATGGAGGGAGTACTAATTTGTCATAACTTGTAATAATTTTATTATTTTGTTAATACTCTACGATTACCTATATAAGTTGTAATAAATAATCTAATAATGACATATGGATTAATTGTTCCATTTGGTAATTACTTGAGAAATGCTTGTACAGTGCATGTCCCTCACGGAAGAGGCACACCAATTCAAGTGAAATTATTAGTATTATCACTTTAGTGGCTTTATTTGACTTGACACATTATTTAAAAAATATTTTTAAAATTTATAATCTAAAGTAAATCTCGCATATTTGTAGTTGTAATTTTTTCTTATAACCAAAAAATTTATCCATGGCCTATTCTTTAGACCGACGACAACCTTCTAAACTCAATAGATAATAATCCCCCCCCCCCTCCCCTTCTTCACTTGAATACGAAGCTTCGATTTACATGGTATTGGAGCTTGAACCTATAACCTCAACCACAAATCATCCACCCTTTGCCACTTGAGCTACACCCTAGAAGCTAATTGTAGTTTATCCCATCAAGAGTGAAAAAGAATTAAAACTTAAATTATTTCTACTCATAATAAAGTGACATTCTTTTTTAAACGAACTAAAAAAGACAAAAAAAGAACACATAAATAGTATGGATGGAACAGTATTTTGCTAGGAAAAGTCAGACCCAAGTGCACTTCCAAGAAAATGATCTTATGCACTCTTCAAAAGAACCAACAGTTGTGAAAAATTAAATGCTTCAAAATCAGACATATTTTCCTGACACACGAAACATTTTGTCTACCACAACCACAATTCTAAATAATGAAGAAAAAATAATTTAAAAACGTCGCTTTTCTGCAATCTTAAGCCGCCTCATCAAATAATCTTATCCCATTGTACGGAATTCCGTCAAGCAACATTAAGGGTTTGAACTTTGTAAATGTAACTCAAAGCTAACAATGTATCATGCTTCAAGGGGCAAAACAATTCACAAATTCTAGAATAGAATGCAAGCATTGCCCATAACAGAGAATTGCATAGAGGCATAACAAGAGCGTTTTGTTCTTATAGGCGGCTGATAACATCTTCCACCTCAGAAGGCGAGTAGAGATGATAAGTTGGTGACACCCTTGCAATATCAACGTTATTGGGAGTCACCTGGAATCAAATGACATGTGTTTTTCAATCAATAGCAGAAGTAGAGCATACAAATGATAATGAAGATGCAGTGTCATGGAGATTACCTTTTCTTCCATCACTTGCTTCAGAATTGACAGTGCTATCGTTTCAGCCTCCTTAAGGGAAAGGTCCTGCAGAATACAAATAATTAACTTTAGATCAGCTTTCAAAACCATATTATTCCAATTACTTGGGTCATCAACACATAGTAGATCTTCAGTCCTTTTTTCTTTCTTCTTTTTCCCAAGAGGCCGAGGTTTGGGGTTAGAGGTGGTTAAGATCATAAAGATATCTAACTTTAATACCTTGTTGAACTGCTCCTGCAAAGAGCTGTCAGCGCCTTCAGAACCTGAACCAATGGCTTTTGCGTTGCATTGCCAGAATGTACCAGAAGGATCAGTATAGTATCTGCATATCAAAAAGCCTATTGTCATTAATGGCAGCAGGGTACCAGATGGCCACTAGGATGAATTTAAAGAATAACAGCAATTAAGATTTAAACTAATGGTTGCACAGCCGACTAGCTCAATATAACTATGTTTCCTTCAAAGTACATATACAATACACAGTAGCCCACTTTATTCTAGGAATAATATAAATTTAATAGTTGCAACTCTCATATTACAAGGTTATACCATAATGAGAATCCTATACCTACTAGCATTACTAGAATTGTTACTTCATCATGATTTTCTGGTTTTTCGATTGTTCTCTAAGATTTTAGGGATCTCGAAAGGTAAATTTGGTAGACATAGAGAAGACTGATGGTGGAACAGAGAGGTCCTAAGGAAAGTCGAAGCCAAGAAATGCTTACATGAAGTTAGTTGATAGCAAAAAATGAAGAGGACAAGAGGACAAATAAGGAGAGATAAAAGACTGCGACAAACAAAGAGAGGATAGAGGTTACAGAAGTTAAAACGGCACATTTGAACGCATGTACTAAGAACTAGAGGACAAAAGTGGGGAAACAAATATGTAGAGGCATGCCAAAGCGAGAGAAAGGAGGGCTCACAACTAGACCAAATGAGTGGCATTAAGGACGGATGACAAATTATTGGTGGAATAGACACACACTGAGCAAAGATGGCAGGCATATTTTATCAACTCTTAAATGCAGGGGGAATGAGAACATTGTGTTGTTAATGTACACCACTCCGAGAGCCACTAAGATTTTGGATATTTTAGGTGTATGAAGTTTGAGGTCAAGGGGATAGTTCATAGATGAGAAGGCAGCGCAATCTCAACAAGTTTGGGGGCCTAAAAGTCAAACTTTATAGAGGTACCTCATATATAAATTGAATAATTATATCACACTAAGTGTAATCCTACAAATGAGGTCCGGTAGTAGGATATATGCGGATATTATGAAATTAGAATATAAACAATATAAATTTTCAATGAAAAACATATAACAGAGTTACAATAATAAAACCTAACTCAAAAATTTGAAAAGTTTGTATTATGATATTTAAATAGTGTTGTGCTGAATAAATTAATACAGCGATATTAAAGTTGTGTTGATTAATTTTACTAATTGAAATTTGAAGAAGATACAGAAAAAATAAATTTGAACTTTTTACAAATACATAACAGTGGATTTTTTATAATGTAGAAAGTTTTGACCGTTTGAAAGACTTAAGAATATTCAATAATGAGATAATAAAAACAGTGAAAGAGAAATTAAAAAAAGATGGAAGAATAATCAGTTTTTAAGACTTTTATTAACAATATATGAATTATTATTTTCCTTAAAATGTATATATATGTTCATTTCCTTAAAAAAATAAATATAAGAATAATAATATTGGTTTATGGTAACCATCATAATTAATATAAATGTGGCAACAAAATGAATAGCTACATAAGAAATGATGCTATAATTAACTAAACACTATTTCATTTCTCAATTATTAAAACGATCTTTATATTATATTTTCTTTTCAATTTTTAAAAAAAAGTATCAATACATGAAAATCTTTTAACAATATCACATATATATACATTTGGGAGAAAGTGGGAGCCCCAAAAAAATTGGAGCCCCAAGCGATTGCTTTAGTGGCCTTATGGTCGAGACGGCCTTGTGAGAAGGGGATAAACAACTAGGCTAGATGAGATTCCACTGGAATTTTGAAAGAACACAAGCAAAGTAGGTATGGAGTGATTAACTGGATGCTTAATTTCATTTTTAGAACAGCCAAAATGCCAAAAGAAGGGAGGCCCGTTGAATAAGAACAAATGTGATATTAAAATTGCAGCTATAGGGTATAAAACTACTAAGCTACACTATGTAAGTTTGGAATAGGGTGATATAGATGAGGATGATGAGGAATGTGTCTGTTTTTGAGAACCAATTCAGATTCATGCAAGGGTGATCCAACTATGAAAACCACTCATCTTTTAAGGAGATTGCCAGGTCAGTATAGACATTGGAAAAGAGACTTGCATAAGTGACATAACAATGAAGTCCCAAGGGAGGTTATAGGGAGATGCTTTGAGTCTAGAAGTGTATTGGTAGCACACATTAAAGTGATTAAGGACACATACGAGGGAGACAACAGTCAAATGAGAACAATGGGAGCAGACTCGGAACACTTCTAAGTCGAGATAGGGTTGCACCAAGGTTCTGTGCATGTGTTTATTTGCATTAGTGATGGATGAATTAACACGGCCTATTCAAGAGAAGGTACCATGATGTATGTTATTTGCATATGACATAATATTGATTAATGAGACAACGGAATTAACAATAGACTAGAAGTTTGGAGACAGCTCCTAAAGTCTAAAGATTTCAGGTTGGTAGAACTAAAACAAAGTACATAAAGTGCAAGTTCATTGATGCACCTCATGAGGCAGATCTGGACGTGAAGATTGGTATACAAGCCTATCCAAACACCCTAAGTGGACAATAGACTATTTGAAGATGAAGCAATAGGACAACTCGGAATATCTTTTTCAAACTTGAGAAGCATGGGATATAAGGTCATAAGAAGAAGGCTTAATTGTCTTTGTGGTCATGTTCCTCAAAATCGAGAGTTTAGGAGAAAAAAGAGGCTACGTATTCTTTTCGCCATTGTGAAGAAAAGTCAGAACATGATAACAATTAAAAAATAAAGGCATAATACATCAATGTGCTCGTTGACTGAGCTTCAGCTGGCATCTACACTCTTCAACTTTGGGTGCGCACAAGTACGTACTAAAACTTATATAAAGTTAAACAAATAGATACATTCATCCTACCTGACAATTTTGTGTCCCATAGGGCGTCCTACGTGTATTATGCCAAGTAAGAAACGTGTGTCCACTTGTTCAATTTTATACAAGTGTTAACTTGTGCAAACCAAAAGTTGGAGAGAATAAATGCCTGATGAAGCCAAATTGAAGGGTATATTTATGTAAAATGCCAAAAATAACAGTCTGAACAAGATGAACAAACTAATAGATGATTGCATGCAGCTACATCAACTATCATCAAACACAAACAGAGAAGAGACTAGATATTATAATGCCATATTTTCCAACAATCTCATGGGAAGCAAATACTTACAAGCTAGGACCATTCTCATCATGACCAGCAATGAGTAGTGATACTCCAAAAGGTCTGGACTGCAAGAAACCAAAGAGAATGCATTTAGTTGTGAGACTAGAATCTTCCTCTAGACAAAATAGGAAAACAAGGAATGACAGTTCCTTCATGTTAATGAGTTAATTTAATTCTAGATAGCGTACTTGCTCCTTTAACAGGTTTCAGATATTATATCATATCATTACTGTTTAAAAGATTTTTATGAGAAAAAAGAAATAACAGACACTAGGTTTGGCACATCAAAAAACTTCTATGCACTGGGCTAGATCAACACAGAAAACAACTATTTGTTAACCAGGTTGTCCATTCAGAATTATAAATACCTGTCATAAAGCAGCAAGTTTTATTCAGATATCACACTGCATTCCTTAACAAGAGATCTAACATTCTTGTCTAAGAATGTAAAATTTTGACTGAGGATATTTGCATACATAATAAACACACATAGAGATAATCTATACACACTAAAATGATCACAGATGACAGATCATCTTTCAAGACACTATGTTTATAGAGAAACTATATTATTCCATGAAATACACCAAAGAGCCTCTATAGTCAACATTAATCTACCAAAAAGCAAATGTCAGCTCCGCCTAGATCCATCAGTTGGCCTTTTAGTTCTATTAACACAATAATAAGGGCTTACATATACAATGTTCTAAAGCATTTGACGTACATTAACATATTGAAGTCCCACTTAAACATAGAAAGAGAGGAGCAATAGTTAATGACCTTAGAGATATTATTTAACTTTTGTGTCAAGTTACAATATGCAAGACCAACAGTGTTTCACGTGCAGGCATTGTTACACACAGCATGGTTTCTTAGTGAGGCAGGTAGATGACTACCAGCCGCATAAAACGAAACAGCTCAATTCAGTCAGTGAAGTATATTTTTCCCCACTCAAGTAGCAACACTAACAAGAAAATCTAATGGTCCACCACATTTAAGCTCCTCAGAGTTTAATCAAAATAACAAAATATTTAACCATACATGCTTTTGGTCAAAATTAGAATGTAATGAATTAGAGATTTTGAATGCTTTTGCATGAAGAATGCTTGTGCCGAAGTAGCATTAGCAAGGGAAAGGGTGCTTACCATAGACTCTTCATCACCCTCACCAAATCGCAGGGCTAAATCACACAGAGCTTGTGTTGTGGACTCAACTGTCATTGGCTCACCATAAGAGAATCTGTGGTTCTATTGGGTGGGGTGGGGGAGACAAGCAGGCTTAGTCAGTGAATTTTCACATGTATAATATGACTTGAAGTTAAATACCTGAGTTTCAACTCGTGCATGTTCAACGAGGGTCCTCGCATCAGCTATCAATCCACTCATTGCACATCCAATATGCTCATCAATTTCCATAATTTTCTCCACACTGCTTGGCTCCTGCAAGATCAAGTATATCAAATCTGAGTCAAGAATATAAAATACAGATAAATGTAGAGATTAGCAATACGTATTTATCCAATTTGGGATTCAGTAATTAACTCGCAAAAAGTCATAACCAAGCAAGCCAGAAAGAACAAATGGAAAAACAATTTCCAAACTCCTGATCTAAAAAAATAGCTCAGCCTTTTCATGTACCAACTTCGCACTACTTTTCTTTTAGCTATTAGTATGTTTAAACTGCTTTTGAACATTGTACCTAGCACTAGATAGTGCCATTTAGTTCTTTAAAGGGTATGATACCACAGGAAAGTAGAAAATTCAAGTTACAGGATGACATCCTCTCAACCAAAAGAAGGCTTTGACATCTCTATATAAGTTACCACGCATTAGCTTCCCACTCAAAGAGACATGTACAGCAACAGGAAAAACTATCTCTAAGATCCTAAACATGTAATACGTCATGTTACATCAAACAGCTCCAATAACATTTCTGGTCCATGTACTACCCAAAATTGTTCAATTTATTCCTTCATAACATTTTTGCTCCATTCACCCTTGCCTTTTAGCAAATTGTCTCATATCAACCCCGTTGTAGTCTATGCAGAGGCAGAGCTAGCAAGGGCCAAACATTATTTTCTTATATGTGTTTATAGTAGAAATTGAACCCACCTCGACTTCTTGGTGTGTTTACTTCTTCATATTTTGAATACCCCTTAGTGAAAATCTTAGTTTCGTCCCTAAGTCCATGAAGAACTAAAAAGTTCATAATGATTTATTATGCTGTCAAATCCTCTACAGATATAACCCAGTTACAAAAACAGAAATTCATACTAAAGGAAAACAAAGAGCACAAACCAGAAGTGGAGAGGTAATTCGCTTCTCAACAGCAAGAACGACACCTTCCTTGGTCTTTATCCCAATCGCCGTTGAACCCAACTTTGAAAAACCACAAAAACCTTAATCTAAATAAACTATTTAAATCATAAATATCCAATTACAGACAGATTATAAATCCAGCTATAAAACTACCTTAATGGCTTCAATAGCATATTCAACTTGAAACAACCTTCCTTCAGGAGAGAAAGTGTTGACACCTCTATCATACTCAGTTCTTCAAAGACCCAAATGGACAAAACACCAACAAGTAAGATCTTCAAAGATTTGAAAACAAAACAGGAACATAACTGTAGTAAGAACAAACCCTAGATTAAGGCCGAACATGCAGCTTACCTAGTGAGAAACATCTTCGATTTGATCCGTCACAGCTTTGAGAATCCGCGATAGCTAAGAACTGACGAACAATTGATTGTTTTTCTACTGATTTTTACTTGAGTGACAAGCCATTTCTGCAGAAATAGTGTATTTAGAGTGGTGTTTGCTTCGATATTTACCGGGTCAGATTTCTAGCCCGTTTACAAAAAGGGGAAAAGATTTAGGCCCAAAATAAGGTTTTCTCCAAGATAACAAAATAGAGAAAAGGTTTCAAAACAACCCCATTTTAAGATTTAATAGGACTTTTAGCTATATTTTTTTTAAGTTTCTCATTCGATATTTACTATTTATATTAGAATTTGACTAAATTTAAATTCGCACAGGGAAGCTTTAACTATACTTTTAAGGGGAAATTTCATAGAGATAATTATCCCCACAAGTCACTGAAAAAAATTATTTACACAAAAATAATCCACTTTTTTTAATTATGGAAAGTAGTCATTCGGCTGACCTTTGGCTATTTGTTACAATTTTAGGTATTCAGCCCTCGTTGTATAGGTATGTATAGTCAGTGTCTATTTGTATATCATAATGTATATTTAGTGTATAGCTTATGTATAAGTAATATACATGGTATAGTAGTGTATACTTTCTATAACTTTGACAAACTATATTGTATAGTCATGTATAGTTTACCTGATTTTGGACTATTTTTTATGTAAATAAAACATGAGCTACTTTTTTTGTAAACTTTTTACTTTTTTATATGGAGACTCATGGACTCTCAACTCCTCTATTACCATCAATGGGGCACATGGGATAACAATCTCATGTTTTAGTTTAGCCTTACATACCTGGTGTGAAGCCTTTGGACAATCAATCCTCAAGAACTCTCCTCGAACTCCTCAATTTTACGTGCCTCTTCTCTTCTCTTTAGCCCTAGTTTTTTCCAACAACTTAGAAAGGACTTAGAATGGGGTTTAAAATCTTTTTTACGCTCAAAACGACCCATTTAGATCATTTTTTGAGTTTAGGGGGGGGCTGAAAAAGGTCTAAAATGCCCCTCACAAAATTAAGAAAAAAAGTTTCGTCTCGAGCATGCATGTCCGCAACACGGAATGGTTACATTTTCGCTGTTTTTCATTGAAAATTCTCCGAATGAGTTTTTCAATCCCGTAGAAAATTTTGGACTAAAACCAAATGTTGGTCTGTGGCAGGTGCGCGTCGCACACCTGTCGTGCACCCTCACTAGTTTTCGTTTTCGCATTGAAAAATTATCTTTTCTCCGGTCGCTCTAAAAATCAACCGAGACCATTTTTCATGCTAATCGCATATCCGACCTCGGATTTGCCATCGGAGCATGGGAAGATGCATTATGCATACATCTCTCCTCTAGGGGTATTTTGGTAATTTCACTGGGTATTAGAATATTAAAAGCGTGAAGGCTCATAGAAATGGTGTTTGAACTTTTTGCCTTCATTAAAAGGCTCTACTTTAGATCAAATTGTCTTTTCACCATTTTCTTCAATTAATATACTATTATTTTAATGATATTAAATATTGATTACAATAAATATATTAGAATTAAATAGAGAAGATTTTCCTATTAAGGTTAAATTCCTACCCCAATAGTCTTTTTCCAATTAAACTTATCACACCCCTATTTTTCCCCACATGAGTTTTCAAAAACAGAGTTTTCCAATTAAAGTGACATTTTGAAAAAGGGATTATTTTATTTAGTCAGAGTCGCCACTTGAAATTGAGTTTTGGTATTCCAAGTTACCTAACTTAAATCCCTAATCAAAAGGAAATAACTCTTTATATTTTGGTCTACAAAAACAGAGATCGGGTAAGGAATTCTATTGACCGAGGGAAAAGTATTAGGCCCCTCAATTCCCTCAATTCTAGCATGATCGCTTTATTGACTAGTTTATGGCTTAACTTAATTTGAATACATAATATTTATAAGTTTCACAAAAAAAATTATTATTTACCCGCTTTCTTTGATTTATTTGAAATTCGTTAAAACTATCTTATTTTTGGTATGTGATGTATTGGTAGCAGCGCTTTCTGACCTTGCCACAAATTATTCATTTATTTGCATGTCGCACCTAAATTTGCATAATTCTCTTTAAATTGCAAAATTTGCCTATTATTATTGTAGGCCTAATCATGCTCCTAACGATTATTTTTTAAAAAAATAATTATAAAAATTATTTCAAAATTGGAATCTTTTTACTAAGTAAAAAAAAAATAAAAACTTCAAAAAGAAAAGTTAATTAAACCTTAATCACTGACTCACTAAAGACATGGTTCAATAATCCAATATTAATTATATAGATTAACATAGGCCTATTAGTTAATTTTTCTGAATAAAATTATCACTCAAGAGAAATGTAAAAATAAATATGTAGATTTTTATTTTGCTTCATTTTATTTTGTAAAAAATGTTACTAAACACATAAAGTGAAAAAGTAACTTAATTCATTTGAATTAAATCTCATGCAAATATCAATTAGTGACACGCTTAGCCATCAATTTTTCATATTACTAATCAAGAACAAGGCAAATATTATTAAATTAAGTTTGCAAGAAATAATCATGTTACATATATTTTATTCTAAATTTAATAATATAAAAATTCTCAACTTATTTCATGTTATAATATCACTGTAAACAAATAAAATTTGAACAACTTTATAAAATTGGAATCATTTCTTATATATATAGAAAATTAAATGATACAATGAAGAGTGTTATCTTTTATGAAAATTAATTCACGAGAAGACATGACTACAATCAGAAACCATGAACTCGAAATCATGAAAGGAAATCCCGAACTCAACCCTTTTTCGATTTGTGTTTTTTGACACTTTTTTTAGTGTGTTGCTGTGAGTTTTTGTCGTGCAGTGTAGAATGTGTGTCGTGTAGTGTAGATGTGAGTGTGTTTTTCTTTTCTGCGTCTTTTTTCTCTTTGTGTTGTGTCTGTTTTTAATTATGTGCAGATGTGTGTGTTGTGTTTTTTTTTTTTTTTTGAGTGAATTTTGTGAGAAGAAAAAATGTAGTCATCCTCCTCAGTGACGGAGTCAGCATTTTCGTTAAGAGTATTCATACTTTTAGAACATGAACGAGTGATTTTTGTATCAAAATATCTATATTTCACCTATATATACGAAAAAGTTTCTCGATGAAGGATATTCATTTGACCATTCTTAGGTGAATGTAGCTCTGGCGTTAATTCTCCCCCAACTTCTGACCGTGTATATTTGTGTGTTGTGAAATATAATGTGAGGGCGTGGGAGAGTGGAGTTTGAGGGAAAATGTTGGTGGGGAGAAGTTTTTGGTGATGTGTTGTGGGTGTGCAAATGGGGGAGTAGGGTAGTTTGTAGGTTTAGTTTAGTTTTTCGTTTTTATTTCATTTTTGTTTTTGTTTTGTTTTGAAAAGAAAAAAATAAAAATATTAGAAAATTATTTTAAATTTAAAAAAAAAGAAAAATTAACTAGTTAAAACTAAGATATAATTAAGAAAATACTAATAATACTAAATTATTTATTAGAATCAAAATTAAAAGAAAGCATATATTTTTAGAAATTTTCTCTTCTTTAAAACAAAACTTACACTAAAATATGACTCCATTTTTGTAGTTTTCCAAATTATTTTAAATAAAGTTATTATAAATAAGATAAAAATAAAAATATCTAATTAGATTCAAAAAATAAATATTTAAACACTAAAAAGTACATAACTTAGATTTGGACAAAAATTAGGTGCTAACAAAACTAAATTTGGTCATTATTAGAAAACTTCTAAATAATTGATAAAATTAGTTTTAACAAAATTCCAAAAACAAATCAGACGAAAAGGGTCCAAACAATTAGGAAGAGAAAACTCCAAAAAAGGTCAAAACCTGAATCATTATATCATTATATAATAATATTTAAAATTAAAGAGTCCTAAATTCTATACTAAAAAGAAAAATATATTTTGATAAATTTTCCTTATAAATCACAAAAATCAACAACTTCCCTAAAGTTCAAAAAATATTAAACACGTAATTTTAATTTTTTGAGAAAACAAAAATCAACTGCCCTAATTCCCCCCACAAAATAAACCCAAAATTGTCATGTTAGTTTAATATTTTGAAGAAAAAATAAAAAGGAAAATTTCATATATATACAAAAAAGTAAAATATTTATCAAAAAAGTAGCTCGGTCTTTTTTCTTTACACAAAATTGCCCAAGAAGGTCATTGGCTCAACACAAATCAAATCACCCCAAGGTTATTAGTATCTTTTTGTAATACCCTGCAAAATTATCGAAATGTCCCTAGAAAGTAATCGTGCGTATAGCGCATCTTCCGAAGCTCCAATGGAAAATCCAAGATCGAATTTTCGATCATTGTGAAAAATTGAGTGGGAAAATGGCGTCGACCCAATTTTAGAGCAACCGAGTCGAAAAATAATTTTCACTAATTAATTCAAAAACAGTGTCAGTTTGCGCCCCTGGCGTGACGCGAACGGAACGCGGACTGACACTTATATTTTTTTTTAATTTTTTGACGGGAATTGAAAAAACGAGAATTCGCGAAAATACACATGTCTGCACCCCTGACACATCACGGACATGGTATTTCAAAGTCAAATTTTATTCTTTTAATACGGGAAGGGCTTTTTGATCATTCCCCAACCTATCCTAAGTCCCGAAAACGTGTTTAAGGGTCGTTTATATCAGATTAAGGGTTTCAAAACCCATTTTTCTTAACTTCTAAATGAGACTTCTTGAAGGAGAAAGAAGGGAGGGCTTGAAGATTCCTAGATTCAGGTCCAATTCCTTGAAGAAGTCCAAGTAATTCTTTATTCCAGGTATATCAGGCTATTCAAAATATGGGATTATCCTCCCATGTGCCCCATGGACAGTAGAAAGTTGATAAGTTGAATATGAAGAGTCTTGTACGTGAAATTCTAGGGCATTTCATTGAATATTTTCTTATAATACATATTTTTCTAGATTGATGATCATCATAAACTTAATTTACTTATTACATGAAAAATCTACATGATTCATTTAGCTAAGATTACAATAATGAGCTTAGGGGAGCCATTACCATACTTACCCAGCTAGTGGCCTCCCAGGGTAACAGTCGAGGTCCTCAGCCTCCTAGTTCCAGCTCAAAGGAGTCCACAGCTGCAACCAGGCTCAGGGACTTCTTACGAATGAACCCACCAGTCTATACAGGGTCAAAGGTAGAGGAGGACACTTAGAACTTCATTGATGAGATGTGTAAGGACTTGAGGGTCATGCATGCTAATGATAGTGAAAGAGTTGAGCTTGCCTCTTACCAGCTGAAAGATATTGCAAATGTCTGGTACAACCAATGAGAGGACAGTAGAGGTGAAGATGTTGAGCCTGCAGAGTGGAATGAGTTTGAGGCTACTTTCCTTGACCACTTCTTTCCCCAAGAGTTGAGGGAGGTGAAGGTTGAGGAGTTCGTGAACTTAAAACAAGAAGAGATGACTGTTAAGGAGTACAACCTCAAGTTCGTTAAGCTACCCAGATATGCTCTGGAGATGGTCCAAGACACGAGGGCAAGGATGAGGAAGTTTGTGTGTGGATTGTGCAGACATGTGAAGAAGGAATGCAAGGTAGTGTTGTTGATCCCAGGTATGGACATTTCCAGTAGTATGGTATATGCCCAACAAATTGAGGAAGATAAAAAAGGAGATAGAGAAGAGCAGATGAGCAAGAAAGCAAAATCAGCAAGGCATGAGCCTAGCTAGCCGAGACAAAATAAGGGTGATAAATACTACTTTTAGAAGAGGTCATCTCATTATGCACCCTCTTCAACGAGCATACCTGTCCAAAAAAATAGGTATGATCAGAAATCTTATGGTCACCAGAATTACAAGGCCCAGGGTTTTCAATCTTAAGCTAGTGTGACCCAAGGTACGCAGGAAAAGCCACCTTGTGATAAGTGTGGTAAAATCCATCTGGCTGAGTGCCGTGTAGGCAAGGATGTTTGTTACTTATGTGGGAAGACTAGTTACTTTTAGTATGATTTCCCGAAGAGGAGACGAGGTGAAGAAAACAATAGAGCACAGTCCTCTACAGCACCCTCAGCTGGTAATCATCAAAGGGGTACTACTATAGTTATAGCAGGCGGGACAAATTATCTTTATGCTATGGGTAATCGTCAGGATCAGGAGGCAGCACCAGATTTTGTTACGAGTATGCTTCGAGTCTTTACTTTTGATTTTTATGCATTGCTTGACCCTGGTGCCACTCTGTCTTTTGTAACTCCCTATGTGGCTAGTGGATTTAGGATCCTTCCAGAGTGTTTGCTTGAACCTTTTTCTGTTTACACTCCTACTGGTGAGTCTATCATAGCTGAGAGGGTTAACGGGATTGTGCAGTATCTATTTACCATTAAGATACCTTGGTTGACTTGGTAGAATTGGAGATGATTGACTTTGATGTGATCCTTTGCATAGATTGGCTTCATGCCTGTTATGCCTCCGTTGATTATAGGACCCGAATTGTTAAGTTTCAATTTCCTAATGAATCTGTCTTAGAGTGGAAAGGGAGTTTTGTTGCACCTAACGACAAGTTTACCTCCTATATTAGAGCCAGAAAGCTAATCTCTAAAGGGTGTATCTACCACCTCGTTCGAGTTATGTCTGATGATGTTGAGTCCCCCACTCTAGAGTCGGTCTCGATTATGAATGAGTTCCCTGAAGTGTTCCCCGAAGATCTGCTTGAAGTTCCTCCTGATAGGGAGATTGACTTTGGGATTGATGTTCTCCCAGAAACCCAACCTATCTCAATCCCATCTTATAGGATGGCCCCGCTGAATTGAATGAATTGAAAGAGCAATTGAAGGACTTGCTAGAAAAAGGTTTCATAAGACCTAGTGTTTCTCCTTGGGGCACTTCTGTCCTATTTGTATATAAGAGGGATGAATCTCTCAGAATGTGTATAGACTATAGGCAACTGAACAAGGTCACAATAAAGAATAAGTATCCTCTCCCCAGGATAGATAATCTGTTTGACCAACTTCAGGGTGCCTCTTATTTCTCCAAGATAGACCTCAGATCGGGTTACCATCAATTAAAAGTAAGGGAATGTGATATTCCCAAGACAACCTTTAGGACAAGTTATGGCCATTTTGAATTCTTGGTCATGTCCTTAGGG
Organism: Solanum medicagineum; assembly: GCA_026153255.1. Lineage (NCBI taxonomy): Eukaryota > Viridiplantae > Streptophyta > Magnoliopsida > Solanales > Solanaceae > Solanum > Solanum medicagineum. The sequence continues at coordinate 4,862,581 of JAPFFP010000103.1, forward strand.
TTGACTAATGCACCTGCAGCTTTCATAGACTTGATGAATAGAGTGTTCAAACTGTATCTCGACAAGTTCGTGATTGTATTTATTGATGATATCCTGGTATGTTCTAAGGATGAAGAGGAGCATGCTA
>JAPFFP010000103.1:4870460-4886580 GCA_026153255.1 Solanum medicagineum
CATTGACTAACTGCTACTTCACAAATGAAAAAAGCGCAGATAGTTTAAAGAGCCATTTTGCTTTACATTTTTTAAAATATTATATTTATTTTATTGAAAACTCGATTTGATAAAATTAATTCTATCATTTATTTCTTCTTAATTTATGTATCAAATTAATAAATGATAAGTAAAAATAAATGAAATGAATATATGACAATTCGCATAAGATACACTGTGTATCTAGATACCAATCAATTATCAACCCCCACTTGGTCAAGTCAACTCTATTTTTCATTGACTACTTTTCCTCAAATAAACCAATTTCCCATTCTTTTCCTTTAAAGGCGCATTAAGTTTATGCCTATCACGTGGCAAATTATTACAGGTGATAGAAGTTGACATTTTTTAGATTTCCAAAAAAGTCTACGTCAACTCCTATAAGTGAAATCTAACCGTCCGATCTCTTTTCATATGATCTAACGATCAAGATTCAAGGAAAAATAGTCCACCGCTTATAGCCGGTTGACAAAAGTTGGTCAACTAAAGAAGAAAAGGGATCTCTGTGCTTCCCATGTGATTTCCACCGAGAAGAAAAGTCAGCTTTCTTGTGTTTTTTTTAATTGAATTGTTTCTTATTTAAGTAAATGTTATCTTTGGAATCTATTTGTTATTTTGGGTAATATAAAAAGTCAAATCGTTTAAAGATTTGATTCACTTTTTTTCTGATATTTTATTTGTAATAAGTATCAATTTGACATTTCAAGTGGGGTTTATTATTATTATTATTATTATTATTATTATTATTATTATTATTGTTATTATTATTATCTACGTGTTTCGATGTTTTTAAAGTCAACAAGTAAGAGGCTTAATTTCTTTTATGGATGGGTTGGGTTGAGGTTGAAGGTGGGGAAATGAGAATATTGTTTTCTTTTAAATTATTCATTGTGTTTTCTTTTATATGTTCTATGAAATATTAAATAATTAATTTACGCATCAAAATTATATTAAATAACATAGTGGTGAAGTCAAAATTTTTACTAAATGAATTTAAAATTTGAAGAAGTGAACATACTAAGAGTTCGTTTGGTTAACTTAAAAGCTGATCAAATCTGCTTTTAAGTTCTTTTCACCTTATAAAAGTGTTTGATAATCTTCAAAACAGCTTTAAAAAGTTAAAATATACTTAAAATAAGGTAAAAGTTAAAACCACCACTCTCTCCCCTTACTTTTTTTTCTTTTGGGTTAAAAATTATTTATGTTTGACCAACAAATTTACCTTTTTATCCCTAATGTTTGCTTATAATTTCTATATTTTTTTGCTCCTACTTTTTTTTCTATTTTTTTTATTTTGCTCTTTCTTTGTTCTTTGTTCTTGCTCTTTATTTCTTCATTTTTTTTTCTTTCTTTGTGTTTTTTCTTTTCTTCCATTTTTCCTTCTTTTTTTTTTCTTTTTTCTTCTAATTTTTACCTTATTTTATTTTTTAAATAAATTATTTATGGCCAAGAAGAAATATAATCATTACTTATTATAAATATAATTAAAGAAAAATATTCCGCGTATTTTATCACAGTTATATCTTTTAAAAATTAAAAATAAATTACACATATAAATTAACTTATATAATCAATTTATATTGAAGATGAATTAAAATTAATTAATTCTAATTTAATTTAAAAATAAAAATTTAGAATAATAATTAACATTTTACAATATGTAACAACTTAAGGGTATTTCAGACATTTTGATTAAAAAAGAGTTTAACAACACTTAGATACCAAACACATTAACAACTTTTTCAGCTTAAGTATTTTTATCCAAACACGTAACTACTTATTTTTAAAATAAGTTTCAACACTTTAAAAAGTGCTTTTGAAGTACTTTCTAAAAATCACTTTTTTCAGCTAATCCAAACGGGCTCTAACTAGTCGAAGAGGGTTCAAGATCTATCATATATACATAAAAAGTAATTTTAACAATATATACATAGTGTAATTTTCTGCCGATGAAAGTTCTAATGAACTCCCGAACTATAAGCTAGTTCCGCAACTGAAACAAAGATAAATTGAAAATCAAATCCAAACGAAAATGAAACCATTTTATGAGCCGTAAAAGCATCTACGATTCTTAACTCAGCTCGTGGAAGGCGAAGGCTCCAATTTCAATTTTCCTAATCAATTAGGATTTAGATTTCTTTTATTATAAATAAGATTTTTAGGTATTTTTAGATGTACCGGAACTTTAAACATCATATTATCATTTTATTTTATTGTGTTTTTATTTTCAGAAGACAACTTTTATTCTCACTTTCAAATTCGATTATTATAATTTACGTGAAAATTGTAAATTTCTTGCTCTCCAACTCACATCTAAAATCTCGTAATCGTCATTCGTATATGGTGCTCTAAGTAGCTAACTCACACGTAAATACAACTCAGCCTACTATTTGTCCCTTTAATTACGCAGTTCAAATCTCCTAAACTAAAAAATTCGAAGTAATTTTAGAGGAAAAAAAATTATAAAAATAAAGAAGTTACGGCAAATAAAATTTTTCAAGTTACCTAATTAAAGTTACCTAATTTTGAATATTGAAAAATTTTTACAAAAAGAAAATTCGTTTCACATAAAATAAAATATAGGTCCCACCATTTTTCCCCCTCGAATAAAGCTAGTGGAAGCTGTCAATTAGCATGCCAACTATTTTGTCTTTTTCTTTAATAAAATAGAATATTTCTAAACAAATCTCAGCCGTTAGATCAAAGTTTTGACTCTTACCCGGTCAACCGGTCATCCTCTTCTCCCTATATATTACCTTCTTCTTCCCATCTCTGCAAGTTCCACTTAGAGATCTGCAAATCAAACAAAAATGGCTGTAGATTTGTTAGGGTATTCCAATATGAAGGAACAATTAGATTTACAAGAAGCTGCTTCAGCCGGTTTAAAATCCATGAATCATTTAATCCGGTTCGTTTCACATCAACAACAGATGAACCAAACGGTTCAGCCGGATTGTAGAGAGATAACTGATTACACTGTTTCGAAATTTAGGAAGGTTATTTCTATTTTGAACCGGACCGGTCATGCCCGGTTTAGACGTAGCCCGGTTCAGGTTTCTGATTCGTGTACTGCTCTTTCTCTATCTCCGTCGACAACTCCGGCGGAAGATACACTACCGCCGGCACCGGTGACTGCTTCGGTGGAGAAGGAGAAGGAGAAGGAGAAGGAGAAGTATCAATCTAAGGTGTTGACTCTTGACTTTACGAAGCCAAAGGTTGCTAAATCTACGGGATGTGAAGCAGTTCCGGTGGCGAGTTCGACGACCTCGTCGTCGTTCATGTCGACGATTACAGGTGAAGGAAGTGTATCAAACGGAAAACAGTTTTCGTCTATGAGCTTACCTCCTCGGCCACCTGTTTCCACCGGAAAACCGCCAATCGCTGGAAAAAGGTGTCGCGATCATGATCTGTCCGATGAACTATCCGGCAGAACCTCCAGCTCCGGCATGTGTCACTGCAAAAAGAGGTTGGTATTCTCTTAATAATTACTGCTCATTTTTGCATCTCCGGTAAAATTTCAGACCTTTTAATCATTTTTTTTCCATTTCAACAGGAAATCTCGGGTAAAAAAAGTGATTAGAGTGCCGGCGATCAGTTCAAAAACTGCCGATATTCCAGCAGACGAGTATTCATGGAGAAAGTACGGTCAAAAGCCGATTAAAGGTTCACCATTCCCACGGTAAATACTCATATACCATCATCAATCACCATCGTTCAGTTTATACGATTGAAAATCCAGATCTGATAGAAATTTTAGAAATGAACGCAAAATTTTCATGATTAAACGTTTCCTTAACTTATATTTTTCAATTTTTCAGGGGATATTACCGATGTAGTACCGTAAGAGGTTGCCCGGCGAGAAAGCACGTAGAGAGAGCTACCGATGATCCAAGAATGCTTATCGTAACTTACGGCGGAGAGCATCGCCATGTTCAAAGCACTATTCCGGGCATCGGTGCCATCTCCGGAGTCGGAGCTGGAAGTTTCGGCGAGAGGATGATGGTGTTTGAGTCAACAGGACAGAAAAAGGGGGAAAGATTAGGGTTAGAGAATTAGGGCTTTTTTGTAATTTCGTGGTATTGGAGGGGTGAAATTGACATTTGCTAAGACTAATAGAGTGGAAAAGTCAAATAGTTTGGTTGGGAGTTGAGGGTCTGTATGTAAATTTGGGAAATTTTGATTAATTTTATTTTTAATACGACAATCGAGAAGCGATAGAAATTTTCAAAGTTTGACTATACTTTTACTTGAAAAAAGAACATATTTTAATTTTTAATTTAAATTTAATTTAATTTAATTATTGAGATTCTTCGCGACTTGTCTTTTTCGAAGAATTGTTAATTTATGAAGAAGGGAATAATATTATTTTTTAATTGAGAAGTCAAAAAGGTTGGGCAATTAGTGGGGTTGGAATTTCAATCCAACTTGCGCGTTGTTTGATTCTAGAAATAATTTTAAAATGAAGGAATAAATTCTGATTAATATTATTAATTTTTGAGTTTTGACTAATATTATTTTACTAAATTAATCTAAATGGTTCGAAGGATTTAACATTGACAAACAAAAAATTTCAAATAAGGTGATTTTCTAATGCAAGTAATTTAATTTTTGGAGAATTTTTGGAAGTATATTATTTGTTAATATTCTAAAATTAATTTTAGTAATTAGATGGATATTTATTTTAAGATGGGAGGGGTATCATTTTTTAAAATAAGATCGATAAAAAGATTCTAGTTTGCGAGAAAAGTGAGAACTTCAAGAAAAGTCATGTACAAAAAGCTTAGTCAAGAGTGGACTAGATCATATGGCAGTCCCCCAAAGTCGATCACTAAAAGTAAAGATCTTTATCAATTATCCAAAGCTCAAGTAGTTTCGTCTGGGAGTTTCTTCCTGAGAGAGATCAAAGAAGGATCAACTTGCGCTTAGCATATGATGCGAGGATAGTTCTTTGTGTTCAAGGTCTTAAAGGACCCCAGTTTGAGAAAATGAAAATAAAAAATTAAAGATAATCCCTTATGTTCGGAATAGGTTAAAAAAATGGTTGTGTCCAAATTTTCATTTCATATTTAACAAATTCTTATAATTAAAGTTTGTGAAATATTTAACGATTTTTTTTCTATTACAAATTTAAAGGATTAAATTAGTCAGAAATATATATTTAAAGAGATTATTTTAAGTTTACTCTCAAACACAAGAGACCATTTTTTTCAATCTTCTCAACATGTTTCAGTATAGTCAAAGTAGGAAAAAGTCTTACCTGTTTAACTGCTGTTTTAGAAAATTTTTAATGATTTTTTTTAAAAATAAATAACAATAAAAGTCAACTTTGTATGTGAAAGTTGAAATATTCAAAATGTTTTGGTGTAATTATTGGAATATTCCTCTTATATGCCCTTCAACCATACTACATATTTTTGATAATATGACCTTGTAACTAATTCATATTTTAAAAACGAGTTCTGTGAAAAAAGAATTGTTTAAGTCATATAAAGATTCAGAAATTTTGTTCTGATCAATGCGGGATATTTCTCATCATTTGCTTTCACGCTCAAACACTATACAAATTGAAGCATACAAAATCATAGATCAGAATATATTCTCATTCTCTCATGATTTAGGAGCTCACATTGGTCATGGGCTTGATTTTGATACCATTTTAGTATTTTGAAGTGTAATACCTGTTTAAGAGGTTAATGAATTTCTTCTTAGCAAAAGCGAATCTGCAACAACCATGATTTGTATCAATGATCTTTAAAAGTCTTCATAAAGCAAATGGACTTCCATGATTTAATAACCTAGATATCCTTTAGAAGATGCAGATCGCTTATTTCTTTTGGATAGCTAACCTTAGCCATTTATTATGGTGAAAAAATATATTTATTTTTTAACAATCGTAATGGTGTATTATTTATATGTTAGGGGTTATTTAGATGGAGAAAAAGTTAATGGGCTCACCCTGTATGGATGACCCGACCCAATAGCTATATCCAGCAAAGATCAAATCTTTTATTTGGTGTTTGACAAAATAATTTAATCAATCACCTACTTTCAAAATCAAAATCAATAGAAAATAAAAATAAAAATTATGGCATTAATACGTGACATAACTAGGGGTGACAATTGGGCGGTTGGGTCAAATTTGACCGGACTATAATGGGTCAAGGCATCAAACGGGTCAAGACCCAATCCAACCCAAATTTGCTTGGTTCAAAAAGGGGTGGGAGATTAAGTAACGGGTTATAGAGCGGGTCAAGACCCAACCTGCCCCATTTCTTACTAAGTTTTACTTATTTTATGTTGTTACTATAAGTAATAAATATAACAGTGCAGTATAAATTTTGAATTTTTCAATGAAATGACTTTATACAAATTTAATATAATTAATGTAATATTCAATATGAAGTTAAATCAACTTCATGAACATTAGACTAGATGAAAGGAAAGAAGAATCAAGTCTGAATTCATAGAATTTCCTTAAGGAAATTATTCCCCTCAAGTACCTGAGGTTATGGACTATATCCTCCCAAGATAAAATGACTCACGACAAATAAATAACAATACCTCAAATTTCTTTTCCAGCGAACCACTCAATGGCTTGTAATCACACTTGAATTTTTCGAAACAACATTTTTCCTTATTGAAACTTGTCTTAAATTTTTCTACTAAAACTTCCTTAGTTTTTATCTTAAGATTTTTTTACTAGCATCGACTGAAAAACCTGAAAATTAAGTGGTATAGATTTTAAGAGGTGACAGCTAAAAATGCTCTTTTATTTAACTACTTTGAATCTTCAACGATTCATCAAAGGAAGTATTCCTGTGTTAGTGGAGTCAACTCCGGAAGATGAACTCTTTATGGTTGTTAAAGCTTAGAAGCATTTTGATTTCTTATGCAAGAACTATATTCTGAATAGGTTTCATGATGACTTGTACAATGTGTACAGTAATATGGAAACCTCCAAAGACCTCTGGAATGCTTTAGAAAAGAAGTATAAGACAGAGGATGCCGGATTGAAGAAATTCAACGGGGCTAAATTTCTGAACTACAAGATGGTAGATAACAAATTTGTGATTACTCAAGTTTAGAAATTACAAGTAATTATCAATGATCTCCACATGGAAGGTCTAGTGATTAATCAAGTCTTCTAAGTATTTGCTATGATTGAGAAGTTACCTCATCTATGGAAGGACTTCAAAAATTACTTAAAGCACAAGCAGAAGGAGATGTCCCTAGAAGATCTCATTCTAAGATTGAGAGTTGAAGAGGATAATAAAGCTGCTGAGAAAAAATCTCGTGGAAATTCAACAATGTTGGGAGCCAATATTGTTGAAGATAGAAGGTCTTAGAAGAGAAAGACCAATTCTGTGCATCAAAGCAGTCAATGTAAGAAGAAATTCAAAGGTAATTGCTTTAGTCATGGAAAAATGATCACAAGGCTACAGATTGTAAGGTTCCAAAGAAAGCACATAACAAAGATCAAGAAAATATTGTTGAATTCGAGGACGATTTACGTACCATGCTTTTTGAATGCAATCTTGTTGGCAACCAAGGGAGTGGTGGATAGATTCTAGTGCCACTCGCCATGTATGTGCCAATAAAGAACTTTTTGCATCATATGAGCCTACTTAAGGTGATGACAAAATTTACAAAGCAAACTCGGCAACTGGAAAGGTTGAAAGAATGGGCAAAGTTCTCTTGAATATGACATATGGCAAGGTGATGACTCTCAAGAATGTAATTCATATTCCTGAATTAAGAAAGAACTTGGTTTAATTTCTACTTCACTTCTTATTAAAAATGGATTCAAATGTGTATTTGTTTATGATAAAATTGTAATTAGAAAAAATGAAGTGTACGTAGGAACGAGCTACCTTTGTGAGGACCTATTTAAGCTTAATGTAATAGTTAATATTGATAATAAAAGTTTTGGTTCTATTTACTTGCTTGAGTCAAGCGATTTATGGCATGAACGTCTAGGACTTGCCGATTATAAGACCTTGCGAAAACTGATTAGCTTAGAAGTGTTGCCTAGTTTAGAGTGCAATAAAATAAAATGTCAAATATGTATAGAAGCTAAGTGTGCTAAGCATCCTTATAAGTCTGTTGAAAGGAATTCCAATTCTTCAGATTTGATTCACACGGACATTTGTGGTATGAAATCAATATCAACGCGTGGTGAAAAAAATTATTTCATAACTTTTGTTGATAATTGCACTAGATATTGCTATATTTATTTGCTGTCAAGTAACGATGAAGCAATTAAAGCGTTTAGGCAATAGAAAACTAAGGTTGAAAATTAGTTGGATAAAAAGATAAAAATGATAAGAAGTGATAGGGGTGGAAAATATGAATCTCTATCTGCAGAAATATGTTTGGAAAATGGAATTATCCATCAAATGACTACCCACCCCAATCTAATGGGATTACGAAAAGGAAAAGTCAAGCTCTGAAGGAAATGATGAATGCCTTACTTATAACTTTAGATTTATCACAAAACTTGTTGGGGGAAGCTATCCTTACAGCAAATTGCATACTCAATAGAGTGCCCATAGAAATACACAATCAATTCCATATGAAAAATGAAAAGGAAAGAAACTCAACTTGAAATATTTCAAAGTATGGGCATGTCTAGTAAAAGTTCAAGTTCCTATGTCGAAAAGGTTGAAAATAGGCTCAAAGACTCTTGACTGTATGTTTATTGGATATGCTAGAAACAGTAAAGCATGTCGATTTTTGGTTCATGAATCTGAACATCCATATATTTATGAAAATACGATAATTGAATTAGATAATGCTGAATTCTTTGAACACATTTATTTGTATAAAGCTAGATCTAAAGATTCTGGTGGTGGTGCTAAACGACCTCAAGTTGAATCAAAGAGAAATACAAAATGAATAAAATCCATGGCATAGTAAGCGTTAAAGGGCTGACTGCTACTTCCTTCGGATCAGATATTGTTACATTTCTCATTGATAATGAGCCTTAAACCTTCCAAGAAACAATGTCCTCCATGGATTCACCTTTTTGGAAAGAAGCTGTCAATAGTAAGATTGAATCAATCTTGAATAATTATACTTGAGAGTTGGTTGATCTTTCTCTGGAAATAAGCCTTTAGGATCAAAATGGATCTTTAAAAGGAAAATGAAGGCAGTAGGTACTATTGACAAGTACAAGGCAAGACTTGTAGTCAAATGCTTCAAATAAAAGGAAGGTCCTGATTACTTTGATACATACTCGCCAGTGACAACGATTATATCTATTCGGATGTTGGTAGTACTAGCAGCAGTATATGGTCTTGAAATCCATCAAATGAATGTAAAAACTGCTTTCTTAAATGGAGAGCTGGAGGAAGAAATTTACATGGAATAACTTGAGGGTTTTGTAATTCCTGATAAAGAAATAAAAGTGTGCAAACTTTTAAAGTCACTATATGGACTGAAACAAGCAATAAAACAGTGGCATGCAAAGTTTAACCAAACCATGTTGGCAAACAGATTTAAGATTAGTGAGTGTGATAAATATGTTTATATCAAAGACACTCCGAATCAAAATAAGGTAATTATTTGTTTGTATGTTGATGATATGTTGATCATCAGTAAAGACTTGAATAACATAAATGCTACTAAGCAAATGCTTGCTAGTAAATTTGAAATGAAAGATGTTGGAGTGGTTGATGTTATCTTAGGAATCAAAATTCTTCAAACTCCACAAGGTTTGACTTTATCGCAGTCTCACTATATTGAAAAGGTACTTGACAAGTTCAGGTATTTGGATTTCAAGATTGCCAAGACTCCCATCGATGTGAGCTTCGCACTTAAAAAAATAGTGGTGAAAGCTACTTACAATTGGACTATGCGAGAGTATTGGGAAGCTTGATGTATATCTTGAACTGTACACGACCAAATATAGCATGTGCTATTAGTAAGCTAAGTCTGTACACGAACAATCCCAATCAAACTCATTGGATGGCAATGAAGAGAGTTTTAGGGTATTTAAAATATACTCAGCACTATGCTTTTACATTATGATAAATATCCAACAGTAATTGAAGAATATAGTGATGCAAATTGGATAACTGGATCAGATTAAGTAAAATCCACAAGTGGATATATACTTACTTTAGGTGGTGAAGCAGTTTCTTGAAAATCATCCAAAAAATATGTATTGCTCGCTCCACTATGAAATATGAATTCATCGCTTTAGATAAAGCTGGTGAAGAAGCTGAACGACTTCGGAACTTCTCAGAAGATATCCTTTTTTGGCTTAAACCATTAGCACCTGTATGCATACATTATGATAGTTAGGCTGCAATAGGTAGGGCAGGGAGCCTAATGTACAATGGTAAATCACGTCACATAAGACGATTACATAATATCATTAGAGAACTACTCTTTAGTGGGATTATCATAATTGACTATGTAAGGTCAAAAGATAATGTGTCAGATCCACTTACAAAAGGTCTAACTAGAGAGGGAGTTGAAAGGTCATCTAAGAGGATGGGTTTAAGGCCTAGGACAAGTCAAACATGATGGTAACTCTACCTAGCAGGCTAGAGATCCCAAGAGCTAGGTTCAAGGAGATCAAACAAAGTTGTGTTTGGCGATCTATCATTGTCAAATAATCTAACCCATTCTCATGATGACGACAATGTTCAGTGATGAGGATAAAGTTTATACTGAAACTTTTTAATGATTTCTAAGTTTGGTAAGGTATTACCAAATAGTTTCTCTACGGAAGTAAACATTTAGAAATCACCTGTGTGGGAGTGAAATGGAATCCGTTTCAAGGAGAATGTTAGTAAAGGCCGATTCTCTAAGCTCTCATAAAATCGAGAAGTATTTATGGCTGAAACGAACAAAACCGTCAGAACTATAGATGGTAAAAGGCTAGTTATGTGACTTATATATTCTAGGTGTATATTCAAGTTCATCGGTTCAAAGATATCACATCTACCGATTGATCGAGTGCATCCGATATAAGTTCACTACGGAAAGTTCAAAGGGAAACCCACTTATCCCGATACAACTAGTCATTATTTGCAATCACACACGAGTCCGGGTATAACTATCTTTCATGTTATAGCCATTCCGATTCATGTCGGGGATTGTTAGATTCAATGTATAATGTATGAATGGATAATGATATATTGTATAAAGATTAGTGTATTGAAAATTATAAAAGTTGCAATTATGAATGAATTCATTTCATGAATGAACATTCATGTAACCTTTTGTATTTCGGTGCAATCTTTCATCTACTATACATGAATCATTATACCATCTTATTGGCTATAAATGTCTGAATTCTTCTCAGATATTGATATAACTTGATAATTTATGAACTAGAGAACTTAAGAGAAAAACTAGGGAACTTTTGGTAGAAAAGTTTAAGACAAGTTTCAAGAAAAAAAAGTGTTGTTTCAAAAAATTCAAGTGTGATTACAAGCCATTGAGTGGTTCGCTGGATAACAAATTTGAGCTATCACTATTTTTTTGTCGTGAGTCATCTTATCCTGGGAGGATATATTCTATAACCTCGGGTATTTGAGGGGAACAATTTCCTTAAGGAAACTCTATGAATTCAGAGGACTTGACTCTTTTCTCGTTTCATCTAGTCTAATGTTCTTGAAATTGATTTAACTTCATATTAAGTATTACATTAATTATATGAAATTTGTATGAAGTTATTTTACTAGAAAAAATTAAAGTTTGTACTATACAATTATCATTATTACTTGTAGTAACAACAATTTATTTGTTCTTTTTCAATATTCTAGTACTAAATTAAATTATCTTTTTTTTTATTATGACTATATGAAACATATCAAATTGGAAAAAAAAAAGTGTTTGAAAATATTTTAACAAGATCTCTGTCGAATTAATTCGGGTTGCATATCAACCCAATTTAAATGGGTTGAAATGAGTTGGGTTGAGATAATAATTGGACGGGTTATTAACCCGCCCAAACTTCAACAAGTTGGGTCGGATTGGGCTAGTTGGACTTAATTTTACCACCCCTAGACATAGCTTAGAAATTTAAATTTTTGATTCAAAGTTAGAAATATATATATAGAGTTAGCAGTTATGATTATTGGATAAAAGTATTAAAAACACCTTTAATTTGACACGAAATTATTAGTTTTACCCCCGAACTATTAATAGTGTTAAAAAAAATCCTCTACTTAGATAACTGAAATTAAATACGCCCTTCTTGTAAAAAGAGTGAAATACACCCCTATATTCTTTCCTAGCTAAGAGGTATTTTTAACACTTGTGATAGATCGAGGGTGTATTTTAGTTTAGTTAGTCAAGTAGAGGAGTGTTTTTAAGATTGTCAATAGTTCGAGAATGAAAATAATAACTTGCGTTAAGTTCAGAGGTGTTTTTAATACTTTCTCTAACAATTTTTGTCGCAACCGAATATATAACTTCTCTGTGACAAATATCAGAAATGGGCGACAGGCCTGGGGCTTAATGGACTAAGCAAATTAGGTCGGTAAACAAACAGGATAAAGACTGCAATAAGAGGAATGGGCTTTCGGCCCAATATACAATCCAAGTATAACTGAAGAGAGGATTTTTGTTTTGTGTCTATTTGTTGGGACAATTATGATGTTGATGTTTTTGTTGTAGTAAAATTTATTTGCGATTTTATCGTATTTTATCCTCGATGTATATCGTTTGTGCCTCATGACAAATGAGGTCATTTCTAATCTTTTATCTAATCTTATATGACTTTATATTTATTTTAGCATCCTCATCTCAACCATACTCATCTTGTGGATATGTTTGGATTTCATTAATCTAACTTTCAGTATCATATAATATTTCTGACTTGTAGATGTTCTATAAAACTTATCTTTCACTTTAGTGGGTATTCTTTTAATTTGTATCACATAACAACTCCATAACATTTCTCGGTTTTAACCACTTATTGTAATCATATAAGTAGTATCTTCATCTATTCTTTCATTTTGTTAAAACAAGGCACCACAATCCCTATCTATTCTCACCTCGACTTCTTTCCTCTTGTCCTAATTATACCTGTAATGCACGTATTCAACCTTACACAACAAATAAAGGATTTTGTGGCAATAATATAATTCACTCTAACTATAACATAGCGACATAATATAATATTATAATCAACACTCTATATAGATATTGTTTAAGACTTTAGCGACTCTGAACATAATTCTATTAATTCAATTGCCACTAAATATTTTTAGTTACAACAGTAAATGTTGCAACTTAAAAGAAAAATCTATTGTCATTGAATTTCTTTTACCATAGTACTACTGTACTTCTCTAAAATGTGTCCCCTAATAGTTCAAGTTTTTTAGTGATACCTCACTAATTTTGTCAATACCACAATATCAAGAAAATGCTAAAGCTTGAGATTAAAATACAAAAATAGCAACAATAATGCACAAGATGTGGCAACTCAAGACAAACATGAATTATTAGGATACTCTCTACCTACCAGAGGCTCTATTATTCTTGAAACATTTTGAAAATATTGATTTATCATCTTAACCTATTTTAGCCTTTTCTTATGTCTTCAAAAATAGCCCTATCATTTCATTAAAAGTAAGGATGGAAATTGTCCTCCACAAAATAATACACCCAATTACCCATCCTATTTATCAAGCTCCAATCCCATTCCATTAGGATGTTAAAATCCTCTCAACAAGTCTCTTAAAAAGCTATCATAATTTAAAAGTTTATGAATTCCTACGATAAATTCTGTTAATATTATAATAATAATTAGATTTATACTCAATATTTAAGGCATAATACAAAACTATGCTCTTTAACTTAATCTCAATTATTGTTTATGCCCTTCAATTTTGAGTATGCACAATTAGGCAGTTGAACAGCCAAAAGTTGAGCAAGTAGTTACACACGTCCTATGTGGTATAATACAAATCAGTTGTCACATGTACACACATAGGACGTGTGTGTTACTTGTTCAAGTTTATATTAGTGGGGATATCAACGATGATGTCATGCATCAGGGCAGCATGAATAAAATAGAGGTTTGCTTTTGGTGTATTTTGTGATAATAAGAAGGTACCATTTAAATCTAAAGGTAAGTTCTACAGAATGGTGGTTAAACCCTCTTTATTATATGGGATGGAGAGCTAGACAGTGAAAAACACACATGTTCAGAAGATGCATGTTGTGAAAATAGGGATGTTGAGATGGATATGCGGACATATTAGGGGTGACAAGATTATAAATAAGGTTATTTGGGAGAAGGTGGGAGCAGCTTCTGTGATAGAAAAGATGAGAGAAGGAACATTGAGATGATTTGATACCCCAATTAGGAGGTGCAAGATTTTAAATTTAGGGGTTATGCAGAGGGGCAGGAGTAGACCGAAAAAGTATCGGAGAGGTGATTAGACAGGATATGCCACAACTTCATATCACTGAGGACATGATCTTAGATAGAAACAAGTGATTGTCGTGTATTAGGGTACAAGGCTAGTAGGGGTAAAATATTGTCTTGCCTCGTGACGATTTAAGGTTTGTCATAGGATTAGTCGTATCATTATAGTTGTTCCTTATTGGTCTTCGTTTATTTTTCAACTTTTTTTACATTGCTCTACGTTTTAGCCGTTATTCTATATCTATTATTTTTTCTTCTTTTACTTGGGCTGATACATTTGAGTTGAGGGTCTTTGGAAAACAATCTCTCTATTTCCATGACGTAGTTGTAAGATACTCTACCCTTCCCAAACCACACTTGTGAAATTTTACTAGGTATGTTGTTATCGTTATTTAAGTATCTGCTTGTGCACATCAAAAGTTCAAAGGCATATATGACAGCTAAGACTAAGTTATGCCAATATTTAACAAATTTTATAGTATATTAGGCAAAAATTAGATTATCATTTTACTCCTACATTAAATTAAAATGTTATAAACTACTTAATAAATTAGATATCAAATAGTAAATCATCATATTGGTACATGACTAATTGTTATCCATTTACTCTCCATTATATAAATATAATAACGTCTTGCATTAATTATATTCATTATGATTTTTACTTCCACCTCTCGTCCATGATCTCAAATATGTTAATGTCATATACATGACAATTATTTGTCTTCTTCAATTTTATCCTATAAATAATGATATTTAACACAATATCGTTAAGACACTTTTTAAAAAAATGAGAAAATCTCTATGCTCTCATCTCTTGTCTTCTTTTTTTTTTAATTTTTTTTTTTTGTAATGTTTATGTTTCTTGTTTGCTGTCATAGTATAGCATTACTAATGTTTTGTTATTATTATTGAGAATTTATTGCTTAATGTCACTTTTTAACTCTTTTAATTTTCAGAAATATGTTACAATAACTAAAAAACTTTAATTGTGAGAGATGTTTAGGAAAATGAATCATAAACTTAGGTCCTTTTGTCTTCTTGCAACTCTTTTCTTTTTTTGAAAAGGAATCCATTGCTGTGCAATGTTTAAAAAAACACAAAAGATATTTTTTTTTTCTGTGTAATTGCACATTAAGATTTCAATTACTCCATCACGTTAATGCCATTACAACATGATTTTTATAAGCTAAAATGAATTTTCATAAATTGGTTAAATGATAATTAACTAATTAAATTTTAAAAAGTGGATGCTTATAGGTACTATTTGTGTATTCATTGATAGAATTCAATGCATATTATAACATTTGTCAACCTCTTCATTGATAAAATTTAACGCATTATATCAAGTAATAAATATATCAAAGGAAAGTTAAAAAGACACGTCAAAATATATATATATATATATATATATATATAAAGAAAAGAAATGATTTGATTTCTTCAAATCTCGCTCTCTCATCTTTTTAGGTTCTATTAAAGTTTTCCTTGGATTATCAAATAAGAGGTTGTTCTGTAAAGTGTATTAGCAAAAATAATGCGTGCATTAACTAGGTGTATCAGTAGTACCTGTCAAGCCCCAAAGTCCCGTTAGGGCGGACCGGCACTCGTAGCCGATAAGGCTCGGGAGAACCAACCTGTAACTATGCTCTTTCTATACATATTATACGTGATTTCTACCTTTAACAT
>JAPFFP010000103.1:4886680-4912588 GCA_026153255.1 Solanum medicagineum
GGTAAAACTTTTGTCAAAAAATTACCAAGAAAGCATAAATAATAAATCATAAAATAAAAGAATTATTTTAAGAGACTACAATGTAAATTACAATTATTAGGTAGATAAAGAAGGAAAGTAATTAAATCTAAAAAGTCAAATAACCAATTCAAATTTAATCAAGACAAGACAAATCAATTAAGAGCACAATTTGTCACAAGTAAGACGCCAAATGAGTAGCAAAACACAATCAAGAGAACAAACCAAAGTTATGTAATAACCCTCCAGGTCATTTCTATGATTTTGCTATTATTATGTTAACTTGAGCATATATATAGTGACCTCAAGACTATTGGGGTGATTATTGGTCGAGTTTTTTGGGAGTTATGTGGATTTTTGAGTTAACTTGAAAGTTATACCCGTAAAATGAGTTTTCAAGTAAAGACTTAGTAAATGACCTCGGAATGGAAAATTTTGCTGTCTGGCGCAACTATATTGAGGATTGCAAATTTGGCTACCAGAACCGATTAATAGTTAACCCAGCTAATATTCTCGGGAATCGTGCTAGGATGAGAATTTTGATAGCACGATTAGCTTCGAAATATCGATTTTGGTCTGGAGCGCCCTCGTTTGATACCGGGGATGTCCAGATGTGATTTGAGCCTCGGGGACTTTCCGTTAAAAGTTGAGTATAAAGAAGTGGGACCTTCACTTTATCGTAGGAAGCTCTGTTGGAAATTCTGACTCTACTGTTGGATCCGAAACGATTACATAGTTCATTTGCGAAAATTGGAGTCTGAACAAACCCGAAAGGGGGAAAAAGGAATAGGAGGACTAATGAGAGAAGCGTGACATGGCATGTTCTGTTGCCACATGGCATGATCTGCTGCTACCATGTGGCAGCGACCTGATAGCTGTAGCATTATATATATATATATATTTATATATTTTCTCCATTTTGACATCGCGATTTCAAGTCAATTTTTCATTCGATTTGAGTGATTCAAAGGGCTATGTGTGATTGAATTTTACGTGAGGAACATCGTGGTGAAGTCGGATTCAGGATTTGACATGTATTTTAAGGTAAATCTCTAATTTTTCTTCATTGATATATCGGGAATCAGTGAAAACTTTACATTGCAATATCTCGTTCATTTCTTAACAGAATTAAGTAATATTTGTGTGTAAATTATTCTACGTTTTGAGAAAGACGTTGTCGTGTGCTGGATGTTCTTTGATTTTATCTATTTTTTGAGAATTTTGACCAGGAAAGTTTTGAAAAGAGTGCTTTCTCAGTAAAGTTTTAAACTTTGTTTGTGGGCTTTTTCTTGGTCTTCTGGGGTCCGTTTTGGGCCAAATTTCTGGCTATGGGCTCTAGGTGATGTGGGGATTAATTTCTAGAGATTATTTTAGTATTTTAAGTGTGGGCCCCAATTGTTTTCATTTTATTCTTAATTGATGTAATTTCATAAGTGTGGGCCCCAATTTTCTTTGTTTTAGTCTTAATTGATGTAATTTCACCCGTTTCTTGTGATTCTATAGCCAAATCGGTCATAATGATCTTGTGACGTATATTTGAACAGCTGAGCAGCATCGAGAAGCGATTGAGAGGGGAAAAGCATGGTTTGATTGACTTAGAGCAAGAGACATCAGATGCCAGGTAGGCTAGTCTTTCTTTAAGCCCGAGACTGAGCTGAAATGTTTGCATATTTGAGTTGAAATGTGTGAAAATGTACTGGTTATGGATTGGATTGTGGATTATATTTTGTATAGTGTTAGGTGTGCTGCTCCGCCCATCGCTTGTTTGAGTTTGAGTACCGAGTTTCTTTTATCCCGGGTCAGATATTGAGGTGATGAACGGTCCCTTTTATTAGTAGTGGATCATGTATGATGGCTTTGTAGGATTGTGATACACAGGTCGAGTGATATTATTGGATGGCCTCGATTTTTATATTGCCTTGGGGGCAGATTGACTTGTTTCTATTATGCAGTTATTGATGTGGCATTTCAGTTAGCTGGTTTGAGCCTACAAACCCGGGCCCATACAATGTAGACTTGTGTAGCATGCCTTAGCCAAGGTTCGAAGTGTGCAAGATAGATTGAGGACAGCTCTGAGTCAACACCCAGAATTATGCCGACCATGGACGTCTATTTATATAGTTTGAGAATTAGGACAGAGCGGTTCTGAGGATGTCACTCCTGAGAGAAGTCATGTGGGTTGGAAGGTGAAGTGAGCGTGGGCCTCATATGTCAACCCTATTGAGGTTTTGGAATGGGTTAGGCCGGTTGCGTCTGAGTTAGCCCTACCTATAGCTTGTTTTGCTAGAGTTCTCTGTGTATCGATGGTGTGCTTGTGTATTGCAGATGAGTTACATGTACTACAAAATGTTTTTGTTGAGCTAAGGGATGGCCGAATATTGTTAAGGGAGGTTATGGTGGTGGAAATTCTGGGGGTTGTACCCGGATTGTTTATGACCATTTCGAGTGGTTGATGGCGCCTATCAGACTGACGTCTATGTTGTATAGTAAGGATTTTGTGACTTCTAAGCATCAGTGGATGTTGTTACATATCTTGTCACAGGTTACTTGTTAAATGCTACATAGGGAGGGCCTAAATGGTAATAACTACTGAGAACCATATTTGAGAAGTGAAATACAGATATTTGGGTACGAAGGGAATTATAGAGAGCCTTTTGAGTGGGTAGCTTGTTGGGTATTTGCTGCATTGGTAAATGTTTGGTGACAACGCCGGGTGGTTTGAATAGCAATGGAAGGGGGTTTTGGACCTACAAGTGAATAAGAGCATGTTAGCTATTGTCTGCAATTATTTGGTTAGCATGTGGGCTATTTGTGGTTGATTGTGGGAATCGCTTGTAGAAGGAAACCAAAATAAAGTAAAAGTCGTATATATAAACCACAGGTACAATTGTGAACGACCATGATTATCCGAACATCCGGTGAAGTAGTAAGGATAGGTATGTCTAGCCGATTGATCTTTGTGACTTGTCAGCTGATTAAGCGGATGGGATAAATAGTGGATTCTTGAGACTTTCTTGTTAAATTGTTGTACCGCCTCGCTGTTATATCAGATAGGTGGTGGGATTTTTGGATTGTGAGGGTGGAACTAAGTTATTGTAGAATATGGAACAAGCTTATAACTTATATACTCGTGGTGTGGAGTAGAGCCTACAGGTATGCCGGTGCTCGTACTTTCACGGACGAAAGTCTTATTAGTTGGGGATATTGTAATGACCCTCCGGGTCATTTCTATGATTTTGCTGTTATTATGTTGACTTAAGCATGTGTATAGTGACCTCGTGACTATTGGGGTGATTATTGGCCAGGTTATTCGGGAGTTATATGGATTTTTGTGTTAACTAGGAAGTTATACCTGCAAATTGAGTTTTTGGGTGAAGTCCTAGTAAATGAGCTCAGAATAGAATTGACGATTCCATTAGCTCCAGAACGACCGAATTAGGCTAGGAGCATGATCGGTGTAATTATATCGGGGATTGCAAATTTGGTTGCCAGAACCGATAATAGTTGACCCAATCAATGCTCTCGGGAATCGTTTCCTAAATGAAAATTTTCATAGTACGATTAGCTCCGGAATGCCAATTTTGGTCTAGGGCGACCCCTCGTTTGATACCGGGGATGTCCGGATGTGATTTGACCCTCAGGGGCTTTTCGTCAAAAGTTGTGTATAAAGAAGTGGGACCCTCACTTTATCATAGGAAGCTCCGTTGGAAATTTTGACTTCACTCTTGGATCCTGAACATCGAAATCTTTAGGATTACATAGGTCTTTTGCGAAAATCGAAGTCCGAACGAGCCCGAAAAGGGTAAAAAGGAATAGGAGGACTAATGGGAGAGGGGTGGCGTGGCATGTTCTGCTGCTGCCATGTGGCGTGATCTGCTGCTGTCACGTGGTAGCAACCTGACAGTTGCAGCTCATATATGTATAAGATTGCTTCCCTGGAATAATTCATATATATATATATATATATATATATATATATATATATATGTATATATTTTCTCCATCTTTGCATCACGATTTCGAGCTTGTTTTTCATTCGATTTGAGTGATTCAAAAGGCTACGTGACTCAATTTTTTGCAAGGAATATCGTGGTAAAGTTGAATTCGGGATTTGACACATATTTCGAGGTAAATCTCTACTCTTTCTTTGTTGATATATTGGGAATGAGTGAAAACTTAACTGAAATTTATGTGTAAATTATTTTACGTTCCGAGAGGGACGCTATGGTATGTTGGGTGTTTGCTGATTTTATTTGGTTTTTGAGAATTTTGACCGAGAAAGTTTCGAGAAGAATGTTTTTCCAGTAAAGTTTTTAACTTCGCTTTTAGGCCTTTTCTCTAGGGTTCGTTTTGGCTGTATTTCTGCATATGGACTCGAGGTGATGTGAGGATTACTTCATAGATATTGGTTCAGTATTTTGAGCGGGGCCCCGATTTTCCTATTTTAGTCTTAATAGATGTAATTTCACACATTTCTTGAGATTTTATAGCCAAATCAGTCGTAATGATTTTGTGACTTATGTTTGAACAGCTGAGCAACATCGAGAAGCAATTCGGAGGGAAAAGCTTGGTTTGATTGACTCAGAGTAAGAGACGTCGAATGCCAGGTAGGCTAGGCTTTCTATAAACCCTAGACGGAGCTGAAATGTTTGTGTATTTAAGTTAGAATGTGTGAAAATGTACTATTTATGGATTGAGTTGTGGAGTATATGTTGTATATGGATGGATGCCATCTGTGTGTGGTTTGAGTCTACGGGAATATACTAGCTATTGAAGTTGACATGTGATTACATGCTACCCTGTGCACCGAATCTAGTAGGTATATTTGGTTGGTATGTATATGCATGATGTGGTTGTGGTTATCTATATATTTACTGAGTACTTTTGGTAGAATACCTTGATTAAACATGATTATATGTTGCCCTGTGGGTTATATGATCTTGTATAATGTTGCTATCTGTTTTGTACTTGTGTGATTGGTTAGTGACTAGAGATACACCATGTTCCGGGGACGGTCATAATTGTACCCCTAAAGAAGCCTTGTGACCTGTAATACGAGATGTGTTGACACTAAGCTACTGGCGGGTTAGAGATAGGAGTGTTACCCTGTTAGTGAGGTGTACATTATATCCTATGGGATTTCTGGGCTATCTGCGATAAGACACTAGTTACATGGGTTAGTCCTGGGACCTGGCATCCTATTGAGAGGGGCACACTTCAGTGGGCCGGCACATGGTTGTCTTAGGCGATATCCTTTGTGGTCGCTGGGCTACGATATGATCCTAGTGGTTGTCATCCTTCTGATTGTCTATTCTCTTTGGCCTTAGCTTAGGTTACACCAACGCTGCTCTGTGAGTTGTTTTAGATAGAGAAAGGGCCTGGTAAGGCTGAATATGGGCCTATGCCCTGGGGCAGGCATGTGTATTGACTTGACTTGCACCTATATGAGTGTATATTGCCTATTGCTACAGAAGTATGTAGACTGGGAGACTGTGCATTGATTCTAGGTCATATCGTGATTGGATTATGAGCATACTATGATTCTGTTGGGCCTATCTGTCAGGGGCACCTATGATACCATGTTATTGCGACATTTTTATTTGCATTGCCTGCGATGGGCTAGATTGTAGCATGGTTGCCTACTGAGCCCGATTCTATTTCGATTATTGAGGTCTACACACTGTTATACTGAGGTTAGCTGCTATTTTGAGTCCCTTGCATATATTAGGAATGAGTTGTTTATCGTGACTTAAAAGAGATGATATGATTGGGGGATCCGGATCCGGATCCGGTTAGAGAGAAAGAGGGAGATTTTTTTGATGTTATGCGCATAGACCTAGATAACACACCCTTTTGTTCAACTCTTTGGTGGTCACGTCCGAGTGTCTAGACCCGAGTGATGCTCCCTGTGGTCATAGTCTCTAGTGGTCACATCCGAGTGTCTGAGATCGGGGTGCGATTCTAAAGGGGTCCGCGCATTAGCAATTCTTTTTGGCTTGGGGCCCCGTTAATTGATATTTTGTGGGGCAGGGCTTCGTGATTGATACACTGATGATGAGACATATTGATTATGATAGGGTGATTCTTTCTCCCGCGGGGGATATGTCCCACCATTATATTTATGATCAGACCACTTGGCCCTGGATGACTGCCCGACCGGGGGCTAGGTCGGAAGACCCAGCAGTTAGAGTACCCAGGTGATATTAGGGGTTAGAGTCCCCATGTGAAACTACTTCTGATGGATCCGGTTCCATGTGCTGGCACAGGGTCAAGGACCTGATTGACTTGCGATTGTCAGAGCGAGGCCCGTGATTACTTACATGTGGATCCACTTACCTATTCACACCCTGATTGTGGGTGGGTGTACCTACTGGGCTTATGGCGGCCCAGTTGGCTCACAGACATAGATACTAGGGCCTTGCACCAGCTTACAACCTTATGCCTCAGTTGGGGGCACTTGTGGTACTAGTTTATGCAGTTTTCGTCAGTCGTATCGATGTTCAGTACTTGGGCCGGTTCAGGTTATCATTGTTCTTCACTTCGAGTGGTCCAGTAGTCGTTTGAGGGTTTCTAGACATGCTTATGTCTTGATGTTCATTTTGCTACACTGTTGCAATTCTCTTTATATTTAGGCTTTATATATGTATACTATTTCACTCGATCGGTCGATGATTCCTACTGGGTGCCTTTTATGGTACTCACCCCTACTTCTGCATCTTCTCATGGTGCAGGTCCAAGTACAGACCGTGATAGCTGAGTTGGGGAATTTTGGGAGTGCTTAGGAGACTTTTGGTGAACCTTAGTAGCTCCGACTTTTTCGCAGTCTCCTTCTAGTTGATGGCCGTCTTTTGAACCCAAACATCGACCTTATACAGTAGAGTTTGATATTTGTAGGTGCATTCGTGGTTTTGTATATTATTGTGATTATTGATACATGTATACGATATGTCTTTGTTTCTATTGCAGCTCTGTACAGTTGACTTCCAGTTTCTGGGTAGGTTTTAGCATATATATTATTATTGTATCAATTTGGTTTGGATTGGAGAGTTAGGACAGGTATCATTGGGTTGGAAATTGGCTTGCCTGTAGGTAGGACCAACAAGCGCCATCATGACCCGGGCCGAGTTGTGACAAGTTATATGCACCAGAAGCTAAATTCCGACTTTATCAATATCAATAACTTCAGCTAGGTTGTTAATTATCAATTAATTAATTGTAATAGTATCTGAATTAGTGAATAAGATCAGAATCTCATCAAATCAAATATAACTCGCCATTCTCATACAAATCAAAAAGATAGTAAATCGAATTCCAAACATGATAGTATGTGAGTAAACAAAAGAATATAATTAATTAGTAAATCCGCTTATGACTTTTACATATGAAAACTCCGACATAGAGACGAACAACAAAACATTGAATTGTAGGTAAAAGCGAGTTCAAAGATATTAATAACAAATAGATGTTTGGAGAACATACCTGGACGGATCTGTGTATCCAAATTTAATAATTCATTTTAAATCCTTAAATTACGTGAACCTTGTTTCCATCATAACCCTTGTCATTTGGCGAGGTTATTACCGGTGACCGATTGCATGGGGATTTATCAGCGAGGGGGTTTTGAAATTCACTGGTGGTGTTTTGACGGGATAGAGGGGATGCTGGGTGACCAGAGAGGAGGAATAAAGAGGGGAGATGGATGTGGGGTTCTCTGGACAATAGAGGGAGATAGGGAGAGATGGGGTCGTGGAGTTTGGTGGCAAGGTTTTGTTGGGATGACATTGGAGGTCGGTGGGAGGCAGAAAAGAGGGGGAAAGGGGTCGTGATGGTGGCTGGTCAAATTTTTGACATGAAAGGAGTTTTGGACAGGGTTGTCAGTAGTTTCGTCTGGCTCTTTGCCAGTGGAGAAGGGGTCTACCAATGAGGTTGACGGGATAGGGGAAAGCAAAAGGAGAAAGGGGGTGGTGGCGGCATTGTGATTTTTCAGCAAAAGGGGAGTGAAGAGGTTGTGTAGAGAGAGAGAGAGGGGGGGGAGGAACGTTTGGGAGAAGGGTGAGAATGGAAAAGCGGTTTAGGAATTTTGGGCATATTGAGGTATCAAAATGGAAAGAAAAGGAGAAATTAATTTTGGGCATTGGATTAGAATAAATGGACAGACGAGATTTGATTCTGAAGATAATTGGGTCAAATTCGGATTGAAATTGGGTCGTCCAAATTTGAATTAAATAAAATTGGGTTTGGCATTTAAAATTGAGTAAAAAATTGACTCAAATAGGCTAAAATTGAAGAAAAGGAATATGGCTAAAATTTAAATAAATTGGATAGAAAAGGCTAAAATTTAAATGAATTGGAGTAAAATTAAATAGATTTTAAGTACAAGAATTTATACATTAATGTAAGTTTACAATATATTAAATAATAATTTTATGTAAAAACATACGTAATATATGCTAAAATTGCTATGTAAATACTTGAACATATTAAAATTATTATTTTAGGTTAAAAATTGATAAAATAAAATGGTAAAAATTATATTTAAAATATGACACTAGAAATAACAATAAGTATATTACTAATACTAAGTAAAAGTAATGAAAGTAACACTAATAATCATAAATAATATTAAAAATAAAAATACAAATATTACTACTACTATTACCACTAAAATAATAAATACTATAATAATAAAAGTAAATAATAATGATGATGATGATGACAAAGGTAATTTAAAATGACAAAATACTTAACAAATAAATTTTGAAAAAAATCAAGAATGTTAAAATTACACAATTATTTGGATAAACTTGAAAGTAAATTCATTTATTTTAAAAAGTTTTTAAAAAATACCTATTTAATCAAATGCCAATCCAAAAGAGGTTATAAGTTGGTTAAAATTTGTCAACTTTTAGACAGAGAGTTTGCTAGAGCTAGTCCTACTTAGACACTGAGTTAGCTAGAACTAATCCTACTAACTCATCTATGAGTTAGAGGCTTTCAAACAAAATGATATACTTGGAGTTTATGTCATCTTTATACTTTTTCTTTGTATGTTTGAGAATATTAGATTTCATTGATGATTTATTCCGCATTCTATTATAGTTTGACCTCTTTACTTATGTGTGTGGTTCAAGCCCTCTGGGTTTATAATCACCATGTCATGTGTAGGTGTAGCTCAAGTTGTGACAACTATTCACTTGGAAGGAATCATTCAATAATGAGGCCTACATAAAAAGTTATTTATGTATTAACAATGTGTTTAATACTTCTAACAAAAGCGTTCTTTAGGCATATATCTTCCGTAAGGAAATCATGAATAATATCATTTGCAGTTTCTGAACTTGAGTAACAATAAATTTGCCTTTACTAATTTGTCCTTGTAGAAACTTAACACGACAAATATTTTTAATCGGGCATTTTGTGTTAGGTTCATGTATAATAGGTGAATGGATAATAGTACATTGTATAATTGGTGTATTGAAAATTGTGAAAGTTGCAATTATGAATGAATTCATTTAATGAATGAACATTCATGCAACCTTTCGTATTTCGGTGCAACCTTTCATCTACTATATACATGAATCCTTATATCATCTTATTGGCTATAAATATCTGAATCCTTCTTAGATATTGGTACAACATAACAACTTAAGAACTTGAGAACTTAAGAGAAAAACTAAGAAACTTTTGGTAGAAAAATTTAAGACAAGTTTCAAGAAGAAGTGTTGTTTCGAAAAATTTAAGACAAGTTTCAAGAAGAAGTGTTGTTTCGAAAAAATCAAGTGCGATTACAAGCCATATAGTAGTTTGCTGAAGGAAATGATGAATGTCTTACTATAAGTTCAGGTTTACCACAACACTTGTGGGGGAAGCTATCCTTACAACAAATTGCATACTCAATAGAGTGCCCCAAGAAAGACTCAATCAATTCCATATGAAAAATGGAAAGGAAAGAACCCAACTTGAAATATTTCAAACTGTGGGGGTGTCTAGCAAAAGTTCAAGTCCCTATGCCAAAAAGATTGAAAGTAGGATAAAAGAATGTGGACGGTGTGTTTTCTGGATATGCTAGAAACAGTAAAGCATGTCAATTTTTGGTTCATAAATCTAAACACCCAAATATTTATGAAAATATGGTAATTGAATCAGTTAATGTTGAATTCTTTGAACACATTTATCCGTATAAAGCTAGATCTGAAGAATCTAGTGGAGGTTCTAAACGAACTCAAGTCGCACCAAAGAGAAATATACAAAATGGAGAAAATGCAAGGTGTATTAAGTGTCAAAAGACTGCTACTTCCTTCGGATCAGATTTTGTTACATTTTTCGTTGATAATGAGCCTCAAATCTTCCATGAAGCAATGTCCTTTGTGGATTCATCTTTTTGGAAAGAAGCTGTCAATAGTGAGATTGAATCAATCTTGAATATCATACTTGGAAGTTAGTTGATCTTCCTCTCAAAAATAAGTCTTTAGGATCAAAATGGATCTTTAAATGGAAAATGAAGGCAGATGGTACTATTGACAAGTACAAGGAAAGACTTGTAGTCAAAAACTTCAAACAAAAGGAAGGTCTTGATTACTTTGATACATACTAGCCAGTGACAAGGATTACATCCATTCGGATGTTGGTAGCACTAGCAGTAGTATATGATCTGTAAATCCATCAAATGGATGTAAAAACTGCTTTCTTAAATGGAGAGCTCGAGGAAGAAATTTACATGGAACAACCTAAGGGGTTTTGTAGTTCCTGGTAAAGAAAGAAAAGTGTGCAAACTTGTAAAGTCACTCTATGGATTGAAAAAAGCACCAAAACAATGACAAGCAAAGTTTGACCAAACCATGTTAGCTCCAATTCATAAGGTCATAGTTTGTTTGTATGTTGATGTGTTGATCATCAGTAGAGACTTGGCTGACATAAATGCTACTAAGCAAATGCTTTGTAGTAAATTTGAAATGAAAGACCTTGGAGTGGCTAATGTTATCTTAGGAATCAAAATTCTTCAAATTCCACAAGGTTTGGATTTGTCGCGGTCTCACTATATTGAAAAGGTACTCGACAAGTTCAGGTACTTGGATTTCAAGATTGCCAAAACTACAATAGGTGTGAGCTTCGCACTTAGAAAGAATAGTGGCGAAAGCGACTTACAATTGGACTATGCGACAGTACTCGGAAGCTTGATGTATATCATGAATTGTACACGACCAGATATAGCATATGCTATTAGTAAGCTGAGTCGGTGCACGAATAATGTCAATCAAACTCATGGGATGGCAATGAAGAGAGTTTTAGGGTATTTAAAATATACTCAGCACTATGCTTTACATTATGACAAATATATCCAGCAGTAATTGAAGGATATAGTGATGGAAATTAGATAAGTGGATCAGATGAAGTAAAATCCACAAGTGGATATATATTTACTTGGGGTGGTGGAGCAGTTTCTTGGAAATCATCCAACAAACATATATTGCTCGCTCCACTATGAAATCTGAATTCATAGCTTTAGATAAAGTTGATGAAGAAGCTGAATGGCTTCGGAACTTCTTAAAAGATATCCCCTTTTTGGCCTAAACTAGAATCTGTGTGCATACATTGTGATAGTCAGGCTGCAATAGGTAGGATAGGGAGCATGATGTACAATGGTAAATCACATCACATAAGACAGACACATAATACCATTAGAGAACTACTCTCAAGTGGAATTATCACAATTGACTATGTAAGGTCAAAAGATAATGTGTCGGATCCGCTTACAAAAGACCTAACTAGAGAGGGAGTTGAAAGGTCAGCTAAGAGGATGAATTTAAGGCCTAGGACAAGTCAAACATGATGATAACTCTACCTAGCAGACTAGAAATCCCAAGAGCTAGGTTCAAGGAGATCAAACAAAGTTGTGTTTGACGGTCCAATATTATCAAATAATCTAACCCATTCTCATGATGAAGACAATGTTATGTGATTAGGATAAAGTTTATACTGAAACTTTTTAATGATTTCTAAGTTTGGCTAGGTATGACCAAATAGTTTCTATACGAGAGTAAACATTTAGAAATCACCTACGTGGGAGTGAAATGGAAGTCATTTCAAGGAGAATGTTAATAAAGACCGATTCTCTAAGCTCTCATTAAATTGGGAAGTGTTCACGGCTAAAACGAACAAAATCGTGAGAATCATAGATGGTAAAAGGCTGGTTGTATGACTTATATTGTCTAGGTGTACATTCAAGTTCGACAGTTCAAAAATATCGCATCTACCGATTGATCGAGTGCATCTGATATTAGTTCACTTGGGAAAGTTCAAAGGGAAATCACTTATCCCGATGCAACTAGTCTTTGTTCATAATCACACAAATCCATGTAACTATCTTTCGTGTTATAGTTATTCCCATTTATGTGGGGTATTGTTAGGTTCAATGTATAATGGGTGACTGAATAATGATACATTGTATAAGGATTGATATGTTGAAAATTGTGAAAGTTGTAATTATGAATGAATTCATTTAATGAATGAACATTCATGCAACCTTTTGTATTTCTGTGCAACCTTTCGTCTACTACATGAATCATTATACCATCTTATTAGCTATAAATATCTTAATCCTTCTCAGATATTGGTACAACTTAACAACTTAAGAACTTGAGAACTTAAGAGAAAAACTAAGGAACTTTTGATAGAAAAGTTTAAGACTAGTTTCAAGAAGTGTTGTTTCGAAAAATTCAAGTGTGATTACAACCAATTGAGTGGTTTGCTGGACAACAAAGTTGAGGTACCGCTGTTTATTTGTCGTGAGTCATTTTATCCTAGAAGGATATATTCCATAGCCTCGAGTACCCGAGAGGAATAATTTCCTTAAAGAAACTTTGTGAATTCAGAGAACTTGACTCTTCTCTCCTTTCATCTTAGTCTGATATTCGTTATTGAAATTGATTTAACTTCATATTGAATATTACATTAATTATATGAAATTTGTATGAAATTATTTCATTAGAAAAATTAGAATTTGTACTTTAATTTGTACTGCACAATTATCTTTATAACTTATATATAGTAACAACATTTTGTATTTTATATTTTTTCTCTAAAGATTCTCGTACTACTTTGACATCTTCATATACTGATGTACAAATCATATCTTCTTACCATTTTAGATGAAATAAGTTTCTTATTAGATGAAATTTTTATATCCTTAAGATAGAGTATTAAACGGAGTAGAAAAAAAAATTTAGTTTCCAAATTCAGAAAAATAGTTGGACCAGAAAATAACAAAATTAAATTTGTTAAACTTGATGGGTAATGTATGTTGACACCCAATTTTTATCCTCCACAATACGAATTAATTATGGAGCTTTTAATTTTGACTTTTTGAAATAAGTTGTTTTCAAAATACAAAAAAAAAAAAAAATTCAAATAAATGCCTTTTATCTTAAAAAGTATTGTGTCGAAATTAATTTGATGTTTTCAGATTGATGATATTAAAAGCTCTTAAATTAATTTGTATTAATTCATCGTATAGTCGAATTAGTCAATCAAATTCAATTTGACCATATTTAATTGGCTGAATTTGCAATCGAATTGGCCAATTTCTAAATCAAATACCTGTTGACACCCAATTTTTACCCTCCATAATATAAATTAATCATTGAACTTTTAATTTTTAACGAGTTGAAATAATTAGTTTTCGAAAAAACTATTAATATATACAGCTCGTGGGGGCCATGCGCCCCCAATTCTTCTTTCTCCTTCTTTCTCTTTCACGCATTCCTTTCCCTTTCCCTTTCCCTTTCCCTTTTCTTCTTCCTCGTTGTGATCAGACAACCCAAACCAGACAACCAAAAATCAGACGACCTTAAACGCTAACAACCGACAACCCTTAAAGTTCACCTTCACCACTCCATCACGCTCCCCATCCCTTTTCCCCACACATCCTCGCTTTTCTTCCAAAAGGGCGTAAATCAAGGAGCAGATCAACACACCTAAGTGGGAAACAACGTCGACCCTACTCATTTTTCAAATTTCGAATTCGAAAGCCCGATTCCCCCCCCCCCCATTTTCGAACCCTCATCATCCCTATAAAATCCCTCTTCTTCTTCGTTTGAGGGGCGGAGATAAAAATCCTATGAACCCTAGAAAAGCTTAACAGGGGCAGGTGATCGAATCCGAGAAAACCCTAGCAAAAGTTTGATAGCCATCGAATCCTAAAACCCCTAGCAAGTTGATAGCCAGGGACAATCCCAGAAATTCTAGCAAAACTTTACTCGATTTTTCATAGCCATTCTTGATTGTCAAAGCTCGATTAGTTTACAGACCCTCGAACCGATTTTCCAGAAACTTGTTTGATTTTGAAAGTCCTGGATTTGAGGATTCTTAGTTGAGAAGGCTGTAGACGAAACTCTTTTGTGGTGAATAGGCTTCATCAAGCTCGTCATCTCAGTTCGTTGCACCAATAAAGTGTAAATGATTTACTACCTAAGTTGAGGATCTTTACAAGTGAATGGTCTTAACAAGTAGGTTCCTGATAAATACTGCTCTATTTTTAAATTTCCACTCAAGAATGCATAAACTACTTAAATTTCTAGTGTGAAATCTTGTCTTTATTAATGTTCAAGGAGTGGGTTTGCCCCACTGCTGCATGATGAAGTAATTCGTTTTGATTTTAAGATTATTATGGTTTTATGCGTTGTCTGGTTATTGCTTTGGAGTCAAGTGTTTTGCTTGTCATTTTGTTTTATGAGTCAGTGTAGTTATATTGTTAGTATTATCTTTGAGTCCTTTACTAATCCTTAACTTTATTTCTTTGCATGAACAATGCACCGAGTCATTTTGGACTCCCCATTCCGCATTTCTTGGGCCATGGAAGCCTAAACTTCCTCTTCTTCGAGTCAGCCCAAGTTCCCAGAAGAAAAGAGCTGTTATAGCAAAAACGGGTTGTAATTGTATAGCGGTATATACAAATTTCAGGAGCAAGAATCGCACTATATACATTGATATACATGAGTATATACAACAGCACAAAGGGAAAAGGCCCAAAAGTTGCAACAAAGATTTAAATGGGATAAAGGCCCAAAAACACTTCAACTCCTTTATTCTATTTTATTTATATGTTTGTATGTATTTGGATGCTAACATTGCTCCTTAAACTATTGGTTTCAATCTAATTAAATTCCCCAATGTTGCCTCCAGTTATGTTAATTTTCATTATCAATGATTTTTCTTAAAATGTTGAAATTATTCATACAATTTATTTTGTTTTAGAGTGCTAGTCAATTTTTAAATTTAATCAAATTTTTTTTACAAAATTAGTTATTTCTTTCAAATACTGTCAAGCTTTGTCAACTTCTTTTAAATATAATCAATTTCTTTCAAATATAGTCAATTGCTTTCAAATTTAGTCAAGTCCGGTCCAAGTCTTTTCAAAATTAGTCAATTTGTAAACTAGTCTGTTTTTCAAAGTCAATCAAAATCTTTAAAAAGTTAGTCAACTTCCCAATCGCCGGATAACCGCATTTAGCGGCCATTTCAAGTGCGTAAAACCTTCTTGAAGTGGAAATGAGTACCCAAACCTTTTCTTTGGATTTAAAAAGATTTTTTTGTTGGGTATTTTTAAATGTTTATTGGTTTCCTAATTATCCTTAAAATTAGGCGGCGACTCCATTTTTCTTTCGAATTTCGAGAATTGATTTTTTCTTAAATTAATTAAGTTCAAACCGATTTGATGATTTTTGAATTCTCTTTCAAAAAAGCCATTTTCCATGTAACAATACCCCTACCCCTTGAATCCATTTTCAATCCTTCTTTTGGAGCCATTTTTAATTGATTTTGGACCAAATCTTGGCCCAAAACTTGGAAATTAGGACAGGTTGATGAATTGGGTCTGCTAAGGCCCAATTTTTTTTTATCTCCTATTTATCGTATTTTTGGATGATACTTGTGATTTGATATGCCAACTCTAACATTTTACTTAATTGTATTATTCTCTTATTATTAATCTGATTAATTTCACTAATATGTCTCCATTTATGTTAATTTCCATTTTTACGATTTTCTTAGTGCTAAAGCTTTTTCCTATAATTCATTTATGGTAAAACTCTTGCAAAATAATTCAAATTTTGTCAACTTTTTCAATTTACTCAACTTTTTCAACTTAGTCCATTCTTTAAAATTTAGTGAATATTTTGTAAACTTAGTAAACTTTTTAAACTTAGCCAATTTTTTTTTTAAATTTAGTCAACCCTTTAGTCAAACTTTCTAATCATTGGTCAACCGCAAGTTAGCGGCCATTTTGAGTGATTAAGTTCTTCTCAAAATGAAAATTGAACCCGAACCCTTCATTTGGTATTTTAACAAGATTTTTTTCTGTTAAGTCTTTTAAAATGTTTATTGGTTTCCTAATTATCCTTAAAATTAGGTGCCGACTCTTTTAATTTTCGGGAATTTGATTTGTACTTAAATTAATTAAGTATAAAATCGTATTTTCGAAAAAGTCCAAGCCATTTTTTCCAAATTAACAGAAATTGCGACTCTGCTGGGGACATAATTAGATTCTAACCATTAGATTATGATTTGTTTGACTAACTATTCATTCGGGTTGTAATAATTAGTAATTGTCTTTTGTTTCCTTATTTGTTTTATTTGTTTAAATTTGATATTAACTGTCATTTACATTTCATGGCATTTTCTATTATATCTTTGTATTTGGGAGGATGGTTTTGCGAACTCATAGCCGAATTTTTAAATACTTAACCCTTTTCGAAATAAGTGGCAATTTATTGGTTCGTAATGCGCCCAATGGTTATCATGATTTCCAACTCAGGTTATCCGCCTTGATTCCCGGTCCATTCAAAACCTACTCTTAGACACTTAGGACAGAGCAAAACTCAAAATCCTTTTTAAGATCATTTGCCTAGGCCGACCTAATACCCAAGGGGTATTGGGCCCATTAACAGCCACCCTGAGTCTATTTGTCCCACGGCCAATAAGACGATCATACTTATGTGTTTTAATTGAAAGATGTGTAGTAATTTAAACAACTCATTATCACCTGGGCGGGGGGAACTTAACCTGTTTGTTTTTCTTGTAGGATGGCTCAAGTTTATGAACCCTTAAGGACTAGAATGGTGACTCAACCTCATTCCTTTCTCAAAATATGGTAGGCAAGAATGAATAAGTGCGACAAAAGAAAGGTTCAAAAGCACATAGGTTATCTTCCCTCTCTAATGGAAATGGAGGCTTGCCAGATCTAATTGGTGCAATGAACAAGTTTTGGGATAGTGATTGTATGGTATTCTGTTTTGGAGACGTTGAATTAACTCCTACTCTAGAGGAAGTATTGGCAAGTTACGAAAGTGTAGGCATGTGCAGGAAGAGAAAGTCTAAGTCGGATGATGACATTCTAATTCCCAAGGTTTGGGGTCCAAAGGAGATTAAGGAAACACTCTCATCAGTCAATGTCGAATGGATAAGTCGGCTCAAAGGACCAAGCATCCCACTTCGAAAGTTGTACTACCGATTCGGATGCACTAATGGCTACGAAAAGTTTAAAGGAGAATTTACTTCCGAACAGGCTTGGGAAGAGAAGTGGCCTTTTGTTTTTACGGTGTGCTTATTCGGGACCATGGTTTCCCCAAAATCTGGGGTACACCATTCATCCGAGCATGATAATTGTTACTCATACTATCTTCAACGAGGTTAAATATGAAACATCGACCAAGTATTACACATTAGCACCTATGTTCCTCGCTAATATTTACAGGGCTTTGGATAAATGTCAAAGTGGGAGTCGATTCTTCCAAGGTTGCAACCTAATACTTCAGTGGTAGATGATGAAACACTTACTCAAAGCCCATAACCCCACTGAACCGGATCCAAAATGTTGAAATGATCAATTCGCTTCTCACAGTTAGTGATTACACTTCAATCACTTCAAAGCGAAGAACGAACAACAATTCTGGATGCTAATATTGAGTGGATTGTGAGATGAAGATGTATAGTGGTCCATTGATAATGTTGTTATGAGTGACACCGTAATTCAGAGTAAGGAACTTCCTTTCTTGGTACTTTACGGAATTAGAGGCACTCGACCATATGCTCTTGGTCGAGTTCTTAGGCAGTTAGGATATAAGAAAGTCATTTCTCAGACAGGAGACATGAGGAAATTTGCGACGGACCACAAAGACGGTCAGGTATCCTTCGCTAGGATGATGATTCGAGAATGGAAAACTCGGAGTGTGGCAGAAGATAGGGTTTCCAACAGGTTTAATGCCGAGTGTAGTGGTGCATATAAGGATTGGTTGAAGAATAATCTTGCTGGAACAATCAAGCCTGGCCCGAATGTACCCTGTTACATCAAAGATGTTGAAGCCAAAGGTCAAGGATTACTTCATCGACTCCAAGAGAAGTATCAAGAAAATCATTTGGCCCATCAATGTCGACACTTTGCGGATGCTAAGGTTATAGAGCAGCTTAGGCAAGAGCTTAGTAGAGTGAGGCAATGCATAGTTGGCCTGGATGATCGCATGGAGTAACAAATTAAGACTATGGGAAAAGCCATTCACGAAGAGGGGGCTCAGTTGGAAAGGGACTATTTGTGGGAAGATAGATACTTCATGTGACAGGACGTCGACACAGCTAAAAGGGCAAGGGTCAGTGAGAGAACCGAAGCAGTCTGAAGTCTTTTGTTGCCTCCTACATGGGATTGCTTTTATTCCTGTACTTTCTTCTTTTAAGAGTTTGGAGATGTATCTTTTATAAGTACTTTTGATATATTTTTCAATATGTCTTGTAAGCGTTTTATTTTGCAAACAAAGGTACTTTGGGGATAATGGATTGCCTTTAAATTAATACACATCCTTCAATTCGATAGGCCTACCCCTGGCATAAAAGGGCCACCTGCATTTAGGATACGCAATAACTATTTCTATGCTACTTGCTATAACTGTTTGTATGATTATGTTTTTTTATTTGGGTAAAATTCTAGCCTACTCCTTTTCAAAATTTTCTAGAGTCACCTAGGCATAAATCCCAGTCACTATCAAATATGTGACCAAATAGCTCTTCGAGTCTCAAGTTTCTCAACAAAGTACGAAATCCTTAACCCACTTTAAAACTTTCATTCTTCCATCTAAGGAAAGTTGGATTTGTAGTTAGGATGGAGAAAAGCCAAAATGCTTAAAGCGCTGAAGCCATATTGACAAATATGCTAGGCAAGGTCTCCCAAGAGGCCCCAGAAGATGGAGGAGTGAATCAAGCTACCAAGACGATGCTTGCCAAAATAGCTGAAGCTGATGAGGAAGTGAAAAATACCGAGGACAAAAGAGCAAGTCTGAGTAACAAACAACAACAACATACCCCAGTGCCTCAAAAGGCTCCCGCTCATTGCGGGGTGAGGCGGGGTCTGAGTAAGGCAAGTCAAATACTCAAAGAATATTCATCTACTCTGGAGGAATATCTTGGAAACATAATAGCTCGAAACACAAAAGTAAAGGTGGAACTTGAGGCCACCCTGGAGGAGATAGCCAGGATGAAGCAAGAGAATTCCCATTGTGCCCTCCCAGGACCGAGCAAAGAGGCCGAGGGAGTTGAGGTTGACATCCCGCCAAAAGAGTGATTCAAATCAAGTATGAAGAAGGAAATCAACAAATCAGCAGAAGAAGTCTCAGTAGAGACATTTTATGCTTCTTAGCAATATGTTTATCCTGTGTTTTTCATGTAATGAAGTCTACTTGAACCAAGCTATTCCTTGTATTCTCGAAATACATAGGGCCTGATTTCTCATTTGTGAGATACGAAGGCAGCCTTTTAGCCCCAGCCCCTATCTTTCAAAAACATTATTTTTTCCCCTGTCTACATTATCAATAATGCAATAAGACTTGACTTAGCGCGAATCAATCTTCCTGATCCACTATTTCTAAAATCATATAGGCAAAGTCCTGCCTCTTTACCATATCTCCTCTATCCGTGGGCAAGTTTACTTTCAAATAAGACAACAATTGTGTGCTTATTGATTTATGTGTGCTATCTCATGTTACCTATTAATCTAAGGGAACATACGTGCTTGACTTTGAGTAATTTTTCTTACAAGTAATTTAGAATTGATATGTGTTGATAAAGCTGGCCGATCATCCTTATTTTACTAGATCAAAAGCCCACAAAGATCCCTCCCCTGATCAAAATCAGCTAAAAGAAAAAATGACAGATAACAATGATGATGCAAGCTTGACTGAGATCAGTGTGATAGATCTCATTGTCGTGCAACAGAACAAATTGATTAACACAGTTGATGCAACAGATTGTTGAGATGAAGATGGAAATAAAGAAAACTTAAGAGCAAATTTGGCTATCACTGCTAATCTTCCTGGTCCAGACGACAGGAGACCTCTATTCCATTTTCCTTCTCCTAATCTATATCATCAACCTATCCCTATCTCAATAAATCCACCAATTACCCCCGCTCAAGCTTCTCCTGTCATCGATTTAACTACCCCCGACGCAGGACATACTAATCTTTTTCCCCAAGCACCACCCCCTCTCTAAAACCCAAATATTAACAGTGCCAAGTCTGCAGTTCCTCTCAAATTCCCCACACTACCCACCCTTAAATAATCCCTCCTGAAAACCAAGCTCTGGACCAATACAACCCACCTACCACCCAAATTGTGCCTCCTAAAATCCCCTTCCATATCCCAATCCTTACCAATTCATAAATTGCTCATGCCACTTACTCCGAGGTTGACCATTACAAGGAGAAGGAAAAAGAATGGAAGGCTAAGGAGGAGATGGACAAGTTGGATACAAGGGAAGAAATTACAAAAGCTATGAAGCAATTTCGCTGTGCACCTGATGTTGCAGGGCTGGATTATGAGGATTTATGCATTCACCCCGATCTGAACCTTCCAAAAGGGTTCAAAATATGAAAATTTGATACTTTCGATGGAAATGGAAATCCTTTGGTCCATCCGAGAGCATATTGTGATCAGCTTGTGGGTGTTCGGAAAAATGAAGCATTGCTGATGTGGCTTTTCAGCCGAAGCCTGAGCAGGGAGGACTTGGAATGGTTTACCTCCTAAGAAATAAACCAATGGGCCAGTTGGAGTGCTATGGCCAAAGATTTTGTTGAAAGTTTTGCTTATAATGTCGAAATCGTGCCAGACCACTATTCATTGGAAGAAAATAAGACAGAAGTCAACAAAGAGTTATCGAGAATACACCTATAGTTGGAGGAAGAACGACGCTAGAGTGCGTCCTCTCGTGTTTAAAAAGGAGATTATCGAAGTGTTTGTGTGCTCCCAGGAGCCTGTGTTTTATGAAAGAATGATGTTGCTTGTTGGAGCAAAATTTACAGATATAGTTAAGATTGGAGAGAATATCGAAGATGGACTCAAAACGGGCAAAATCACCCGTATATCAAAAATTCAGCTGGGTCGTCACGGATGTTGAGGAAAAAGAGAGAAGATGTGTTAGTTATCTCTGGAATACAAGACAAAAGGAGAACCCCTAGCAGCCACCCTAAAAAGTCCACACCCCCTCAAATCCATTTTCAACCTACTCTAAGTTCATTCCCCGTCTTTCATGCTCAACCAGGATATCACACTCCACCCACAAACTACCAAACCCCTCCTCCCTATTATCACTCTCCACAATATCCAAACATCAACCCAAACTACCAATCTCCACTGCCAAGTTGCTCCCATATCCAACCAACTTATCAGACTCCCTCTACCAGTTACCCAATCCCAAATCTCCAAACCCCACCATCAAATTACCAAGCACCACCATACCCACGATTCCAGACCCCTACACCCCCTTGTCGAAACCATCCCAATTACCATCGAGTGCCTCTACCTCCACAAAATAGTTATAACCCTCCTCATCCAAAAGCAGATA
Organism: Solanum medicagineum; assembly: GCA_026153255.1. Taxonomy (NCBI): domain Eukaryota; kingdom Viridiplantae; phylum Streptophyta; class Magnoliopsida; order Solanales; family Solanaceae; genus Solanum; species Solanum medicagineum. The sequence continues at coordinate 4,908,578 of JAPFFP010000103.1, forward strand.
AAAAACACCCTAGGGTGTTTACTCCGCTCTCCGAAAGCCGGACAAAGCTATTCGAAAGATTGTCAGGTCAGGGTTGATCAAACCTTCCCCTCCGAGAGTCATGAATGCTAATTCTCACTTCTTCAGAAGCGATCAAACTTGTGCTTACCACTCTAACAATGTTGAACATGACACTGAAGATTGCACAAATTTGAAGCATAAAATTCAGGACTTAATTGATCGCGACATGGTCGTTCTTCGGACCATTGCTCCTAATGTGAACAAGAATCCTTTACCTGATCATGGAGGGAACATTACTGGTAATATTGAGAGAGAAGAACGTTGGTGTATAGCTAAGAAGATAGTGCTAGATGGCACTGCAAGTTTAGAAAAGAGTGTGGCATCTCTAAGTATCATTGGGAAGCCAAAGATGGGGATCTTGATACCTTTTGAAGTGATTGCTATGGCGCCGAAGGGAATTCCTAACAAGAAGGTTGAGATCGAGATTGTCGATACAGGAATATCAATTCAGGGAGCAGGCAGAAAAGCTCAAAGGCCGATAAGTGAAGCTGAGGTGGAAGAATTTGGGAGAAGAATGTGGCCTCAAGAATACTCTATCGTGAAACACTTGGAGAAGACACCTACCCAGATTTCTGTATGGGCACTACTGATGAGTTCACAATGTCATAGACAGGCATTAAAGAGAGCATTGGAGGACACTTATGTACCTGTAGGAACATACAGTGATAATCTGGCAACTGTGTTAAGCCGGGTTACCCAAGGTCATCGCATCAGTTTTGGCATTGAAGAGCTACCATTCGAGGGGCAAAGCATAATAAGGCACTTCATGTTACAATCAAGTGTCAAGATATGATTTTAAATCGTGTCTTGATCGACGATGGATCTGGACTGAATATTTTCCCTCTATCTACTCTCAAGTAATTGAATCACGATGTGGAGAAAATCCAGCAGAGCCGAGTTAATGTGAGAGCGTTTAACGGTGGCCGAAGAGATACACTGGGAGCAGTGAATCTAACAATTTATGTGGGACCTGCTGAGTTTGTTGTCGAACTTCAAGTGATGGACATTGCTATCAACTATAACATGTTGCTAAGAAGACCTTGGATCCATATGGCTAGAGCTGTGCCTTCTACCCTCCACCAAATGATGAAGTTCATTTGGAATGAATGTGAAGTGGTTATTTATAGTGAGGGAAGCCATTCAAATGTGTATGCACCCATCATCAATAATGTCACTAGAGGATCAGCTTTCTACACGGTTGAAATAGTGAATGCTACTAAAGATGATTGGACCCGGGACCTCCTATGCCTGTTGTTTATAAGATGAAAGCCACATTTATGTTGAGAAATGGGTTTGAACCCAGTTTTGGGCTAGGGAGGCACTTTCAGGGTATTACCGAGCCTATCCCATTGCCAATAAAATAGTCATGATTCAGCCTGTCATACACTATCTTGGAGGAAGATGAGTGGGATATGCAGAATCAGAAGGATGATCGAGCCTTGGCCCGGCCAATACCGCACCTGTATCAGTCATTTCCAGTACGAGAATGAATAAGTTGCGATTGTCTTAGGGGATGGATCTGGGACCTGTTTGAAGAAATTGATGATGATGAAATAGCCCAAAGGTCAGGTGTTCGAGGTGCAGAACTAGATGACCAGGAGTTGAGAGATACATCCACCTCGTTATTGATCCCCTACTTGTCGTGTTTAAATAATTTTAAACCTGCCAATGTCATGTCATGTCAAAAGCTTAATGAATAAAATATAGCAGATGACAATAAGCTTGAGTAATACGATGAAAGAACCACAGTACCCGAACATCTTGCCTAAGAATTGAGACAATTTGAGAATCGAGATAAGAATCTAGATGAGATTGAGACAGTTAATCTGGGAGATGAAGAATGTGTCAAGAAACTAGAATCAAGGTCCATTTGAAGGATGCTCAGAAGGGAGAACTCACTAGCTTGCTCAAAGAGTACATGGACGTGTTTGCTTGGTCCAATGAGATATGCCAAGTTTAAGTATCGATATTTTCTCTCACAAGTTGCCAATCAACCCAGAATTCAGTCCGGTGAAACAAAAGACTCGAAAGTTCAAGACGAATTTGAGTCTGAAAATCAAGGAACAGGTTACCAAACAAATACAATCTAAGGTGGTAGAAGTGACGCAATATCCCACTTGGATGGCCAATATTGTTCCAGTGCCTAAGAAGGACGGATAGATCAGGATCTGTGTTGATTATAGAGATCTCAACAAAGCCAGCCCCAAGGATGATTTTTTATTGCCAAAAATCCACATTCTCATTGATAATTGTGCCAAGCATGAGATGCAATTATTCGTGGATTGCTTTGCAGTACCACCAAATTTTAATGGATGAAGAAGATTAACAAAAGACAGCTTTTATCACACCCTGGGGTGTGTACCATTATCAAGTGATGTCATTTGGCCTAAAAAAAATAGGAGCTACTTATATGAGAGCTATGAAAACTATTTTCCATGACATTATTCACAAAGAGATTGAGCTATACGTGGATGATGTTATCATCAAGTCCCGCGAGAGTTCAGATCATCTGACTCATTTGAAGAAATTCTTTGACCATCTATACCGATACAGCTTGAAGTTGAATCCCGCCAAATGTGCTTTTGGAGTGCCTGCAGCTAAGTTGCTAGGATTCATAGTCAGTAGAAGAGGTATTGAGCTCGACCCTTCTAAGATCAAAGCAATTCAGGATTTGCCTCCTCCAAAGACAAAGAAAGAAGTTATGAGTTTCTTGGGGAGATTGAATTACGTTAGTCGGTTCATAGCCCAATCTACGTTGATTTGTGAACCTATCTTCATGATGTTGAAGAAGGATGCATTGACAAACTGGAACGAAGAATGCCAGACTGCTTTCGATACTATCAAAAGCTATTTGTCTAATCCACCGGTGTTGGTACCTCCACGAGAAGGAAGTCCACTATTATTGTACTTATCGGTCTCTGATAATGCATTAGGATATGTGTTGGGCTAGTATGATGAAATCGGGAAGAAGGAATGGGCAATCTACTATTTGAGTAAGAAGTTCACTCCGTATGAAGCTTGATATACTTATTTGGAGAAGACTTGTCGTGCTATGACTTGGGTTTTGCTCAAAAGTTGAGGCACTATCTGTCTTCCTATACTACATACCTCATTTCAAAGATAGATCCATTGAGATATATATCTTTCAGAAAGTAATGCCAACGCAAAGACTAGCCAAGTGACAAATGTTGTTGAGTGAGTTCGACATCGTGTATGTAACTCAGAAAGCAATTAAACAAAGGACAGGCTTTAGCTGATCATCTTGCAGAAAATCTCGTTAAAAATGATTATGAACCATTCAAAACCTACTTTCCTGATGAAGAGATATCATTTGCAGGAGAAGAAATCTTTGAGGCATACCCTGGTTGGCGAATATTCTTTGTTGATGGAGTCGTGAATTTCCAAGGTAGCAGCATTAGAGCGATCTTAGTATCAAAATCTGGGAAACATCACTCAATGGTTGCGAAACTTCAATTTTGTTGTACTAACAACATGGCTGAGTATGAAGCTCACATTTTGGGCTTGAGGATGGCTATAGACATGAGTGTTTAAGAGTTGTTGGTCATTGGAGATTCAGATTTGTTGATTCATCAGGTTCAGGGAGATTGGGCTGTGAAGAACCCAAAGATCATACCGTATGTGCAACTGGTACAGAAGTTGTGTAAAAGATTTCGAAAGATCAAGTTTAGGCACACCCAAGGATACAGAATGAATTCGCCGATGCCTTTCCACCATTTCCTCGATGATTCAACATCCAAATATGATGTATATTAATCCTTTAGAGATAGACTCGAGAGAGCAACTGGCCCATTGTTTGCACATCGAGATAGAGCCATAAGGAAAGCCTTGGTATTTCAATATAAAGAAGTATTTAGAGATTAGAACTTATCCTGAAAGTGCTACTTCAAATTAGAAGAGAGCTATACGTCAGAAGGCAAACAATTTCTTTCC
>JAPFFP010000103.1:4912688-4951965 GCA_026153255.1 Solanum medicagineum
AAAGTGACTGCATCTAATTCATTACAAAATTAAGGATGCTATACCAACATTAATCAAATAACATCAACAACCTATGCTAACTTTATCGAAGCTTTTTTCACACATATTACCCCCAACACGTAACTTATACATGTAGCTATAACACAACAAAAGACAACAACAAATAAGAGTATATTGTCCCTAGTTCTTCTCCACTTCTTCTCGCTTATTTTCAACTTATCAACCTCTTCTTCCAACTTCCTCATTTTTATATTTGGAGAATTATCTTTGGGAGTGAAATCTCTAGGCTTGTCAACTTTCTCGGAAGCCTCAATCAATTTTTCAAATTCAATGGTTGATGTTTGTGAGGAATCCACTAAATTCTCAAGCTCACCCAGTTTCTCTTTTAGCTTTGGAATGACAAATTTAGACCTCTGATCAATATCTTCTTTATCCTTCCAACACCAAAAGTAGCAAGATCCAGGACCCTTCAATGTTGAAATAATGATGCAATTAGTTTTCATTTGAAATTCTAGATTTACTAAATAAATTAGAAAGTGAAATTACTCCGTAATAAGGACATGACCAATATCTTCTTCCGGGGTTACTTGAAGTCCAAGATGTTTTCAAACGCACCACATATCCATTATTAGCATGAACTATTTCTTTCATAATATGATCATCATCTTCCATACAGAGCTTTGTCTAGTTAGTTGTTCACATTATGTGCTCCAATTTCTCTATTACAAAATCTAACAGTGAAAAAAAGGGTGAAGAAATGCGATTTAAATCAGACAAAAAGAACACAATTACTCTATTAAGGATACAAATTTTTGGTTGGAAGAGCTATTAATCAACTAATTCATCAAAAATATGGTGAAATTTCAGAGATTGAGGTTAAGAAGGAAAGAAAAAAATTAGGGTTCTTGTATAATAAAGAGGGGAGGATGTTGTAGTCGTTATAGATGGGTCATTAAGTGGTAATGGGTCAATATAATGGGTAAAATTAAGGATTGATGCACCCAGTGATGTTTGCTCAACATACACGTTGGATTGGTGTAGATAAGGCGGGAAAAAATTGTTTAAAGTTGGTACGGGGGTATATAAATGCCCGTGTAGATTATGTATTAAAGTAAGTTGTACTACCAAGTTTGGGGGGGGGCATTTGATGACTTTTCTCAATACTAAATAAAACAAGGCCAAGTATTCGAGCTTTCACAAAGTAATTGTGCAACAGAGTTGCTGACAGAGGTTTTTTATTATTCTTTTTGGGATTGTTCTGCGTTTAATCTCTTAGAACTGAAATACATATTTAGTCTCTTCATTATATCATCTCCTTCTTAACTCTCATATGGTTGGAGTTCTCCAATGGACAAAAGAGATTTTAGAATTTTGTACCGTTATATTATACATTTTAGATCTATTTGTACTATACTAAAATTTGGTTGTAAACCTTTTGTAAATAATCCCACATGGCCTTAGATGTCTTGTATGGCCCGAGATTAAGAACAATAAGAGTGTCAACTGATTCTAAAATCCATGTCAACACCCGAGCATCTTTAATTTTCAATTCACTTAACTTTGTAGGATCAGTAGGAGTAGGATCACTTCCATCTATATGGTCCCATAATTCGTTTTTCCAGTGACAAAAAACCGAAATTCAAATTCCCCAAAAGAATATTTTTTCCTGTGAAACGAAAATTCAAGGATTCAAAAAGATGTGAATTGATGCTTTTGAATAGCTATGAAAATGAGAAAGACTCAAGAAAATAACTAGAGTGACCAAGAACAAAAGTCCTAGGTGTTAGGGCTGATTGTCGACGAACAGTCAACAAAAAAACCAAGATTTCAAAAGAATATGAAAGAGACGACAAAAGAACTCTATGAAACAAACCAAGAGAAGGATCTGATACCATGTCAATATTTTTTCTGAAAGCCTCTCAAAGTGAGAATCTTTCCATTATATAGAGAGTATACACAACACACATCCCTAAAGATCCGTGTTCCTATCCCTAAACATTAGCTACTCAATCCCTGTAAATCTACTATTTAAATCCCTCCAAATCTGCCATGATATCCTACCAAATCAGCTTTGTTATCTATATAATCACTACAACAAATCTCTATAATTACACTCATTTACAACATTAATGTATACAATTATTCACCATTAATGCATGATTTGTGAGTTGTTCCTCATGCTAACAAGGCAAACAAGAGAGCATGATGAAACAATTAACTACTAAGAAGTTGAAGCCCATTCCTAGGCCTCCTCCTCCCTTCATTCAAAGAATTAAAAAGAGGGAGGAGGAAGGCAAGTCCAAACACTTTCTCTCCATGTTGAAACAACTCTCAATCAACATCCCTCTCATCGAGGTGTTGGAGAAAATGTCAAGGTATGCAAAGTACATGAAGGACCTGGTTACAAAAAAGCACATTGAGAGTCAGGAGCTCTCCCAAGAGCTTCAACATTGTAGTTCAATTGACACGAGGTCCTTGGTCAAAAAGCGAGAAGATTCCAGTGCTTTTACCATACCCTGCACCATTAGAGATGTGGAGTTAGGAAGGGCGTTATGTGATCTAGGTTCCAGCATTAACCTAATGCCCCTTGCTGTCTTCAAGAAGCTATGATTGGGAGCCCCTACTTCGAAGAGCATGCAGTTATTGATGGCTGACCACATAGTGAAGAAGTCTCTAGGAATACTATATGATGTGCTTCTGAGCGTTGGAAAGTTCATATTCCTTGCAGACTTTGTGTTCCTAGATTACGAATTCGATTTCAACATCCCAATCATCTTGGAAAGTCCATTCTTGGCCACCAGGCGAGCACTAGTGGATATGAAAGTCAATCAACTCAGGTTTAGATTGAATGACGAAGAAGTTGTCTTCAATATCTGTTAGTCTATGAAGAGGCTAGATGATTTGAAATAATGAAGTCTAGGCAATTGGTGAAGTCTGAGTAATCAAGTTATCCAAGTCGTGCAACAACAAAAATTCAAGCGCTACTTGGGAGGTAAGCCAAGGTTTTTAATGTAATAATGGTAGTTGTAGCTTTATTTTCTATTTTTGGACTCATAGGTAGTTTATTTTCTTGTATTTTGGACATTTGGTCGGTTGCATATGGGGTAACAGTGTGTTCTGTGAAGAATGTGTAGGTACATGGCTATATCAGCTACTCTTTGCTGAGAAGGGCATCGGGATGTTCCTCTACGACTGGTTCTACGGGTCGTAAATTACTTTATAATGTGTACATCATATTGTGAATATTTTCAGTAAGCAAAAGGTTGTGTACTCCAATCCACGAGCCAACTTTATGATCTATAGATAAAACTAGGAGTCTTGAATGGGGCTCGTGGATCCAAGGTAAGTTTTCTGATTTTTGACTAAGTGTTGGGGTCTTTACGACGAACTCTATGAGCCCTACTTCCTCTTAGGACTTGTAGACTGGTCCGTGAGACTAAGTGTAAAAAACTATGGTTTGGATGTTCTACTAAATCGCAATTCATGAGCCATAAAACACTTTATAACTCGTAATCAAGATTTCATAGCGTCTAGGTCCATTAGATTTAAATTGACCCGGTCAAAGTATAAATATTATAGTCAAAATATTTTGACCTCATTTTGGCCCTAATTTACAAATGGTGCCCAGCTATACCCCATCCCAAAACCTCTGACCATTGACGGTGATTACCCTTCCATTTTCCGATGACCTAGGGTTTAGTGTCTCATCACCTCCTTCATCTTCTACAATCTAATCATACAAATTGGTAAGTTTTTGGTTAACCCAATACTATTAATTTGCCTATATTTGTATGGTTAAATTGAAAATTATGTCGGGAATGATTGTGTTAGACACAAACCTTTGTGTGAAAATAGTGATATTGATAATTGAATTATGGCTTCCCATGTTTGAATATGTGTGTAAATCTGGAACTGGGTTTTAGTTGCCTTTGCCCATGTTTGATTGATATATCTTTGGTGCCCATGTAATCACTCACCATGTCATTAATCGATAGTCTATGTGATATTTGGTGTGTGATGGCATGGGTCCATAATTTTGATGATAAGTCATTCATATAGGGTCGGAAGGGTTGGGGAAACATGTCTAATTATTTCCGATGGGGTACTGTGTTGACTATCATGTTGGGATATTGGTTGTTGTGTGAAAATCCTGTGGGTGTGTGCGTATTGCTTCGATGCTAGTTGTATAGAGTGAAATAAATCGTATGGGGTTCGTGTTGATGGACTTAGAAACTCAAGTGACTGAGGTTTTTGGTCAACAAGTAGCTTTTACGACCAATGAAACATTCCATGATTCATAATTGCTCCTCGTACAAGATTGCAGAAACCTGAGGTTTTGACTACCCATTAGACATGACCTTCTACGAGTCGTAGAACACTTTATGACTCGTAGAAAGTGCTCGTAGATCCTAGCTGAAATAAATTTAGATACTAGAACACTCTACGACTCAGTGTATGACTTGTAGAATATTCTACAAGTTGTACCTGGTCTCACAGACATTTCCAGTGAACACAATTTTGTGACCACTATTTTACGAAAGCCTTCTAAGACTTATAGTATCCACTACGGTTCGTAAAAGTTCTTTTGTAAACCCTTCTACAACTAAGTCTGGGTTGAGTTTTGCATTTCATTTTTTGATCTTTGGGGCTAACCAAGGTGCATAAATGTTTATGTTTCAGGTACCATGGTCCCAAAAGCAAAACATGCTGAGATTAGGGCCTCACAGAGGAGGATTATAGATAAGCCCTCGGAGGAGGAGCAGATCCCCGCATTGAGTTGTTCACTAGAGGATCTCGACGTCTATCTAGACTCGAAGGCTGGTAGACCTCAGACAAGAGTTGCTGCTAGAGCTAAGCATACTTAGGCTCTTGTTGTCCGCACTCCCCAGTCTTATGAGGGAGGTCACGACGGGAGCGATTCTATTCAGATGACTCCATATAGAGAGGAGTCCAGCTTAGAGTCCGGGTTCGGTGAGGGGTCAGACACATAGTCTTTTGCTGTACTGTAGACATGTGGGACATCTATGTTGAGGACTCATAGACTACAGAGTAGCACAAGGTGGCCCGCTCCATTTATGAGGAGCCCCGAGTCATCCTACACAGACTCGACAGTGTCGGTCTCCAGGACACGATGATCAAATACGGGCTTCAATGGCTGACCAAATCACTTAGGCAATACTCCTCAACCATGGTGAGGGTGTTCTATGCATCCTATGTTGCCACAATTCACAGTGCTCTTCCGAATGGGAAGAAGCCCCTCCCTCGGCCCATACTGATCGACAACAGAGTGGGAGGGCACTAGGTGGACATCTCAGAGACTACCATCTGCCGCATGTTATTAAGGTTAAAGTTCCCCACCCCTAGATCCACAGCTGAGTTTGACTATAGAGTGGGAGAGATGAGGGACTTGTTGGTGATGGGAGATCCACAACACAAAGCCAGCTTGGTGAGATGGGTGGCTGGTTTGATTACTGGGCAGGATCCAGAACCTGCATGGATCGCCACTCACTTAGAGTAGTTTGGTGGGCAGTTATTAGATCATATATTTGGCCAATGCATATCGATAATACCTTGATGCTAGAGCATGCAGTACTAGTTCCAAGCATCTTGGCTGGTTGCGAGATTCATTGGGCCAACCTCATTGCCGAGCAGATTCACGAGGCCGTCCTTAAGAGGTGCATCTCTATTTCTTTTCCTTGCTTGATCTACAAACTCTATCTAAAGTCGAGGGTGGAGAGTTTACACCAATTGGACTCGCTGATCGAGGTCCAATTGAATTTTTATGCCAGCCTAATCAAGGCTGAGGAGAACCTAGTGGCACTCCGGCAAGCATCTCACTAGCCTACCCCTATGCGAGAGATGTCCGTCCCAACACCACCGCCTGAGGTTCCACATACCACCGCCACTGCTCCTGCTACTAAGGATAGGCACCCACAGCCCGAGGCAGATGAGGAGAGGGGGCCCACTACTTCTGTTCCTACATCATAGGCCATTTCTTCATAGGCTGCACCTGCGGGCATGACTTACATATTTGCCATATCTATACAGGCCATGGTACAGAGATTATCACATGTTGAGTCGCAGTTTACTTAGCTGGTTCAGCAGATTAGGCCTTGGGTCCACCATATGATTTTAGATTCAGATGGCCACATGCAGGCATACATGGTCACCACTACTCAGGATCGTGTTTCCATTGTGGATGCCTATATTGATGCCTTTTAGATGAAGGTACAGTAAAGCTTGAGCATGGCTCAACCAGTAGACTTGATAGCCATCCTGATGGAGATCCAGTGACTGCGGCCTGACATAACAGCAACAATGGTAGGACCGGTGACACTACCAGACACCATGCCCTTGGTGCCGGTGGTAGATATTTTTGCTCTTAATGAGCATATCCAACCTTCCTATGGGATAAGACCCCACAAAGATTATGATGAGGATGTTGTACGCTAATATATCGGGGGCTGATTGACCAGGGAGAGCTCGACTTTGTATCTAAGGGCCCCATCTCCCCCTTGAGAGAAAACCTCTATTTTTCTCTCTTTCACCAAGGCCTTCAATTCAAGCAAGGAAGTGTTTAGATCTTGTTTTGCTATCACCTCATCATCCAAAGAAGCTATAGAACCATCAATAACAACCACATCATTACCGACATCTTCCAACTTCAACCCTAGTCTAGCCAATCTATGCACCTCCCTAGCTATCTCCCTATCACCACCATACACATGAGCTAGGCTACCCATAGACACCTGACTCAAAGCATCCACCACGATATTTGCCTTACCCGGATGGTAATGCACACTCATGTCATAGTCCTTAAAGAGTTCTAGCCACCTTCTTTGTCTCAAGTTAAAATCTTTTCGTGTGAAGACATGTTGGAGGCTCCTATGAATGGTGAAGACATCAAGATGCACCCCATAGAAATAATGATGCCAAATATTTAATGCAAACACTAGGGAAGCCAGTTCAAGATCATGGGTAGGGTGGTTCTTTTCATGCACTTTGAGTTGCCCAGAAGCATAGGCTATGACCTTACCATTTTGCATTAGCACACAACCCAAACCAACTCTAAACGCATCACAATACATAACAAAACCCTCAAGCCCATCTGATAGTGACAATATAGGAGTGGACACAAGTCTATCTTTAAATGTTTGGAAGCTCTTCTCAAATTCATCGGTGCACTCAAACTTAATCTTCTTTTGAGTCATTTTTGTCATAGGGGAAGCAATGGAGGAGAACCCATCCACAAATCTTCTATATTAACCCGCAAGCCCCAAGAAAATCCTAATATCCGACGGGGTCAATGGTCTAGGCCAATTTCTAATCACATCGGTCTTCTTAGGATCCACCTTTATACCATCCCCCGACACCACATGACCTATGAATGCAACCTCCTTCAACCAAAATTCACACTTATCATATTTAGCATACAATGTCTCCTCCCTCAATCTTTGCAACACGACCCTCAAATGACCCATATGCTCCACCCTACTATGTGAATAGATCAAAATATCATTAATGAAGACCACAACAAAGAGAATCAAGGTAGGGCTTGAAGATCCTATTCATTAGGTCCATGAAGATGGCTGGTGCATTAGTTAACCTAAAGGACATCACCACAAATTCATAGTGCCCATATCTAGTCTGGAAAGCCGTCTTGGAAATATCGCACTCCCTCACCCTCACTTAATGGTACCGGGATCAAAGATCAATCTTAGAGAAAAAGCTAGCCCTTTGCAATTGGTCAAACAAGTTATCAATTCTCGGAAGAGGATATCTATTCTTTATAGTGACCCTATTGAGTTGCCGATAATAAATGCACATTCTAAGTGGCCCATCCTTCTTTTTCACAAACAATACCGGAGCACCCCATGGTGACTGGCTCAGTCTATTGAATCCCTTTTCCAACAAATCTTTCAATTATTCATTAACTCTTTCAACTCCGTCGGGGCCATACAGTAGGGGGGAATGGAGATAGGTTGAGTGTCGAGAAGGAGATCTATGCCAAAATCTATCTCCCTTTTTGAAGGGACACCGGGAAGGTCATTTGGGAAGACATCTAGGAACTCGTTTACAACGGGGACCGACATGATGGAAAGGACTTTGGAAATTAACCCACATAAGATGATACAAACACCCCTTGGAAATTAACTAATGGGCTTTAATGCATGAAATGAATCTACCCTTGACCACCACATCTTGACTTTCCCACTCAAGGACGGGTTTATTTGCAAATTGAAACATGACCCTGCCGATTCTACAATCAATATAAGCATAGTAGGCATGCAATCAATCCATCCCATGAATGACATCAAAGTCTACCATGTCCAACTCAACAAGATCACAAGGCAACAACTTATGCAAAATGCAAATAGGACAATTTATATACACTTTCCTTGCATCAATTGAGACACCAATAGGAGTAGACACTTCATATGACTTATGGAACAACACGGGGACAACATGAAACTTTTTAGCAACAAAGGGGTTAACAAAGGAAAGGGTGTCACCCAGATCAATCAAAGCATATACATCAAGATCAAAGATTTTCAACAAACCAGTAACAACATCGGGAACCTCACAAATCCCTTGCCTTGCATGTAGAGCATAAAATCAATTGTGCCTTGGGGCACCACTTTGAGGACCGCCTCTCCCCAATGGGACTGTATTAGCCCCTCAGACCTTGCCACATATTCTTGGACAATCTACCTTCTTGTGACCAAGCTCTCCACATTCATAGCATGTATTGGAACCCTTCAAACATGGGCCATTATGACCCTTCCTACATCTAGGACACACATCAATAGGAGCCATCCCACCAACACCTCGAGGCCTAGGGAAGTCATTGGCAAACCCCCTATTAGTAGCATGAGGAGGCCCTTGGCCTTGATGAAATTTAACATCCTTTTGGAATTTACCCTCAAATTAGGCTCTCTTGGCCTCATGCCCCCTTCTTTCCCTCAATTTATCCTCCTCCATTTGCTCAGCATAAGTCGTCAACCGAGACAAGTCCATATCACTAATTAGCATGGCAGACCAGCATTCTTCACTTACTAAGTCGGAGACCCCTATCACGAACTTATTCATCCTAGATCTAGGATCGGCCACCAAATAAGGAGCATATTTAGAAAGTAAGTTAAACTTGAGGGCATACTCCCTCACACTTATGGCAACTTGTTTCAAGTTCATAAACTCCACCAACTTTGCCTCCCTAAGCTCAGTATGGAAAAACTGATTAAGGAAGGCCAATTTAAACTCCTCCCAAAGCACCATGTTACCAACCCCCTTCTCACCCATCCATTGCTCATACCAAATTTGGGCTACCCCTTTGAGTTGGTATGCAACCAACTCCGCCTTTTCATTCGGCCCAACGCCCATGATATTCAAGATCTTGTAAACCTCATCAATGAACTATTGTGGATCTTCATCCACCTTTTACCCATGCGAAAATGGAGGATCTATCCTCATAAAGTCTCCTACCCTAGCTTCCGGGGTAGTAGCATGAGGAGCTTAGGCCACTTGTTGGACTTGGTTTGCCACCACTTGTGCAAGCATAGTAAGGGCATCTTGGAGCTCACCATAGGTAGGTTGCTCCTTGGGAGTTTGGGCACGTCATCCTTTAGTGTTTGGCATGATCTAGCATAGCAAAAAACAACCGTTAGGGGGAGAACTCACTAAAACTCTATAGCACAACATAGAATATGAAGAAGGAAAACATTCCTAAAACGCCTCATAGCCTCCTACTCATAGTCATGGCGTTCTTCACAACCATTAATAGGACTCTAATCGACGCGGTGTGTTGGACTTCGAGGATCTGTCAACCTAGGGCTCTGATACCAAGTTTGTTACCATCGAAGCCTAGGGCCTAGATGTGACATGGTGATTTGAGATCTCGAAGGAACCCCAAACAAGCCTGTTAACTTGTCATTACAAATCCTTGGTCACGGAAGAACATAAAAGACATATATAGTAAGGATAAAGGCAATAGGGCTAAGGGAGCACTTGCATAAACATCATAATTGAGAGAGAAGAGTCAAAGCTCATAACATAGATACATAACTTGTCCAACTGACACCTCTAATTACATTGATAGAGCGGGGGCCAAGACAAAGTAACCGGGCTCACCCTCATGGTCAAAGTAGAACATAAGAAAGTATGTCAGTACATAGATAATATCAACGTAGACTAAGGTCCCCGAAGTAGAGGACTCACCAACTAGCTTAGAGTAGAACCAATCTAGCCATATGGAGGAGGTGCATGATGAATTTGAGCACTGATTCCTACATGGTGATTTCATGTAGGCAAGAGTATACATTGGTACGTTGGAATATACTAAGTATGTGGGATGCATTGCAACAATAAGTAGACATCATAATTAAAATGCACGATATTAAGCAATAGACATAATATACAATATGCCATGTATGATCAATGCTTAAGTCAAACATACTTAAGTAAAACTCAATCTTATATAGGATATCATATATGAAGAAGAGACCAAGCTAGTTGTTCAAGGTATAAACTCCTTGGTGGTTGTGTGGTATAAACCCCTCACATTGTTGATGGTAATCACACCTTACCAACACGGTGACAAAGTATAAACCCCTTCCATAGTTGATGAGTATAAACGCCCAACATGGTTACCCGGGCCCTTGTCCCTCCAAATCGGGTATGGTCTAGTGCAACACTTTATATAGGATTTACCATATGCTCTTGTGCAACTATTCATATAGTAATAATCGTATACATAAGTTGATTTCATCATCATAACATCATTTATTTCATATCTCATGCTTTGGACCTTTATTTCCTCAAGAAACCATATCTGGACATTTTATCAAACACTTTGAGGGTGTGAAATGGGGGTAAAAGACCATGACATTTAGAGATGAAATCGTACAAGAAAATTTGTTGTAAAACCATCAATCAATAGCTTACAACACCCCCAAGACATTAACATCAAAACCCCTCATCAAATTTCACATTAGATCCAAGATTTAGAGCTCAAAACATGCTAAACAACCATACTTTCATGAACCAAAATCATTGTGCAGTAAATTTCTCAATACACAAGACCCACATGTAAAATCAACTTAAAATCATGCAATATTAATAAAAAGAGGGTTTTGGTACCATGGGTGGAAGGACCTAATGGTTCAACACCACATACCTTAGCTTTGGCAAAGTTCTTGGTGAAGGTTGAAGACGGAGGCTTGAAGCTTGAAAAGCATCCTTAGCTTTTGATGAGGGTTTTGGGTCTTTAATTTGGGAGTTAAAATAAGGCTAAGTTTTTTAGCGAGTGTTGGGAAATGTTTTTGGGAAATTTGGCTAAGTATAGGTAAAAACACATTCAGGAAACCTTAGGCCCAACACATAGAAAAATCTAGTTGGACTAGGAAAAAGTGTGTAGAAATAGCGTCACGGAGAGGTTGCGGACCCTAACTGGTAATTGCACCAAGTGAAATTTCATAATTCGATTCCTTTGCTTTAAATTCGAGGGTAGACCCTGCTCACCCTAACTTGGACCCCCTGAATAAGAATATGAAGTCGGATTTTCGAAATAACAAATGAATTTTTAGATATATGGAAAATAAGATTTCGGGCACTTCTGAGGCATGTTTTTAGGCACTTTTTGGGGTCATTTCACCTAGTATGGAAAGACACTTAGGATTATTACCTACCCTCATCCTCACTTAGATACAAAACCCAAACCTCAAATCAACCTTAGAAAAGTGACTTACGCATTGTAGTTGATCAAATAGATCGACCATTCTTAATCATCACATCACAACCATATGGGTTCTACACTCATCGAAAGCATGCTATGCAAGTAGCCAATGCACCCCAAGACCTCCAACACTCCAATCTAAGTCCAACCAAGATCATAAGACAAGGCTCTATGCAACATTAACATGGGCAACCCTCATAGACCCCTTCTGGCTACAATAGACTCGCGCAACCATCTGGGACACACACATGAATCCTATTAGCACATAGGAATCACACAAGAGATAGCAACTCCCAAACCTGTAAAATCACCTTTCTCAAAAGTCTGTCACAACATTGGGCTTACTTATGGTCAACTGAGTCACATGAGATGTAATAGAAGATAACCTACTCACAACCTCTCGTATTAGCCCTCAAAGCCCAAGAAGCTCCTAATATCCGATGGGTTCAAAGGTCTAGGCCAATATCTAATCACCTTCGTCTTAACGAGGTCCACTTTAATACCATCACGTGGCACTACACGACCTAGGAAGGCAACCTCTTACAACCAAACTACCACTTCTCCTATTTAGCATCCAACTTTCTTCCTTAAACTTTGTAGTACTACCCTCAAATGACTCACATGCACTATCTTAATAGGGAAACGAGCCATCATATCATCACCAAAACCACTATAAGCCTATTAGAATAGGGGCTAAGGGATCATATTCATGAGACTTATAGGCATATTAGGTGTACTAGTCCAACCAAAGAATACCAACCCAAATTCAAAATATTGGAAAGGGACATCCAAGGCTTCATCTACCACCCACAACAATTCTATAAACAAAACCACTTAGGTTCAACACCTCTAATTTTCACAAGATGATAAATGCAACCCCTTAGAGACCAATTGTACCTTAAGACATGAAATGGACCTACCTCCCTTGCTACCACTTGACAGCCTCCCACTTAAAGACGGGCTCATTAGGGATACGCGATCTAGCTCTACGAGGTGTACCACCCATGAAGACAAAACATGCATGCAACCATTCCATCCCTATAATGACATCAAAATTCATCATACCAACTCCAACAAGCCACAAAGCAAGACCTAATGCAATGCAACCCCGGATCAATACCTATAAACCTTCTAGTAACAATATATCCAACAAAAGGATAGACACCAAAGATCCACACAACAACTTGGGTAAAAAAGAAGCCCCACTAGTGATCAAAAAGAATAGAGAAGAAATAGTGGCACTTCGAGCTATCAACGCAAGCACATCAAAGCCAAATAACAATTTCAATATAACGGTAGCAACATCGGGCGCCTCATCCCCTCCTTGAGCCTCTTGATCAACATTACTACCTTTACTCTTGTATCGACCATGTGTGCAATCCAGAATTCTATGGCCTATCTCATCACACCCAAACAATACACCCGTGTTCCTCCCACACGGGCCACTATGGTCCATCCTACATGTAGGGAACTTGGGATTAGTCATCACCCATCACCTTGTTTGCTCTTATTGTGCGTACGAGGAAAATCCTTAACCTTATGAACTTTTTTCCCAGAACCATAACAAGCATTAGCACCTCTCAAGCATGGACCATCATGGCCTCTACCACATT
Organism: Solanum medicagineum; assembly: GCA_026153255.1. NCBI lineage: Eukaryota > Viridiplantae > Streptophyta > Magnoliopsida > Solanales > Solanaceae > Solanum > Solanum medicagineum. Next base: position 4,926,033 of record JAPFFP010000103.1, read on the forward strand.
TTGGGCACCTAACATAAGGTACCCCACCACCACCACCTCTACACTTGAGACTTTGGAACTTACCCACATTACGGTGCCTCTTGGCCTCATTACCTCTCCTCTCATAACTAGAAGTCTTGGGAGAGCCCACATGTTGATCGAGGTAAGTTGCCAATTTTTCCACTGCTTTTTCCACTTCCTATAGAGCATTGCGAATCTCCGCGATCATCGTAGCACCATCCTTTGTAACTTGAGACATATCCTGAACTGTAGAGGCTAGGGGTTAGCAATAAGCCCTAGGGGACCTAACTCTATCGCACGACATGGATCATGAAGAAGTTAAACATTTCCTAAAATGTCTCAAAGCTTCCTACTCATAGTTGTGGTGTACAATATAGCTATGAATATGACTCTAATCGATGCGGTGTATTGGACTGCGAGGGTCTATCAACCTAGTGCTCTAATACAATCTTTGTCATGATCCGAGCCTAAGCCTAGACGTGACCAATGAATGGGTAACCCAGAGGAACCCCAAACGAGCCTCATAGCATATCATTACACATCCTTGGTCACAAAAGTAATGTAAAACAACATAAAAGACATAAATAAGGGGAATTGGGACTAATATAGAGAGATTACTACTTAAGTAATATGCAAACATTTAGAAAACAAGGGCAAGCGACTAAGGGGAAAAGCTTGCATGACATCATAGTCAAGAGACAAAAGATCAAGTCTCCTATCATAGATACATAGCATGTCCAACAACACTTATATTACATAGATAAGAGCGGGGGCTAAGACACATCAACCGGGCTCACCATCATAGTCAACATAATCAATAAAGAAGAGTGTCTCAATACATAAAAAGAAAATCATAGACCAACGTCCCCGGAATGGAGGACTTACCAACTAGCTTGAATGATACTGAACTAGCGACGTGGATGGTGATATCATGTATGCAAGAGTACGCGTTAGTACATTTGAATGTACTAAGTATGTAGGATGCAATACAACAAGAGACAAACATCATAATCTAAATGCATTACAATAAGTAAAAGGCATAATATATCAATATGGGATGTATGACCGATGCATAAGTAAGACATGCTTAACTAACTTATGCTTAATTAGTATTTCATATGTATAGAAGAGACCAAGCTAGATTTCCAAAGTACAAACTCCTTGGTAGGTTTGTCATGATGCCACCCCATCACTTAAGTGGTGAGATACAAACCCCTCACTAGGTTGGTGATGATGCTGCGCTATCACCTTGGTGGAGAAGTACGAACCCTTTACTAGGTTGATGAGTACAAACCTTCATCTAGGTTAGTGATGATGTCGCCCCATCACTAGGTGGAGATGTACAAACCCTTCACTGGGTTGATGAGTATAATCACCCATCTAGGTTAGTGATGATACCACCCCATCACTAGGTGGAGAAGTACAAACCCTTCACTAGATTGATGTGTCCCCCATCTAGGTTATTCGAGTTCTTAGTCCCCCCCGGATTGGACATGATCTAATGCAACACTTTATATAAAATTTATCACATATATAAGTTCACTTCATCATCATATAGTCAATCATATCATATCTCATGCTTTGGACCTTCAAGTTGTCAAGAAACCATAACCGGATATTTTATCAAACACTTGGCAGGTGTGTAATGGGGGTACAAGACCATACAATTTAAAGACGAAATTATACAAGTAAATCAATTGTAAAACTATCAATCAACATCTTGCAATACCTTCAAGCAATATACATCAAAACCCCTCATCCAATCTTACAATAGATTAAAGATTTATGACTCAAAACATAGCAAAACAGTCGCAACTTTACAAAGCTTTAACATAGTTCATAGACATGTTCATAAAAGCAAAACCATTTGAAAAATCAACTTCAAATCATGCAAATTGTGTAAGAAGTATATTAGAGCACCATGGATGGAAAAACCCAATGGCTAAAACCTACATACCGTATATTTGGAGAAGTTCTTGATGAAGATTGAAATTGGAGGCTTGAAGCTTGAAGAAAATCCTTAAATCTGGATGAGTTTTGGGACTACTGAATCTTGAGGAGGACTTGGGGCTTGACTTGGTTTCTTTGAATTTCAACAAGACTTCTTGAAAACCTTAAGAATGGATGGAGAATTTGATGAAGATTAGAGAGGAATTTGAGAGTTTTTGATGAATTATAAGGCTAAAAACAACTAAATAATGAGAGATTTTTGTTTATGCAGGTGTAGGGTTATTACCCCATTGACTTGGAGTAAAAAGAACAATTTTTGAAAAATTTTGAACTAGTCCGTGTCAGATCTGCATCGCGGACAGCTACTATTTTTGCTAAGTTTCACAAAAAATTATCTTTCTTGGCACATATAAAGTATACCTTATAGGTACTCATTTTCCCACACAATATAGCCCTCTGAACAAGAATAAGAAGTCAGATTTGCAAAATTCTGCACGAATTTTGAGATATTAAAAAAATTACATCATAGGTCTTTCTGAGCTACGTGGAGGGGTATTTAAATAGCCCCAATTTGAGATATAAAGGTATTATGATTATGGGGTATTCCTAGGAAAGTGTGGGGCATTTCATTTAACTTATATTTTAGAATTTTAATGGAGGAATTTGAGTATATTTGGACTTGAGTTTCCTAAGCTTAAATCATTGATTTCTCCCTCATTTTAGCTCTATTTTTGAAACTTATTTCACCGTTGGATTCATTTTGATGGGTTGAATATTTTCATCCATGAATTTTCAGTTGTAGACTTATGAATTAATTGTGGATTTGTACCCTATGTGGTCTTGCGAATCGACTGCTATTGATAGCGAGATAGTGCTTACATTATGGCATGATTGATACATTGACACTGTGATGATATTGAGACACTTGAGAATTATTCAACTTCTATTGTTGATATACATGATGTATATGAACATCTTACATACTCTATTTCCTTGAACCTGATTAATGTGTCATTATTGTATGCTTGCATGATGTTTCATCGATGATTGAAAGCCCAAGGAAATAGTTTCGACTAGTGTAAAAGAAAAGAATGAAAAGAAATAAAAGCCAAAGAAAAATAGTTTTGGCTAGATATGAAAGTTATTATCAAAGGGAAATGGTTCCGACATATACATGGTCTATGTGTTGTCCTTGTGGGTTCGGACTAAGGCATATATATGGTCAGCAGATGTTTATCATAGGGCAGACATGCATCATGATTATTTCATATTGCATCATATACATCTCATGGCATCCACTTGATCTCATATCTTATCTGATTGATGTACATATATATAGTTTATGAGATTTATGTACTTGTTTTATTCCATAATCTTGTTGTAAGTGTTGGATCTATCTCTATACTGGAGTGTTGAGATACTATGCTAGAAGATGTGTATATTACTGTGATCTTTGTATTATATTGTGGTGAGACTTTTCTGAGTGTAGGGTTGTAGTTCGACAGATTGTGGTTGGGATTTAAGGAGTTACTTGTGTCCTTCATTACCTTACCTTAGGTTAGTTCCATTTACGGAGTGCCCTGTTTTTTGGTGCTCACCCCTTCCTACATTTTGCAGGTTGTCAACCTGGTCCCTCTTGCTAGACTGCCTCCTTGTTGGATAGAGCATTCGAATTTCATGCGAGGTAGCTACTTCTATCTTCAACAAGTTTTGAGAATTCTAATTTTATCTTTTGGTTCTATTTTAGGACTAGACATTATGTCTTGTATTCATTTGACTATTCAATACATAGAGACTTGTACATTCAACACTAGTCCTTGCAATAGTTATAGTTTGTTTTCTTCTGCTTATCTATATATTTATACTATTATCTTCCTCTTTTATCTTTATTGTTAAGTTTTTTGGGTTTTGGGGTAACTCGCCTTGGTGGATTAGGTGCGTGCCATCACGCTCAATTTTTGAATCATGGAAGATCATCTAATTTGAGATCGAGAAGCATTAGTGGTGTTTTGGCAAGTTTCACCTAGATCAAGGTGAATTTATGTAGTAAATAATTCTAACTTGAAGTTAAGGGAATAGGCACTTGGAAAATAGACTTGCATGGCAGTGATTTTTGATATTTCATGACGTGCTATTTGCTCTAAAGATTCAAGGAAATTTAGTATCTGTCTCTATGCTTTTGGATATTAATTTTGACTTATTTTTAGTCAAAATGATGTATGAATATCTCTTGATAATGGTCTTTATGATTTTGGATTTTGTTATGATTGCTTTATCATTTTCGACTGTAATCATTCAAATTTTTAATATTATGTTGATCATTGTGTGATGACATATTATTACATGTCATTTGAGATTAGGACATATAGGGCAAGAACAAATCAATAGGTTGGGAAAGGAAGAACAATTAGTTTCTTTATCAAAAATTGATTTGCCAACTAGTGAGAACTGTCTTACTAAAAACATTACACGAAAATCATTTAGGAAATCCAAGAAGCTGAGTTCCCACTTTAATTAATTTATTATGATATTTGGTCCAATAAATGTAAGGAAAATATTTGGTACCATATATTTCATTACATTTATTGATGATTTCATGCGCTTTGGTTTGGTCTACTTGATGTCTCATAAATTTGAAGTACTTGAACACTTCAAAAAAGTATATGAACAAAGTGATATCGATTAGATTAAAAGAATAAATATTTTAAGAATCAACCGAGGATGTGAATACTTGTCAAACTAATTTTAAGAAATTATGTATTGAATAGAGCACAGTCAGACAACAATCTACTCCTTATACATCCCAATAATATAGTGTATGGAAAAGAAAGAATAGGACATTATTGGATATGGTAAGATTAATGATGGCATATGCAAATTTTTCTATCTCTTTCTAGAGAGATGCATTATGAATGAGGCTTACATATTGAATAAAGTGCCTTTCAAATCAGTATCTTACAATCTTTTTTAACTTTGGATTTGTTATAAAACAAACCTATATAATCTATAATGTTGGAGCTATGTTGCATATATTAAAGATCGTTTCGATGAGTTTGATGAATTAAGTCTAAAAAAATGTATCTTTATAAGATACTTAGAATGCTCTAAATGGTATGTGTTCATTGATAAATAGGAAGATAAAATGATTGTAAAATTGAATTATGTGATGTCAAATTATTGAAAAATAATTTATCACAAAAAAGGTGATATAAATGAAGGTGCACCTATCTACAAAATTTCGAACTCAAGAGACAAGATAGTGTCATCAGACATATTTGATACGATAATTGATCATGAAATGATTCCTAGTCCAAAAGGTAGTGTTGAATCCAAAATACTATAGAGGTATCTAAGCTTCAACTATGTAAGAGTGCAAGAAAAGGAGTACCTAAACAATCTTATGACATTGAGAATTATGTTTTCTTGATGTTTCCTAAAAATTAGATAAACCCAATTCTATGACTGAGAATTTATTAAGTCCTGAGATGGATGAATGGTTGACAGTGATGAAAGAAGAATTAGAGTTTATAAAAATCAAAGAATTCTAGGATCTAGTTAACCTTCCTCGGGGATGTAGAGCTATTAGAAATAAATAAATTCTCAAAGTTAAATGCAAATTTGATGGGTCAATAAAGAGACATAAAACACGATTGGTGACAAAAGTTCCACTCAAGGAGCTAGAATATATTATAAGAAATCTTTTTCATAAGTTGTGAAGTTTACCTCTATAAAACTAACTTTTGCTATTGTTACAGATTTATATTTAAAATTACAACGAATGATGTGAATGATACTTTTCTTAATGGAGAATTAAACGAGAAAATCTATGTGGAAAACCTATAGGTTTAGTAGTTACAGTCTAAGAACAGAAAGTTAATAAATTAAAAAGATTAATTTATAGCCTAAGGAAAACTTCAAGGTAGTGATACTTGAGATTTCATAAGGAAGTGAGTTTATTTTATTTCATGATGATTGATGAAGATGACTGCATCGATGTGAAGCAGTTCAATTAAAAGTTTGTAATTCTTGACATTTTATTAGCCAAAAATAATTTGGAGTATGTGAAAACTATCAAGTAATGATTTTCAAAATCACTTCATATGAAAAATATGGGTGAATCGGACTATATATTGGGTGTTATGATCCAACAAGATCGTTTCAAATTTTTTTTTGAGTTCATCTCAATAAAGATATATAAAAAAAATATTGAAACGCTTTCGATTGAATAGTTACAAACCCAATGAATTCTCCAATAACTAAAGGTTAAATTTTACGTCTTGAAATGTGTCCGAAGACTGAAAAAGAAAAAGAAGACATGTCTAGAGTTCAATATTCTAGTGTTATCAGGAGTCTATTGTACATTATGATGTGTACTTGTGCAAACATTTTTTAAATCATTGGTCTGGCAAGTAGATATCAATATAATCTTGAAAAAGATTATTGGAAGACAGTGAAAAGAATATTCCAATATATGAAGGGAATTGTACACTATACAGATGCAGTAGTGAATCTAATTTTTTCATAGGAGGTTATGTAAATGCTGATTGAGCTGATGATCGGTATGACAGAATATTGGTATTTGTTACACTCTTACTAAATAGTAGTGCCATTTCGCGAAAAGAGTAGGAAATAACCTAGTAATTTGTGGCTTTTGCGTCTGCGATATGAAAGATGATTGGTTAAAGAGATTCCTTGAGTATTTGAATATTGCAAAAGAATTTAAAGGGACCATGATTTTATATTGTGATAGTCAGGTTGCAATAGCATATATAAAGGACCCTAAGTATCAAAGTAAACCCAATCATATTGATTTCAAATATAACCTTATGAGAGACATGATATATGTGGAGAAGTGAATTTACAATACATTCCTACTCGTTAAATGGTAGCTAATTCTTTTACGTGGGCAATATCTAAAGACTTATTTATAAAGCATGTTAAAACTCTAGGTTTACATAGGATATGATACTTATTGTAATATAATTTTTTTGTTATAAAATTCTCATCAATATAAGATTATTGGATTTAGATCTTTTAGCTATGTGCTAATATTTTAGAAAAAAAGTTGTTGGACAAGTCGCGAGATTGGCTCTTTCATACGAGCAATCACTTCTTACGTCGGGCACTTGAAGAGATAATTATCGCTATCATATTATAACTTATTTTGAAAATCAGACAAGTGTCTCACTAAGAAAATGAGTTTGAGGATTACTGAAGATAGAAACTCGAGTTAAATATTGACAAGTGTCTAGACTAAGGTTTGTACGATGTTGGAATAAGATAGATGCGCCTAGATAAGATGAGACCATCATATCACTTGTTTCATACCATGTGTTTTAAGCAACCAATATGTTAATGAAAGAATGATCTCTATTTCTTCATGGTATGAGACCCTAAAAAGTTAAAATTAAACTTTTCATTTAAATATCTGTTGACCTTTTATTGTTTCTTGAAATTTCAATCAATGTTGCTACTTTAGCATGTTAGTAATAGCTATAAATGGTTGGCAATGCGTACATGCCTAGTAAAGTTATTGATTTGGAACAAACATATTCTAGTAGAAAGAAAAAATAGTTAAATTAAACTAATATAACTTATGTACACAAGTCGGCTATTACACTATGTAGATGTCGAGTGTAATTCTATAAATAAAGTTGAATTAGAACTCGAGCTCACTTCTTAAAGAGGATAAGAGACAGGATGAGTAACTATAGAAGTTGTAAAGGATGAGGTATTATGAGAAATAGTATCTTCACATTAAAAGCATATTCTTTTCGTACATGATTGAATTCCTTTATAGGGCTTATAAAAACTTGAAGGCAAGCATTGATGCTCAAAGGTTGCCTAAACTATTTATCATATGAATTGTGTGTCTAGTTGATGTGATATTGACTTGGGTCTTGTCCACCATGTGCAAAGTGGAAGAGGTAATTTTTTTAGAATCATGCGTCACCCATGTGAATCAACCTGAGGAGGGAAATGTTACTTTTCAAATCCTTTTGGTCATGATCCAAACATACGACCTAGTCATAACATAGTGAATGAGGGACACAAAGTCACCTAACCTAAGCCTCTTAGCATCCAATAAGCATATCACAGGTATTGAACATAAATAAACACAAAATTTAATAGAGAAACAAGACCAAGGGAGAATCAAACATTTCATCAATAAAAAGCTTCATTCTTCAACATAAGTGTCCAATAATACCTTCTAATAATAGACTTGGTGGGGGATATGATATGATTCTAGCTCACCCTCAAATGAAATGAGCAATGGAACAAAATGAAATAGTCAATAGTCATTGTGAGGACACACAAGTTGGAAGGCAGAAAATGCAGAAAAAGTGGAACTGGAAAAGTTGTAGAGGCAATATATGAGCTCAGGTTATGGCCCGTACTCCAATCCACGAGCTGTTGACCAGACTCGTAGGCTAGGGGTTATAGGATTGAAATTTGGCTAAGTACCAAAGGGACTTATGAGGGCTATTTACAGTCCATAAAAAGAAGTACAGATCACAGAAAAGATTTATGGATTGACACCTTGAGCTGATGGAAAAATAGATTTCTAAGGTTGAAACCATGAACAATAAGATGGATCATAGTCCTATTTATGAACCATAGTGTAGTTTCGTGTTTAGAATCCTGAAGGTTGGAAAATTACTAAGTGTGGGAGGAAACCACGAGGGGTTCTACGACCTATAGATCAATGTAAGTGTCATGGATGGGTCTCGTAGATGGGACTTTTGTAGACCAATTTCTGAAGATTTGAAAAGGAGAATAGGGTGAACCAAAGCATGGCTCATGGTTTGGTTTATGACCTGTAAACAAGGTAAGGAACCGTGTTCCAACAGTGTTAATAAAGGCTAATTTTATCTATTACTCATACGTTAGACGCAAAACTACGTCATTTTAGGACTCTTATGCCTTCCATATTAGACCTAAACCCTTTTAAACCCTCGCATTCACTTCATTCTCAAATTCCCTCTAATTTTTGTAAGGCAAGGGCACTCTCAAGGCAAGAAAAAGCAAGGTCAGGGGTTTTATTCAAGAAGATTCTTCCCTAAACTTCTTTAAGCATTTCCTTAACGTCATTACAAGGTATGTGGGTTTGATTTGTGGATACCTTAAACACACAAATTTTCTCATCAAATCCTTTTTACCTTTTGTTTAACTTCTTAGAAATGTTGAGTTACATGAGCATGATTTAACAACATATTTATGTTGCATTTAAATATATTTTATCTTATTGATATAATGTGATGATATACATTAGGTTTTATAATATTTAAGTTAATATCTATCATTTTCCTACTTAGGGTTTTTCAATGATATGTGGGCTTCATAATCCTCGTTTTAGAGTTGCATACTTTATCATGTCCATGCACTATTTCATCAAAACATGGGATTTCAAGTCTATGCATTGACACACTAAGTTCATGATCAATTGCATAGTATGATGATAAAGATAAGGTCTATGAATTAAGATTTTAAGTTATGAATATTGTTAAAGATATAATCATGTTGTAATTTTCCTTAAAAGATGTTTATAATGGACCTTCAACATGGAATGCCAATTCTTACATAGGTGATTTTAGAGTTTCAATTTTGTCATATGAAATTGCTACTTATGATTCTAAGATAAATTATATGACTATGTTTATGATTGAAAGTATTTCATACGATTGACTTAGCACCTAATGGGGCATTGAGGTGGGGTTCCATACGGGAACCCTAGTGACAACCCCTTGCCTTATTAACTCTGTACCACTATAGGAGCCCTAGTAGACTAGGATAGTTGATCCACATAAGTCATAAGTGATACAGAAAGATGCATGCTTAACTGACGGAGTTCTGGCAAGTGGTCTTCCCATGCCAACCTATGGGGTTAAGTTGGATTCCATATAGTAGCTCACATGGTCTTATATGTTCGTTATGGTCATTTCTCACAAAGTGTAAGATTTGATGCCTTCTTCCATCACATGTGCTTTATATGACACATTGATTTTACTTCATATCGAGCTTTATTCCTTGTTTATTTCTTTTTGCAAAACTAATGCATCGACAATCTTTATGGATCTTATGAATATGGTATTTAAATACTATCTTGATATGTTTGTTGTGGTATTCATTGATGATATCTTAATTTATTCTCAGAGTGAGGAAGAGCATGTGAAACATTTGAGGGTAGTGTTGCAAACCTTGAGGGATGAAAAATCGTTTACCAAGTTTGATAAATGTGAGTTTTGGTTGAAAGAAGTTGTATTTCTAGGGCACATGGTGTAAGGGGAAGGGATCAATGTAGATCCTAAGAAAATGAAAGTGGTGAAAAATTGGCCAAGGTCCTTGACTCTGACACATATTAGGAGTTTCTTGGGCTTGGTAGGACACTATCGAAGATTTGTTGAGGATTTCTCTTCAATTGCTTCTCCCTTGAAAAAGTTAACACAAAAGAAGGCAAAATTTGTTTGGACCGATTAATGTGAAAAGAGTTTTCAAACTTTAAAGGACAAACTTACATTTGCTCCTATTTTGACCTTGCTAGAAGGGTTAGAAGGGTTTGTTGTATATTGTGATGCTTCACAAATTTGTTAAGGGTTTCTGTTGATGCAAACTGTCAATGTCATCGCATATACTTCTATGCAACTAAAAGTGAATGAGTGTAACTATCCAACTCCATGACCTTGAACTAGAAGTCGTTGTATTTCCTTTGAAAATATAGTGCCATTATTTGTATGGGGTTCCTATAGATATTTTCACCCACCACAAGAGTCTCTAATATATTTTCACCCAAAGAGATCTCAACTTGAAGCAAAGAAGGTGGTTAGAACTCCTTAAGGATTATGACATGAGTGTGCATTATCATCCGAGCAAGCCTATTGTTGTGGCCAATTCTCTAAGTAGTGTGTTGATGTTACATCGTCGGAATCATCTTGGAAAGACTGTTCCTTGCCACTTGGCGAGTACTAGTGGATATGGAAGCTAGTCAACTCTGGTTCAGATTAAATGACGAAGAGGTCATCTTCAATATCTGTTAGTCCATGAAATGTCCAGATGACTTGAAGAGTGATGTTTGGGCAATTGGTGAAGTCTGAGTAACCAATTTTTTCAAGTCCTACTACGACAATAAATCAGGTGCTACTTGGGAGGGAACCCAAGGTTTTTAATGTAATAAGTGTAGTTATAGGTTTATTTTGGGTTTTTGGATTCATAGGTAGTTTATTTTCTTCTACTTTGATTGTAATTTTGGACATTGGGCTAGTTGCATATTGGGTAATATTGTGTTCTATGAAGAATATTTTGTTATAGGGCTAAATCAGCCATTTTTGGCTGAGAAGAGCATCAGGAATCATCCCAGTAAATAGGTCTCTGGGCTGTTAAACACTTTATGACCACCCCATCTAGTAGAGATTTTCAGTAACCAAAGAAATTGTGCATTCCAGTCCACGAGCCAACTTTACGATCCGTAGATAAATCTACGGGTCATGAATGGGGCTTGTGGACCCCAAGTAAGTTTCTTAAAATTTTGCTAAGTGTTGAGGTCTCTACAACTAACTCTATGAGCTATAAATCACTTTACGACTTGTAGACTGGTCCGTGAAACCTAGTCCTAAAATTTAGGGTTTAGTTGTTCTACGAAACCAGGGTTTGCGAGCTGTAAAACACTCTATGGCCTATAATCAGGGTTCATAGACTCTAGGCCCATTTCATTTCAGTTGAGTTGATCAAGGTATAAATAATGGGGTCAAATTAATTTGACCGCATTATTAACTTAATTTACAAAAATAACCCGGCCAACCCCTGCCCCTTGTTAATCCGACAACCGACGGCAACAAAGAACCTATTTTTCGATGACTTTTTGGCAACCTAGGGTTTAGTGACAATTCACCTCCTTTATCTTCTACAACTTAATCACTCATTTTGGTAAGTTTTCAATTAATTTAAAGCCCTTAATTTGCCTTTGCTTGTGTGATTGACTTGGAAAATCATGATGGGAATAGTAGTTTGAGCACAATACCGTGGTTTGATGTTGATATGTGTTAATTGAAATTAGGTTGCCCATGTATTGAAACGCCCCAAAAATGTGCTTCGGAATAAACATAATTGTAATTTCAATATATCTCAAAATTCGTTCGTGATATCGAAAATCTGACTTCATATTCTCGATCAGGTGAAAAATTGATTGGGAAATGGGCATAACCCAGATTTTAAAAGACCCATAGCCAAAAATAAATTTTGCTAATTTTTGATTAACGGTGTTCATCCATGACCAGGCTGCAACGTAGACTGGGCGTGGATCAGAACAAAAACTTCCTTCGCGATTGGTCTGCATCACAAACAAAACGCGGACCAGTTCAACTTTTTCTTTAGTTTTTCCTATGCGCCCAAGGGCATTATGGTCATAGCCCCATGCCTACTTAAATATGAAATCACCCATACTGAGCCATTTTTGAAATTTATATCACTCAAAACCCTCACAAAAACCTCTGCAAGACTTAACCAAGTATCTCATAACAAATTCAAGGATTTCAATCATAACTTTGGAACTCAAGGATTCACTTCAAGCTCATCTCAAGAAAACCCAAGTTTGAGCTATGTGGGTTTCATCTATTGGGTCTTTTCACCCATGGAGTCCAATTTTCCTTTTTACATATTGCATGATTTAAAGTTGTATTACTTATGGGTATCTCTTATTATGACATATGAGCACAAAATTATCTTGGGGTTTTATCAAAGTGTTGTTGAGTATGCATGAGTATCTATTTTAAGTTTACTCTATGAATTGATCTTTTTCTATTGAGACTAGGCATGTTTTGAGTTATGAAACTATGATCTAGTATATGTTCTGATGATGGATTTCAAGGTACCCCACATGAGGGTTTAACTGCATGTTGGTGGGTTGATTGGCATTATGTTTTCTCATCTTATTTCACTCTCAAATTGGATAATTTTTAACTAGTATCATGAACCCACAAAGTATTTGATAAAATGTCAAGTCAAGAATTCTCAAGTCATTGATTATCTATTTTATGTTTTACAAGTCAAGTGACTAAATGATGATTAAGGGATTTCAAGTATGTATTGAATTCATGGAAATTATCTACTATTTTGTAAGTTACAAGATAAGCACTATTTCAAGTTTTTGCCTCTTGTGAGCGATTAAGCAAGGGTTTATGTATGACTATGATCTACTCTCATGTTTCAAGTTTGGCTCACTACTAGAGGTCAAGCATATTTCAAGAGCTACTTATGTCATGTTTCCATATTTCTTACAAGTTATGTAAGTTATGATTATTCAAGTATTCCGTGGGATTTGACTTAGCACCGACTGAGGCTTAAGATGGGGGCTCGACTCAAGCAGTTCTTGCATAAAGTCTTTAGTCTCTAAACTATGTGCCACCATAGGATTATGATTATTATGCTTGCTATACTAGTGCTCCATCTAGTCATGTTATCATTTTTGGTTTTCCTTTGCAAGTAGACAACACCTAGCTGGGGGGTGTCATACTTGTCCACCTTGCCGAGGGGGTATCATGCCTTGGATTCCAAGCTGTAGCTACTTGGTCTATGTCAGTTGAGGTCTCTTCCCAAATATATTTATGCTATATATATTATGCACGATGAATGATTTACAAGTATGTTGTATTATGAGCATTGATCATGCATGCAATATTGAAATTATATATCTATTGCATGTGATTATGAACTTTTACTATGTGGGCTTTTATATTGTTACATTGCATCCTACTTAGTAGATTGAAAGGTACTAATGCATATTCTATGCCTACATCATATTACCGTGTAGGCACCGGTGCACCTTTTGATCGTCCTCCACGTGGCTAGTTGCTACTTCAGAATTAAGCTTTGGTGAGTCCTCAAATCTGAGGATACTATCTATATTACTCTCGCTATTTTGATATTTCTTTATGTTGAACACTTGTTATTATGAGGGTGAGCCTGGAGAGTATCTTGGCCCTGCTCCATTCCACGTTAGAGGTTTTGTTGGATTTAATGATGTAGTTATGCAATGAGCTTGACTTTTCATGCTTTTATGATTATCAAGACTTCCCTTAGTCCCGCTTCCCTTTTTATTTTATCTCATATTGTTCATTTTTCTTCTGTGACCAAGGATGTGTGATTGATATGCTAAGAGGCTTGTTTGGGTTGTCTCTAGATTTCCCATTCGCCGTGCCACATCTGGGCCCTAGGCTTGGATCGTGAAAAACTTGGTATCAGAGCACTAAGTTGTTAATAGTCCTAGAAATCCAACACACTGCATCAATTAGATTCTTATTCATGGTTATGAAGCGCGCCAAACTATGAATAGGAGGCTATGAGACGTTTTAGGAAATGTTTCACTTCTTCATGGTCTATATCGTGCTTTAGATGTAAGTGTAAGGATTTTTCCCTAACGAATGCTCTTTGCTCTTCTAGATCATATCGATTTAAGAGGGAGACTAAGAGAACCCATACACCTGAGGAGCAACTGGCCACTCCTGCTCGTCAAGCTCCTCAAGGTGGAAGGGTAGTCCAAGGATGAGTTCTAAGATACTATTACAATCTTCGCTTATGCTATGACCAACCAAATTAACTAACACGCCCAAGCCCCTAATGCTTTCTCTCCAGCTTCTAGGGTGAGGGATTTCACAAAAATGAACCCACCGGAGTTCCATGGGTATAAGATAGATGAGGATCCCCAAGAGTTCATAAATGAGGTGTACAAGGTGCTATCCATCATGGGGGTCAATTCGGAGGAAAAGGCAGAGTTGGCGGTCTACCAACTCAAAGGGGTGGCTCAAATTTGGTTTACACAATAGAAGTTAGAGAAGGGGAATGACAATGCTATCCTTTAGAAAGAGTTCAAGGCCGTATTCCTTAAACAGTTCTTTCCCATCGAGCTAACGGAGGGTAAGATGATGGAAGTATACCCTCAAGGTCAACAAGTTATCCAAGTATACTCCCCAATTGGTTGCCAAGCCTAGATCAAGGATGAACAAATTTGTGTCGGGAGTGTCCGACTTGGTTAATGAGGAGTGTCGTACCGCTATGCTAATAGGTGATATGGACTTGACTTGGCTCATGAGTTATGCCAAGCAACTAGTGGGGGAGAAGCTTTGAAAAAGAATAAGTGGTGAGTCTAATAGGGCTCGTTTTGAAGGTGGCTTCAAAGGTTTTAAGGGTGGCCAATTTCCTCAAGGCCACTAATTCCAAGCCCAAGGGCCATCCAATGCTCCTAACAAGAGGTTTGACAACGATAGGATGACCAACCCAAGATTCCAAGGTGGTAATGGAGGAGTGATAAATCCTAGATGCCCAAGGTGTGAAAAGAAACATAATGGTCCATGTTTGAGGAATTCTAAAGCTTGCTTTGGTTGTAGTGACATGGGTCACAAAGTTATTAATTGTTGTCATGCTCAAAACATAGGTAGAGATGGTTGTCCACAAGGCCAAGGTGAAAATACAGGGTCAAGGGCTAAGGGGGGCCAACAAGGGAGTGCTCCAAGGCAAAATAGATTCTATGCCCTTCAAGGAAGACAAGGGGTTGATGAGATGCCCGATGTCATCATCAATACGTGAAAGGTTTTTGATTTTGATGTGTATGCATTGATAGACCCGGGTGCCACTCTTTCTTTTATTACTCCTTTTGTTGCCAAAAAGCTTCAGTTAGTCCCGAATTGTTGTGTGAACCTTATGTAGTGTCAACCCCCATTGGTGAGTCCATTGTTTCTAAAAGAGTCTATAGAAATTTTCCCGTGTTCATATTGCATAAAGTCTTGCGTTGTGATTTTGTTGGATTAGATATGGTGGATTTTGATGTCATTCTTGGGATGGATTCGTTGCTTGTATATTATGCTTTTATTGATTGCAGAACCCATTGGGTTAAATTCCAATTCACTAATGACCAGGTCCTTTAGTGGGAAAGTCGTGATGTGGTGGTCAAGGGTAGATTCATTTCTTGTCTTAAAGCCCAAAACTTGATTTCTAAAGGTTGCCTTTATCATCTTGTGAGGGTTAGGGATGTTGAGTCCAAAGTCCTTCCTATTGAGTCGATTCCAGTGGTTAATGAGTTTCTTGATGTCTTTCCCAATGATTTTCCCGATGTTCCTCCTGAAAAGGCAATAAACTTTGGTATAGACCTCCTTCCCGATACTCAACCCATTTTCATTCTCTCTTACCATATGGGCCTGACAGAATTCACGGAATTAAAGGATCAATCGAGGGATTTTTTGGAAAACATATTGAAACGACCCCAAAAGTGCTTGCCTCAGAAGTATCTGAAATCGTAATTTCCATATATCTCAAAATTAGTATGTGATGTCAAAAATTCAACTTCATATTCTTGATCAGGAGGTCAAATTGAGTGGGAGATAGGTCTAACCCTAATTTTAGAGCAAACGAATCACCTTATTCTTGAAAATACCTATACTTAGCCATACTTTACCCTCATTTCACACAAGACAATTCCCAATACTCATTCAAACACTTAGCCAAATATTTCACTCCTAACTTCAAGTCCCAAAACTCATCTGGATCTTAAGGTTCTCAATCAAGCTTCAAGTCTTCATCTCCAATCTTCATCAAGCTATTCTCCAAACCTAAGTTATGTGGGTTTATTTCATGGGTTCCTTTCTCCCATGATACCCAAGCTTCCTTTTTCTTAAAATTGCATGATTCAAAGTTGATTTACTCATGGGTCTTATTCATTATGAAATTCAGTACACAATATGTTGGAATTCATGAAATTGTGACTATATTACTATGTTTTGAGCTATGAATCTAAGATATATTGTGAGATTCGATGAAGGGTTTTGATGTATAATGCTTGAGGTTCTTACCAAGTATATATTGATGGTTTTACATTAGATTTTCTAGAATGATAACACTCTTGAATTGCATGGTTTTACACTAGCACTACACACCCGCGAAGTGTTTGATAAAATATTTGGTTATGATTTCTTGTAGAATTGTGCATGTCTTATGAATTAAATGATGATATGATGATGAAAGTAATTTATGCATATGATATTATCTCTATAGCATTGGGAAACAACCAAGCCTCACCCAGGAGGTTGTAGGCCTGGATAAATAAGATGAGGGGTTTGTACCTCGATCGCCTTGTTCGGGATATGGCAGGCCCGTGCAACCATGTCAAGGGGTTTGTACCTTGATAACCATGTTGCGGGGTTTGTACATTATCAACCATATTGGGGGGTTTGTACCTCATCAACCATGTTGGGAAGTTTGTACCTCATCAACCACATGAAGGAGTTTGTACATCATGTGCCTATCAAGGAGGTGGTAGGCCTTGGATATCACTATGATGGTCACTACTTACACTTGTATTATGTTCCATATAATCATGACTTTTACTACAAGCATTTTCCTTGCATGTCATATTGCTATGTTAATCATTGCCTATGTTTATGTATTTTGATTATGTTACCTATCTCTTATTGCATTACATCCTACATACTTAGTACATTCAAACGTACTAACACATACTCTATGCCTACATGATATCATCATGTAGGAACGGGAGCACCATTTGATCATCCTCCTCCTCCACGTGGCTAGTACGATTGTCTCCCAAGCTTGTTGGTGTGTCCTCCATTCCAAGGACGTTGCTTATGATCTCTTGCTATGCTTTAAGACTACCTTTCTTTTATTTATGTATTGACTATGAGGTTAGTCCGATTTCTTGTCCTATCCCCCACTCTTATATATGTAGTAGATGTGTTGTTGGATATGTTATGTATTGTGCCATGAGCTTTGACTCTTTCTTGACTCTTGATGAATACATTATGAAAGTTTTCCCTTAGCCACGTTTGTCCCTATTTACCAATTCTTATTGTATTTTACTACTTCCGTGACCAAATATGTATAATGATATGTTCAGAGGCTTGCTTAGGGTCCCTTCGGGTACCCATGTGTCGTATCACATCTATGCCCTAAGCTTGGGTTGTGACAAACTTAGTATCAAAGCACTAGGTTGTTAGATCCTCGAAATCCAACACACTGTGTCAATTAGAGTCATATTCATGGTGGTGCTGTACACCATAACTATGAGTAAGAGGCTATGAGATGTTTAGGAAATGTTTCCTTTCTTCATGTTCTAAGTTGTGCTATAGAGTTAAAGTAAGTTTTTCACCCCTAGCGGTTGTTCCTTGCCATGCTAGATCATGCCTATCCAAGAGGAAGACGAGCCCGGACACCTGAGGGGAAATCGACTCATGGAGAGCTTGAGATGCTCTCACATTGCTTGCACAAGTTGTGGTTAACCAAGCCAACCAAAGGGACCAAGCCCCTCATTCTCCAACCTCGACATATCGGGTGAGAGACTTGATGAGGATGAATCCCTCAGAATTCTATGGGTCAAAGGTAGATGAGGATCTTCAAGAGTTCATTGTTGAGGTCTACAAGGTGTAGGATATCATAGCTGTACAGTCGGAAGATAAAGAAAAGTTGACGGCCTACCAATTCAAAGGGGGGTAGCACAAATATGGTACAATCATTGGAAGGAGGAGAAGGTAGTCAACAATGTAATTCTTTAGGAAGGGTTCAAGGCGGCCTTTCTTCATCGGTTCTTCCCTCTTGAGCTTAGGAAAGCTAAATTGGTGGCGTTCATGAACTTAAATTTGGGATCCTTGAGTGTGAGGGATGCCCTCAAGTTCAACCAACTCTTAAAGTATGTCCACACTTGGTTGCCGACTCAATGTCTAAAATCAAAAAGTTCGTGATGGGGGTATCTGACTTGGTGAGTGAGGAATGTCGATCTGCTATGTTGATTAGTGACAAGGAGTTGTCCTATTTGATGACCTATGCCGAACAAATGGAAGAGGAGAAATTAAGGAAGAGAAAGGGACATGAGGCCAAGAGGACCCATTTTAAGGGAAAGTTCCAAAGCCAAAGGGTAGCCGATTTCATCAAGGCCAAGGGTCTTCCCATGTATTTCAAAGGCGGGTTGTCAATGACTTTCCAAGAGCCCAAGGTGTTGGGGGTGTAGTTCCTAATGGTGGGTGTCCAAAATGTGGTAGGGGTTATAGTGGTCTGTGCTTGAGGGATACTAATGCTTGTTATGGTTGTGGGGAAGTTGGACATAATGTTATGGATTGCCCACGAAATCTCAACAAGGGTAGGGAGGTTCGTCCGCAAGGTGCTAATGTGGTTCCATTGGGTTAAGGTGGCCGACAAGATGGTACCCCAAGGTACAATTGATTTTACGCTTTTCATAGGAGGCAAGGGGTTGATGAGGTCCCCTATGTTCTAATCGGTATGTTAAAAATCTTTGATTTTAATGTGTATGCTTTGCTTGATCCGAGTACCAGTCTTTCTTTTGTTACCCCCTTTGTTGCCAAAAAGTTATTGTTATGTGGGACATATGAGGTGTCTACTCCTATTGGTGTTTTTATTGTTGCTAGGAAAGTCTATATAAATTATGCCATTTGCATCCTGCATAAAGTCTTTCCTTGTGATCGTGTTGAGTTAGATATGGTTGATTTTGATGTCATTCTTGGAATGGATTGTTTGCATGCGCATTATGCTTCTATTGATTGTAGAACTAGTAGGGTAAAGTTCCTATTCCCAATTGAGCCCGTTCTTGAGTGGGAGAGTCAAAATGTGATGGTCAAGGATAGATTCATCTCTTGCATTAAAGCCCGTAAGTTAATCTCTAAGGGGTGTTTTTATCATCTTATGAGAGTTAGGGATGTGGAGTCCAAAGTCCTTCCTATAGAATCGGTTCTGATTGTAAATGAGTTTCTTGATGTATTTCCAGATGACCTTCCTGGTGTTCCTCTCAAAAGGGAAATAAACTTTGGTATAGACCTCCTCCCTGATACTCAACCCATTTCTATTCTCCCTTACCGTATGGCCTTGGTGGAGTTAAAGGAGTTGAAGTAACATTTGAGGGAAGGAACATTTGAGAGACTTGTTGGAGAATGTTATTATTAGGCCTAGTCAATCACCTTTGGTTGCAACGGTGTTATTTGCGAAGAAGAAGGATGGGTCTCTTGGAATTTGTATTGACTACCAGAAACTCAATAGGGTCACCATCAAGAAAAGATATCCTCTTCCAAGAATTAATGACTTGTTTGACCAACTACAAGGGGTAGCCATTTCTCTAAGATTAATCTTCGGTCTGGGTATCATCAAGTGAAGGTGAGGGAGTGTGACATTCCCAAGACGGCCTTCCAGACTAGGTAGGGGTATTATGAATTTGTGGTTATGTATTTTGGGTTGACAAATGCACCGGCCATCTTCATGGATCTAATGACTAAGGTCTTTAAACCCTATCTTGATGCGGTTGCTATGGTTTTCATTGATGATATTTTGATCTATTCTCATAGTGAGGAGGAGCATGTGGCTCATTTGAGTGTAGTTTTGCAAAGATTGAGGAAGGAGAAATTGTATATTAACTATGAAAAATGTGAATTTTAGTTGAAAGAGGTTGCCTTCCTAGGTCATGTGGTGTCGGGGGATGATACTAAGGTGGATCCTAAAAAGATGGATATGATTAGAAATTGGCCAAGACAATTGACCCCGTCGGATATTAGGAGCTTCTTGGGATTAGCAGGTTACTACCGAAGGTTTGTGAATGGGTTCTCTTCTATGGCTTCTCCATAACAAAATTGACTCAAAAGAAGGCTAAGTTTGTGTGGACCGACGAGTGTGAGAGGAGCTTCCAAACATTGAAAGATATGCTTGTGTCAGCTCCTATATTGTCACTATTGGATGGACTAGAGGGGTTTGCTGTGTATTGTGATGCTTCTAGAGTTTGTTTGGGTTTTGTTCTAATGCAAAATGCTAAGTTGATAGCCTATGCTTCTAGAAAACTCAAAGTGCATGAGTAGAATTATCCTACTCATGATCTTGAATTGGCCGCCGTTGTGTTTGCTTTGTAAATTTGACATAATTATTTGTATAGACTGTATGTTGATGTGCTTACCGATCATAAGAGCCTTCAATATGTGTTCACTCGAAAAGATATCAACTTGAGGCAAGGTGGTTAGAACTTCTTAAGGACTATGATATGAGTGTGCATTATCATCCCGGTAAGGCTGATATGGTGGCGGATGCTTTGACTAGGGTGTCTATGGGTAGCCTAACTCATGTTGATGGTGGTGATAAAGAAGGTGGCTAGGGATGAGCATTGGTTGGCTAGATTGGGAGTTAGGTTGGAAGAGGTCGAAAATGGTGGTGTTATTGTTATTGATGGTTCGAAGTCTTCGTTGGTTGATGAGGTGAAAGAAAAGCAAGATCTTGATCCCTCCTTGATAGAATTAAAGGCCTTGGTGAAAGCCGGCTAGGTGGAGATTTTCTCCCAGGGAGGAGATGGTGTCCTTTGGTACCAAGGTAGGTTGTGTGTGCCTTGTGTGGATGGTTTTGAGGGAGAAAATCCTTGATGAGAACCATAATTCTTCTTATTTTATCCACCTCGGGTCTACCAAAATGTATAGAGACTTGAGGGATATGTATTGGTGGGGAGGCATGAAGAAGGACATTGCAAATTTGTTTCCAGTTATCAACAAGTCAAGGCTGAGCATCAAAGGTCGGGTGGCCTAACCCAAGACATAAAGATTCCTACTTTGAAGTGGAAAGAGATTAGTATGAAGTTTGTGGTTGTGTTGCACAAGATTAGGAAGGGTTTTGATTCCATTTGTGTTGTGGTTGATAGGATGATAATATCGGCTCATTTTCTATCGGTTAAGTACACATATGGGGCTGAAGATTATGCTAGGTTATACATTTGTGACTTGGTAAGGTTGCATAAGGTTCCTTTGTCCATCATATCGGATCATGGTGCTCAATTTACTTCACATTTTTGGAGGTCCTTTCAAAGGGGTCTTGGTACAAGAGTTAAGCATAGTGCAACCTTTCACCCTCAAACGGATGGTTAGACCGAAACACCTATCTGAACTGTTGAAGACATGCTTAGAGCTTGTGTGTTAGAGTTCAAATATGCTTGGGAATATCATCTTACATTGACTGAGTTTACTTATAACAATAACTATCCTTCTAGCATCGGTATGGCTTTTTTTTAGGCCATCTATGGTAGACATTGTAGATCATCGGTTGGGTGGTTTGAGGTTGTTTCGGTAGATCTGTTGTGACCATATCTAGCAAGTATGATTAGGCAAAGGTTGAAGACGACCCAAAGTCACCAAAAGTCCTACGCCGATGTGAGGAGAAGGGATCTTGAATTCAAAGTTGGTGATTGGGTTTATTTGAAGGTGTCACCCATTAATGGTGTGGTTCATTTTGGTAAGAAGGGAAAGTGGATCCCAAGATATGCAGGTCTTTATAAGGTAACGAGGAGGATTGGCAAGCTAGCTTATGAGTTGGAATTGCCTAATAAAATGGATTTGGTTCATCTAGTTTTCCATGTGTCTATGTTTAGGAAACGTGTAGGTGATCCAAATGCTACTGTGCCTCTTGATGTTGTGGGTGTTGTTGAAGACAATTTGACCTATGAAGAGGTTCCAATTTAGATTTTGGATAGACAAATGAAGAGGTTGAGGAACAAAGAGGTGGCTTCCATTAAGGTCCTTTGGAGGAATCAATAAGTTGAGAGTGCTACTAGGGAGGCCGAAGTGGACATGGAAAAACGATATCCTTACCTTTTCCACTCCAGTCAAGCCTAAGGTATTGATCTAAGTCCTCTATATGATCTCAATTCTTAAGTTCATCCCTCATGTCATTGCATACATTAATATTTAAATTGACAAGTTCATGATGATTTTACACTTATGATGAGATTTTTGAAATAATGTTTAAGTGCATTGTTGCATCCTTATGCGGGCTAACATTGTCATGTTTGTGTCTCTCATATAGGCTTCTTTGACATTCGGGGATCAATGTTCCTAAGGGGGAGATATTGAAATGACCCCAAAAAGTGCTCAAAATGTACCTCGAAAGTGCTCGAAATTATAATTTCCATATATCTCAAAATTCATGTGTGATATTGAAAATTCGAGTTCATATTCTTCATCAGGGGGTCAAATTGAGTGGGAAATAGGTCTAACCCCAAATTTATAGCAAACGAATAGCAATTTCATTTTCCCAAAAATCAAATACTAGAGAGGTTTTCGCACCCCTGACGCAACGTGCCAAGGGCAAGCCTCAGTGTATTATTTTGTGCAGTTTTTAATTTTGTTCCAAGAAACACTCCTCAATCCTCATTCAAACACTTATCCAAATACTTCACTCTTAAATTAAAGTCCCAAAAATCATCCGAATCATAAGGTTCTCAATCAAGCTTCAAGTCTCCATCTCCAATCTTCATCAAGTTGTTCTCCAAAGCTAAGGTATGTGGGTTTCTTTCATGGGTTCCTTTCACCCATAATGTCCAAGGTTCATTTTACTTAAAATTGCATGATTTAAAGTTGATTTACTCAAGGGTCTCATTTATTATGAAATTCAATGCACACTATGTTGGGGTTCATCAAAATTGTGACTGTTTTACTATGTCTTGGGCTATGAATGTAAGATCTATTGTGAGATTTGATGAAGGGTTTTGATGTATATTGCTTGAGGGTCTTACCAAGTATCTATTGATTATTTTACATTGGATTTTCTACAATGATAACATTCTTGAATTGCATGGTTTTACAGTAGCACTACACACCCTGCGAAGTGTTTGATAAAATATTCGATTATGATTTCTTGTGGAATTGAAGGCCCAATGCATGTTTTATGAGTTGAATGATGATATGATGAGGAAAGGAATATATGTATATTATATTGTATCTATAGTATGGGGAAACAACCAAGCCTCACTCAGGAGGTTGTAGGCCCGAGTAACCATGTTGAGGGGTTTGTATTTCGATCACCTCACTCGGGAGGTGGCAGACCCGTGCAACCATGTCGATGGATTTATACCTTGATAATCGTGTTGTGGCGGGGGGGGGGGGGTTATACCTCATCCCCCATGTTGGGGGGGTTTATACCTCATCAACCATGTTATGGGGTTTTTACCCCATCAACCACATGAAAGGGTTTGTACCTCATGCGCCTCTTCAAGAAGGTGGTAGGCCTTGGATATCAGTATGATGGTCACTCCTTACACTTGTATTATTTTCCATATAAGCATGACTTAATATAAGCATCTTCCATGCATGTCATATTGCTATATGCTAATTATTGCCTATGCTTATACATTTTGATAATGTTACCTATCTCCTGTTGCATTGCATCCTACATATTTATTACATTCAAACGTACTAACATATACACTATGTCTACATGATGTCAACATGTAGGAATCGAAGCACCATTTTATCATCCTCCTCCACGTAGCTAGTACGATTGTCTCTCAAGCTTGTTCGTGAGTCCTCCATTCTGAGAATGTTGCTTATGATATTTTATTATGCTTTAAGACTACCTTTCCTTTATTTATGTATTGAATTTGAGGGTGCGCCCAGTTGTTTGTCTTGGCCCCCGCTCTTATATATGTAGTAGAGGTGTTGTTGGATATGTTATGTATTGTCCTATGAGCTTTGACTCTCTCTTGACTCTTCATGCTTACGTTATGAAAGCCTTAGTCCCATTTGTCCCTTTTTAACATTTCTTGTTGTATTTTTTTACTTCTGCGACCAAAGATGTGTGACGATATGTTAAGAGGTTTGCTTGGGGTCCCTTCCGGTTCCCCATGCACTGTGTCACATCTAGGCCCTAGGCTTGGGTCATGACACATAAGGCCTAGTAGGTCACCTTGGGGTGCACTGGTGTTATTTGTGAATGAAAAGGATGATTCCCTTAGAATGTGCATTGATTACCGGCAACTTAATACAGTCACCATAAAGAACAATTACCCTTTACAAAGGATTGATGACCTTTTTGATCAACTTCAAGGGGTCGATCACTTGTCTAAGATTGATCTTCAGTATTGATATCACCAAGTGAAAGTGAGGGAGTGTTATATTCCAAAGATGGCTTTCCTGACTAGGTATGGGCAAATGGAGTTTGTGGTTATGTCTTTTGGGTTGACTAATGTACTGACTATATTTGTGGATCACATGAATAGGGTCTTCCAACCCTACCTTGACATGTTTGTGGTGGTGTTTATTGATGATTTACTAGATTTATTCTCGAAGTGAGTAAGAGCATGTGGATCACTTGAAGGTGGTGTTGTTAATCTTGAGAGAGGATAGGTTGTATGCTAAATATGAAAAATGTGAGTTTTTGTTGAAAGAGGTTGCTTTTCTAGGGCATGTGGTGTTACTGTCAAAATACAACACATGTGATGCCTAAAACAAAGGATTTTGTGAGTTCTTAATGCGACTTTTTATGGTTTTTCTGTGTTATTGTATTGTGATTGCAGAAAAGGTAGGTTGGCACGATTTTGGAAAAAATTGTAGATTTTGCTGAAGCCCAAGACATATGAGCTCGCCTATGAGTCGTAGCCCATGCTACGAGTCATATGGTGATCTCGTAGCAAGAAACAGAGACCAAAAATCAGAAATCTGCTAAGAGGAGGTTAGCCTTACGAGGCCAACCTATGAGTCATAAGTCTTGAAATGACTTGTATAGGTGGACTTGTAGCATGAAATGGAGAGACAAAACTTTGGACTAAAAACCTGAAGGTCTAGACTACAGGAGGAGCATACAAGTCGTAGCCTAAGCAATGACTCGTACCAGTGGGTCATGCCAGTTGAGTCCAAAATGCCAAGAACCTTATATGAGACCCCGATTATGACTCGTCGGTCATCCTACGAGTCATACCTATGAGATAAACTCGATGCCAGCTGTCTTTTCTGTGTAATTTTTAGGGTAACTTTATAAATAATATAATACTTTAAGTTAGGGTTTTAGTTGGTAGATTTGAAATTCTATAATGCCCAATATCTGTTTTATATCTTCACTCTGAAAATGTTAAATTTTCATAAGATCTTCAGTCACACCATTATCTGTGATGGTTGGCAGCGAAGAAGGCCTACCCG
Source organism: Solanum medicagineum (assembly GCA_026153255.1). NCBI lineage: Eukaryota > Viridiplantae > Streptophyta > Magnoliopsida > Solanales > Solanaceae > Solanum > Solanum medicagineum. The sequence continues at coordinate 4,951,919 of JAPFFP010000103.1, forward strand.
AGTGAGAATGCTTGAATAGTCCCTGATTTCTAAATGCCTTCTGAGAA
>JAPFFP010000103.1:4952065-4963639 GCA_026153255.1 Solanum medicagineum
GCTTCGGGGCTTTGTATATGTCTAGAGCTTATGTTTATATTGTACAGTTAGTTGAGGCGGGGCCTGTCCCGATCCTTGTCAGATGTTTTTCTTTATTTAGAGGCTTTGCAGACTATGTAAAGCAAAGTATGAACATGTCTCGCACTTTAGACACTGTGGCCCCAATGGCCTAGTCATATGTATTTCCTTTTGGCTTGTTATCACTGTTTATCTGCTTTAAGGAATGTCAAAGGTAGAAACCCCTCATAATACGTATAGTAAGCGCATAGGTACAAGTTGGTTCTCCCGGGCCTTATCGGCAACGGGTGCCAGTCTGCCCTAACGGGACTTGGGGTGTGACAAGTATTTGGAAATGTTTTGGATGATATAAGGGTGAAATTTGGCTGAGTATAGATAAAAACACATTTGTGAAACTTGGGCCCAACACTTAGAATATTTTGGACCGCACAGGAAAACACTGTCAGTCAAAATACACCTCTCCGCGTAGCAGAGAGGACAGGGAGAAGGAATTATACTAAACGCACCCTTGGCGCATCACGGAGGGAACGCATAAACCTCACTGGAATTCTTCACTTAAAAATTTATAATTGGTTTCGCTCTTAAATTAGGGTTAGATCCTCTTTCACCTAATTTTGAACTCTTTATCGTGAATATGAAGTCGGAGTTTTGAAATAACAAATGAATTTTGATATATATGGAAATTGAAATTTTTGGTATTCCAAGGCACATTTTGGGCACATTTTGGAGTCGTTTCACCATATGCTCTTGCTTACTTCAGGAATAAAGAAGGATATCATCGATGAAGACAACCAAAAAACTATTATGAAATGGCTTGAACACCCAATTTATAAGATCCATAACACGACCAGAGCATTAGTCAAACTAAATGACATCACTATAAATTCAAAATTCCCATACCTAGTATGAAAAGACATCTTGGGAATGTCACACTTCGTAACCTTCCGTTCATGATAATCAAAATAGATGTCAATCTTTGAGAAATGGGTGGCCCCTTGAAGTTGATCAAACAAGTCATCGATCCTTGGCAATGGATATTTATTCTTGATGGTCACCTTATTCAATTACCTATAATCAATGCACATCCGAAGAAACCAATCTTTCTTTCTTATGAATAATGCCGGAGCATCCCATGGAGATAAATTTGGTCAAATGAAGCCTTTCCCCGACAAGTCTTTCAACTCTTTCAACTGAGTTGGTGCCATACGATAAGGAGGAATAGAGATAGGTTGAGCATCTGGGAGAAAATCTATACCAAATTCAACTTCCCTTTCAAGAGGGATACTAGGCAAATCTTCGAGAAACGCATTCGAAAACTCATTCACCATCAGAACTGATTCAAGAGTGGGTAACTCAGATTCCATATCCTTAAACCTTACAATATGATAAATGCACCTTTTTGAAATTATCTTTTGAGCCTTAAGGTAGGAAATAACTACCTTTAATAGTGGAGTCACTACTCTTCCATTCAAGAGCCGTCTCATCCGAAAGTTGGAACTTGACATTTCAGGTTCAACAATCTATAGAGGCATATAAAAACCAATCCATCCCAGGAATAACATCAAAATCAAATATCTCAAGTACCAGAAGATCACAAGAGAAGACTTTGTGCAAGACAGAAACATGACAACCCAAATAAACCCTTCGGGCAACAATAAACTTACCCACGAGAGTATAAACCAGAAAGGGATCCCTTATAATTTCAGGGCTCAAACGAAACATAACAACCAAAAGAGGAGTCAAGAAAGATAAATTGCACCTGGATGAAATAAAGCATAAACATCAAAATTAAAGACTTTTAACATACCAGTCACAACATCCGGAGTCTCATCCACTTCTTGTCGGGCATGTAAAGCATTAAACCTGTTGTCCCTAGGGGAACAACCTTGTAGAGCTCTCTGCTGGCCTTGATCAGCTTGGGCCACTTGGCCCTGACCCTTCCGAGCCACTTTAGGGCAATAAGTTGAAACACCCTGTATGTGCTTCAGAATGCCCCATAATCGTAATCTCCATGTATCTCAAAAGTCGAGCGTGATTCAAAAATTTGACTTCACATTCTTGATCAGTGGCAAAATTGAGTTGGAAATAGGTATAACTCAAATTTTAGAAAACCTGTAGAAAAAAATAATTTTCGCTAATTTTTGATTTCTAGTGTCTGTTTATGCCAAGCCGCGATGCGCCTAGGACGCAGATTAGTGTAACTTGTTCCTCCGCGTTTGGTCCACATCGCGGACTAGATGCGAATAGTTTAATATTTTCCTAGTTTCTTATTTCATCTAAGGGCATTGGGGTAATAGACCCATGCCCATTTACATATGAAATCTCCCATACTTAGCCACTATTTAACTCTATAACTCACAAAACCCTCTCAAAAACCTCTTCAAGACTTTACCAAATCTCTCATTAAAATTCAAGAATTGCAAGCTCAATTTGGAACTCAAGGATCCTTCTCAAGCTATAAGTCTACTTCAAGTTCATTTAAAGAAATTTAAGGTTTAAGGTATGTGCCTCTACATCCATGGGTCCTTTCACCCATCGAGCCCAACCTTCCCTGTTATGAAAATTGCATGATTTCAAGTTGTATTACCTATAGATACCTTCTATTATGAAATATGAGTATAAATTTCATTGGGCTTTTACCAAGTATTGATTGATTTGCATTAATATCTATTTTTATTCCATGTGTTGATATTGTCTATTAAGACTATGTATGATTTTGAGCTATAAAACTATGAAATTTATGAGCTTTGTGATGGATTTCAAGATACCCTAAATGAGGGTTTTACTACAATACCCTAAACAATGTGTTGATTTGCATTGAGTTTACTCATCTTATTTCATTCTAGAATTGCATTATTTTGAATAAGTATCATGAACCCAGCAGTGTTTGATAAAATTACATGACAGAAATTCTCAAGTTGCTGATGAACTATTACAAGATTTATAAGTCAAGTATCAGATTGAGCCCTATTTTAAGATTTTTACCTCTTGCGAGCATTTATGTTAAAACAATGAATCTTGTATGATTATTATCTACACTCCTGTTCAAGTTAGGATCACTAGTAGAGATCTTCTTTAAGAGCTACACATATCATGTTATCATGTCTCTTACAAGTTACTCATGTTATTATTAAAGTATGATTATTTCAAGTATTCTGTGGGATTTGACTGAGCACCGATTGAGGCTTAATTTTGAGGCTTGACTCACAGGGTCCTTATATAAATTCTTTAGTCTCTAAACTATGTGCCACCATAGGATTATATATCATGTCCTTGCTATAATATTGGATCTATCCAGTTCATGTTATAATGTTTTGTTTACCTTGCCAAGTAGACCACACTTCATTGGGGGGTGTCATGCCCGGTCACCTGTACCAAAGGGGTGTCATGCCTTGGAGTCCAAGTTGTAGCTGCTTGGTCTATGTCGAATGAGATCTCTTCCCATATATATATGATATATTATGCAAGTTGAATATTTCACAAGCATGTTTTTTTACGAGCATTGATCATGCATTTCATATTGAGATTATATGTCCATTGATTATGATTATGCATTTTGAATATATTGGCTTATATATTTGTTGCATTGCACCCCGCATACTTAGTACATTCAAACGTACTAACACATATTCTATGCTTACATGATATTACCATGTAGGAACCAAAGCTCCTTTTGATCATCCTCCTCCATGTGGCTTGTTCGATTCTACAAGAAAGCTTATGGTGAGTCCTCAACTCCGAGGACAATGATGAGACATGTTGCTTATGTTGGATGCTTATTATTATGAGGGTGAGCCCGGGAAGTGTCTTGGCCCCCACTCTATTCTAAAGTAGAGGTATTGTTGGATACTAAGTTTGTATATGTTTTGAGCTTGACTCTTCTTTTGCTTTTATGGTTATCTAAGACTTCCCTTAGTCCCGCTTCCCTTTTTATATTTGACTCTTGTTGATGTATATTTTCAATTCCGCAACCAAGGATGTGTACAAGATATGGTAAGAGGCTTGTTTGGGTTGTCTTCGAACTTCCCATTCGCTGTGTCACGTCTAGGCGCTAGACTTGGGTCGTGAAAAGCTTGGATCAGAGCACTAGCTTGTTAATGGTCTTCGGAAATCCAACACACTACATCGATTAAAGTCTTATTCATGGTTGTGAAGCGCTCCACAACTATGAATGGGATACTATGAGGGATTTTAGGAAATGTTTCACTTCTTCATGATCTATGTCCTGCTTTAGGAAATGTTTCACTTCTTCATGATAAGGTTATTGATTGACCTCATGCTCAAAACAAGGGTAAAGAAGGTCATCCTCAAGGCCAAGGTGCTAATGCGGGTCAAAGGGCAAAAGGTGGCAAACAACAGGGTGCTCCAAGGAAAAATAGGTTCTATGCTGTCCAAGTAAGGAAAGGAGTGGATGAGGTGCCCGATGTTATTACTAGTATGTTAAAGGTTTTTGATTATGATGTGTGTGCTTTGATAGATCCGTGTGCCACTCTTTCTTTCATTGCTCCTTTTGTTGTCAATAAGCTTCATGTGTGTCCCGAATTGTTGAGTGAACCTTATGAAGTGTCTACCCCGGTTGGTGAGTCCATTATTACTAAAAGAGTCTATAGGAATTTTCCCGTGTTTATATTGCATAAATTCTTGCCTTGTGATTTTGTTGAATTTGATATGGTGGATTCTGATATTATTCTAGGGATGGATTGGTTGCATGCATATTATGGTTCCATCTATTGAAGGATCCGTATGGTTAGATTCCAATTCCCTAAGGAGCCCGTCTTTGGGTAGGGAAGTCGTAATTTGGTGGTCAAGGGTGGATTCATTTCATATCTTATATCCCAAAAGTTGATTTCTAAGGGTTAGATTTACCATCTTGTAAGGGTAGGGATGTTGAGTCTAAAGTCCTTCCTATTGAGTCGGTTCCGCTGATCAATGAGTTTCTTGATGTTTTTCCCGATGAGCTTCTCGATGTTCCTCCCGAAAGAGAAATAGACTTTGGTATAGACCTCCTGCCCAATGTACAACCCATTTCCTTTCCCCCCTGACCGTATGGCCCCTGCAGAGTTGAAAGATTTGAAGGATCGATTGAGGGATTTGTTGGAGAAGGGTTTTATAAGGCCTAGCAAGTCACCTTGGGGTGCACCAGTGTTGTTTATAAAGAAAAAGGATAGTTTCCTTAGAATGTGCATTAATTACTAACAACTCAATAGAGTCACTATAAAGAACAAGTATCCTCTACCAAGGATTGATGACCTTTTTGATCAACTACAAGGGGCTAGTCACTTTTCTAAGATAAATCTTCTTTTCGTATACCACCAAGTGAGAGTCAAGGAGTGTGATATTCCTAAGATGGCTTTTCAGATTAGGTATGTATGGACACTTTGAATTTATGATAATGTCTTTTGGCTTGACTAATGCACCGACTATATTTATAGATCTCATGAATAGCGTCCTTAAACTCTACCTTGACATATTTGTGGTGGTTTTTATTCATGAAATATTGATATATTACTAGAGTGAAGAGGAGCATATGAATCACTTGATGGTGGTGTTGCAAATCTTGAGGGATAAGAGCTTGTTTGCTAAATATGGAAGGTGTGAATTTTGGTTGAAAGAGGTTTCTTTTCTAGGGCATGTGGTGTCGGGTGATGGCATTAAAGTGGTAACTAAGAAGATGGAGGTGATACGAAATTGACCTAGGCCCTTGAGTCCAACGAATATTAGGACTTTCTTGGGTTTGGTAGGTTATTACTGAAGGTTTGTGAGTGGTTTCTTTTCTATTGCATCCTCTATGACAAAGTCTACCCAAAGGAAGGAAAATTTTGTTTGGACCGATGAATGCGAAAAGAGTTTTTAAACTTTGAAAGATCATCTTATCTCCGCTCCTATCTAGGATCTACCGGAAGGGTTAGACGGGTTTGTGGTTTATTGTGATGCCTCAAGAATTGGTTTGGGGTGTGTTTTGATGCAAAATAGTAAGGTGATAGCATATGCCTCTAGGAAACTTAAGGTGCAGGAATGAAATTATGCCACCCATGATCTTGAATTGGCGACCGTGGTGTTTGCTTTGAAAATTTGGCGCCACTATTTGTATGTGGTTCATGTTAATGTGTTTGCCAACCATAAGTGTCTCCAATATGTGTTCACACAAAATGATCTTAACTTGAGATAAAGAAGATGGTTAGAACTCCTTAAGGATTATGACATATGTGTGCACTATCATCCCAACAAAGCTAATGCTGTGGCCGATGCTCTAAGTAGAGTGTCCATAGGTAGTCTAGCTTATATTAATGTTGATAACAAGGAGGTGGCTAGAGAAGTTCACCAGTTAGCTAGGTTGGGGACTAGGTTGAATGAAGTTGAAATGGTGGTGTAGTGGTTGTTGATGGTTCTAAAACTTCTTTAATTGAGGAAGTCAAGTCAAAACAAGACCTTGACCCCCCCTTGCTAGAGTTGAAGGCTTTTGTGAAGGATGGTAAAATGGAGGTTTTCTCCGATGGGGGAGATGGTGCCCTTAGGTACCAAGGTAATTTATGTGTTCCTAATGTTGATGACTTGAGAGATTTGATTTTGAACGAGTCCCATAATTCATCTTATTCTATTCACCCCGGTTCCACAAAGATGTATAGAGACTTTAGGAAGGTGTATTGGTGGGGAGGTGTGAAGAGATATATTGCCAAGTTTGTATCCGGTTGTTACAATTGTCAACAAGTGAAAGATGAACATTAAAGATTGGGTGTCCTAGCCCAAGACATAGAAAATCTTACTTGGAAGTATGAAGAGATCAACATGGATTTTGTGGTTGGGTTAGCTAGGACTAGGAAATACTTTGATTCCTTTTGTGTTATTATTGATAGAATTACAAAGTCGGCTCACTTCCTACCGGTTAGAACAACTTATGGTGCCGATGATTATGCCAAGTTGTATATTCATGAGTTGGTTAGATTGTGTGGGGGTACCCTTGTCTATCATTTTGAATCGTTGTTCTTAATTCACTTCTTACTTTTGGGGATCATTCCAAAGAGGTCTTGGTACCAAGATCAAGCTTAGTATGGCTTTTCATCCTCAAACGGATGGGAAAACTGAAAAAACTATTCAAACTCTTGAGGATATGTTTAGAGTTTGTGTTTTGGAGCTTAAGGGCAGTTGGGATGAACATCTTCCACTTATTGAGTTTGCTTACAAGAATAGCTACCACTCAGTCATTAGCATGGCTCCCTTTAAAGCTCTATATGGTAGGCATCATAGATCCCCGGTTGGGTGGTTAGATGTGGGGAAAGATGGCTTTCTTAGGCTCAGATTTGGTTATGGAAGCCTTGGAGAAGGTTAGGTAGATAAGGAAGAGATTGAAGATGGCCCAAAGTAGACAAAAGTCCTACTCCGATGTGAGAAGAATAGATCTTGAGTTTAAGGTTGGTGAGGGTTTACTTGAAAGTCTCACGCATGAAGGGTGTGGTCTGGTTTCGCAAGAAAGGGAAATTGAGCCCAAGGTTTGTGGGACCATATAGAATTTTTAGGAGGGTTGGTAAGGTCGCATATGAGTTGGAGTTCCCTATGGAGATGAATGTGGTTCATCCGGTCTTCCATGTGTCCATGTTGAGGAAGTGTGTAGGTGACCCAAGTGCTATAGTGCCCTGAGAGTTTGCGGGTGTTGTGGAAGATAATTTGACTTATGAGGAGTTCCTAGTAGAGGTATTAGATAGAGAAGTGAAGAGGTTGAGAAACAAAGAGGTAGCATCCTTCAAGGTCCTTCGGAGGAATCAACAAGCTAAAAGTGCCACATGGGAAGCCGAGGTGGACATGAAAAAGTGATACCCATATCTCTTCCACTCTACTCAAACCAAAGGTAATAACTTAAATCCCATCTATGATTTCAATCTTAAGTTTCATCCCTCATGTCATTTTGCATGCATTCATATTTATGGTAACAAGTTTATAGTGATTTTTGACATTCATGTTGAGACTTTTTGAAAATGATATTTAAGTGCATTTGTTGCATTCATGTCAAGCTGAAATCTTCATAATTACTTCTCTTATGCATGTTTCTTTGACATTCAGGGACGAATATTCCCACAAGGGAGATATTGAAACACCCCTCATATACTTCAGAATGCCCCATAATCATAATTTACATATATCTCAATTCATGCATGTTTTGGAAATCCGACTTCATATTTTTGATTAGGGGAAAAAATTGAGTGAGAAATGGGTATAAAATGGAGTTTAGAATACCCGTTGAGAAAAATAATTTTAGCTAATTTTCAATTTCAAGGAGTCTGTACGCCTGGGCGCAGACTAGTGTAACTTGTTCATTCGCTTCGCGGACTGGATACAGACAGGTGTACAATTTTAACCAGTTTCTTATTTCATCTAAGGGAATTGAGGTAATAGCCCCATGCCCATTTAAACGTGAAATCTCCCATACTTAGCCACTTTTCAACTCTATAACTCACAAAACCTCTCCAAAACCTCTCCAAGACTTTACCAAATCTCTCATTCAAATTCAAGGATTTCAAGGTCAATTTTGGAACTGAAGGACCCATCTCAAAATCTAAATCTACTTCTAGTTCATTTCAAGAAATTCAAGGTTTAAGGTATGTGGGACACCCATGGAGCCCAACCTTCCCTTTTTATGAAAATTGCATGATTTCAAGTTGTATTACCTATGGGTACCTTTTATTATGAAACATGAGTACAAATTATGTTGGGTTTTTATCAAGTATTGATTGATTATACATGAATACCTATTTTAAGCTTATTCCATGTGGTGATATTGTCTATTCCGACTACACATGATTTGAGCTATGAAACTATGTACTATTATGAGCTTTGTGATGGATTTCAAGATACCTTAAATGAGGGTTTTACTACAATATTGGTGGGTTGATTTGCCTTGAGTTTACTCATCTTAATTCCCTTTTGAATTTCATGATTTTGAACAAGTATCATGAACCTACCACGTGTTTGATAAAATTACATCAAAAGAAGTCTCAAGTTGTTGATGAACTATTACATGAATTACAAGTCAAGTGACTTCATTATGGTTAAGGGCTTTCAAGCATGTATTGAATTCATGAAAAGTATCTATGATTATAAAAGTATCTATGATTTAACAAGTATCAAGTTGAGCCCTATCTCAAGATTTTTACCTCTTGTGAGCCATTCATGTTAAAGCAAGGGATCATGTATGATTATCATCTACTCTCATGTTCAAGTTAGGCTCACTATTAAGAAGTCAAACATGTTTAAAAGCTACTCATGTCATGTAATCATGTCTCTTACAAGTTACTCATGTTATTATTAAAGTATAATTATTTCAAGTATTCCGTGGGATTTGACTTAGCACCGGTTAAGGCTTAAGATCGGGGCTCGACTCAAGGGGTCCTTATTTAAAGTCTTTAGTCTCTAAACTATGTGACACCAAAGGATTATATATTATTCCCTTGCTATACTAGTAGATCCATCTAGTTCATGTTATCATGTTTGGTTTACCTAGGCAAGTAGACTACACTTTGCTATGGGGTGTCAGGCCTAATCACCTGTACTGAGGCGGTGTCATGCCTTGAAGTCCAAGTTGTAGCTACTTGATCTACGTCAGTTGAGGTATTTTCCCACATATGTATGATATATTATGCAATTTGAATGTTTTACAAGCATGTTTTATTACGAGCATTGATCATGCATCTCATATCGATATTATATATCCATGGATTATGATTATGCATTTTGAATATATTGACTTATGTCCTTGTTGCATAGCACCCCGCATACTTTGTACATTCAGGCATACTAACGGATACTCTATGGCTACATGATATTACCATGTAGGAACTGGAGCTCCTTTCGATCATCCTCCTCTACGTGGCTAGTTCGATTCTCCAAGAATGCTTTTGGTGAGTCCTTAACTCCGAGGACAATATCTACTTTATTTCATGCTATGATGAGACATGTTCCTTATGTTAGATGCTTATTATTATGAGGGTGAGCCCGGGAAGTGTCTTGACCCCCGCTCTATTCTAAAGTAGAGGTGTTGTTGGATACTAAGTTTTTATATGTTTTGAGCTTGACTCTTCTTTTGCTTTTATGATTATCTAAGACTTCCCTTAGTCCCGCTTCCCTTTTTATATTTGACTCTTGTTGATGTCTATTTTCAATTCCGCAACCAAGGGTGTGTACAAGATATGGTAAGAGGCTTGTTTGGGTTGTCTTCGAACTTCCCATTTGTTGTGTAACGTCTAGGCCCTAGACTTGGGTAGTGACAATCTTGGCATCAGAACACTATGTTGTTAATGGTCCTCAAAAATCCAACACAGTACATCGATTAAAGTCTTATTCATGGTTGTGAAGTGCTCCACAACTATGAACGGGAGACTATGAGGAATTTTAGGAAATGTTTCACTTCTTCATGATCTATGTCCTGCTTTAGATTTAAACTTAAGGGTTTCCTCTTAACGAATTCTCTTTGCTCTTCTAGATCAAGCCGCTACAAATAGGAAGAGTAAGGAGAGCCCGTACACCCTAGGAGCAACCTCATCAACCTTTGACCCATAAAACTCTAGAGGATTCATCCGAGTGAAATCTCTCACTCTAGCAGTCGGTGGGATCACGAGGAGGAGGATAAGTCTATGTAGTTTGAGTAGTCACCAGTTGGGCAAACATAGAAATAGGGTCTTCCATAGGCCCTTGAGGAACTTGGTCATTATTAGCTGGGACTAGTCTTAGTACGGGAGCTCTTTGTGGAGGCATCTTTTGTAATGTCACAAGGAAATCATTAGGATTAGAAAACCTTAATATATGATCCAAAACAACACATAAGACATGAAGAAGTGAGACAATTCCTAGAACGTCTTTATAGCCTCCCACTCATAGGAATGGTGCACTTCATACCCATGAATAGGACTCTACTTGACATGGCATGTTGGACTTCGAGGATCATATATAAACCTAATGCTCTGATACCAAGCTTTTCATGACCCAGACCTAGGGCCTACGAGTGACATGGCGAATGGGAACCCGAGAGTCTCCAAACAAGCCTTGTAGCATCCATTCACACATCATCAGTTCGGAAACATATATGAAATAACAAGCACATAGTTCTAAGGGACGGGATAGTAAGACTCACGCTATGGGGATGTCATAGGGATAGAGATTAACATAGATTCATATAACACATATTAAAATTACCCTATCTAATAGATAACGATAATAATAAGTTTCAAATGTCATACATAACATATATCCATACAAGAGTCTACAAGATGTCCAACAATGCCTCTAGTCATAAGATAGGATGGGGCCCAAGATAAATAGATTATTTTAGGTTATTCTTCATAATTTTTTGCCTAATACTCAGAGAACTCAGTAATTAGCGAGAGAAAACTATGAGATCACATTGAAGAGTCTTTGAAAACACTTGTGTTTGGATTTCATCTTTAAGCTTGTGATTCTTCTTGAAGTTAGATTTGCTTGTTCTTAATTCTATTGTATAAGTGTTCGATTATGTTTTCTTAATCCATAATTATTGCATCTGCACAAAGTATGAGAAGCGAAATCCACAAT
>JAPFFP010000103.1:4963739-4987382 GCA_026153255.1 Solanum medicagineum
TAGTGTTAATATGTGCTTTATGTCGGTAATGGTGCCTAATCGGCACTAGTCACGGCCCCGGGGTCGGGCCGTGACAAACCGCCAGAAAATCAACCACGGACTCACCTAGGCTTAAAAAGTTGCCTCCTGGATCTAATGGAATCAATGAAAATTCATTTAGGGTTTACTCCAAAAGACATCGAAATCGCTTTTTCACAACTTAAGACCTTTTAAAACTAAAAACATTCAAAAATTATTACTTTTTTTTTTGAAGAATTTCCAAAAGCACGCCATAAACTTGAGCAAATACAACTTAGGACAACTATCGAAAGGGTAGAATGATAAATGTTGATCATATTTTCAAAAATGATTAATTGAGTCATTACACTATTCCTACTAAGTACCATTTGTTTGCTACTTTATACTATACTTCTGTACCCTAGAGAACATAGTAAGAGTTCTCATCGTTGATTTGATTTTCGTGCAAAATAGCTCTGGATTTCATAGATGTGAACCCCTAGCATTCAAAGTTACCAGTTTTCACATCTGTTTTGGCTAGGCTAATCTTTATATTGTATTCAAATACAGTCTGTACTTATATTATATTTATGAAAGTCTTTTACTCCTATTTGATTAGTTGCTCTATTACTAACTAATGTCAAGTCTTTTGGATGGTTTCTTGGGTTGCAATTCATTTATTTTCTTTTTGTCACTTATTTTCAGCATCATTTGATTATCTTCCGCTTGATAGCCCCTTGCTTCTTGCTCGGGATAAAAGGTTTAGTTTACCTACGAGTGGATTGAAGCAGGTACCATCATGACCTGAGAAATCGGGGTCGTGAGAAGTTACTACTAAGGTAAAATAAAAAAAATAATTTGTGTTGAACTTCTAAAATGACACATATTTTGAGATGAATATTTTTATTAAGGTTAATGAGTATTTTGAGACAATTATTTAATTATAATGGTAGTATTTAAAAGAAAATAATATTTTTTTTTGGATTTTGCTAAATAGATAATTTTTTTGCAAAATCTATCATTAGTCTCTCTATCCCATTTTATGTGACAACATTTGACTTGGTACAATATTTAAGAAAAAAAAAAGAAAGACTTCTAAAACTTGTGGTCTAAAACAATCTTTAGATACTTGTGTGGTTAAATTATTTCATTAAGGCTAAAAGAGAAATTTTAAAGTAAAAATGTTTCTAGTTATATTAAGATGATATTCCTTTTGGGATGAATTAAAAAGAAAAAAGTATCATATAAAATGGGACAAAGGTGGTAGTATAATGAATGGCAAAGTAACATCGAGCCGAGGGAATAAGTAATCTCACGTTTAATTAAAGATTTTGAAGTTAAGAGTTAAAATATGAGTTTTTGAAGTTGAGATTTTTGAAATTCGAAGTTTTGTCTAACATGCATTTTACTCTAATTTTATTTTATTTTTGAAATTTTCCGAGTTAAAGTCTCAAAAACTGGCTCAGAACTAATGTAACCCAATTTTTGAATAACATCAGCATTTATGGCTAAATCAATATTGATTTTAATTAGCTTAATTTAATGTATAAAAATTCTTATACAAAGTGTATAAAAAAATAAACTCTTTAAAAGAAGACATGAAATCAATCTTGGGATTCACCCCACATTTTTAAAAGGTAGCCATCACACTTGCTCCTAGTCCCATTAACAAGGAATTCAGAAGTTGCCCTCTTTGTCTTTTTGGGCATCACTTTTGGATTAGTGACCCCATCACTTTTAAGGCTGTGCCTATACTCAACTGCCACTTGTTCAAATACTTCAACATCAAACATGTTTAACTTCAACTTTGGGTCCATAAAGTCCCTCACATATGCAAAGGCCAATTGGTCCCTTGGATTAAATCCTTCAAGTTCATTAAATAAGAGGCATGAGAATAAATTGGTTGCCACACTGTGTTTCCTCAAGATTATTGCACTATCTGGTACATCTGCAAGAACCATGGTAAAAGAATAACATAAACATAAAAGAAGGTTTTCCATTAAATAACACTAGTTTGGAATAAAGTAAGATACATACTGTAAAGATTTTAGCTTTAGACAAGAATCATGATTAAACCATGACTTTCTTTTTTATTTAATAATGGTAATATTTGGATTAGTTTGCATGCATCACCACTAATTTCACGACATAGCTTCCATCAACATGTATCAGGTAACTCTATTCACAAAGGATAGAACAAATGAAACTCAAGATCTTAATGTTTTTAATTTGTTTCTACGAAAATTTGAACCTGAGAAGTGAAAACTTCTGATTTTCAACTCACCTCATTTGTCAATATACCACATCCATGGCGCTAATAATTTTTCGTTGTACAATGATCAGAATTACACTTTTTTAGGAATACCCTTGAAGAAGCAATCTAAATATAAAATTCATGAAAACTTTTTGGAATAGTGAGTATAGGAAAGAGGAAAATTTTGCTAGAGGTTACGAGGTGGCCCTACCATAAACTATCTTCAAAGGAAAGAAAAGTAACAATAATCATTATATCTATTTAAAAAATCATTGATGTAGAGATTTTTCTCATAATGTGACAATCCATTGTACTTCACATATAATATACCTCAAACTTTTTTTTCTTTCTAGAAACTATTAGATGATAGAGCTTCCAACACTAAACATAAACCTTGTTTCTTAAAAGTGGATTAACTATTTGAATATGTGAAAGTGACTTTAATTAATAAAAATTATGGAGGTTCACCTAACATGACTATTTTATTTACTTTTGCTTTTTCTTGTTGGCGAGGAGGATCATCTCTTATTTAATGTTATATAACTCCAAGAATCACAAACAATTCATGCTTTCACAGACAACTCATGCTTTCACAAAAATATGTATCGTACAAATTTCCCACTTGTAATCCTCAATAAGGACATTCAGGACTTAGCTGGAACAAATAGTGCAAATTTGTACATCTTTACTAGCTCAGTTTCAATTTATATATTTGTACTTTATTAACACAATTTAAGAAAGAAAGAAATTTTAGATGATTATGAAAACATGTCATAAGGATAAATATGAAATTTGAAGTTGAATTGTTTCCAAACTAGAAAATTATCCTACTTTTATTACCTATAACAGTAACAACAGTGTAAATTTGCAAGAATTGGAGAATGTTGGTGTGTATGCAAGATTTGGAGTAGCTATCTCATGTGTATGCAACATTTGGAGTACTCTCACAAAGTGATGTTGCGAGAGGATAGAACGTATACAAATCTTATCTCTACCTCAGAGGTGAAGAAGTAGAGGTTGTGTTTGATAGATCCTTCACTCAATAAAAACAATTTAAAGTAGTCCAGAAAAAGAAGTAATGAAAGTGAAAGCAACATGTTACGAAAATCGAAGTATAAAAAGAAACATATAATAACAAAACTAAAGGACAAGAACCTACAAGATCAATACCTGAAGGGTAAGGCTTTTCTGGAGTCCATGGTTGCAAGCCATTATCACAATATGTTTCCATTTGTTTCTTCAATCCATCAACATCACACCATTTGTTCCATCTAGCAGTTGCCATGGCTTCTTCCATTGTATGGACATAAAAAGGATGTCTTGAAATAGCCATATCAACATCTTCCATAACAACAAGTGAGTGAATCAACAAGAATGGATCAACAACTAGCTGTATTTTGGCATCTATCCATATACTGTATTTCGAATTCGGGAATAGCCTATGAACCAAATATTTGGGAATAACTCCATTCATTGCTGAATTCTCGTATAAATGTTCTTTTTCAACCTTCACAATTCTCCACACTCCCACTGAATTCTTCGTCGATGATTTTGTTGAAATTAAGTTGTGATATTGAAGTCCCTTGAGTGTCACATCATCAACAAACATGAAAAAGCATACTGAGTAGGGTGTCTGTTTACCAAGTCCTTTTGGTTGCCTGATTTTGTCATGGTCATTGAATATTGCTGAAATAACCACTACCCCCTTGCAATTTTCCATGGCAATCCTGTCTGAAAACACGAATTAAAAGAAATCAGAATAACACCTCCAAGTTCTATACATTGCATGATGTATGGATTGATACATGTAACTAAGTTGGAGCTACATTCACCCTGAGATGGTTAGATAAACACTCTTTGTTGCAAAACTTTTTTGAATATTATATAGATTAAATAGAGATATTTTGATATATATATATATATATATATCGATTGTTGAACACCATACAAAAATCACCCATCCATTCTATAGAATATGAATACCCTTGACAAAAATGCTGGATCTGTGCCACTGATGGGAGTACCGTACATATTTATACTTCTTTCCCTAGTAATTTTTATAACGGTGATACTATTCCAGCCTAAACTTGCATATAGTCAGAATTTACACCTTCAACAGCCACAATCAGAATCCAGAAAAGTAAAAAAAAAATTTGGTTTCATAGATGAATTGTCCATATCAAAAATTGCAAATCTTGTCTAATTTAAATATACAGATCACGAACCAAAATTACTGATAGGGAAACGTTTGAAGAATCCACAAGGAACTTCAATTCCATCGTCACCACGACGATCCAAATAAGAAAATCTCTTCTTGACACTGAAATTCCCACCAAAACTATCAGCATTCCCCTGAATATACCTCAAGTTTCGCGAACCAAGAAACGTAGAATTCTCACTGAATTCATTCATTTCCTTCAAAGCATTCCAATAATCTAGCCAAAAAAAGAAAAGAACAAAACCCCATTATCTCAAATCATCAAAGAATGGAAGAGAATTTTATTTTATTTTTTAAATTTACCTGAGAAATAAACAGGGGAATTACAGGAGGAACGAAAAGTAGGGAGGGCATGTTTATGTTCTCCATAAGAAGAATTATAAAGAAAAAGAGGAGTTTGAATAGGATCATAAGGGGAATATCTAAAGAGACAATTGGTTGGAGAAATAAAAGAAGTGTAAAGAACTAAGAAGAGAGAGGTGAAGAGATAGATGACAGAGATGCAGAAAAGTTTTGAGTAACACAAGAGTGGTTTGGATGCCCGGATCCCCAGTTTACTTTTTCTTCCTAACAGAAAATCCATCTGATTCATCTATTGTTTTCATCGTATGCTATTAAAATTTTATATTTTGTTTTTTTCTCTAACCAATCCTTATCACATTTAATATTTGATGTGGACTTCTTCTCACAACCAATATATATGAATTAAATAAATAAAACAATCTTCAATCTCAAAGTGGTAGGAGGGTTTGACTACATGAAAACCTAATTAGAAAAGGGGGAAACAAAATTATCTATTACGTTAATTCTATTTTATCTTATTTATTATCGTTATAGAAATATATCGTGATCAAAGCATGTACCTTGTTTGGTAAATTTAATTATAAACTTATAAAAAGATAAATAATTCACTAATTTGATAAATTTTTTATTTATAAATGTCATATATATAGAGATTGTATCACGTTACATGTACATTAGAATTTTTTTTTAGCGACGTAGGGTAACTTTTGATTCAAATGAGGAAGTAGCAGTCTATCAAATAAGAAAGATTTAGGAGTTTTGTCCATGCTAGAAATCTTTATTTTATCACTTCTTTTCATATATTTTAAAAGTCAATATTATAAATACAATTAAATAATAATTAAAGAGAAAAATTAAATTTAATTATGAATTTACAAAAAGATAAATAATTCATTCGTTTTGATAATTTTTTTAGTTTTAAATGTCATATATATCAAAATTCTATCACTAATTAGAACTCATGATAAATTAGAATTTTTTTTAGAAACTGTATGCATTTTCTTGATTCAAATAAGCAAGAAGTAGAAATATATCAAATAAGAAAGATTTAGGCGTCTTTCCCTGTCTAGAAGTCTTTATTTTATCACTCCTTTTCTATATATTTTAAGAGTTCAAATTATATGCACCGTTAGTGGACCAAAATTTTCTGGCAACTTTAAAAATAATTACCATAATTGTTTCAAGTAATATTTATACCTTTTGAAAAGAATATAATTTAGAAAAATACTAAAACTAATTTGAATCCTAATTATACTATAATCCAAATTCCTTCCTAATTTTTAGATTTTTTCCTTTCTCAATTTGAATCCAAATTATACTTTATCTCTTTCTCGTAGGTATTGTATGGCAATACGAGGTTGAGATTCTTGTCTTTTCTTTTTATTTTTATTCCTTTTGTTTTTCTTAAATTATTATTCTGTTCATCTTTCATTTTATTTTAGAAAAACTTAATTTATAACATTTATACTTATAATAATAATAATTTTAATAAAATATGTAATCAAAATGAAGATTTGAAAGAGATGAAAGGTGCGGGGTTAATGCCCCGAGCCTATACCCTGGACGTTGCCGGCACCTGAAAACCATCTCTGGTCCCAAGCGAACCACTTGGCCTAGTTACTTACTCAGAAGACTCAATAATAGTGGAAAAGGCCGTAAAAACAACAAGCTAAACAAGAATGTTCTGCATAACTCAGTGTAAAAATTCATAAGCAATATTTGAATAAACTGGAACTACAATACTAACACATAGTCTATGCAACCTCTACTAAAGCTGTCTGAAAGGACTACTGGGACAGGTTCCAAGTAGCTAGAACTAAAAATAAATGCGGTAATGAAACATAGATAATTCAAGAGCCTCGGGCTAAAAAGAGGCCTCACCAAAAAGACTGGAAGCTGTCAGGTTCTCAACAAAGCGGCTGCCGAGGAATTGTATCACCTGCGTCTGCATCACAAAATGATACAAATCCTAAGGTCTTCAGTACGTGGCATGTACGATATGTAAGATGGCCAAAACAGTAACTCAGAATAACATAATATTTCTTAAAAGACATAAACATATCTCATAATGAAGTAACAATGATAATAAATACTTAGTATGCTGATTTTAACATACTGCAAACTGGTAAGTAAAATATATCTTTTAACTTGGGGAGTTTCTCTAATAGACAACCACCACTATGAGCTTTGTGGTGATACAGTGCCTTGCCATGCTGCCAGAGCCATCCTGTACTTTGCCGATGTAGGATGAAGAACTCGGGGAGTAGATCCATCCCAAAACTGGATCATCTCAGTGGCTAAAGAGAAATGTACCGTGGTACAATCTTATCCTTTGCTGGCTACATAGTTTATGAGTTCGAGTAATTATGCTATCATCACCCATATCGGTGCTCAGTACTACACCCCAAAATGATCTTTATATAGTTAATACTTAAGGATTATGAATTCTTGAAATCTGCTTTCTCGGGGACTTAGCCCAACTTATTACTTAGCTTTCTCATCTGAGTTCTTTAACTTGACTTACAACTAATATCAACTCAAGTGATTCAAAAACATGCTGGATTACTTGGCTAATATGCAAGAACCAACTCGTAAAATGTACTTCTTGAACTTAGCTCAAAAGGTACTCATACTAAGCTTTCTTTTCTTGAAATAACAGCAAGATTTCCAAGAAACCTCAACAACAATGAATCTTGTTCATATATGGATATAAATTTGATACAATACTTTAATTGAATAATATAGAAACCAAGAATCATAATATTCATCAAGAGTCTATATGTACCATGGAAATTACCATACTTCACAAAAATCACATGGATTTAATCTCAACTAGTACTTGAAAGTTCATGGGTGAAAACTAATTTTTATTTTTAAGGATATTCTCAAAAATAATAGTTTTAGGGTGACCTCACATACCTGGGAAAGAATTCTTGAAGAATTGGAAAGAATCCTAAGCCCTACTATCGTTCTTGAATTTCTTATGCGTGAGTTCTTGTGAGGATTTTTTTGTATTGAATGAATGAAAGTGTAAAAAATGTATTTTTGGACTTTAATACAACTTAAAACTGCCTAATTTATGATTATGGGGTATGGAAAGGTCGAAACTACCCCTTCCTATTAAAAGACGAAAAGCAGTGTGCAAAAATGCACTAGTGCGTATCGTATACTAGTGTAATTAGACTGGTTTTCGTAAATTGTCAGATTTCATCGAATTTCAGAAAAAATCCAAAGTGTGGTTTCGCATCCCTAGCGCGTCGTAGAAGGGACTCGGAAACCTCACTATTTTATGATTTTTTTAGAAAAATTTAATTTGATTCGGTCGTGTGAAAGTCTAGTCAAGATCATTTTTCGACTTGCAAATGGAACATGGGAAGACATGTTACGCGCAAGGTCAATTCTAGGGGTGTTTTCGTCTTTTCATCGGATGTTACAATATCTTCCCCTTGGGATCATTCATCCTCGAATGATAGCGATACGAACAAAACTAGCTCAAATCACAAGATTTTAAGACTTATTAAACATAAATCTTGTATCGGCCTTCATATCTTTCTCTGACTCTCATGTAGCTTCCTCCATGAGTTTGTTCCTCCACAAAACCTTCACCGAAACAATCTCCTTGGTCCTCAATTTACGAACTTGACGGTCTAATATCTGCACTAGGATCTCTTCATAAGAAAAATTGTTCTTAGTTCCAACACTTTCAACCGGGACAACTAGAGAGGGATCTCCCAAGCATTTCTTAAGCATGGAAATATAAAATACCAGATGTATAACACTTAATTCTACTGGTAACTCTAACCCTTAAGCAATGCTACCCACTCTTCTAAGGATCTTGTAAGGCCCAATATAACGTGCGCTGAGTTTCCCCTTTATTCTCGAATCTCATAACTCCCTTCATTGGAGACACCTTCAAGTACACCCAATCGCCTACCTCAAACTCCAAGTCTCTTCTTCTAATATCTGTTTAACTGAGCTGTCTTGAGCCTCTCCTGGATGACCTTCACCTTTTCCATAGCCTGAAAGACTAGATCAGGTCCTATCAATCCTGCCTCACCAACTTCAAACCACCTTATGGATGATCTACACCTTCTCCCATAAAGGGTCTCATACGGTGGCATTTTGTATGCTGGCTTGAAAACTATTGTTGTAAGAGAACTTGATCAAGGGTAAATGATCATCACAATTACCTTTAAAGTCTATGATGCGTACCCTCAACATATCTTCCAAGGTCTGTATAGTTTTCTCTGCTTGCCCGTCTGTCTGTGGATGGAAAGCTATGCTAAGATTCACCTTCATACCAAGCCCCTTCTAAAAGGACTTCCAAAATTATGTTGTAAACTGAGCTCCTCTGTCTGAAATAATGGATATAGAGACCCCGTGTATCCTAACAATCTCCTTAAGATAGAGTCTGACATAATCCTCAGCTGTATCAGTCGTCTTGATAGGTATAAAGTGAGTTGACTTGGTCATTCTATCTACTATGACCCATATCGAATCATGCTGTCTATAGGATCGAGGTTAGCCTGTTATGAAGTCCATATTAATTATCTTCCATTTCCATTCCAGAATCTCTATGTTCTAGGCTACACCACAAGGTCTCTGGTGCTCAAACTTAACTTGCTGGTAATTTGGGCATCTAGACACGAACTCTGCAATGTCCTTCTTCATACCACCCCACCAATAAACCTCTCGCAAATATCTATACATCTTTGTTGCACCAGGGTGGATAGAGTATCTGGCATTATGAGCCTTAGTCAATATCTTATCTCTAATGTCGTCAACACTTGGTACACACAATCTACCTTGGTATCTCAAGACACCATCTCCTCCTTTTGAGAACACTAATACTTTCTGCTTTTGAACATAAACTTTCGATTGGAGAAGGATGGGATCCCTGTCTTGTTTTTCTTTCACTTCTACCACCAAGGATGACTCTGACCCATTCCTGACAATGGCCCCACCTTTGTCAGAATCTTCAATTTGCACCCCTAAACGGGCTAGTCTGTGAACATTCTTAGCTAACTCTTTCTTTTCATCCTCCACATGAGTTGTGCTCCCCATGGTCACCGTGCTAAGAGAATCAACAACCACATTAGCTTTACCTAGATGATAGATGATACTCATATCATAGTCTTTCAGTAGCTCCAACCATCTCCTCTGTCTCAAATTTAGCTCCTTCTGGCCAAATACTTACTGCAAGCTCTTGTGGTCAGTGAATACATCCACGTGCCCACTGTATAAATGGTGTCTCCAGATCTTCATAGCAAACACCACCGCAACAAGCTCAAGATCATGAGTTGCGTAATTCTTTTCATGAATCTTGAGCTGTCTAGAGGCAAAAGTTATCATCTTGCTTCTCTGCATTAGTACATAGCCCAAGCCAACTCTGGAAGCATCACAATATACCAAGAAATGATCAACTCCCTCTGGTAGGGATATGACTGGGGTTGTCGTCAGTCTAGTCTTCAACTCCTGGAAACTTTTCTCACAAGGTTTTGACCGTTCGAACTTAGTTTGCTTCTGATTTAGCTTAGTCAAGGGTGTTGAGATAGAGGAAAACCCCTCTACAAACCATCTATAGTAATATGCCAAGCCCAAGAAACTCTTTATATCTATGGGAGTTGTGGGCCTTGGCCAATTCTTTACTGCCTCAATCTTTTGGGAATCAACCCGGATATCCTCACTAGACACAATATGCCCCAGAAACGCCACTGATACCAACTAGAACTCACACTTAGAGACTTTAGCATATAGTTGCTAATCCTTAAGGGTTTGAAGGATAATTCTAAGATGGTTTGCATGTTCCTCCTTGTTATGGGAGTAGACCAAGATATCATATTTGAACATAATAACAAACATATATCTAGGTACGGCCTCAACACCCCGTTCATAAGATCCATGAAAGCTACTGGTGCATTCGTCAGCCAAAAGGACATGACCAAAAACTCATAGTGACCATAGCGGGTTCTGAAAGCTATCTTAGGAATCTCTCTCTCTCTCTCTCTCTCTCTCTCTCTCTCTCTAACTCTAACATTAAGTTGATGATACCTAGATCTGAGGTCTATCTTGGAAAAATAGGTAGCACCCTGAAGTTGGTCGAATAAGTTATAAATTCAGGGAAGAGGATACTTGTTCTTAATGGAGACCTTGTTCAACTGAAGGTAATCTATGCACATCCGTAGAGAACCGTCCTTCTTATGCACGAAAAAGACTAGAGCACCCCAAGGTAAGACGCTAGGTCTAATGAAACCCTTATCTAAGAGATCTTTGAGCTGCAACTTTAACTTTTTTAGCTCCGAAGGAGCTATACTATATGGAGAGATGGATATAGGTTGAGTATCTGGAAGAGTATCTATCCCAAAGTCTATCTCCCTATCAGGAGGGACTATGGGAAGATCCTCAGGAAAGACTTCCGGGAGTTCATTCACAATGGGGACAGACTGAAGAAGTGGTGCCTCGGCAAGAGAATCCTTAATCTAACTAGGTGGTTTATACACCCTATGGAAATTAAGTTTCTAGCTTTGAGATATAAGACAAACTGACCCTTAGGGAAATTGAGCTACCCCTCTACTTTAAGACTGGTTCATTGGGAAACTAAAATTTGACTAGTATGGTTCTGCAATCTATGGAGGCATACCCAGCATGAAGCCAATCCATGCCTAGGATGACATCAAACTCTACCATGTCTAACTCTATAAAATAAGCTATAATAGTCTTATGATAAACAAAGACTGGATACCCCCTATAGATTCTTTAGGCTAAGATACAATTCTAGATTGACCCGCAACTTCACAGCTACATATCGGGTTACAAAAGACAATGTAACTCATGGGTCTAATAATGCATAGACATCATAAGTAAAGATTTTGAGCATATCTGTAACCACATTTGGTGAGTTCTCCTGCTCCTATCTGGTGCCTATGGCATACAAGCGGTTTGTGCCCCCGCTTGTCCTTACTGTAGTACCCCTGTGAGGTGGCTTACCCTACAGTGTTGAAGAGACTGTCTATGAGCTGATATCTCTCGTAGTCTGTTTTTGCATAGGGAAATCCTTCAAGAAGGGCCCCACCTGACCACATTTGAAACAACCATTTGTACCCATAAGACACTCTTCGGGATGAGGCCTACCACACTTACCGCAAGTAGGATGACGGTTTGATCCTTGAGCTATGCACTGGCTGCCCGAGAACCTATGGTGATATGATCCCTGCTTATTTCTGACTCTTGGTGCAGGTGCACTAGCGGATAAAGGTGTGGGTCCGACTGTCTTAGGCTGAAAAGATGAGTGATTTCCACCTCTAGTCCCTCTCTTTCTTGTCTCCTGGCTTGATGTCTTAGCCCTCTTGCTCCTAAACTCCTCCCTATCCTGCATCTTCTCCTCCTCTAGCTACTGTACTTATGTCATCAAGTAGTCTACATCCATATCCCCAATTAGCATCGCATTCCTGCCCCCCTTCTTAGTCATTCGAGAGAGCACGGACACGAAAAGATCCATCCTAGTGAACATATCTGCCACCATAGCTGGAGCGTAATGGGACAACTGAGTAAACTTGAGTTTTACTCCCTTACACTCATATTCTCCTGCTTTAGATTCAGAAATTCCCTTACCTTAGCGTGCCTCATCTCTCTGGGAATACTGTCCCAAAAAGGCCTCCTCAAACACCGCCCAACTAACAGCTGGCACCCCAACTGCCCTGCTCCCTTTCCACTGATTGAACCAGAGTCTAGCTACCCCCTTGAGCTGGTAGGTAGCTAACTCAACCCGCTCAACATCACATATCCGCATAGCCTGAAACACCTTCTGGAGCTCCTCAAGTAAATTCTCAAGATCCTCCTTCATATTGGACCCCATGAATTTTGGTGGGTTCATCCCAGGATCCTCCTTCACATTGGACCCCATGAATTCTAGTGGGTTCATCCTCATAAACTTTTGAACCCTTGCGGTATCTGACCCATTATTTATGCCATCTCCCTAGCTCCTCCCTATGTAGTGACCACCTGAGCCAAAGTCTGGATAGCCCGACGAAACTCAGTGTTGGAGATGTTCGCTTGTTGTGGCTGCTCCATAGGCACAACTGGACCCCTAGCTTCCTTAGGAATTCGACCAGGCCTATACCCGAAAGAGGGAAACCCTCTCTTTGCTTGCCATTACGTAAAGGAGAAGGGCCGGTGGGGGGCATTTGGGAAAGTCAGGCCAATTGATTTATCCCCCTATTCAACTACCCAAACAAGACGGTGTTTGAAATAACCATTGTTTGCTATTCAATCGTGGTTTGCATTTCTCCTGGCTGAGTGTCCTCTGCCCTTTATTGGTCCGTTAGCTCTGCGAGGAGACATGATCTAAAAAACACAGCGTGAAACCATGAGTTAGAAGGGACTTCACAGAGAGATACTTTGAAGCATGAGACAAGGAATAACAAGTAATGATGATACTTCCTACTATCGTGTAGCCTCCTTATTATAGATGTGGCGCGCTTCAAACCCATAATACGGACTCTACTAGACATGATTCCATAGACTCCCCAGGACTCTTGAACTCTATGCTCTGATACCAAGTTTGTCACGCTCCGAGCCTATACCCTGGACGTGGCCAGCACCCGAAAACCATCTGTAGTCCCAAGTGAACCACTTGGCCTAGCTACTTACTCAGCGGAAGACTCAAAAATAGTTGAAAAGGCCATAAAAGCAACAAGCTAAACAAGAATGTTCTGCATAACTGAGTGTAAAAGTTCATAAGCAATATCTGAATAAACTGGAACTAAAATACTGACACATAGTCTATGCAACCTCTACTAAAGCTGTCTGAAAATAAATGCGATAATGAAACATAGATAATTCAAGAGCCTCGGGCTGAGAAGAGGCCTCACCAAAAGACTAGAAGCTGTCAGGTTCTCAACGAAGCGACTGATGAGGAACACTATCACCTGCGTCTACATCATAAAACGATGCAGGTCCTAAGGATGTCAGTATGTAGTATGTATATGTAAGATGGCCAAAACAGTAACTCAGAATAACATAATATTTCTTTAAAGACATAAATAACATATCTCATAATGAAGTAACAATGATAATACATACTTAGTATGCTGAAATTAACATGCTGATAACTGGTAAGTAAAATATATCTTTTAACTTGGGGGAGTTTCTCTAACCGACAACCATCGCTATGAGCTTCGTGGTGATACTGCGTCTTGCCCACACTACCCAGAGCCATCCTGTACTTTGCTGGGGTAGGGGACGAAGAACTAGGGGAGTGGAACCATCCCAAAACTGGGCCATCTCGGTGGCTATAGAGGAATGTACCATGGTACAATCCTACCCTATGTTAGCTACATAATTTATGAGTTCAAGTAATTAATTCTACCATCACCCATATCGGTGCTCAATACTACTCCCAAAAATGATCTTTATATAGCTCATACTTCAATATTATGAATTCTTGAAATCTGGTTTCTCGGGGACTTAGCCCAACTTACACTTAGCTTTCTCATCTGAGTTCTTTAACTTGACTTACAACTAATATCAACTCAAATGATTCAAAAACATGGTAAATTACTTGGCTAATATGCAAGAACCAACTCGTAAAATGTATTTCTTGAACTTAGCTCAAATGGTACTCATACTAGTCTTTCTTTTCTTGAAATAGTAACAAGATTTCCAAGAAACCTTGACAACAATGAATCTTGTTGATATATAAGTATAAATTTGATAGCAATACTTTAATTGAATAATATAGAAACCAAGAATCATAATATTCATCAAGAATTTATACGTACCATGGAAATTACCATACTTCACAAAAATCGCATGGATTTAATTTCAACTAGTACTTCAAAGTTCATGGGTGAATAATAATTTCTATTTTAAAAGATATTCTAAAAAATAATAGTTTTAGGGTGGTCTTACATACCTGGGAAAGAATTCTTGAAGAATTGGAAAGAATTCCTAAGCCCTACTATCGTTCTTGAATTTCTTGCGCGTGAGTTCTTGAGAGGGTTTTCTTGTTTTGAAAGAATGAAAGTATAAAAATACATTTTTGGACTTTAATACGACTTAAAACCATATAATTTAGGATTAAGACGAAAACCAGTGCAAAAATGCACTAGTGCGCGTCTCGCACTAGTGTAATTAGATTGGTTTTCGAAAATTGTTAGATTTCGTTGAATTTAGAAAAGAAACCCAAAGTGTAGTTTCGCGTCCCTAGCGTGTCGCGAAAGGGGCGTGGAAACCTCACTATTTTATGATTTTTTTGAAAAACTTTAATTTGACTCAGTCGCGTTAAAGTCGAGTCGAGATCATTTTTCAACTCGATTTTTTGCACTGATCGCAAATATGGTCTCGGATTTGCAAATGGAGCATAAGAAGACACGTTACACGCAAGATCCAATTCTAGGAATATTTTCATCTTTCACCGGATGTTACATGGGGAGAAGCACAAGAGTGGGTTGAACGCCCTGATCCCCATTTTACCTTTTCTTCTAACAGAAAATCCATATGATTGATCTATTGTTTTCATCGTATGTTATTAAAATTTTATTTTGTATTTTTCTCTAACCAATTGTTATATCATTTAATATTTGATGAAGACTTCTTCTCACAACCAATATATATGAATCAAATAAATAAAATAATCATCAATCTCAAAGTGGTAGGAGAGTTTGGCTTCATGAAAACCTAATTAGAAAAGGGGAACAAAATTTATCTCACATATCATGTTTACGTTAATTCTATTTTATTTTATTTATCATCATTTCTAGCAATATATAATAATATTAATCTTGCTGTATGCGTATTGTGCGTGATCAAAGCGTATACGTAAATTTAATTATAAACTTATAAAAAGA
Organism: Solanum medicagineum; assembly: GCA_026153255.1. Lineage (NCBI taxonomy): Eukaryota > Viridiplantae > Streptophyta > Magnoliopsida > Solanales > Solanaceae > Solanum > Solanum medicagineum. The sequence goes on from JAPFFP010000103.1 coordinate 4,979,359, forward strand.
TAAATAATTCACTAATTTGATAAATTTTTTATTTATAAACGTCTTATATATAGAGATTCTATCACTAATTAGAATCCACTATACATTAATTATTGTAGGGTATTTTCTTGATTCAAATAAGGAAGAAGTAGAAGTCAATCAAACAAGGAAGATTTAGGAGTCTTTTCCATGTCAAGATTCTTTATTTTATCACTTGTTTTCATATTTTAAAAGTTAATATTATAAATATAATTAAATAATAATTTAAAGTGAAAAATTATATTTATTTATGAACTTATAAAAAGACTAGTCTGTTATACACACTTTGCGGGTGATCAATGCGTGTACCACATTTGGTAAACAAACATTACAGAGAAAAAGTAAATTTAATAATAAACTTATGAAAAATAAATAATTCACTACCAAAGTAATTTTGATAAATTATTTAGTAATAAAGGTCCTATATATCATGGTAAATTAGGAAGAAGTAGATGTCTATTAAATAAGGATGATTTAGAAGTCTTTCCATGACAAGAAGTCCTTATTTTATCTTTTACTTCTATATACTTTAAAAGTCTATATTATAAATATAATTAAATAAGAATTCTATAAAATAGTGAAAAATGATTTTGTATAAAGAGCATTCTTTTAATTAAGGGCACGCGTGTACAAAGTCTATAAAAATAAATAAATCATTACGGGTGTAACTTATATCACATAACTATAGATAATTACATAAATATTATTATCTCATATCATCAAATTTATAATGATGGCATTTTTCTATTCTTATTACATGATGCAAATCATCTTCATATTACTTGACAATAACAGTAGACAAAATAATTGAATGTACTTTTGATTCTATATATGCCTTTTTTTTCTCATCCAGTGTTTGATATCTGCATTAGAGCTCTGATTATATTTGAATTGTACACTGTAGGACTCATTTAGGAGTAGAGCTCCCAACATGATTTTCTCCGTATTCAGGGCTCGAACCCGATGTTTCTATTTAACAATGGAGCAGTGTCACCATTTCACCACAAACCATGTTGATAATTCTATGTTTTTCTAATGTTCAAGGGAAATAATATCTTAATTTATCATAAATTTCCTATGTACCTTAATATGAATTATATTTAATACGTTCATATTTTCTATTACAATATAATATATACTTTGAATAATAATTTATATCCTTTGAGTAATAGCTGTGATCTTTAATGAAATATACACTAGGAACTTTTCTCTCTCTTCAGCATATTGTAAACAACGACGCAACTAGTTGTTCTACTCCGGTGATGCAACTGGTTGTTCTTCTGGAAATTGTTTTCGAGTGAACCTTGTTGTCAGCGAACACCGGTGAAACTACTGATCCTCGGCGAGCCAGAATTTTCGGTCAAAAATAAGTAAACCTAAGTTCAGGCAAACCTAGTCTTGACCCATTTGTTCAGGCGATAAATTCCGGCGAGATTCAAAACCTCTTTGGTTCCTGTGAGATATTCCATTTTCGGTAAAAATTAGTTTTCCTGCAACATTCAAAATTTTTTGGACTAGAATTCCAGGTGATATCTTCCAAATCCCTTGTTATTTTTACTTTATTCTATCCTTTTTCTTGCCTTATAGATTTTGCCAGTTTCTTATTCGCTGCAATTAGACTCTTCTCTGTTTACTTTATTCTGTCCTTTTACTTGCCATATAGACTTTTCTTAATTGCAATATTGAGTATATTAATTTATACTAGGCTGTGGTGTAGGAGTGGCCACTAAAAAAGTTTCTATTGATTGTACTTCAATAGGGACTTCTTGTTTCTTTGTTTTTGGTCCACACCCATTTCAAAAGATTCAACTGTTTGTTGCAAACTTAGTATTTTCTACTTGAATTTATTCTTGAATTTACTCTCAACTTTTCTACTTGTTCGTGTGTAATTGAATTGAATTTCATTTTCTTTACGGATTTGTTGCAAGTTGCCTAATTATTGTTGAATTGTTTTTGTTGTTTTGAGCTTCATTATTGATTATTGAATATTATATAGTATTCCTAGCGTATATTTTGTAATTTGTATCTTTTACATATTGCTGAATATTTTACTTACCATAATGAGTGTCTTTTACTTGTTTTTCATATTGTGAGTAGTAAGTAGTATACCGTATATTTCCCTATGTTGTTTGTTGGTTTGTATAGTTTTTCACAAGATTTTTTCCTGATCTTCGTACGTTAGTATTCTATTACTTCTTAAGTTTAGTGGCGTCAGAATCTGATGATAGACTAGGGTCATGTCGTCAGTTGGGATTGGGGTTGTGGGTAAGGGGTAGGGATAGTGAGAGGGGCACAGGCTTATATAAGGTAAGGATAACGTCGTGGAAAATAGGATCACTAATAGGGAAATTCATAGAGCTAGTAAAATGTCTTAAGAGGAGACATATTAATATAGTGTGTGTTCAGGAGACTAAATGGGTAGGTACTAAAGCTCAAGACATGGATGGGTTTAAGCTGTAGTACTCGGGTAGTTCTAGGGATAGAAATGGTGTAGGTATCCTAGTAGACGAGGACCTTAGGGATTATGTGGTTGAGGTTAGGAGGGTTAATGATAGGTTGATGTTTAACAAACTCATGATTGGTAAGCATGTAGTGAACGTAGTTAGTGAGTATGTGTCCAAAGTTGGCCTGGATGAGGTAGTCAAAAAGGCTTTTCTGGGAAGATATAGATGAGATTGTGCAACAAATACCAGAGACATAAAAAATCTTCATTGGGGGTGACTTTAAGGGGCATATCGGGGCAACCACTAGCGGGTTTGAAGATTTCCATGGAGGCTTTGATTTTGGGGAGAGGAATGGAGGCGAGACATCTCTCTTGGATTTTGCCAAAGCCTTTGATTTAGTTATTGCTAACTCATATTTCCCAAAAAGGGAATACCACTTGATTACATTCCGTAGTATGGTAGTTAAGACTCAGATAGATTAGCTACTTCTCCAAAAGGGTGATAGAAGTCTATGTAAGAATTGCAAGGTTATTTCAAGTAAAAATATTTCCACTCAACATAGGCTTCTAGTGATAGATTTAGAGATAAAGAGAGAAAAGAAGAAGAAGGTTAGTTATGCCCAACTGAGGATTAGATGGGGATGCCTTACTCCTGCCCTTTCTCGAGAGATAGAAGAAAAGTTGAGAAAATTAGAGGCTTGGAGTAGTAGTGGAAATATGAATAATATGTGGGACACTACTGCTGGTTGCATTAAAAAGGTAGCTACCAAGGTACTAGGAGTTTCAAGAGAGACCTTTGGTAGATGTTAGGGAGATTGGTGGTGGAATGATGAAGTTCAGGGCAAAGTGAAAGATAAGAAGGTTGCTTACACGAAGTGGTTGGAGTGTAGGGATGTAGATGAAAAGTGAAGGCTCAAGGAGATATATAAGATGGCTAGGTCAGAAGCAAAGATGGCGATGATGAATGCTAAGACAACAACGTTTGAGCGCCTATATGACCAGCTAAGTGATAAAGGCGGGGACAAAAAATTATATAGGCTCACTAAAGAGAGAAAGGAAAGCTCGCGACTTGGACCAAGTGAAGTACATCAAAGATGACGAGGGCGAGGTATTGGTGGATGGCACTTCCATTAAACTAAGGTGGCAAGCTTACTTTCATAAACTCTTAAATGAAAAAAGAGATAGAGATATTGTGTTGGGTAAGTTGCACATTCCGAAAGTCATCGTGATTTTGGTTATTGCAGGCGGTTCAGAGTTGAGAAGGTTAGAAGGGCTAGTAGTAGGATTAAGAGAGGGAGGGCGATCTAACCCGATGAGATTCCAATACATTTTTGGAAGAACATGGTCAAGGATGGAATAGAGTGGATTACTAAACTGTTCAATGCTAGTATGAAGACTGCCAGCAAGCTGGATGAACGGAGGAGGAGTACAATGGTTCCATTGTATAAGAACAAGGGAGACTGTATCAATTATAGGGGTATCAAGTTGTTATGTCACACTATTAAGGTCTGGAAGAGAGTGGTGGAGATGAGGGTGAGAAGAGCAGTGTCTATTTAGAAGAATCAATTTGGATTCATGCCGGGGTAGTCGACTATGGAACTAATTTATCTTGTTCGGAGATTAGTGCAGAAATATAAGGAAAGAAAGAAGGACCTTCATATGGTGTTCATTGATCTCGAGAAGGCCTATGACAAAGTTCTAAGGGATGTCCTATGGAGGTGTCTAGAGGTGAAAGGTGTCCTAATGGCATATATCAAGGCGATTAAGGACATGTACGACAGAGCCAAAATTGAGTAAGAACGGTGGGAGGAGACTCAAAATATTTTCCTTTTGAGATAGGACTCCATCAAGAATCTATGTTGAGTCCTTTTCTGTTTACCTTGGTGACGGATGAGTTGACACAATCTATCCAAGAGGAGGTTCCATGGTGTATGCTATTTGCAGATGACATAATACTGATTGATGAGACTCAGACTAAAGTTAATGATTGTTGGAGGCCTGGAGACACGCCTTAGAGTCCAAAGGATTCAAACTGAAAAGGACCAAAATAGAATACTTGGAGTGCAAATTCAGTGTTGCAAGGGATGAAATAGACATTGAGGTAAAGCTTGCTACTCAACCCATCCCCAAGAGGGAAAACTTTAAGTATCTAGGGTCCATCATCTAGAGTAGTGGCGATATTGACGATGATATCACACATTGTATTGGGGCAGCATGGACTAAATGGAGGCTTGTCTCTGGAGTATTGTGTGACAAAAAGATACCACCTAAACTCAAAGGTAAGTTTTACAGAATAGTGGTTAGACCATCTTCGCTCTATGGGGTGGAGTGTTGGCATATAAAAAATGCACATGTTCAAAAGATGCATGTCGTAGAGATAAGAATTTTGAGATGGATGTATGGCCACACTAGGAGTGATAAGATTAGGAATGAGACCATTCAGGAGAAGCTAGAGGTGGCCCCTGTGGCAGATAAGATGAAGGAAGCAAGACTTCAATGGTTTGGACATGTGCAGAGAAAAGAGTACCGATGCTCCTATTAGGATGTGTGAGGGGTTGGTTTGGGAGTTACCCGGAGGGGTAGAGGTAGACCAAAGAAGTACTGGGGGGAGGTGATCAGACAAGATATGGTAAAACTTGATCTCACTGAGGACATGATCTTAGATAGAAAGTGGCGAAGGTCGCGAATTTGAGTAGCAGGCTAATTGGTTGGTAGGGTTAGGTGGATGTCTGGCCTTGGGGTATAGTAGGGTAGCAGGAGTAGTCATATTTTATATTTTATGTTGCCATTATCTGTCGTATATGTGTTAATATTATCGTATTTACATGTTGTCATGTGTTTTTCTTTATTAGTCGCTCTTTCAGTTCCCTTTCCTTTCCTTTTGTGATATCTAGATTATTCTGATTATGGGTTTTTGAGACTAGTGTTTCCAGGAAACAACCTCTCTACTTCCATGAGGTAGTGGAAAGGTCTTCGTACATTTTACCCTCCCTAGACCCTATTTGTAGGATTACGCTGGGTATATTATTGTTGTTGTTGTTGTTGTTGAGTAGTAGCTGTAGAGTCGTATTCTAAAAGCTCCTCCAATCTTTAAATAAACACATATATTACTTCAATGCAAGCATATGCATATAAATTATCAACCAACATGTATATAAATTACGATTAACTTGATGATATTAATATTATTAAAGAGAGAAAAATATTATTAGCTCTAAATTCTTCAGTGTATAAGGGTGTTGCTTTGACATGAATATAAATTTTCTCCTTATGTAGATAATATTTTGTTTAAGTGTTATTGTCCAATTGGAATTAGTATTGGACTGTAAATGTTTATGTGTTGTGTTAGTTTGTTTTAATCCTAAATAGTTTAATTATTAAAAGAAAAATTTAATCTTTTTTTAACATATTTTTTGGAGGTTTTTTATTCTTTTTGGGTAATTAGACGTTTTTCTAATTATTTGTTTTGGGACGTCCTTTTTGGACTTTTTGCTTTTTTTTATTTTAAAAAACTTCTTTTAATTATTATTACAATGTAATTAAGCAGGCTTAACAAAAACATCATAATCATTCAATTGATGAATTATCCATAAAACTTGGGCACAACATAGTCCAATGGCTACATACTAAGCTTCAGTGGTAGAGATAGACACACAATTTTGCTTCTTGCTATTCCAGGAGACTAGGGAGTTTCCAAGGAATTGACAAGACCCATTGGTGCTTTTGCAATCCACTTTATCACCTGCATAGTCTGCATTTGAAAATCCACGAAGATTAAGTGAAGGGGATCTTTCTACCATAGCCCAAAATAGATTGTGCCGACCAAATATTAAATTATTCTTTTAAGAGTAGTTAAATGAGACTCCTTAGAAGCAGATTGGAATCTAGCACATTTATACACACTAAATATAATTTTAGGACAACCGGTAGTGAGATAAAGTAAAGACCCAATCATACCTCTATACTTGGATTCATCAACACTTTTACCATTAGGATCAAGATCCAAATTGCAAGAGGGACTCATGGGAGTGCTAATGGACTTAGCATTTTTCATACCAAATTTTTGCACAAGTTCCAAAACATACTTAATTTGATAGATGAATATCCCTTGATCAGTTTGAGAAATTTGAAGTCCCAAAAAGAAAGTTAGCTCAACCATCATACTCAGTTCGAATTCGCTTTGCATAAGATTGGCAAAGTCCTTGCACATATCAAGGTTAGTACTTCCAAAAATAATATCATCAAAAAAAATTTGAATAAGAATACTGTCAGAGAAAGATTTTTTGATAAACAAAGTGGTGTCAATGCTTCCTCGTGAAAAACCACGAGATAAAAGAAATTTGCTTAAGCGCTCATACCAAGCTCTGGGAGCTTGTTTGAGTCCATAATGAGCTTTTGACTATTTAAACACATGGTAAGGGAAATCTGGGTTTTCAAATTCTGGAGGCTATTTTACAAAAACCTTTTCTTTAATAAATCCATTTAAAAAGGCGCTTTTAACGTCCCATTGAAAAAGCTTAAAACTCTTAAAAGCAGCATAAGCAAGAAGAATGCGAATAGACTCTAACCTTGCTACAGGAGCAAAAGTCTTATCGTATTCGACACCTTTTTGTTGAGAGTAACCTTAAGCTAGGAGTCTTGCTTTATTTTTAGTTACTTCTCCAGCCTCATTTAGTTTGTTTCTAAATACTCATTTTGTCCCAATGATAGAGACACTTTTAGGTTTGGGAACTAAGGTCCACAACTAATTTTTTTGAAATTGATCCAGCTCTTCTTTCATTGCATTTACTCAATCATTGTCTTTCAGAGCTTCTTCGACCTTCTTTGGTTCAAGTTGAGATGTAAGAGCAATGTTGGCATTTCTTTTGGTGGATACCCTTGTTCTCATTCCATAATTGGCATCACCAATGATAAACTTTTTGGGGTAGTCAGGCTCACTTCTCCATTCATTAGGAACAGATTCTACTACTAGTTGACTTTCTTCGACAGAAGTCAACTGATCTTTGTCTGCAACTACTTTTGAAGTTGTCAAATTGCTGTTAGTAGTATCTTCATCATCAGAACTGCATCTTATCTCAGGGATAGGGATAGCTTAATCGAAAATAACATGTATGGACTCTTCTACAAAGGAAGTGTGCTTGTTAAAAATTCGATATGCTCTACTAATATTAGAGCAACCAAGAAAGATACCTTCATTGCTGCGAGGGTCAAATTTACTAGATTATCCTTACCATTGTTGTGAACAAAACATTTGCAGCCAAATGGATGAAAGTAACTGATGTTTTGTTTCTTCTAATTCCATAGTTCATGTCACGCCCCAAGTCCCGTTAGGGCGGACCGGCACCCGTTGCCGATAAGGCTCGGGAGAACCAACCTGTAACTATGCTTTTTCTATACCTATTATAACACTTTTAACATGACTTAAAGAAGATATACAGTGATAACAAGCCAAAATAAAATGCATATGACTAGGCCGTTGGGGCCAGGCTGTCTAAAGTACGAGACATGACTATACTTTAATTTACATAGTCTACAAAGCCTCTAAATAATAGGAAGTATCAAA
>JAPFFP010000103.1:4987482-4998416 GCA_026153255.1 Solanum medicagineum
TTGTGTAGAGGCCGGTGGGCACGTGTGGGGGTGGCCAGGATAGTGTGTGATGTGGCTGTGTGTATATATGATACTCTGTTAGGCGGCAGGACTGCAGCGGTGACCTTGTCGGGCCGCATTAGTGTATATATATGTAAATATGTGTTGCTTGTCATCTTTGGTGGCTGCTGCAGGTGTGGATAGGGTATAAAAAACAGAGGAAACTCTGCCAAAATTTCGGTAGAATTCTTAGACTCTATTGTGGGGCTTTGTAGTTTAGTATTGGGTTCAGTGCCAAATCGGCACGAGTCATGGCCCGGGGTTGGGCTGTGACATTAGACTACAGTGAATTTAGACCAGGGCAGAGGATATCTCAGAAAATTGCACCCAGACCCATTATAGCCATTACAAAATTCTGGTTATATTTTTTGGGTTGATTAATGCCCCTGTTGTGTGTACAGAGATAACTTGTGTGTACCTATCTCATTGTTATGGTGGACCTGTTGAGGCTCCTACTTCCTGGGGCTTGATTATTAAGTACTATACTGCTATGATGGAGCTATTACGTGTTAGAACAATTGGATATTATGCAGTTGGAATTGTATTTATCAGTTTGGATTAGAGGGATTTGCTATGAGCTATATAACATCGATTTGTTGTAATTTTGATTATGTGATTTTGGAGTTGGCAAGTACTTGATTAGTATTGCTTTATTTTCCTTACTCGTGATACTTTGTTCGCAACTGAATAATGATACCTATTGAGAATTGTGGCTGAAAATGTGATATCTACCTGTATGTGGAGGAATGTATAATGCATCTGCCAGTGATTATACATTGGGGTGTCTCCTATATGCATTAAGATCTGGTGGTTGTTGAGAGTGTTGATGTGATGTCAAAATACATAACATTTGATGCCTAAAACTTGAGATTTTATGTGTTCACAATGCGACATTTACAGTTTTATATGTTTTTGTTGTTGTTTTTGCAGGGAAAAGTAGGTAGGCACAATTTTGGGAAGATTATAGACTTTTTCTGGTTTTCGCATACTTGTGAGGCTCTCTACGAGTCATAGAGTTGGTTTTGTAGGGATTTCCAGTGTTGGATGAAAGTCTAAAGATTTGAGTTTCAGCTACACGAGACCTCTTTATGACTCGTAGTTCACTCTACGAGTTGTATTGGGAGGTTTCAAATAAATTTGCAGTGCTTTCCAATGTTGGACTAAGTGATGCAGATATGGACTACGAGAGGTCAATACGAGTCATAGACCAGACTATGACTTGTGAAGATGTTTCGTAACAGTGAAGTTCAAGATTCAAGAAGCTAAACACTAAAGCTCGATTACGGCTCGTACACCCAAGTACAAGTGGTAAATGCGAGTCGTAGCAGTCGCCGATCAGTTTTACTAATTTATTTAGGGACTTGTTTGTAACTACTATTAATAGTAAATATTAGGTCATTCGATGGAGTTTTTTCATAGTTTTTTTTAATTTTTCACAGATTATAGCAGACATAGAGTTGAGAGCATGAAATTGGAGCAATTTTAGGGTTTTAGATTTGGATACTAAATATTGGACAAGAGAATACACTTGTGGTTTCATTGTATCTTTAAACCTTGTGATTCTTAATACAAATTGGGTTTACTTGTTCTTCAATATATTTGGGTAAGAGATTAATTATGTTTTCTCAATTCATAGTTTATCTTTGAAATGTCCGAAAAATGTGCTTTGGAAATGCCTATAATCATAATTTCCATATATCTCAAAATCCGTGGGCCATATCGAAAATCCTACTTCATATTCTTGTTTAGGGGGAAAAATTGAGTGGGAGACGAGTATAACCTTGATTTTAGATGGCACGTAGTGAAAAATAATTTTTGCAAAATTTCAATTTCTAGTAGCCATCCGAGTCCTGGCCGCGATGCGCCAAGGGCACGGATAAGTGTTGGAGTTGCCTGCGCCATCGGTTCGCGTCGCGGACCTGACGCATACTAGTGTATTATTTTTCTTAGTTTTTCATTTCGACCCAAGGGCCTTGAGGTCATAGCCCCATGCCCACTTATGCGTGAAAGTAGCTATACTTAGCCATTTTCCAACTCTATATCACTCAAGACCCTCTCAAAAACCTCTCCAAGACTTAACCAAATATTCCATCCAAATTCAAGTGTCTCAAGCTTAATTTCGAATCTTAAGAACTGCATTCAAGCTTCAAGTCTTCTTCGGGTTTACACCAGGAATCCCCAAATTTAGGTATGTAGGTTTCATCCTTTGGGTCCTTTCACCCATGGAGGCTAATCTTTCTTTATATGAAAATTGCATATTTTTAAGTTGTATTTTCTATGGGTATCTCTTATTATGGATTTTTATTATAAATTATGTTTTGGTTTTATGAAATGTTGATTTATTATGCATGTTTACCTATTTCAAGCTTATACCATGAATTGATTTTGTCTATTGAGACTATACATGATTCAAGCTATGAAATCTATAAGCAATTGTGAAGTTTTGATATGATTTACAAGTTATCCATGATGGGGTTTTACCATGATCTTGGTGGGCTAATTTACATGACTTTAAGATGCATTGATTTCACTATTTCATGATCTATACTCTTGCATTTTGCATGATTTGAACATGTACTCATATGTGCCCACCAAGTGTTCGATGAAATGTCAAGTCAAGAATTCTCAAGTAATTTACATGTTTTACAAGTCAAGTGACTTTATAATGAATATGGACTATCAACTATGTTATGAATTCATGAAATTATCTATGATTATGCAATATGAAGTTAAGCCCTATTTTCAAGATTTACCTCTTATGAGCCATTCATGTTAAAGCAAGGGTATATGTATGATTATGATCTATGCTCTTGTTTCAAGTTTGGCTCACCATTTGAGGTCAAGTATGATTAAGAGCTACTCATGTTATGTTTCCATGTTTATTACAAGTTATTAAAGTTATGATTATTTCAAGTATTCCGTGGGATTAGACTTAGCACCGATGGATTTGATATAGGCGTGGACTATCTTCAAGGGTCCATACTCCTTTCCTCAAACTATGTGCCAACATAGGATTCTGTTATACCCTTGCTATACTAGTGGATCCATGTAGTGCACTTTATCAAGAAGCCCACCCCGAAATGGGACGGGTTCCCGTAAGGGGGGTTACATCTCCGCAATGGGATGACCTCCCGTAAGGTGAAGTATGATTTATCTTGGCAAGTAGACCACCTCTTTACCGAAGAGAGGTAATCATCGGGATTCCAAGTTGTAGCTCACTTGATTTTACTTTTGTTGGTTAGGGTCTCTTCCCACACATATATTATGTCCTACGCAAGATGAATGATTTACAAGAATGTTTTACTTCAAGCATTGATTATGCATGCCATATTGAGATTATTCTATCTATTAACTATGATTATGCGTTTTGACTATATCGGCTTATGTGTTGTTGCATTGCACCTACATACTTAGTACATTCAAATGTACTAACACATACTTTATGCCTACATAATATCACCATGTAGGGACCAGAGCTCCTCTATGATCATGTATTTGTCTATGCTCATACTCTATGATCATGTATTTCTCTCAGCTCATGACATATGCCAAGAAACTAGAAGGGGAAAAGCTTAGGAAAAGAAGGATTGGTGAGTCCAAGAGGGCTCGATTTGAAGGTGGGTTTCAAGGTTCTAAGGGTTCCTAGTTTCCTCCAGCCCACAAGTCCAAGGCCAAGGGTCAACCAATGCCTCCAACAAGAGGTTTGTCAATGAGAGGGTTCCTAATCAGAGATTCCAAGGTGGTAATGGAGGAATGGTAAATCCTAGATGTCCAAGGTGTGAAAAGCATCATAGTGATCCATGTGTTGAGGAATTCTAATGCTTTCTTTGTTTATGGTGACATGGATCACAAAGTTATTGATTGTCCATATGCACAAAACAAAGGTAGAGATGGATATCTACAAGGCTAAGATGCAAATGCGGATCAAAGGAGAAACAGAGGCCAAAAAGGAGTGCACCAAGGCAAAATAGATTCTATGCTCTTCAAGGGAGACAAGGTGTGAATGAGGTGCCCGATGTCATCACTGGTATGTTAAAGGTTTTTGATTTGATGTGTATGCATTGATAGACCCGGGTGCCATTCCTTCTTTTATTACTCCTTTTTTTGCCAAAAAGCTTTTTGTTAGTCTTGAATTGTTGTGTGAACCTTATGAAGTGTCTACCCTGTCGGTATGTCCATTATTGCTAAAAGAGTCTATTGAAATAGTCCTGTGTTCATTTTGCATAAAATATTGCCTTGTGATTTTGTTGAATTAGATATGGTGGATTTATTCTTGGGATGGATTGGTTGCATGCATATTATGCTTATATTGATTATAGAAAGGGTTAAATTTCAATTCCCTAATGAGCACGTCCTGGAGTGGCAAAATTGTGATGTGGTGGTCAAGGGTAGATTCATTTCTTGTCTTAAGGCCCAAAAGTTGATTTCTAAAGGTTGTCCTTGTCATCTTGTGAGGGTTAGGGATGTGGAGTCCAAAGTCCTTCCTATTGACTCGGTTCCAGTAGTTAATGAGTTTCTTTATGTCTTTTCCCGATGAGCTTCCCAATGTTCCTTCAGAAAGGGAAATAGATTTTGGTATAGAGATCTTTCCCGATACTCAACCTATTTCTATTACTTTTTACCGTATGGCCCCGACAGAGTTGAAGGAGTTGAAGGAACAATTGAGGGATTTGTTGGGAAAGGGTTTTATAAGGCCTAGTAAGTCACATTAGGGTGCACCAGTGTTATTTGTGAAAAAGAAGGATGGTTCTTGTCACTACCCAAGCCTAGGGCCTAGATGTGACACGATGAATGGGAACCTGAAGGAACCCAAACAAGCCTCTTAGCATATCAATCATACATCCTTGTTACGGAAGCAAAGTAAACAACAATGCCAGATAATATAAAAGGGAAGCGGGACTAAGGGAAGTCTTTGATAATCATAAAAACATAAGGAGTCAAGCTTATAGCATCAATACATAATAATATTCCGACAACACCTCTAAACATAGAATGGAGCGGGGGCCAAGATATTCTTCGGGCTCACCCTCATAATGTCATGTGTTCAACATCAAGAAGTCTTAGAAATAGCAAGAGAAAGTAGATAGTGTGCTCGAACTTGAGTACTCACCAAGCTTTTCTTCAAATAATCTCACTAGCCACGTGGAGGATGATAAAGAGGGACTTTGATCCCTACATGGTGATATCATGTATGCATAAAGTATGCGTTAGTACATTTGAATATACTATGTTTGTAGGATTAAATGCAACAAGACATAAGCCAATATAGTCAAAATGCATAGTAATAGGCAATAGATAAGCATAATCTCAAAATGACATGCATGATCAATGCTTGAATTAAAGCGTACTTGTAAATCATTCAACTTGCATAGAACATAATACATGTGTGGGAAGAGACCTCAACCGACATAGAATAAGACCAAGTGAGCTACAACTTGGTATTCCATTGATTACCCCTCACTAGTAAAGAGATGTTCTACTTGCCAAGGTAAACCATACTTCACCTTATGGGAGCCTGTCCCATTTCAGAGAAGTAACCTTCCTTACGGGAGCCCATGTCATTCTGGAAAGGATTTCATGAGAAACTTCTCCTTGCGGGAGCCCGTCTCATTACGGAAAGAATTTCAAGAGAAAGTGCACTAAATAGATAAACTAATATAGCAAGGGTATAACATAATCCTTTGTTGGTACGTAGTTCAAGGAAAGAGAGCAAACCCTCCATCTATTGGTGCTAAGTGTAATCCCATAGAATACATACAATAATCATAATTTAATAACTTCAATAAACATGGAATAATGACATGAGTAGATCTTAAACATACTTGACCTCTAATGTGAGCCCAACTTGAAACATGAGAATAGATCATCATCAAACATTACCCTTGCATCAACATCAAAGGCTCACAAGCGGTAAAATCTTGAAAACAGGGCTTAACATAATACTTGAATAATTATAAACAATTTCATGAATTTATAACATACTTAATATCCCATATTTATCGTGAAGTCATTCGAATTATAAAACATGCAATTAACTTGAGAATTCTTGACTTGACATTTTATCAAACACCTGGTGGGTATGTAATGCTTATTCAAAATTATGCAATTCAAAAGTGAAATCATGTGAGAAAACTTAATGCAAATCAACCCACCAACATATTGAAAAATCCTCATGTGAGATACCTTGAAATCTATCGTCAAATAACATAATAGATCTTAGTTTCATACCTCAAAACATACATAGTCTCAATAGACAAAACCACCTCATGGTATAATGTTTAGATAGATAGACATGATAATTTAATCAACATTTCATAAAACCCCAACATATTTCATGCTTATAATCAATCCATAAAAAAAGATACCCATAGATAATACAACTTGAAAACATGCAATTTTCATAAGATAGGAAGATTGGGCACCACAGATGAAAGGACCCAATGGCTAAAAACCGACATACCTCAAACTTCGATTTTGTTGATGTATACTTGAAGGTGACTTAAATCTTGAATGGAGTTCTGGAGATACGGAATTAAGCTTGAGACACTTGAATTTGGATGAAATATTTGGCTAAGTCTTGCAGAGGTTTTTGAGAGGGTCTTGAGTGATATAGAGTTGAAAAATGGCTAAATATAGGTGTTTTTATGTATAAGTAGGCATAGGGCCATGACCCAAGGCATTAGGCCGAAACAAGAAGAATAAAGAAGTGACAACACTACTCCGTGACAGGTCCGCATCGCGGACAACTTCTGTATCTAAAAATGATTGTGAAATCAATTTTTGCTACAGGTCTTCCAAAACCTGGGGTATATCAATTTCCCACTCAATTTTCTCCCTGATCAAGAATATAAAGTTGTATTTTTGATATCAAGTACAGATTTTGAGGTATATGGAAATTATGATTATGGGCATTTCCGAAGCACATTTTGGGGGCGTTTCACTATCTCCCCCATGGGAACATACATCCCCGAATGTGAAAGAAGCATACATAACACAAGTAATCATGAAGATTTCATCCCAAAATAAATGTAACAAATGCACTTAAACGTCATCTTCAAAAATCTCAACATGAATGTCAAAAATCATCATAAACAACATAAACATGAATGCATACAAAATGACATAAGGGATGAAACTTAAGACTTAAAATCATATAGGGGACTTAATTTAGTACCTTAGGCTTTAGTAGAGTGAAAGAGATATGGATATCGCTTTCTCATGTCTTCCTCGACTTCCCATGTGACACTTTCAACTTGTTGATTCCTCCAAAGGACCTTGACGGAAGCTATATCTTTGTTTCTGAACCTCTTCAATTATATATCCAAAATATCCATCGGGACCTCCTTATAAGTCAAATTATCTTCTACAACATCCGCAACATCCAAAGGCACTATATCATTAGGGTCACCTATACACTTTCTCAACATGGACACATGGAGGATCGGATGAACCATGTCTATCTCCATAGGCAACTCTAACTCATATGCAACCTTACTAATCCTCTTTAAAACACTATATGGACCCACAAACCTTGGGCTTAATTTCCCCTTTTTGCAAAATTGAACCACACCCTTCATAAGTGAGACTTTCAGGTAAACCCAAGCACCAACCTTAAACTCAAGATCTCTTCTCCTCACATCAGAGTAAGGATTTTTTCTACTTTGGTCTGTTTCAAATCTTTCCCTAATCAACCTCACCTTCTTGAAGGCTTTCATAACCAAATTCAGACCTAACAAAGCCATCTCCCCCACCTCAAACCATCCAACCAGGGACGTACAACGCGTACCATAAAGAGCCTCAAAAGGAGCCATACTAATGCTTGAGTGGTAGCTATTGTTGTAAGCAAATTCAATGAGAGGAAGATGTTCATCCCAACTACTCTTAAGCTCCAAAACATAAGCTCTAAGAATATTCTCAAGGGTTTGGATAGTCCTCTTGGCTTGACCATCCGTTTGAGGATGAAAGGCCATGCTAAGCTTAACCTTGGTACCAAGACCTCTTTGGAAAGACCTCCAAAAGTGACAAGTGAATTGAGCACCATGATCTAAAATGATAGACAAAGGCACCCCATGCAATCTAACCAACACATGAATGTAAAATTTGGCATATTCTTCAGCACCATAAGTAGTTTTTACCAGTACGAAGTTAGTTGACGTTTCATTCTTCCATAACAACCCAAATAGAGTCAAAATATTTCCTAGTCTTAGGCAACCCAACCACAAAATTCATGTCGATTTCCTCCTACTTCCAAGTAGGAATCTCTATATCTTGGGCTAGGCCACCCAACGTTTGATGTTCGACTTTAACTTGTTGGCAATTGTGATACCAGATATGAACTTCGCAATGTCTCTCTTCATACCACCCCACGAAAACACTTCCCTTAAGTCTCTATACATCTTTGTAGAATAAGGGTGAATGGAATAGGATAAGTTATGGGCCTCCTTCAAGATCAATTCTTTCAAATCATCTAAAATTGACATATACAATCTACCTTGGTGCTTAAGGGCACCATCTCCCCTTAGGAGAAAACCTCCACCTTACCATCACTAACCAAGGCCTTCAACTCTAGCAAGGTAGGGTCAAGATCTTGTTTTGCCTTTTCCTCCTCAATCAAAGAAGACTTAGAACCATCAACAATCAATATACCCCCATTATTAACTTCATCCAACCTAACCCTCAATCTAGCCAACTAGTGAACCTCTCTAGCCACCGCTTTTCCACTATCATCAACATGTGCTAGGCTACCCATAGACACCCTTCTTAGAGCATCAACCATAACATTAGCTTTGCCGGAGTGATAATGCACACTTATATCATAATCTTTACGAAGCTCTAACCACCTTCTTTATTTCAAGTTAAGAACTTTTTGGGTGAACACATATTGGAGACTCTTGTGGTCGGTGAACTCATCAACATGAACCCCATATAAGTAGCGAAGCCAAATTTTCAAAGCAAATACCACGGCTACTAATTCAAGATCATGGTTGGGATAATTCTCCTCACGCACCTTAAGTTGTCTAGAGGCATATGCTATCACCTTACCACTTTGAATCAAAACACACCCCAAACCAATTCTTAAGGCATCATAATATACAACAAACCCTTCCAACACTTCCGATAGAGCGAATATAGGAGCAGAGACAAGCTTACCTTTCAAAGTTTGAAAAATCTTTTCATACTCATCGATCCACACAAATTTTGCCTTCTTTTGTGTTAATTTAGTCATAGGAGAAGCAATAGAAGAAAAGCCATTCACAAACCTCCGGCAATAACCCACCAAACCCAAGAAACTTCTTATGTCCAATGGAGTCAAAGGTCTAGGCCAATTTCTAATCACCTCTGTCTTCTTAGGATCTACCTTAATGCCATCACCCGACACCACATGTCCTAGAAAAGCAACCTCTTTCAACAAAAACTCACATTTTTCATTTTAACATACAACCTCTCCTCTCTGAAGATTTGCAACACCACCCTCAAGTGATCCACATGCTCCTTCTCACTATGGGAATAAATCAAGATATCATCAATAAAAACCACCACAAACAAGTCAAGGTAGACTTTAAAAATCCTATTCATAAGAACTATAAATATAGTCGGTGCATTAGTCAACCCGAAGGACATAACCACAAACTTAACTGCCCATACCTAGTCCAAAAAGCCGTCTTGGGAATGTCACACTCCACTTGGTGATACACGGATGGAAGATCAATCTTAGAAAAGTGACTAGCCCCTTGAAGTTGATCAAAAAAGTCATCAATCCTTGGTAGAGGGTACTTGTTCTCTATGGTGACCCTATTAAGTTGCCTATAATCAATGTACATTCTAAGAGAACCATCCTTCTTATTCACAAACAACATCGGTGCACCCCAAGGTGATTTACTAGGCCTTATAAAACCCTTTTCCAACAAATCCCTCAATTGTTCTTTCAACTCCTTCAACTCTACTTGGGCCTTACGGTAAAGGGGAATAGAAATAGGTTAAGTATCGATCCACACAAAAATTGATTATACCTCTGTTGATTGTATAACCCGTAAGGTCAAATTCAATTTTCCTAATGAACTCGACCTTGAGTGGGAGAGTCATGATGTGGTAGTCATGGGTAGATTTATTTCTTGCATTAAAGGCCAAAAGTTGATTTCTAAGGGGTATCACTATCATGTTGTGAGGGTTACGGATGTTGAGTCCAAAGTCCTTCCTATAGAGTCGATTCCGGTGGTTAATGAGTTCCTTGATGTCTTTCTCGATGAGCTTCCCGGTGTTCCTCCTGAAAGGGAAATAAATTTTGCCACCTCCTTCTCAATACTTAACCCATTTTTATTCCCCTTTTTCGTATGGCCCCAGTGGAGTTAAAGGAGTTGAAGGAGTAATTGAGGGATTTGTTGGTGAACAGTTTCATTAGGCCTAGACAATCACCTTGGGGTGCACTAGTTTTGTTTTTGAAGAAGAAATATGGTACTCTTAGAATGTTCATTGATTAACGGCTACTTATTAGGGTCACCATAAAGAATAAGTACCCCTACTAAGGATTGATGATCTTGTTGACCAACTTCAAGGGGCTAGTCACTTCTCTAAGATTGATCTTCTGTCCGGGTGTCACCAAGTGAAAGTGAGGGAGAGTGACATTCCCCAGATGGCCTTTTGGACTAGGTATTCACACTTTGAGTTTGTGGTTATGTCCTTTGGGTTTAATAATGCACCAGCTATCTTCATGGATCTTATGATTAGGATTTATAAACCCTACCTTGATTCTTTTGTGGTGGTATTTATTGATTTTATCTTGATCTATTCCCATAGTGAGGAGGAGCATGTGGTTCACTTGAGGGTGTTGTTGTAAATCTTTAGGTTGGTAAGTTGTATGCCAAATATGAACAATATCAGTTTTGTCTGATAGAGGT
>JAPFFP010000103.1:5005409-5025182 GCA_026153255.1 Solanum medicagineum
TGTTTATGTATAAAGAGATATACATTTGTATTGTTGTCTGGGAGGCTGCTGGATCTTTTCTTGCAGGTGAGGTTGGTTAATAAAACAGAGAAACTCTGCCGAAATTCCGGTAGGTTTCCAGTTCGGATAGATTGGGAGACTTAGGTTAGCATGTGTCTAGGTGTCCCTATCGGGCACTGGTCACAACCCTAGGATGGGGTGTGACATAGGTACACGATTATAGACTGTTAATATTCTGGTGTAGTTCGTGATTAACAGACTTGTGAGTGCACCGTTTAGACTAGTGAAATGAGTCAACAATCCTGCAAACTTAGCATTTGACGATATTCTTCATTGCTCAAGGAAGAAAAAATTATGGCATGTCTCCCAGAATTCTAACTTAACTTCATTACCACTGAGGAACAACCACCCAATTATAAACTCTTGCATCTTGGAATTAAACCCTTAATCCCTTCCCCCTTGCTGTGACAACTCAATTACTCAATCCACCAAGTAACAACTATGTTGCGCACTAAACCAATCAATTCTGATCGATTTAGACTTTAAAACTCGACATAGTTAACTCTAACTGTGTTTCAAAAGAAAGACTCAAATATTCATGTAATTCCTTATTAACACAGGACTAGATTTACAAATATTGAGTGAAGAAATATAAACTAAAACAGTGTAAGACGATGATGATTTCATCATGTGATTTTCTTTTGTAATGGTTAAAATCAGAATGACAAAAAGCTCATTGTGTCATTATGGATTCGACATTATATAAGATAACCACCACCTGTTAGAGCAATGTTATTGGCTGCAAGTGTACCATACTGCCACAATAAACATACCAACAAAAACAATTACTTGCATGTACTTTTTATGGCTGTCATTTTTCAGTTAACATCATTTCGTTCTATTATGATACCTGATCTCTATTTGACAAATCATCAAAATTATAAACTAACATATCATAAATTATATTTTTCACAGCAAATGAAAATTTTTTGTTGAGATTTGATGATGGTGTTGAGTTTTCTTTATTGAAAGGTAAAATAAATATCTACAATTACTCTTTTTTATATATATTCTAAAATTTATGATGCTAAAACTTTTAAGAATATCATCATGTGTTATTTTTTAAAAAAAATTGTGCATTTTAATTTTGACACATGATTGCGACATCAATTTTGAAAGACACAGCCTATTCTAAGATATAAGTTCTAGGTATAAAATTGCTTCTTTATTAAGTTATTCACGTCGCCTCACAAAAAAATCTATAGAAACAATGAGAAGAAAAAGTATAGTTAAGTTAATTGTGAATAGGGATGGCAATGGGACGGGGCGAGGCAAGGGGGGTATGGGTGGGTTTTGAGCTATTCGGAGCAAGATGGATTTAGAGCTATGCGGGTGCGGGGTGCGTGCGAGACGAGTTGAAGTAGCTATTTTTAAAACTAATGCGAGGCGAGTCTATGCGACGCAGAGCGGGACGGGTTGAAAATGAAAAAAGTCATCATGCGAGACAGGATGAAACAAAACAGTTTAAAAAATTTGCGGGTTGAGCTCAACTCGCCGGCACCTGCCCCATTGTTATTCCTAACTGTGAAGTTAACTTACAAGTTTGAAAACTCAACAAGAAATTATTTCTTAGGCACTAAGAAATATAATGAAATTTTGTTTAACTAATTGAAGGTTATTTTATGGAGTTGGTGAATTTGATAAGGTATGTTGAACTGATTTTATGAAAAAGCGGTGTTGATGTTACGATAAATAACAAGGTTTTTAAAAGAGAGTATGGATTTTTATTTTCAAATTTTTGTCATTATTTTTTAATTTCTTTTATTTTAAAAAGTTTGTTCCTTGCTAATTTTGACTTTCGTTCTACAACAATACATCAAATTTTTGAATGATTTTTTTAGTAACTTAGAATTTAATATTGGTTCTCAAATTCTATTAGTATTTTATGGAGGTAGAGTAAAATGTCATACGTCAAGATTTTTCTATTAAAAATAAGAAAATATATGTATTAAAAAAATTAAAAAGATTCTTTGATAATTAATTTGATTCGCGCGATCAAATTATAGGAATAAGGCTAAACATGATAAATCAATAGTATTTATATTAATTATATTACTATTAATTTTATATAATATGTAATTTGATATGTTAAAAATACATATACAATTTTTTTTTCTAATACCAACCTTAGGGGAGTATTACGTTATCAGGCTTCCTACTGAAGCAGCCCGGCTAAACTTGGATAAATGCAACGCCCAGCCCATTAACACACTAGGGTCTGGAAACTTCCTTCTAGAACTTTCACAAGAAAACCCAATTTTTATACCTTTTGGGAAGAAATTCTTTTCAGTTTCTAGTATTTTCTTTGCTACTGTACAATACTATAAAACGCCTAAAGTCTTCCATAACCCACTTCACATTTGATTTGATTGAAATACCAAAGTGCAAATGGCAGCGAACGATTTAGCTTTGGACTTGGAGGAACTTCAGCATCTTCAGAGCATAGCCAAACGGCCTCGTGTGGTTTCTCTTATTTCCTCTGAGATTCGTAACTTGGAGAAGGTGTCTTTTTTTCTTCTTTTTTGATTTTTATTAGTCATTTGCTATTTCCGTTTCCACCATTTTTGCTCGTCTGTATATCTGTTTTATTCAAGTTATTTTTTCCCTCTATTTATTGTAGGTGGAACTAAGATATTACTGAACTTCGCTAAAATGGAGTATTTCATTTACAGTTCTCATGATTCGGTTCATTTAGAACTAACTATTGTATAGAAAACGAAACAGACTTAGTTCTTTGGAGATTTTTTTTTTATTTTAGACCCTTGGATCAAGGAAAAACAAATCAAAGCAATCCAGAAAAAGAAGTAACGGATGTGAAAGCATAACAAAGCATGTTAAAAATTAAGGAGTTGTTTGGCATGAGGTATAAGTTATAAAAATCTCGGGATAATATGTAGAATTATTTCATGATTGGAGGTATAGGGTAATTTTTGGATCATTTATCCTATTATTTTTGCATTCTGGATTAGTTATCCTGGGATAACATGTTGCCAACTAAACGACCCTAATTTCATCATAATAATACAATAATCTAAGTAAAAGGAATGTCAAGACAATGACATAAATTTGAGGACAAGAAGCTATCGACAACTAATATGGAAGGATTAGCTAACACCACTCTACTACCTGCTAAAAAAAGGTTTCTTAATATGCGTTAAGGTAATGTTAAGTTTCTAAGTGTCAGTTGTTGGCTCCTTCAATAAAATGATTTGTGTTATCTAGGATGGGGTTTGGGGAGGTATGATAGCCTAGACGCTTTTGAAACACTCTTAAAGCTCTATCGAAGAATCTGTGTATGCTTGTTAGATTTAATTTCTGTCTTTTCTAGATGATCTAGTGATTGTAGAATGGGTTCTTGTCACACAAAAGTGGGAAGCAGCTGTAAATGCATCAGGTGGCTATTTTAGAAGTTAATGGTTCTAGTCCAATATCTGGAAATGAATGCAAAGTGAGGGTTTTGGGGTGGGGTGGGGTGGGGGGGGGCATATCAACCGGTTGGGTATAACTTGTTTGTTGAGTTGATGGATTGAACCCAAAATGACTCATCAAACATTCGGGTCAAAACAGTTCTAACTAGGGTAACCAGCTGAGTGAAAATGTAATCGAACTCAAACATTTGGACTTCATCACTGAATTTTTCTTTCGAATTTCTGATGACATGGTGATGCTTAGAAGTGTGATTTGTTTTTATTAGGATTGTTTTTTTTTTTTTGGGTAACTGTGGTGTACAGTGCCCGCTTTGTGGACCCGACTATTATTCCACGGGCCGCTGACGCACGACCAGGTAACACATCAGTGGCCCTGGGGATTCGATCCTGTGACCTTGTGGCATTTTTGCCCAAGGTTTAACCATTGGACCAACCCCTCAGGGTTTATCATTAGGATTGTTAATAGTATGTTCTACCAGATATGTTAAATTTAAGCTTTGACTTAACATTTTCTTTGAGCTGCAAATATCCACTCTATTGAGAGAAAGATAACTTAGAAGCTTATTTTTAATGAACACTAGGTGAAACGTTCCTGTTGTAGTCCAACAACAACAACAAAAAGAATTTGAAGTCTCTCTACTTGTAGGAGGTAGTGGTAAGGTCTGCGTATATTCTACCTTCCCAGACCCCATAAGTGGGATTCCACTAGGTGTGTTGTTGTTTTTTGAGATCCTTACTCCCTTGGACCATAACTTCCTCTTCATCTTAGACATTTCGTGGAGTATTTTCAGTCAAAACATTTCACCTCACCTTTAATAATGTTGAAATGCCAAACCTATTGCTAAGCATGATGGCTCTGGTTGTGTAAAGCTTCTCTGGAAATTATGCGAGGTAACAAGATGCACAGCTCCAAAATACTATTTGAGGAGATACTGATTGATCATTGTTTTGTCTACCTGCATGATATCCAAGTTTCTGTTGTTTCTTATCAAATGAGATTGTAACATCATGATTAATGGGCTATAGCATTTCACTTGACCTGAAACATCCTTCTTGAATCAGGAATTGCACACAAGAGTTCCATATGTAGTTGTTTAGTTGCCATTATGATGTTTGTTATACAGAAAAGAGTTTAGCAGCTCTTTATAATCTTTTTCCAGAGCAAGGTTATTCTGCGAACAGGTTTGATAATTGTACAAAATTATTCCAAGTCCTTAACATCTTTGCTGTTCTGCAGCTGTCAAAAGATGGTGCTTCTGTGTCATCTTCACAAATACCAGCTCCAGTTTCAACTGCAGCGAAGGTGATCCATAACCCATCAATGAACTATGTCTCTGTGTCATCCTTCAGTTGGGATCAAGACAATGACAAAGTGAAGGTACGATATGTTCAGCCAGAGCATTAAGATTGAACCCCGCAGTGTCCATTTAAATGTGTAAGATTCTTGTTTACAAACTATGGTTTCCAAAACAGAGATGAAAAAGGTGGATATTTAGCCCTCCAACCTTGTAACAGAATTCATCCATCTGGTTCTCCATATATCTTTGCTGAACCATAGAGCAGCACCATTGCAAAGGTTGTACTTTAATTATAAAATTATAAAATTCCAATCAGCTCTCTACCAAGATCCGGATCTTTGTACTCTTGCAATGCCTTAATTGTTTTTACTCTTTGCCTGTTGTTTGCTGGCTTATTTTTCTCTTGTGCAGATTTATCTATCATTAGAAGGAGTAGATCAGGAGAAAATGGAGACAGATTTCAAGCCTGTCTCTTTTGATGCCAAGTTTCATGATGTACACGGAAAGAACTATCGCTTCTCCTTGCCAAAATTGAACAAAGAGATTGTACCTGAGAAATGTAAGGTGCTTGTGAAACCTACTAGAGTTGTCATCACCTTGGCCAAAGCCTCCAAAGGGAATTGGTTGGATTTGCATTACAAAGAGGACAAGGTTATTACCTGTTTTATTGATTCATTTTCTCTTTTTGGCTATGGTGTTTGTTTAATAAACATGTTGTGGTGGTTGTCCTGCAGTTCAAGCCAAATTTGGACAAAGAAAAGGACCCCATGGCAGGAATTATGGATTTGATGAAGGTATCAGCTGGTTTGCAGTATCTGTTGTTGTGGAATTCGCACTTCTTTGTGATCCCTTTTTCATTTTCAGTGCATATGTGATGAGTGATGTTTCATTTGCAGAACATGTATGAGGAGGGTGATGAGGAAATGAAGAAGACTATTGCAAAAGCCTGGACTGATGCAAGATCTGGTAAGGCATCTGATCCATTGAAACGCTACACCTGAAGGCTGAAATGGGTCTCCTTACAGAGTTTTGGGGCTTATTCTGGGTGGTGAACAGTTGCTGTCTGTATACTGTTATCATTTCAGTACTCTGTAGTTCTGGACAAGTCATGTAGAATTTTTATAGCATGTTACGTGGATGGTTCTTTGAGCTTTTGATTAGATGACCATTGAAGTTAGTATGTATGCAGCTGGTGTCAAGTTAATTGTCTTTAAACTGGAGTAGTTAGTCAAGCTTCAATGCTGAATGAGAGGCCTAATATGTTGTATTTGTTTCTACTTTTTCAACTTTGCTATTTGATCTATAAACCTTAGAATTTGATATACTTGATGTTCCTAGCCATCGTGCTGAACAAAATAATTCTTAGTAATCTAGCAGGATAACTGAACTTTGTCATGGATACACACCCGAAATCATATTAGTGTCCTAGTTTATTTGTTTTACTTTATTTGTTCACCTCGACTCTTTTCTTTTGCTGTCGACTACAGCAATACATAGAATCAGTCATAGGCCAAAAACTACAGAAAGCATTGACTAACCATCTTTGGTAAATACTACTACAATATTCCAACGGCTGTAGGTTGGTATAGCAGGTCTTAGGAATTCCCAGAGAGCTAACAGTTGAAGAGTGACATCCTCCATGGTCAAGGGTACCAGTAATAAGGAAAAAAACAGAGAGAAATTTTTCCACAAAAACGAAGGGAGGAAGCTATACATTGTTAAGTTATATCACAGTCTGGGACATGTTTTCAAATATCTTAATCAATCTGAAAGTTGACACCTAAATCAACAGGGGGCTGCTCCTAAACTTGCAAAACGGCGAATAAGTAACAAAATAACATTAGCCGCCAACACTAGTTTGGGATTGAGACGCAATTAATAGATTGATTTAGCTACCGATTGCTAATAAATTCAACTACATTAGCAACTTGACCAAAAAACATAAGAGAGAGTCGCTTGTTAGGCACGTTATGACCTTCAACTGTAATGTTGTGGGTTTGAGTCCCAAAAGGAACAAACAATGGCGCGAGATCATTCACCAAAGAGGCAACATTAGAAGCGGGGTCCACAGACGGGTTCGGGTCTGGATTCGGGTTAGGATTCAAACGGACACGTATATTATTGTCTTGATCATCCGGGTCGTAATCTGGATCAAAGTTGTGATCAATGGCATTACGACCCTTTTCAAGGCAAGGCTTACAGGCAGTTTTTGTGGTAATCCAACCTAACAGTACTCCGATATTGCTAAGCTGTCCCCATTGCGTTTTCTTTCTCCGATGGAAATTTGGAAGTGGAATTGTGAATTCAGGAATGGTGGAGATCGAAGAATTTGCCAGTTGATTATTTTGAAAAATTTGTCCCAACTGTTTGAAAAACAAAATGATATTTGGGTTCCTTAATAAACAAGTTGACAATATGCTAGACACAGCTTTGGCTCTATCATTGTATCAGGCAAGCTCAGAGTAAATCCTATTAGTATTTGTGAAAGTTCTTGTTAGTCCTATTTCATACGATAAGCAAGTGACAATTTGATTCGGGTTTCACTTATTCATATGAATTCCTCCTACTTTCCTTGGATTTTAAGTATATCGGGGTGATGTTCATGTACATATTTCACTATTGTTGGTGATGCGAAAATAGTAGATCAGTTCTATCGTTCTTGTTTGCTTTCCATTCATCCGCCATGATCCAATTAGGAATGACAATTGGGTGAGTTGGGTCAAATTTGAGTGGGTGGTCAAAATAATAAACGAACCAAGAGCCAACTCAATTCGAATTTGCTTGGATCAAAATGGGTTGAGTAATGAGTTACACAGCGGGTCAAGACCTAACCTGACCCGACTTTTACTTATTTTATTTGATTAAATTATATTTTTCTTTATTCGGACTATATAAAACATATCAAATTTTTAAAGAAGTGTTTGAACAACATTTTGATAAGATCTCTTCCGATCAATTCAGATTGCATATCAATCCAATTATATATTGGTTGAGTTGAGATGGGTTGAGCTAATAAATAGGGTGGGGGTTACGCCAGCGGGGTTTAATTTTTGAAAAATTTCCACAAAAAGTCTAGACTTAAAGCTTAAAATAGTTAAATAGTTATATTTTACATAATTACACGGTATAATCTCAGGTGTGTGACCTGGAGGGGAGGAAAGAGGCGAGCGAGATCGAGAGAGGGGGGAGAGAGGCAAATTATGTATGTATATTTGTTAAATTGTATGTGTATATCTATCAAATAAGGGAAAAAACAAATTCCCTACTGAAGTTGTCGCGAAAAGTCATTTACACACCTTAACTATCTAAGTGACCTATTACACACCTACACTTCTCAAAAGTGAAACTATTACACACTTAGAAGTGTAACACCACTCTCACAAGAAAGTGGTGTATTGTACTTGCTGCCACATCAGTGCCATGTTAGCACCACATCAACGCCACGTCAGGAGTTATAATTTTTTTATATATTTTTTGTTTTCTTTTCTTTAATCATTAGTTTTTCTTTTATTAACTATATTTTACACTAATAATCGCTAATTAATTATTGAAAATATGTAATAATTACATCTTCTTCATTAAAATTGCAAAGAAGAACTTTCAGCCATGCCAATGCAAAGAAGAACTTTCAGCCATGGCCACCAAGGTCGAAATCTAGAGCAAAACTTTGTAGCAAAAAGCAAAACTTGTACCATTTTTCAAACCATGAATCTGGTTCAACCACGCAAATTTGCTCTAATTTTCCAGTTGCAAAATTTTTTCAGATTTGGATATATATTTTTTTACTTTTTCTATATTCTTCTTGGAGATTCCATAAAAGATAGGGATAATAGGGAAATAATTTTCTTCCCCTTTTTAATCGATCTTTCATCCTATTCACTCAACAAAGCCTATCATTAATGCTCTGACGGCTAAGAAAGTCTGAAAATTTTACTTTGCTTATGAGATAAAGAAGCCCTTTGTTAACAAACAAAACTCAAAACTTACAGAGCTTCGGTTAAGAATTACACTTGATACTATTTTGATTCTTCTTGCTGAGAGATTTAAAGGTAAAAGAATTGTATTTTTTATGTAACTTGTTTCTGGGTTGTTCTTGTTAATGTGAAGAAGATTACAATGGTGGGGTGTGAAGAAGATGAGATGTGGGAAGGGGAGAGGGTATAAGGGGTATTTTAATTTTTCTTTTTTACTTTAAAACTGATTCTGACGGGCCTACTTTTATTTTTTATTTTTTATTTTTTTTATTTTGCCACGTCAGTTTTAAGGTGTGTAATAGTTTCACTTTTGAGAAGTATAGGTATGTAATAGGTCACTTAGATAGTTAAGGTGTGTAACTGACTTTTCGGGACAACTTCGAGGGGTAATTTATGCCTTTTCCCCTTAGATAATTCTATATGTGGAACTAATATACATATGTACTTATATATCTAGCAAAAGAGATTGAGACATGGAGGACAGAGGCGAGCGAGATCAAGAAAGGGAGTAGAGAGGCGAGCAAGAGAGGGTAGAGAGTGGAGAGAGGCAAATTCCATATGTATATCTATCGAATTGACTATGTATATCTATCAAAATAATTGTATATATGCAACTGGTATACATATATAATTGTATATCTAGTAAGGAAATGCAAAGAGAGAGAGAGAGAGAGGAGAGAGTAGAAGAGAGGAGAGAGAAATAACAACAAAACCCTAACTATAGCAACAAAATCCTAACTATAGCTATAAATTGTAATATTTTCAAACTACAGTTGTATAGTGCAAATACAAATTATATGTTTGTCTAATTATGTTATTTTTTCTTAATTTTTCCATCCCTATATATAATAGTTGATATGGTATTATTGGACGTGGGTGAGTTTGAGGTGACCTTAGTATGGATTGGTTATATTCCAATAATGTGGTTAGGGAGTTTCTTGATATATTTCCTACTAATTTGCTTAACATTCCACCTTAGTTGGAGATTTATTTTGGTATGGATTTAGTATCGGGTGTTCAATTCATTTCTATTTTGCAAATAGGATGACACCTATTGAGTTGAAGGAATTGAAAAACAATTGCAAGATCTATTGAGCAAAAGGTTCACTAGATTGATTGTCTCACCAGGAGATTACTTTTATTTTGTTTGTGAAAAGGAAGGATGACATCATACATATGTGCATTAATTAAATATATTTAATGTCATGTTTCGAGTCTACACCCTAACTAAGTCGGCACTAGGTCCTAAGAGAACTCTTGGCTTGACTAACTACTAAGCAGAAGACTAAACATACACACAAAAATTTTATATAACATGAGCATTTAATTCATTTAAGAACAACTTATGCATAGTCTGGAAATAAAGCGAATGTAGATAATAATGTTTTAAGAAAACATCTGAAAATCTGCAGATTGAACTGATTCACCATCCTATCTATGAAGCCTTTACTAACTAAAAATAGGTGTCCGGACAAGACCCACAACTATCTACGGAATGAATTAATAGTCTATAAATACTGAAAAACATAATAAATGAGATCTTAGGAAAGCAAGGAGATCTCACTGTTGATCTCAAAAAAGAGCCTACGACATCATACATAGAATGTATGATATATAAAATAGATGAACGATAAATAAGCTAACTAAAAGAAATAACATAATAACTGAATAGTAGGTAACTGAGAAGTAATGAATGCATGAGTATCGAAACAATGAAGACTTCACAAATAATCATGTGCAATGATGTAAATTAAAAATAATATACTTTACTTTCTTGGGGAGTTTCTTTAATAGACAACTATCATTGTGAGTATTGTAGTGATATAACATCTATCACACATTGTCAGAGCGATCAAATACCTTACCAGAGTAAAGAAAAATAAAACTAAATTTATGGATCTATTTATAAGTCCTTATAAGGGTACCAATGACATAATCCTATCCTACGTTGGTAGCACAATTTTTAGGTTTGGATGGTATCATCCACTGTGAGCCTAGGCCCTCACGGCTTTAAAGCATGTCACTAGTAGGTAAGACCTATTTATTTATATACACAACATCCCTCCTGTGTTTTGTTGATGTAAGACTTCTCATCTTAATATGGATTGTTACATACACCTTCTCTATGCACTCAACGTCCTCACTGAGATTTGTCCCACCGCATGGGATTCACCTGGACTCAGCACTAAGGTTTGCTCCACCTTATCAGGATTTACTTAAACTTAGTTAAACTCTAACCCACATTGACAAAGCTGACATAGGAGTGCCTCTAATAACATCTGGAACAACCCAAATCGCTAGTGATACTATTAGCTTTAGGCCTAGGTTCTCATGGCTTTAAATGTGTCACTAGTAGGTAAAACCTGCTTACTTATATACCTGACATCTTTTCTATATTTTGCCGATGTAGGACTTCTCATCTTAAGATGAGTTGTTACATATACTTTATGAAATAGATTAATGATTAAGACATGGTAATTATATGGCTACGTGAATTGAAAAGCTAGTGTGAAATTTGAATATGAAAAATTCTCTAAGTGTTTTGAATCATTATTGATAAATGTTGGGCCATATGGCATTGCATTGTGAATCTGATTTCTTATCTACTTAATTTTTATGCATATGTTTATCTCCATTGGATTGTGGAAAGTGACAAGAGAAAGATGTTGGTGCTTAAGGCCGAGGTCTTTACTGGTCTATGTTATTTGCTGAGGTCTCCTCTAACAGTCGAGGAATATTTACAGTTAGGGCCGAGGTCTTTACCGACTAGTGTTATTAGTCGAGGTCTTTCTTGGCGGATACATAGTCTATGATATAAGACCCTCATAGGTTCCGGTTTAAGGTGATCAATGGACGAGTATCATACAATAGATATGCATCACAATTACTTTACATTACATTGAATCATCTAGCACCTCATTCACTTGTTTTGATGATGAGTACCCTTTTTGAGCTATTTGTTGATGGATAAACTCTTGCTAGTTGTTACCTTTTGGCTAAGACTTATTGAAGTTGTTGTGCTACTTGGAATAAATAAATACATATTGTGCATGCTAGCTTTCCTGCGTGCAGGATTGTATATGGAGCTCATGGATGATAAGAGTACATGTGTTCTTCATTGCTTTACTTAGGGCTTATAATTCATTTTTTGGGTACCATGTTGTTAGGTACTTACCCCTTTTTCTACACTTGTGTAGGCATTGAATCTGATACCTCCTGATCTCCTTATTTCCCATTTGGATCTAGCTTTGAGATAATCTAAGAGTCGCTAGTCCTTTCAACAAACCCTTCATATTTCTATTTACTTACTTTTTTGGTCTATTTAAGAATTAAAGACATTGAGACTTATATAAATTTCCTTTTGAATTCAGTTATAGTAGAGGCTTGTACAAGTGACATCAGTCTTAGGTTGATTTTTAGATTATAGATATCCTTTTTTTTATTGTCTATCCTTCATAGTTAGACTATTTCATCTGTCTTATTCTATTATATTCTATTTTTGCTGACTTGACTCGATGGGTCAAAGACGAGTGTCAACACACGTGATTGAGTCATGGCAAATTGGTATCAAAGCCCCAGGTTCTTTGATCTCACATGTGTGCAAGTCCAATCTAGTACAGTCTTGAGCATTGATGCGGAGATGTCTGTTACTTATCCTTGAGAGTTTATGAAGACTGTTAGGAAAATTTTCTTTTACTTTTTTCAATTAAGTCATGCATGGTTCTTGTTGTGAGTGCTGATCCTAATAAGGTAAGACACCCTTTATAAAATCTGGCTAGGCGGCAAAGGTTACATGCTCAACTGGAATGGGAGTTGGAGGATATACGGGTTGCACTGGTGGCGCTGGAGCTGGCCTTAAAGCTAGTGCGATTGTGCACCCCTAGGGGTACAAGTAGTTATGCAATAGCCGCCTGTACTACATGTGTCATAACAAGGACGACTGGGGGTCCCTCCAGCTACGGGGGAATGGGGGTGTCCAAATGCTCCTCAACATGCTGCCTCCCCGTCTCAGCCTGAAGGTCGACCTCTACGAGCCATAATTATAAAAGAATGCGTCAAATGAGATTCTAGATGACCACAACATCATTGCACGAAGTGATACAATCAAGAGGAGTTTCCTAATACATCCTATAACCTCCCGAAGATAAGTCATAGACGTCTTTGCACCCATCTGCAGGATTCTAATATAGACAGTAGCCCTGTACAAGTGAGACCAGCGAACTTAGGGCACTGATATCATGATGGCGCTTACCTTAACCCTAGATAGGCAAGCCTAACCCTGACCCAGAACAGCTAGTAACAGGCATAATAGAAAAGTTTAACAAATAGCTAACATAAAATAAAGCTGATGCTAGACATACATATACACTAACACTACAAAACACCATCTAGCCTTAGTTGTATAGATTTTAACTATCTAACCTTTAACTAGGGGTATACAGAGAGTAACACATCCTTGTCTACACACTGTCCTAGTGGATGGACATGTATTCATATGTAGGAAAAGCTCAAGCCGTTAGCCGTTGGAGACTTTATGCTAAGTTTCATGGTGACACCATTAGTCTTCATATATCCAAGAAGAATTTGACGAGCTACGGGAACAATGCCAAAGACTAGCCAGCAGAAAGAGTAATCAAGTTTCTAGGTCATTACAACCTAGTTGAAGCTCAGCTCTACAGACATTGGTCTGCTAGTCCAGTCTACAAGGATCTATGCCTCTCAAGTAACACCGGACACAAGTATGGCTATCTACCGAACCTGAACAACATGGTTCTAGAACATCACTAGTCTAAGCCAAGACTAAAACTCAACAATAACAACAACAAACAAGTATAAACATGGTAGATAATGAATAAAGTAGGCATAGGTATGTTCAACATGTCAGACAATAGTTCTATCAATCCCCTGTAATCAGAAGTACATCAAACCAATCAATATACAATAGAGAATCAATATATCAATCCACAAGGGTTCCTCAATAGGTCAAATGGTCTCCTCATCATCCCAGACAACCAAGTTAGAATAATGAAATAAAAAAACTAGCCACGCAGGCCTACAACATACCAACAGGTAACTAGACAATCACAATATTAGCTAACATGTTCATACTCGACATGTAGGGACTTTAACCCCTTTCCATGTTCCCTACTCAAGCAACATATACAGAATTTACATGTTCCGCCAGTCCAAGAGAAGAGAAGATCATATCCTACTTGTAGGTCGATCACACGCATCCTTGCTCATTCTGGTGGCACTTTTCCTTTATGAACAATCTCAAAATGCTATCCAGTTGTCAAAAATAGATTTATAGCGTCAGTACAGTCACTTTGACATTGAAATCATAGAAAATGGCTTTAAATCAATCTCGGGGCCAAAAAATAAGCCTATTTTGAAATTTTGAAACAAAGTCGATATAATAATCATCATATTTTTCTAAGCCTGTACCTCAAATTCGATCTTAATTGATGCATACAACAATATAAAGCAGCCAATAATGGAATTTTTTTTTACATATAATTTAAAACAAACAACAAGCTCAATAGCATTTTTGGACCCAAACACAACTCAAACAATCAATTCTGACATTACCACAGTGTGCGCCTCAAGAAAATACATAAAATTGACCCAAATTTCACTGAGATCCGATTCAGAACGACTAAGAAATCACATTTTGAAGTTTTCGAAAATCAATCAATGTACAACAACAAAATAGAAAAAATTACCTCAACGTCAAAAGCAATTTTCGATGTTCCAACGACGTTTCTATTAGAAAAATATACAATTTAACTTTTTGAATCACCAATTTCGGACTTCGAATGAGAATTTTATTGCAATTTTAATTTTCCCTCATTACTTCATGAATTTGAAAAATACATGCAGCACCATCGCCACTCCTATAATTTTGCGAATGGGAAAGGGCTTCGGGAATGCAGAGTACACGTGACATAGTCAAAAGTCGCATACAAAGTCATTTCGATTAAACGTGGATCCCACTTTCTAATTCCGTTCTTCTCAATTTCCACCAAGGGATTAAAACGCACCCAGAAACCTTGGGAATTGAACGAAAGGTCATTCCAGATCCAACTAGACGTTCTGGAGCTATTCACACTATTAGAATTTTCATTTGGGCATGTTTACTAAGTATGTTGACTAAAGTCAACTATTGACCTATTATGAAGGCTGAAGTACAATACTCGGTACAAATGTCATCGGAACCCTCGGCATGCTAAACGATTATGCTTATAGTCTAATTTGGCTCTTTTGAAGCTAATGAAACTATCTAAATTCCATATCAAGACTGTTTAGCTAGACTTTACTGCTAAACTCATTTCCAACTATTAATAGAGCTTTAACACACTAAGTTGCATATCTTTCAAACTAGAGACCAGACAATCGAACTATTAGTATCAGCAAATCACAAATGATTTAGGGTTGCTATAGGAACGCTCTAACCAACCACAAAATATGCAGTTACACTAAAATGACCAAGATGATCATTATAGACTTCTAGATACCGAAAAGAATTCATTATATTTATATATATTTTGGCTTCTCCCATATTGTTTCTAGTATATTATTATTCTGTTGTTTAGTTTCTACCTATTCATCCATTATTAGTTGTTCCGGGCTTAGATTGGCTTATCTATTGATAGGACATAGTCGATGCCATCACGATTTGAGCAATCGAATTGTGTCAACATGACATAAGTTAAAATTAATGGATAAAATTTAATTTACTTAAGGAATATCCTAATCATAGTTTAGATAATTAATATTTTACATATCTACTTTCTTGAAGCATTGCAATATACATATGCGGCACAACCCTTCGTACCTTTTACAAAGCTAAGGCTGGTGCTGAAGTCAATGTGTCTTTCAACTGATCTTGAAAGCTTGTTAAACCACTGAAATTTAATTGTGTTCTGGATTAATTTAGTCAATGGAAAAGCAATAGAAGAGAAGCCCTCGATAAATCTTATGCAACAATCTGCTAAATCCAAAAAACTTTCAACCGCTGTAAGAGTTGTGGATCTAGATCAGCTTTTAACATCCTCAATTTTTCGAAAATCCACCCTAATGTGTTCACCGGAGACCACATTGCCAAAAAGTGCTATATTATTCAATGAACACCAAGAGAACTTCATTGGAGACACAAGATATATATGTTATACAATGATATATACATACGTTGTCGTCTTCTTTTCTTTTCTTTTGTTTGCATTTTTCGGAGTCAAATCTAAGCTTACGAAATTTTATATAGGAACCAAATAGCAAATAAACGCCAATGTTATCTAGTCTAAGGAGACATTTACTTAGCTGGGGAATCTCAGCGTATCGTTGTCAAATTATAGGTTACAATATTGAGTTTGTAGTAACAATATTAGTAATTATTATACTAAAGTGAATTAATTAGCCAGTACTAAAGTCATTATACACTAAAAAATCAAATCTTTATAGAAAAAAAAAATAGGTCCAACAATCAAATAACTATTCGGAGGAAGGGGTACAAGAAAATTATATACCAAAATACTAACAAGAGAATTTTCCAACATAAATGGTAAAACTAAAGATTTTAATTAATGAAAAACCTAACAAAATGTTTATATATTATTTATAAATATTATATAAATAATTATAAATTTATATATATGATTATTTGGTTCGATTTGATTATTTTTGTGATTTTTTCTAGTAAAATTAAAATCAAATCACATAATATCGACTTTCAAAATTTAAAAACAAAACCTAATCAAATCAAATTAAATTAAATATAAATTTTTTTAATTGATTTGATTTGAATTGGGATTAAATTTGATAACAACCCTAACTTTACGTCATTTGGAAATGATGTGAATTAATAACAAAAGCTCTACATTATCAGCGGAAAAAATAAATGACCAAAGAAATGTCACATGCTTTTGCTAAAGGTATACGATTACATGGCATTTTATTGTACAAACATAATGCGATGAAAAAAAAAGAGTCTTGGTTTTGACTACCTTGGACTTCCAACCAAAACCAAAATCTTTCCAAACTTGTCTATTGGATGACAAAATCCTACATTATTTTTCCTAAATTTACTAATTTTTTATCATAATTTTCTTTTCAAACAGTCCTAGCCTATCAGCACCCAACCTTGACATGTAGGTAGATTTCTTGTATTCATGCCACGTAAATTCCTTGTACAAACTTTCTTCTCCTTCCTCCATTAAACAAGATAAAGGTACTATTTTTTCATTCAAGGGTGGCCCACCAAAATATATCATTGACAACCTCGACTTTATACTGTTGGCCAACACTCTGTGTCTCACACTCTTAAACCTCCCATTAGTCATTACCTGCCATCACAAAACACAGGGAAAAAAAAAAACACAATTAAAATAAACTGATCAAGAAAAGAATTACTAGCGGTTGTTTGATTAAGTCTAGGAAAAGAAAAATTCTCTCAGTTATGCGATATTCTTTAACTGAGCATGGTATTTAAAAAAAAAGAGATTTTTAAATTTATGATCTAAAATAATTATTAGATATTTATATGACTGAGAATTACTTCATTACATGTAAAGGAGAATTTTAAAGGTCAATTATTTCCAATAAAAGTAAGGTGACATTCTTTTTGGTACATACCAAAAAGAAAAGAGTGCCAAATAAAATAGAACAGAGGGAGTAATTTTTATTCATATTGAGTCTTAGAAAGTTTATAATCAACTGGGCTATTTTAACACACTACTTTTATTAATTTATATTTTATTGAGTCTTAAAAAATAATTAAAAGAATAAATATGAATTAAAAAAGAATTTCTAATGACTACTAAAAGCGAAAATCTATTTTTAAAATATTTTACTAGTAAAAATAAATAGAAAAGAGTAATAATTAGTTTTTCCCTTTTAAAATTTTCGGGCTCAAAATTTAAAAATAATTCAAAAAACTAAAATTTGGGGGTTAGTCACATGAAAAATGTTACCTCAAAAAAGTCACATGTAATTATTACCTGGAGGGAATCACCAACAAGGATGAAAAGTGAGTGTTCATCAGGTGGAACTGAGATCCATGTACCATCTCTGAGGGAGATTTGAAGTCCAGTTGTATTATTAGACCTTATAACAGATATTATTTGTGGGTCTGTATGTTCACCAAAACCAATAAAATTTCTACCATCACTTAAAGCTTCAATTTCTGTGCATGGTGGATAGTGGTTTAGCCTAAAACAAGAGTCACTCTTTTCATCTCTTAGCAACCTACTCAACACATTCTTTGGCTCAATCCTCAAACCTTCTGCTATCTTTTCCAGCACAACACATGCTATATTTCTAACCGCTGTCACACATTCATTCAGAGCATACCTGTACATAGACGCACAAACTCCTGAGAGTAAGTGAAAATACTATTAAGAGAAAAATCTTTATCTTAATTGAAATAATGTCAGACAAATTTTTAAATATTTCATCGATATTAATTTTAACTAGTAAAACCAAATATTTTCTAGCCCTCAACTCAATTGTAAAGTATAAAAGTTTAAATCTCAAGAAAAGAAAATATTAGCTTTTCGAATTCATAATCAAAATATAATTTTTAAGTTCATGTATGACATAAACAAACTGACTTACTACTATATTCACAGTATTTACTGAAAAAGTGAAGTCGGTGACAGATATTTTGCCAACGACAATATCCGTGAAAAAAAAATGAAGAAAATATTGATGTACTAAGAAAAATACTTAGACACGTTCTTGATTTTGTCAACAGTCGTATATTTAATTTCACCTCCGAATGCAGCACAACTAAATTTTTGAGATTGAAATTCTTAAATTTTGACCGTAAATTAATTGAAATAAATTTTATATATTTAAAAATTATTGAAAAAATATTAGTATACTTCTTTCGTTTTAAAAAAAGGGTAATAATTTAACTTGTTATAAAATTTAAGAAAATTAAAAAAAATCAGTTTTGTGATTCTTAAATAAATTATATTAAACGTATCAAAATATTATTTAATTTTATGACCATACACATGTTTTATAAAAATTTGATATTAAAATTTTACCAAAAAAATATTCTTTTTAAACTGCAAAAGTAATATACCTTAAAACAATTAAATACCTGAAATATTTTCTTAAAATAACTAATGACCTGTAATATTGATGGTAAAATTAAGTTTTGAATCTAATTCACACCCCAAAAACTAGCTCAAAGAAAGGAGAATTGTCCAATCTTATAAAGAGTTTATCTATCTCATTAGCTGAGACTTTTTCATTCTTCGACACTGAGTTTCAAAATTGAAAGGGTGAGAAAGACATTAAAAGTGAAGAAGTATACGCATTGGGAAATTTCTAGAGATTACCAGAAAAGCTGAGAATTTTGAGGAATGCTGAGTGATTTCTCCGAAATGAATCCAGCGTTTATAACAAAGAGAAGATATTCAACCCAACCGACATCACCGTTTGATCCAATTCTTTT
Organism: Solanum medicagineum; assembly: GCA_026153255.1. Lineage (NCBI taxonomy): Eukaryota > Viridiplantae > Streptophyta > Magnoliopsida > Solanales > Solanaceae > Solanum > Solanum medicagineum. Next base: position 5,024,629 of record JAPFFP010000103.1, read on the forward strand.
GTTACCATAACCATAAGGGCTAGCTGCACCAACTTTGTCCTTCTCAAACTGAGGCAAGTTAAAGAACTTGACTGCATCACTTTCCAATTTTATCATTGTTTCATCAGAAACACCATGATTCACAACCTTAAAGAATCCATATTCTTGACATGCTTTTGTAATAAGGAATTTAGCTTGAGGATCTAACATGTCAATCACTGGAATAATATTACTGTTACTATCACATGTAGACTTGCATGTCCTAAATAAATCTGAAGAATTTGGAAGAATTGATTGAGATGAAACCACCATATTTGAGATGATTAGAAATGATAAGTTTTTCTTTTTGGGTAACGCATGAGATCAAAGGCAGGAGGCGTTACAAACTATATATACAGTACAAAGGTAGGAGGTGTTACAAGCCATCTGGGGCTTAGTGACAGATGTTCTGCTGTATTTGCTACGCAGTCTATGACATCTGGACTTGAGTTTATTTATTACATTATTATTATTATTATTATTATTATTATTATTATTATTATTATTATTATTATTATTATTATTATTATTATTAT
>JAPFFP010000103.1:5037464-5048882 GCA_026153255.1 Solanum medicagineum
CCCTCCTTTTAGTTTATTTTTATATGTTTTGTATTATTTGGATGCTGACACTGTGTAGTTTACTTTTGGTTTCAATCTAATTAAATTCCCCAGCATGTCAAAACCATTTATGTTATTTTATTTAATTTTCCTTTTATTTTGAAAAAGCGTTTGCATAAAAAATAAGGAAAAATAAGTAGATATAAAGCATGTGATCTTACATTTTTTAGTTCAATTTCCAAATAAGTTTAATATACTTCAAGTTTAGTCAATTTTTTTCAACTTAGTTAAGTCCGATAAATTTTCTTTTTTTTAAAATTCAGTCAATTTGCAAACAAGTCATTTTTTTTCAAATGTTTGAAAGTTAGTCAAATTTTTCTAATCGTCGGATAACCGCATTTAGCGGCCATTTCGAGTGCGTAAAACTTTCTCGAAGTGGAAATGTGAACCCGAACCTTATCTCTGGATTTTAAAAAGATTTTTTCTGTTAGATCTTTTTAAAATATTTATTGGTTTCCTAATTATCCGCAAAATTAGGTGGCGACTCTCTGTGTCATTTCGAATTACAAAAATTGGTTTATACTTAAACTAATTGAGTTTTAAATTAATTTTTGATTTTTCAAAATAAAGAAAGCCATTTTTCGGCATAACATGGACTATTGCTACACTTGGTATGTTTTAGACTATTTAACTTATGCTTCCACTTATGGTTACAAGTTGTCCCTTAGTCCCATTCCCCATATTTCATTGTGATCTATTTGTCATTTACCCTTTAAACCTATAATGTGCAATTATGATTTAAGAGGCTTGTTTGGGAGCCTTCGGGTTCTCATTCACCATGTCACACCTAGGCCCTAGGTTTGGGTCGTGACAACGATACTTGGAGTGCAAATTCAGTATTGTGTAGGATGAAGTAGACATTAAACTGAGGCTTTCCACTCAATCTATTTTTACGAGAGATAACTTTGAATATCTTGGATCCATCATCCATAATAGTGGTGATGTTGATGATGATGTCACATATCATATTGGAACAACATGGACGAAATGGAGACTTTCCTCTAGATTATTGTGTGATAAAAAGATATCACCTTAACTTAAAGGTATGTCTTACAAAATAGTGGTTACACCATCTTTGCAATATGGGGTGGAGTGCTAACTAATCAAAGACTCACATGTTCAGAAAATATAGGTTACGGAGATGAAGTTGTTGAAATAGATGTGTAGACATACCAAGAGGGATAAGATTAGGAATGAGATCATTCAGGGGAAGTTAGGGATAGCAATGTTGTAGTAAAATGGTAGAAGCAAGACAATGATGGGTTGGGTATTTGCAGAGAAGAAGTATTGACACTCTTGTTAGGAGGTGTGAGAGGTTGGATATAGGGTTACATGGAGGGGTAGAGGTAGATCGAAAAAGTATTAGGGGGAGATAATTAGATATGATATAACACAACTTCATATCACTAAGGACATGACCTTAGATAGAAAGGAGTGGAGGTTGCCTATTAGGGTAGAAGGTTAGAAGGCTAGTAGAGGTAAGATGATTTCTAACTTTGTGATATAGTAGGTTAATAAAGGTTAATAGTAGAAGGCTATGAAAAGAAGATTAGAGGTCTGAATTTGTTGGTTATAATCAAGTTGTGCAAATTCTTCAATAGGTTAGTATTTTTTGAATTTCAGATTTTCTTGATTTAAATTATTATGTTTATATAAGTTCTTGATTTTGTTTATGCTTTCGTTAGTAGTGGAACTAGGCTTGATATGAAAGACTTAGAAGTGACTCATATCCTTAGGATCAAGCATATGCGAGATTGTAAATAAAGGCTATTAGGCTTGTCTTAAGAGATTTATACTGACATTATTCTTTCAAGGTTTAACATGTATAATATCACAAAGGAATTTCTTCCTTGTAGATGTAGAATTACTTTATTAAAGACTCATTCACTCAAAATGACTGATGAAATAGAGAGGACAAAGACAGTCCTTTATGGTTATGTTGAAGTCCTATGCATGCTATATTATGTACTATACCAAATATTTGCTTTACTATTGGCACAGTTGACAAATTTCATTCTAATCCTGAGTAAGATACAATTAAGTACCTGAAAAGGACTAGGGATTATATATTTGTTTTTCATTCTAGAAATCTTATGTCGGGATTATATATTTGTTTTTCATCCTAGAAATCTTGTGCCCCTCGGGTATATAGATTCAGATTTTCAGTCAGATAGAGATTCAAGAAAATCTACTTCAGAATATGTATTTATTCTAGAAGATAGAGCCATAATATGAAAGTGTATCAGGCAATCTTGTGTTGTTGATTTCACCATAGAAGTTGAACATGTAGCTGCCATTGAGGAAGCTAAGAGGTTGTTTGGCTTGAAAACTTCCTAAAAGTGGTTGGAGTGGTTCCTTTAGTGGAAGAACCAATCGCACTTTATTATGATAGCAGTGGTGCAGTTGTATTGTCGAAAGAATCGCTTAACCATGAAAGATGTAAGCACATAAAAGAAAATATCACTTGATTTGTGGTATAACTCAATTTGAAGATATACTGAAGAATAATTTGACATAAGCACGTAGAAGAAATGTGTAATACCCTGTAAGTCGAAACGTCAGATCGAGAAAAAAGCTGCAGCAAATTTGGACTCTACCAAGTTTTACAAGGCAAACTATGAACCATGGATGGAACTACATTGTAGAAGTCTATCATAAACTCGGTACTGGTATGGTGAAATTTTGTAAATTTTTAGTTGTATATACCAAGGCTCTTTAGAAGTCTTAGATAGGTCTACAAGATGTAGACCAGGCTTGTGGATAGGGGGTAGTATTTGGGTCAAATGTTGGGTTACTAAATTGATTTACAATCTAACAGGATGATCTCATATATGAAGCTATAGATATTTATCCCATGTATTGCGTCCTGAAAACTGAAAATTTGGCTAAGCGTTGAAAGAAATGATGAAGAGCATCAACGAGTCATGGATTAGATGATGAGTCATAGAAATGAGTTTGTACATAAGGTCCTGAAACCCCTATTTTTAGTCTGATTTCCATGAAAGGATTGTAGGGTCCATAAAATGGGTCTACGAACCATAGATAGGTCTCAGTCCTTGTTTGATAATTTTAATCAAGGGATTTTTAGTAATTTTTTACCCATTTAAGTCCTAAACTACTTTGTTTCAATCCATCAACCACCTATAACTATCCCAAACCCATGTTGAATTCACTCCATTCCCATTTAAACTCCATAAATTTCAATTTCTCTCAAGTCTCTCATCCTCCAAGCTTCATTGAAGGCCATTGAGCTAGGGTTTGAAGGTCTTCCATCAATCTCTCACAATTTTACTAGATTTATTTCTAAGTTATGTGGGTCTTTGTCCTTGTGTACCTTTCACCTATGGAACTCAACCAGTTCTTCCTTTTTCCTTTCAATTTCAATGAAGGTATTTTTGTGGATTTTATGATTTCAACTCCAAATCTATAATTGTTGATTTATATTGTGTTTCTTGCTTAATTATACATGAATTGTACTAAATTACATAAATTATATGATTTACGAGCAAACTTTCCTATATGCTACTTAGGGTTTATGAAATTGCATATGAGTTCTCTTAATTTTGATTCAATTGATCTTCATTTTCATGATTATACATAAATCTATCTTAATTACTTGATTTTAAGTTTATTAATTGTTAAACCATACTTTGTCCTAACTTTCAACTTAAGATATATGATTATGAGATTTCAAGTGTTCAAGAAAATTTACGAATAAGGTTATCTAAGACGCTAACAAGATAAAAATTGTAATGATGGAAGGCCTACACCCACATTGCATATGTTACATGAGAATGAGCTACTCTTTGAAATAGACTTTGTATGAATTGGATTGACTATCTTAAATTGTCTTTCCTACACGACATGTTATAAAAGCTATGAACTAAAACTTATGACAAGATTATGAAACTATAATAAGTATGCTTTTATATAAGTATCCTGTGAAATTTGACTTAGCATTGAATGAGGCTTGATACAGGGATACAACCTAAGGGATTCCTAGTAGAAGCTTCTAGTCTCATAAGTATGTGTTGTCGTATGATTATGTTTGCTAATATAACTTATCTAGTGAATCCACATATAAAATTATGATTATGACACACGCTTAGTGGAGTAGAGTCATAACTTGACAAGTAAGGCTACCTTTCCTCTGATGTACGGATAGACATTGGTATTTCATATTATAGCTCGCATGGTCTTATTATTGATTATAATTTTAGCTCACATATGCTTGCTCTCTATGATACTTTACATGACACTATCTATGATTCATTTGTACATTAATCACTTACATACTTACTTATGCCTTTACATATCATACTCTATTGTGCTCTTTACTTGGTCTTGCACTACGTGTCTTACGTTACAAGCATTGCATTCATACTTAGAACATTTAAACATACTAATACATACTTCTTTGCCCACATCATATTATAATATATGTATGGGCGATCATCCTCCTCCTCACCTTTGTGGTTAGATTCAGTTTTCACTTGAAGATTGTTGGTAAGTCCTCATGACCTGGGGATGAGCCTAACATATCTAGCTTTTATCTTGTGTCATTTGAGATATTTTGAGATTCTTTTGTACTTTGTTTGAGGGTGAGATACGAACATGTCTTAGCTCCATATACTTTAGTCTATGTTAGAGATATTGTTGGACATCATAAGAGTTTATGTTGCAGAGTTACTTTACTTCATTGACCACACTTTAGCTCTTATAACTATCATCCGCTTTGTTAATTGTTTGCCAATGAATGCTTATGATATGCTGAGAAGTCCATGTTGGAGTTTCCACGAGAATCTCAATTGTTACGTGGCACCTAGGGCCTAACTTGGGTTGTAACAAAATGGGTATTAAAATTGGAACATGTGGTTATGAGTCTAAGTGGGAGACAATTAGAATATACTATTAACCATGTAATAGAGTAATAATTTTTTTATTTATTTCCTTGTATAGACTATATTCTTATAATAAAATTTTTAATTAAATAGATCATTGTGTATATATGTGTTCCATTGCTTATATAGTAGACAATTTTCTGTATGGAGTAATTTAACTTATACACAAAAGATTAAAATTGTTTATTCATATAAGTTACAAATTAATGTTTACAATCAAAGATGAAGAAGGATAAACATCTTGATGATTGTAGTACATGATTAAATATATTGATCTTTATTATGGGAATAGTTAAATTTTAACTTTTTGTGCTAGTATATTTTGAATGTATTAATCAAATCAATTAAAGTTATTTATTTATTCTTGAATATTTATAAACAAATTCTCTGATCATTATATGTACTTATACTCTTAATCTTTATATAATTACTGTGATTTATGTAACTTGGTCTATTAAAAAGTGAAACTTTTTAGTGAGTGAATAAATTTCTAATAGATTGGATAACGATAAATCACATTACTGAAATAATAATTTGTCGATAGAATTTATGTCTCGATCTCAAATTAACGACACCCCTTTAGAGTTGCTTAGAATTTTTAACGTGAAAAATTTGCAAGTGAATTTTATATCCATCATGTGAAATAAGTTAAGCCTGATGATGAAGTATTAGATTTGTTGATTAATTAAATTATTGAAAAATTTAGATTTAATTGATTGGTGTCGGTAATTCTAGCTCAGGGAGTTAAATAAGATGTAATGGTATATTTCGGAATTATAGGGTTGTAATGACCCTTCGGGTCATTTTTGTGGTTTTGCAGTTTTTTGTTGATTCGAGTATGTGTATAATGACCTCAGACCATTGGTGATTTGTTAGGACGATAGGAATGACTGTTGGTTAGGTTATTTGTGTGTTATATGGATTTTTGAGTTAGATGGGAAGTTATACCTGTGAAATGAGTTTTCAGGTAATGTCCTAGTAAATGGCCTCAGGTAGAATTCTAACGATTCCATTAGCTTCAAAATGACCGAATTAGGCTAGGGGCATATTTGGTGCTATTCCATCATGGAATTCAAATTTGACCACCGAAATCGATTAGTTGTAGACCAAGTTAACACCCTCAGGAATTGTGCCCTGAATGAGAATTTTTATAGCACAATTAGTATTGGAACATCGACTTTTGTGTAGGATGGCTCTTCATTTGATACAGAGGACTTCCATATGTAATTTGACCCCCAAGGGCTTTTTGTTAAAAGTTGCTTAAAAAGAAGTAGGACCCTCAATTTATCGTGGGAAGGTTCATTAGAAATTTCGACTATATCGTTGGATCCAGAACATCGAAATTCATATGGTTGCATAGTTCGTTTGTGAAGTTTGAAGTTCAAACAACCCCAAAACGGCGAAAAAGGAAATTGAAAGCTTAATGGAGGGATGATGACATGGCATGTAGACTCGCTACCATGTGGCGCAAGCTGACACTACCAGATGGCTGCAAGGTCTCAGCCGTATGTATGTATATGGCTTCTTTGGTGAGGATAAAGCCTTACTCCAAGTTCGACACATGGCTTCTATGGTAAGAATAAGGCCATACTCTAAGTTCGACACGTGGCTTATTTAGTGACGACAAAGCCATATACTCACTCTAAGTTCGATATATAACTAATTCTTCTTAGGAGTTGACAAAGAATCTTCCAAAATTTCAAGTGACATAATTCCTCCTTCAAAAGCTAAAGTTGAATGATCGAAGTCTCCTTTAGGTTCAGTCAAAGAGATTAAAGCGAAGTCATCAATTCAACCATTCAAATGGTCTCCCCTAAGATTGACTTCTTTTCCAAATAAACCAAACGTCGATACAACATTCATCAAAAAGATATGGTTATATCTGTAGGTTGCACAACCCTCATATACTAACTCTGATATCGAGATGTAGCCTATTATTTTAGGACTCAACACATAATTTGAAGGACCTATTCAAGCTTCTCTCTTAGCCCCTTTCGCTCCTAAATCTTAACATATAATATAATTTATTTTATAATATGCAGAGAAAGGGGATACAAGAGAAGCTTGAATAGGTCCTTCAAATTACGTGTCGGATCCTATGAATAATAGGTTACGTGTCGATATTAAAGTGAGTATATGGGTTTGTCAACTCCTAAGGAGAATTAGTTACTTGTCAACTTAGAATGAGTATATGGCTTTATCGTCACCAAAGAAACTACGTGTTGAACTTAGAGTATGGCTTTATCCTTACCAAAGAAGCCATGTGTCAAACTTAGAGCAAGGCTTTATCCTTACTAAAGAAGCCATGCGTCACGGATCGAAGATCTTTGCGAGACAGCCCCAGGGCACCACTTGGGATGGGAATGGCTCAACCCACATGTATCATTTGATTAAAGTACTCTAATCCCCTCCGATGATTGATTTGTCAACCACGCTTGCAGTCGCCTCTGATGATTGATTTGTATATGATACGTCCAAAAGAACACTCCAACTAGAATAGTAAAATGGTTGTTGATCAATTATAGATCTCAACCAGAGTTGAGGTTGATCCCACAGAGAATGCGTGAGAATATATCTATTAGCACCATTTTCAAATGTAATATCTATTCCCGAAACAACAGTGCACAAAGTAAATGGGGGGTCTTGGTTTTTCGAACTAAGTTACTAAAATTAAGCAGTAAATGAGTGAAAGAATGACTAGATTTCAAACAATTTATGCGAAGCTAGGATTGTGTTCCCTATGGCATCAAATGCGATAGCCGAATCTAGTGGTAAACTCATTCATGATTACGTATATAAGATCTAACAAGTTATGTAACATCTAAGTCACTTTTCAATCCCTCTTAGATGCATATCGTTCATCACCTTTCGGTCTCAGAAAGTATACGTACTAACCCTTGTTGTCAATCTCGGAATACACTAATCTTTCGGTCTCAATTACTTAGACTAGGTTAAAAACCCCGAATTTCTGTCATAGAACTCTTTTCCTAATCAAAACATCCCTTTCGGGCATGCAAAGAAAAAAGGCTTACCCTAATGTGTCGGCTCATCAAGGAAGAAATTATAATGAAGATTACTACAATATATACCCTAATCAATCCCGAGATTTACCCCATATTCGCCTATCTTATTGATTTGTCATGGTTCCCACAACCCTAGTTGTGGGTTTAGCCTAGCATATTCAAGGAAAACAAACTCGCAATGATACAAAGAATTCATAATAAATGACTTACTATTGAAGAATCAATGATTACAGTCTTGAATTCGATAAGCAAAATCCCAAAATCTTGTGAAATCTCTAAAAAAATAATATTTTTAAATGGTTTCTATCTCTAGCCGTCCAATGCTATCCAAAAACGAAATAAAATAACTATTTATATACAAAGAAAACCTAATCCAGATTAAAATAGAAAAAATCCATCGGCATGGACACGGGCCACCACACGGCCTGTGTGACGGAAGACGGACCGTCAAACGGTCTTTGTGGCTGCCCTTGGCTTTAACCCCGTCTACCTCTTCACGCCGCGTCAGACGGCCCGTGTGGCAATTGACGGTCCATTTAACGGGCCGTCTGATTTTCCTTCACCTTTTTCGCTTCATGTAGTCTTCACGCCCTCGTGTCACGGACTGTGGTTGGTCATAGGGCCCGTTACAAGCTACGTCCAGCTCCACTTAGTGTATTTTTCTTGCTTTTCGACAGTACTACCTTCGCATCACTTTGACGGTACTTGGAACGGCCCGTCACGCCTCCCACGGTCCATGTGACGTACCATGGGACCTGCCTTGGTTCTTTTTGCACTGCCACGCCGTCCCACATGGCCATGTGAGAGGCCATGAAGGACCTCATCACTCGTGGTCAGTCACACGAGCCGTGGAGGTCCACGTAGACCTTCACTTGGCCTTAATTCTTCTCTAGTTGCCTGGGCCACTTTCGAATACCCACACTTTGGCATTTTACATTTATTTTACTCTTGTTTGTCCCTTTATCCATGCCTCACTATTTTTTCCTAAAAACAACAAAATAAAAAAATCATACAAACAAAATTGCTTGAGAATGCGCAAAAATTCTTTGTTTAAAGCATTTTTAATCATATAAATTTATTAAGATACAAATTTTACAATATGATTCAAATTATATTAAATTCAAAATATATTATTCCCAAAAAAAAAGTTATGGATTAATATAATTGGGTTAATTAATTAAGTCCAATGAAATATGGATTTAATTAAAAGCCCAAATTCATTTATTACCCACTTCTTTGGGCTCAATATCCTCTCATCTTAGAGGCCCACTTGATGCCATCTGTTGGATGACATGGCATGACAAGTCAAACAAAGAAATCAATAGGATCACGCCATGTGTCAGAATGACATGGCATTCCTATCTCAAATCAAAGGCCAATGAAAATATGTCATATGTGCAAGTGATGTGTCGCAACCAATCAAATATTGTCATGTCACTTCAAAGGAGTCCTATTCTTATCACTTTTCCTACGCCATATCACCTTAAATATGATTGGCCAGAAGAAAGCATGATTCCATTATAACTCAAGGAGTCCTATTCTTATCAATTTTCCTATGCCATGTCATCTTAAATCTGATTGGCTAGAAGAAGGTCTGATTCTATCGTGACTCCTCTATTTTACAACTATATAAAAGGGTCCTCATTAATTCAAAATTGACATCAAGAATTCTAACCAGAAGCCAGAGAGAGCTCGTTGATCAAACGCACAGATTTCTCTACAAGCAATAAGAAGAATTCAAGAAACTAGGAAATCAAGGCTTCAAGTTCAAGAACGCTCCAAGATCAAGACCACCAGATTCAAGAACAAGCCCAAAAGCCCTTGGATTCAAGTAAACTCAAGATCAAGTTCAAGAACAAGATCATATCAAGTTCAAGTTTAAGATTATCAAATCCATATATCAAGATCATGACCACCGAATTCAAGATCAAGCCCAAAAGCCCTTAAATTCAAGTATAAGTCAAGATCAAATCTATCAAGTTTTTAAGGTTCAAGAATAAGCTAAAGAGCCCTTCAATTTATATTTGTAAAAGCAAATCAGAGGATTCATAGAGATTGTAGAACTCACTCCTTGAATAAAATACTGATTGTTGCAATATTTTTCGTTCCTTGAATAATATTTTCTTGACGTGAATTGTATTGTCATACAAATTCTGGCACGCCTAGTGCGACAATCTCTACCCCTCATCTCAACTATTCAAGAATTAAAGAATATTCAAATTGCTTCCAAGAAGATCAACTCCCAATCAAATTCCTCCAAGGCTGCTGATTCCAAGTTTGAAGTAGAGGGAATTTTGGGTATTACTTTTGGAAGTGTTGAAGCTGTTATAAGGAGCAAAGCCACTATGCTAAGACAACAAACACTGTGATGCAAGCGATGACAACTAATGCTTCATCCACGGAGGGACAACTTGCAAGTTGGGCAAAGATGATTGAAGGGCTGACCAAGTACATGCAACACCAGAGTTTCGTATCGATAAGTTAATGGATAAAGTATATGGCTTACTAGATGGGGAATCTAGCCATGCACCTAGGAAGAGTATTGAGATTCAAGAGACTGAAAATCCTATAAATCAAGCGTTGACTCTCAAGGAGCTCCCAGTTTCTACCGAAGGAATGATCTCACTTGGTCAATTAAAGGAGTTCATTGAAGGGACCATTAAGGAAAAGTATAAAGTCTCCACCAAGTCTTCCTATATGTATGCCAAGCCTTACACGGCAAGGATTGATAGCCTCAGAATGCCTACCGGTTATCAACCTCCCAAATTTCAGCAATTCGAAGGCAAAGGGAATCCCAAGCAGCATGTTGCACACTTCGTAGAGACATGTAATAGTGGTGGGACCTATAGAGATCATCTCGTCAAATAATTCATCCGTTCCTTGAAAGGAAATGCCTTTGACTGGTACACAGATCTTGAGCCTCATTCTATTGATAGTTGGAAGCAACTAGAGCATGAGTTTCTCAATCGCTTCTATAGCACAAGGCGCACAGTGAGCATGGTAGAACTCACAAATACTTGCCAAATAAAGGATGAACCAGTCATTGACTTCATAAATCGATGGAGGAACGCAAGTCTCAACTACAAAGATAGACTTAGTGAAGCTTCTGCGATAGAAATGTGTACCCAAGGAATGCATTTGGGGCCTCTCTACATCTTAAAGGGGATCAAACCTAAGTCTTTTGAAGATCTAGCATCTCGTGCTCATGATATGGAGTTGAGCATGTCTTCTGCCGGAAAAGATGGAATGCTTGTTCACGACCCTCGCAAAGGAAAGGACAAGAAGGAACCAAAGAAATGGAGTAAATTTACGCTAAAAAATGATAACAAGGAATCCGTGACTGTGAACGCATCGCCCATGAAACTCACTACAAAGGAAAGCGGGAAGCAAAGTGTGAAGACAACTTTTCAGGGGCGTCCAAATCGAAAGTTGACTTTAAAAGAGATGCAAGAAAA
>JAPFFP010000103.1:5062389-5077933 GCA_026153255.1 Solanum medicagineum
AAACTACTCCCCCTTCAAAGCCTTAATTCTCATACTTACGTACCACAATAACTCAAATTACAGTGTTAAAATTTTTACAATTTTCCAAAGTGACAATTTACCGAAATTAACATTTTTACGGGGCCTAACATTAAATCACATTATTTTAGGTATCAAGGAAATCCACAACAGCAAAGTGACAAGGTGTAAGTATTTTCATTGTTTTGTAATCCTTTTTAATAATTTTTTGCCTCATATTTTTTTTTTCATATTTTGCCACCACAGGGATTGTGGTGTATTTGTCGCTGCGTACACTGAGTACCTGAGTGATGGGATCCCCAGTCAAACGCATTCGCTGGATGTGGAGTATCTTCGGAAGAGATACACCACTCTCTTATGAAAATACGATTTTGACAAACTGGCATGTGACAATTACAATAGTGAAAACGACGATCCATCCAAGTCGGGAGTTCGTTTCATTACGTCGGACAGTGATAAGCTGATTGATCTCTCCTAATTTGCGTCCCTTTAAAATTCAATAATGATTTTCTGAAATTGATGCTTAGATTTTGTTAAGGTAAACTATGCTGGCTTTATGTTTTGAACAGATAAGTTTTTATACTTTTCCAGCTAGTATTGCAGTAAACTTATTTGCCATATGATTTTTTAGCACTTACATTTTTTGTTCTCATATTAATTTTTTTTCTTTTTTTAAAAAAAAGATTTTCAGACCCAAAATAATTAAACATCTGGTACTTGAATTCAGTAAAAAAAATCTATCTATTTGATACATGTATCCAGATAATCAAGTAAATATTACATAAATGATACCTCTTATATTTTTATCTATAGATAATTGACACAATGTCTTAAATTGGTTAATTGTCCTTTATATGACATGTTGTTTTCGTTACAGTTAAATGTTGCATATCTGATACTTCTACAATTTTAGCATATAGATACTTGACACACTGTCTGAAATAGTTTAATTGTCCTATCCATATATATTGACTTTGTTAATTGATACTTACATATTTATCTAATACCAAATGTTATATTACCAAATTTTTGCATCTTAAAAACATGATACCTTAATTACAAACATTAATGAAACTATCCATGAAATGAATAAACAAGGTGGTATATAAGTAAGTACCAAAATATTTATATAGATATTTACGCACAAACTTAACACAAAAGCCTGTTATCATATATCTAATTTTTTACAACTGTTATTCATAAAACATATAAAATTATTATTTTGTCCTGAAATATAAAGAAACAAAAAACAAATAAGATAAAGGAACTAATTCATATATAGTCAACATGGATTTTTATTTTTCCAATGAAATGTTTTCCCATACTTGTTGTTCATACTATCACAAAATTAATTTTTAACTACATATCAATCTATCATTTCCCTTTAGAATAGAAAGTGCAGGTTTTTTGTTGTGTCTTTCATGGCCACAATATCTATAACGATTTGTGCTCGAGACTGACCTTTAACCTGCGCTTTTTTTCTGCCCTTTATCGATTTTCCAGGCATCCTTTTGTACTTTGATGGAAGAGCAACTTCACACATAATGTTTTTGATGCAGACCAGTCCCTCTTATCGGGCATCGAAATCATTGGAACTTCATAAGCATTTGTCAATGCTTTCGATTTGTAATAATCAAAGCAATATGGATGAATATTGGCCAAATTTTTGCTCTTCAAAACTCCAACTGCATGTGAGCATGGTATCTCATCAAATTGAAACCTCCCACAACTGCATATTTTTCTTTCGAGGCAAACAACATATCTTCTATCGGCATCGTAAACTAAATATATGAACTTAGAAGAAGAAACAACTTGCAAAGTATCGACAAATAATTCTTCAACTTATTATACTGTTTTAATTTGTTTTACTTTTGTTAAACAAAACACAAGCATCAGATGTCATTAATCTTTTTTTTATACCTATGAACATCATTGAACTATCTAACATTTGTTCATATCTATGACAACGTCGCTTCAACTTTTTTCAGCGTCGTTTCCCTAGTGGGACACATATGAACATCACTGAAGTATCTAATCTTAAATACTTATGTGTTTTTCTTACATGCATCTTCATTCTCCAACCATAATCATCCTAGAAACATTTTAACACACAACTACAAAAAATTATATACCAAAGTCGTTAAAAGTGAAAAACATATTGCAAGTATCAATAACTACTCTTTATACTGCCTGATACTTTTCTGATCCATGTGAGAAGCAGAATGCTGAAATCAACAACCTTTATTTTTTTTGTTTAATTCTCCCAATGCTTCCAGCAAACATTACCTTGTTCTTCATTATATTCTCAAAAAATAAGTATCATAATTATTTCTCAAAATTAACAACTTAAAATATCTTCAGTTGTCTGTTGCTGGTTGAAATGTCTGATTCAACTGTTAGATTTTGTCATATTGTTTCAATTTATTATTTCTTCAATTACTTTAGTGGTGATTTTACAATATTACCGCTAATAAATTATTTTTTTTGTTACTTTAACTATGATTTTACAATAGTGTGATAAATGGAAATAATTAGGCACATCTTCGACATGCCTGCTTCAGGCAGCTGGTGGTTGACGTATCTGTTTTATATGCTTGATTTTACTATGTCACATCAATTAATTATTTCTTCAGCCGTCATTTTATAATATTATTAAAATATTTAAAAGAGACTAAATTTTGATTAACCTTTGAAATACTGTTAGTGCACATTTGAGATAAGAGAGTGACATATATTATTTAAAATAACATACAAAGATTCATAAATCACAATAATTAATGTCTTTAATTATTTAAAAAAATATAAAAAGTTTGATTGCTTCTCAAAATTCTATGAGGCCACTGAAAAAAGAGAATAATTTGTAGTAGTTAAAAAGAGAATATTTATAAATTAAATAAATAATAATTTAAAATATTTAAAAATTATGTTAAAATTTATTAAAATTTCATATTATCCAAATAACATAAATAAGAAAAAAAAAACATATTAGCACGGACTCTTTTCATCCAGTTTTATGAAACAATTAGAAGGGCTCACTCTACTCAGTAGTAGGCAGTACAGTCCGAGTGCTGACTACTGTTTTGGCGACTTTTTAACTTGTTATATGACTCTCTCATGTTAATTTTTTCATCTTATTGGCCCTTCATTCATGCATTCCTCTAATAAGTTACATGTGTAATTAGAGGTGCATCTAGAATTTTTATATTTTTTTTAATTTTATGAGATATTATTTAATTTGATATGATATAATATTTAATTTTTTTTGAAAAAAGTTATGCTCTAAAATAGTTATTAAGTATTTATGATTTGGAGAATTATTTTATTAAAAAAATAATTAAAAAAATTAAATTATTTTTAATTATAATAAAATGTCATAGTTCTTGAAATAGACTAAAAACAATTTAACAAAAACGAACAATAAAATGAAATAGAAAAAAAAAATCCATGTACGACTAAAGAAGAAGAAAATATATATCATAAGTTGGAATTATCTTTGTCTTTCGGTATATAACATAACATTTAATTTAGTGTATCGTCTAATGCTTTTATAACATGTGTCAATAAATAATATCAAATGAATTTTAGAAAATATATTTTCTGATTTTAATTTAAGAAATACTTAATTCCTTTTAAACTAATAATAAAGAAAACGGGTCACAAGAACTAAGAGAAAGAGCGTATCTAAAATATTTAACATGACGGGGATACCATAGGTTCACGGGCGCCACATTTTCCTTTGAAATCTGCCCATGAATGCACTCGGTTTGTTTAATTTTATTTGTCCACAATAAACTTTGCACTCCCTTTAAGAGATATTTAATTAATTTATTTGATTTATAATTTTGATTTGATATGGAGTAAAAAGTAGAGATAATTTTTAAATTCTGTAGTCTTAAATTAACTTTCTCTCTCTTTATATATATATATTTTTTTTAAATCATATATTATTAATCATGTCTTGTAGAAAGTATAGTTATGTAAAAAAAAAAAAATATTTTTACAAATGAATTAAAAAGGCAAGCAAGAAAATAAATTGAAATGATGAAAGCAATAAAATAAAGTATTGATAAATTAAAATAAACTGAGCAAGTATTTTTTATCCTAATATGATATCAGTTATTATTTTTTCTATCAAAAATATATTAATTGATAATAATTTTAATGGGCTTGAGTTTTGACTTCGAATGTTAATATTAAGGTTAAAATACTACTACTGTTATAACAACAACAACAACAATAATATTTTAGTCGTGATATGCTAAAATTAATAACTAAAAGTGAGAATTTATTTTAATATAACTGATTATTAAAAATACATTGAGGGGGTATTTATTTATTTATTTTATATGGAAACAAAATTAAAGGAACCAAGCACAGTTAATTTTGAACATGAAATAAATTATAAAAGTATCAAAATAAAGACTATAAATCAAACAACATAAACACAAAAAAATGAATATTACTAAAAATTGCAAACACCTAAATCACTAAAAAAATAAAAGAAATTAATATGTACCTTATATATACTTTGAAGTAAATATTTTCAATTTTTGTAAACCAAATCAAAAAAAAATAAAAAAGTAGTAACAAGTTTTTTCTTCTATTTAATTCACTTTTCGATTTTTCATCTCTATCCCCTACTACCTCCCCTACGCTTACCCCTTATGTTGCTCCCAAATGACCTTCTCACAAATCTACCACGTGCTCTTCTCCTAGATGTCTAAGGTGGACCTTCGTTCCCCTCTTCACCATACACACTCCCTTTTTTTCCTCAAACACTTTCCTCTATTTAAACCCCTTTCTTTCCCTCTCTCCCCACAAACCCCTCTTCCTTTTCTCTGTCCAAAAAATCTATACAGGCAAAGAAAGGAAAATTATGACTTCTACAATTGCAAATTATGGAGTTTCTCATTCCTTCCCACCATCAACTTCATACTCACTTGATTTTACCATTCCTTCAAAATCCATCTCCATCAGAAATCACACAAGAAAAACTAAAATTCATTCTGCTCTACTCACTTTCCCAAAACAAAAAATTCCCCCCAAAAAACATGAACATGAAACGCCTCATTGGAATCTTTTCCAGAAGGCAGCAGCGAAAGCTTTAGATATAGTGGAAAGCGCGTTAGTCTCACGCGAACTACAAAAGCCACTTCCTAAAACCGCCGACCCACGTGTACAAATCGCCGGGAACTTTGCTCCGGTACCGGAGCAAACTGTCCGACATAATCTTCCCGTTATAGGGACAATTCCAGATTGCATTAACGGCGTTTATGTTCGTAATGGTGCCAACCCGCTCTTTGAGCCGGTTGCGGGTCATCACCTTTTTGACGGTGACGGCATGGTTCATGCCGTTACCGTCGAAAATGGTTCAGTGAGCTATTGTTGTCGTTTCACTGAAACGCAAAGATTAGCTCAAGAACGTGAATTGGGTCGCCCTATTTTCCCCAAAGCTATTGGTGAGCTCCATGGTCATTCTGGAATTGCTAGGCTATTGCTCTTCTACGCCCGTGGACTTTTTGGGCTTGTGGATCATAGCCATGGAACTGGAGTAGCTAATGCCGGATTAGTTTACTTCAATAATCGTCTCTTAGCAATGTCTGAAGATGATGTCCCTTATCATGTTCAAGTATTGCCTTGTGGTGATCTTCAAACAGTTGGAAGGTACAATTTTGATGGACAACTGAAAAGCACAATGATTGCTCACCCGAAAATTGATCCAGTTTCGGGTGAGCTTTTTGCTTTGAGCTACGATGTAGTTCAAAAGCCTTACTTGAAATCCTTCAAGTTTTCTCCGGACGGGAAGAAATCGCCCGACGTTGAAATTCCATTGGACGTACCGACCATGATGCATGATTTTGCTATTACTGAGAATTATGTTGTCATTCCTGATCAGCAAGTTGTGTTCAAGCTTCAAGAAATGATCAAAGGTGGTTCTCCTGTGATCTATGATAAAAACAAGAAATCAAGGTTCGGAATTCTACCCAAAAATGCTAAAAATTCTGATAATATTATTTGGGTAGAGTCACCAGAAACATTCTGTTTTCATCTATGGAATGCCTGGGAAGAGCCAGAGTCAGATGAAGTAGTTGTTATTGGTTCATGCATGACACCACCAGACTCAATTTTCAATGAATGTGGTGAGAATTTGAAGAGTGTTTTATCAGAAATAAGGCTGAATTTGAAGACCGGAGAGTCAAGGAGACGACAAATAGTTGCATCATTAGATCAGGTAAATTTGGAAGCGGGAATGGTGAACAGGAACAAACTTGGGCGAAAAACACAATTTGCTTATCTTGCAATTGCAGAGCCATGGCCAAAAGTGTCTGGTTTTGCAAAAGTGGACTTATCAACAGGGGAAATTAAAAAACATATGTATGGAGATAAAAGATATGGAGGCGAGCCATTATTTTTACCAAGAAATGGGAAGAACTCAGAGAAAGAAGATGATGGGTATATTCTTGCATTTTGCCATGATGAGAAGACATGGAAATCAGAACTACAAATTGTGAATGCAATGACTCTAGAACTGGAGGCCACTGTCAAGCTTCCTTCAAGAGTTCCATATGGTTTTCATGGGACTTTCATTACCTCAAAGGACTTGCAAAATCAAGTATAGTACACCCAAGTTATCGGTATATACGTACATATTACAAGGGTAGAAAGGGAGGTATGATATACACATATATACACTTAGATATGTAATCTTTTAATTAACCTCAAGATGATATTTTCTTGAAATTTGGGTTTGGTGTTTGTGAGGGGTAGGGGTGTTGGTTGAGAAGGGAGATTTTCAGAGACCAAGCTTGAAGCTTGTAGTTTTGTAGGTAGGATTCGGAAAGCTCAGATGGTTTCTGTTTTCCTTCTTTATTGTTTTTTTTTTCCTCCAAGTATACTCTTAGCATGTACATATTTTGTCATTCATCTAAAATCAAGATACTGGGCTTGAATTATGTGAATGAAGAAATTTTCAGTAGAAAAGTGTTTTATCATTAATGTAAATCAAAATTAATTAAGCGTGAACTCAAATTATTTGAGTCATTATTCATTTTTAGATACCTATCAAAAGCTTCAGGAAATAATAATGTAGGACATAGTCTTCTTGATAAGAAATTTCTTTGGATTCGAATAGCAATTCAATAATTGCATTTAGCATGTGCAAAATTAATAGAAGGGATAAGTTGCTATCACAGTCCCCTATTTTGGTTGCTGCAAAATTCACTAGCGTCCTATTTTTCACATATGGTTCAAATTGCCTTTCGATTGTTTACTAGGAAAGCAAATAAAATTTGCATATTTTTGGACAAATATCGAAGCTAACATGTACAACAACATGCCCAGTAAAATTCTATAAGTGGAGTCTGGGGAGGATAAAATGTACGCAGGTCTTACCATTATTTCATAGAGATAGAAAGATTGTTTATGAAAAACTCTTGTCTCTTTGAAGGTCACGTATATGAAAAATAATTCGTTAATCTAGGAAGACATGCTCAAGGATATATTTCACGCCCTCAAATTTTAGCTATGTAACTTATGAGAGATTTTAACAAATTTATATAATCTTTTTCAATGTATAAGATGGATTAATGAAATTTAGGTAAATATGCAATATCCAAAAGGAGATGAAAAAAGATAGGAACACCTTTAACTGGTTTGAAAGTGTTACACTAATGGCTAGAAATACCACAAGTGAAAGTAACAATTTATTTGTATGGTCGTTTTTCATCATTTTGTACACGTTGTCCCTCTTGACTTGTGTAAGTTATGAGATTTCAAACGCTTTTAATGAGTAATAATAATCGAATTGTCACAGCCAAAACGTCAAAAGAAATATTTGATTTAATTTTAGAGGAGACAGATCTCATAAAGCAGAAGAAGATTACACTTTTATTTCTAGTCTATGATAAAATAATGTGGACGAAAATCAAAAAGGAAAACAAAAGTATTCATAATATCTTGATTAAGATCTTTAATTCAATGATATGTTTCCCTATTAATTCCTCTTTGTCCTGTATATTGTATGGCCTTGTTCAATGCATCTTTAAAGGTTCTTTCGGCACAGACAATCTCCCATGTGATATGCACAACTACTTTCCTTATTTTGGGAGGCCCAAACAATCACATATATCACATACATATAGAGAGAAAAACCAAAGTTTCCTTTCTTTAATTTCTTTATCATCTTTTGTTTTCTTTCTTGTTTTTTTTTCCTCTTTTCACTTGTCAATTTCTTACACCAATTGGGAAAGAGGAATTATTATAACAAAAAAGGAAAAAAGAAAAACCTTCATCATTCTTATTTAAAGCATAATTCATGCTTCATCACATAAATTGATATTATCGTTAGCATGAGTCTACTCTTTCACTAATATTGTATGGTTCAAAACTTTGATTTGACACGTAGACGTATCAAATAGTGACACAAAGTTGGGGATATCTGATGATCAGTTAAGATGAACTTGAATGTGTAACCATTTCCGAAGAATTTAGTAGCCTTTTAAACAATTACAAAATTTCACATGTAAGAAAAATAATATACATATTTGTCATTAAGGGGGAGTTTTAACTTTAATTATATCATATTACTCATCTGTATCTCATCACAATTTTCAATACTCACTAGCTATTACTTTGAAGTACTATAATTCAAAGTCTCAAAGCTGTTAAGTTTACTCATTACCCATTTTTTCGATAACATTGTTGTATAGACACATTTAAAATTAGATCAAAATTATTTGTTACTTTTATCTTATTAATTATTCATTGTTTATTGCTCTCCTTTATTATTTCATTTCATTTAACAAACAATTTGACATTAATAATATTATTGTTTGGTTATCTTAATTTGTTTCTTGAATCACAATAAAAAATTTAATTGTTACTATAAATCACCTTTTTAGGGGTAAATAGTTTGATATTCGCTGTGGGAATTGAACAATTACAATGTTGTTTAACATTTATTACTTTTTTACAAAACTATCATCATGTCTCATATAGAGAAAAATACTCAATTAAACGATAACCAAATCAACGAGAAATTACCTTTGAGCATGGTAAGTTTGATGGCACCTTTCAATATTTTCAAGGATGATTGGAATAGTAGAAGAAACCTAGAGTGATGACCATATTGGGACCCCCATTCACAAGAGAGGTCATAATCATCATTAGAGAATGGACTGTACTCTTGAGGATAAAGAGGATTACTAAGAGGATGATATGCTAGGAATATGACACCCTATAAGGAGGATAAGGATAACCATTGTACTCTAAATCTCTCGAGGGGTGATCAAACCTGAAAATGGTGGTGAATTTCCTATCATCCTAGCATAACTAGATGATGAATCCACTTCAACAACTCATAACGATTTCTAACAAGAACTTGAGGACTCCAGAGTCGCCTAACGTGGCCATTATTTAGGGAATCCCATGGTTAAACCAAATTCAATGTTGAAAAGAAGTTGGACAGTGCGGAAGTTGGGGGTTCTAGGACTAGGAGTGTGAAAGAAAGTGGACCGATTTAGGGAAGAGTTCATGAGGAATATGAAGGAAATTTATTCCTGGATAGACCAAATTCTGGAAGCTCTGTTAGTTGTTACAGGGAAAAAATTTAAATACGTACTCATAGTTACGATATAAATTAGGTGCAACATCAATGCTCATCTTGAAAAAATTTAAGATGCTAGACATTCTGAAGTATGATAGGATTATAGACCCATAGGAACACAAAGTAGCTTACACTACTAGGATTGAGAGGAATGTCTTAATGCTGGATGATATTGAGTTTACCCTGATCAAGAAGTTTGAAGAAATACTCACAAGGGGGCATTGATCTAGCATTTTTATTTGCTTGAACATTATATCGATTCTTTTCCTATGCTTGCATAGACCACCTTAAAATCTCATAATGGAATGCAAAGATTTGAAACTCATAGAGAGGATATCTTCAAGGTTAATCAAGACAACACAAAATGCTTTGGTACGTTGTGGATATCTTCTAAAAAAGAGAATAATATTTTTCTCAATGCTGAATTACTTGTGAGAAACAACGTTCTCCTAAGGTCTTAACGTATCATATTTCGATGTTTCATCAAAATTGAAAGAAAGAATGCAAGAATTTCTTTCTTAAATATGGAATAACACATGCCACTAGTATATGTTCAAAATATGTATAGAGGATGATTAGGTTACTTCAGTATCTTCTACGGTCAAAATAAAGACTAATAATGTATTGAATTTTGACCGAAGGCATCCCACAAACTGGTTCAAACTTTAATCGACCTCATCATGATTAAGGGTTGATATGAGACAAAAATAGGTCGAAAGTAATAGAGAGATATTGAATAAAAAGACAATGAAGCCTTATAAGCCCCGAAAAATATCAGAGTCCCCAAATCTTTCAGAGTATAATTTCTGCATTGGGTTAGTAGAATTGCTAATAATCGTGAAGAGAATCAAAGTGACTAGATGGACCAAAGATATATAAACCAACCTAGCAAAATGAACTTCAATTTCTGTCATGTATTTCACAAGACATATGGAAATTTGAGCAGGCTAGTGACTATAAACATATATGGTAAGAGGTAGGATAACATGTCATGAACTGAACCCGGTGAGATGACACTTATCTTAATTCACCGGGATAAGCTAGTCCAAATAAGCTTATAACATAATGAAGCAGAAATAATAATTTATAAAGAGATACTCTCTCTGTCCCATTTTATGTGGCACCCTTTCCTTTTTGGTCCGTCCCAAAAAGAATATCACCTTACTCTAATTGGAAATAATCTAACTCTAAAAATTTCTCTTTTACCCTTAATAAAATTATTCTCAACCACACAAATATTTAAGAATGATTTTTGACCACAAGTTTCAGAAGTCTTCCCTTTTTTCTTAAACACCATGGCAAGTCAAAGGGTGACACATAAAATGGGATAGAGGGAGTAATAAACACTAGTAGAAAACCACAAGTCTAAACTCTTCCAAGACTGCTATCATATGTACAAACCTCTACTATACACCAAGATTCAAAAGAAAATTACAAGTCTCACTTGCCTTGATTCTCAAATAGAACAAAAATAATATAAATAAAAGTCTTGAGGGTCCACTAAAGGAACTAGCCACTACCTCTCAAACAGCTCTAAAACTCGAATCAAAATAGAGTGAAGGTAATCAAGAAGGATCGAGCACACAACCTACCAAGTGTAGAAGCAAAGATGAGTACCAAACAACATAGTACCCAGAAAGTAACTACTAAACTCAAAGTAGAGAGTAAAGAATACAAGTATTCCAACAACCCTATCCGAACCTCCAAAACTACAAACAATACTTAGAAAAGTCAATATACAAAGTACATAATTCAAGTAGAACTTTGTATCTAATTAAGTCACAAACGACAAGTTACAATTATAAAGTTTAATCATCAATGTATAATCACAAGGAAGATGCTCAAAACTACACGATGATGCAATATAATTGATGTGCTACCAAAATATAACATATTTGTTGCTTAAAAGTTAGGATTTGATATGTCCTCATGCAATATTTGTGGATTTTATGTGTTTTTATGTTTCGATTTGCAGGAATACAAGTTGGCCATGATTTGGGGTAAAATTGCAAAAGATTGCTGGTTTTTGATGACTTACGAGACTCTCTATGGATCTTAGAGCATTCTACGAGTCATAGAGGCAGTTTTGTGACACATTCCAGTGAAGGATGAATTCTGAAGATCAGCTCAACGAGACATGCATATGAGTCGTAGAACATTCTACGAGTCATATTGATAGGTTTCGTGAAGATTTCCAGTGAGAGGCAATTTGATGAAGTTGAAGCCTAAGAACATGCATTACGAGTAGTAGATCCGTGCACGAGTCGTGAAGTTATGTTGTAGAGAAGAAGTATAGAATCCCAGGAGCTGACTACGAAACCCTGACTACAAGCCGTAGAGGACACTGCGAGTCATAGAGACCTTTCGTAGAAATCGCCGACCAGTTTTTCTATTTTATTTAGGACTTAATTATAATTATTATAAATAGTACTTTTAGATTATTTTTCAGAGATTGTACAAGAGAGGACGTCATTATGCAGTATTTTTAGGTTTGTACTTGGAGAACTCAATACTTGAGAGAGAAGATTGTGATAACACACTGAAGAATTACTTTCATCTTCAATCTTGTGATTCTCAATCAATCTTGGATTTTCTTGATTCTCAATTCAATTGGGTAAGTATTTAATTATGTTCTCGCAATTCATAAGTTCTTCATCTACCCATAGCATGAGTAGCTAAATCCACAACTAGGGTTGTGGGAACCATGAAGAACTAACTAAGTAAACCCGAGTAATTTACAATTGTTGGAATGGGTATATGCATGTATTAATCAATTCTCTTTGTTTTGCATATTTTCTAATGGTGGCCAACATTAGAACCCACCTAGTGTTACTGACTGGACCAAGGTAGTAATGAATAGGAAAGGAGATTAATAAGCAGGATTTGATTGATATGTTCTAATCTAATTAACTGAACTAGGCCAAGGGGAGGTTGTACTGAGACTTATAGGTAATGGTTAGTATTACACACTATGGAGATGACCAAGTCACATAGTGAAATTTGCCTCTCACATTTGACCACAAGGCTTGATGAACTTAAATTACTGTCTTGCATGCTATACACTAGACAAGAATTGGGTTATCCGGTGATACTAAGTTTGGGAATCATGGGGAACACAATACCCTAGTTGCTCCTTATTATTGATTGTCTCTCGTGATAGTTAGTTTAGTTTGCTTTCTTATTGATTATTGCAAACCTCCCTTGCTTCAGGGAATTGAGTTGGTTAACCATTTCAATTGCTTATTGATGAATTGGTCTCGATTTTACGTATTCCCTATGGGTTCAACCCTAAGCTTGGTTAGGTTTTATATCTTGACAACGACCGCTTTATCCTCTAAAAAGGAGGTGTAACTTGAGCGACAACAAAGATTTTGGCGCCGTTGCTGGGGAATACTGTAACACCCTGTAAAATCTATCAAAACGCCCCTAGAATGTAATCATTCATCTTTCAAAGCTCTGATGGGAAATCCGAGATGGATTTGTGATCAGTGCAAAAAATTGAGTGGGAAAAGGGCCTCGACCCGATTTTAGAGCAACCGGGTTGAAAAATAATTTTTGCAAGTTTAACCGAAAATAGTGAGGGTGTGCGATATGAATTTTTGAAAATACACTAGCGCTCGATGGGTCCGCGTTGCGGACCAGTGCAATTTTGGTGACAAGTTTTCTTTCAAAAAGGGTATTTTGGGTATTCCCAACATATATTAATACCCCAAAACATGTTTTACTCCTTTAATTAGTACGAAGGGTTCAAACCCATTATTTTTCTAAGTCTACAAACGAGAGTTCTGAGAGACAAAGAAGAAAGAGTTGAGGGTTTCGAAGTTCGGGTCCAAGTTCTTGAAGAAGAGTTGGTAACTCTTCATTCTAGGTATGTAAAGGCTACCCAGAACATCTGGGGTTATTTCCCATGTACCCCTTGATTGATTTAGGTCGAATAGTTGGATGTGATGGGTTTGGTCCATGATATCGTGAATGTAGTCTTGAAAACTATCTTTAATTTTTACATGTTTTCTTAAACTAATGACCATCATGCTTTGAATTAACTATTTACCTATATTAGGTTATGATTGTGTATCTACCTTGCATGATTTCCTTGTTAAAGACTTTAAGAATGAACTTAGAGGTAATGTCTAGAGCCTGGACTGTCTGGGTGTATTGATTTCTATGGTCTGTGCCCTGAGATGAGTACAGTGATGGATGAAGTTGATGAAAGCAGTGTCCTTAGAGTTTAAATGAAATTGAGATAGAGTTTGAAAAGGTGATTCTATTCCTTGAGTTGATAGGGGTCAGATGAGATGAGGTCCTTGTCTGAGGGAGGTTGGTTGTATAACCATCCTAATGTTGATAGACTTATGTCCATGTCAAGTCCTGGGAGGAGTATTAGCACCGAATAGGTAAGAGTGAGTCCCACTCACACTCATTAACTATGTGGCTTTAGCGTAGGAGAGGATTGGACCGTGAAAGCGGATGTTTTCTTTGTCGTGCAAAGGACTTGATAGACTTTCTTTGGGATCCCCTGATAGACTGGTCCTTTACCCTGGTAAGGTACTGGGCATATGTGGCAATGAGATCTCTTCATTATATTATCACTAGCTCATAGCTGGTGGTTGTCGGTTAGAGAAACTCCTAGATAGGTTTCATGTTGATAGTACTCTGAGGTTGATGTGATAGCATGAGTCTTGATTGATGGTGATGTGATAGAGTGCTGTCCCTTATTCCGAGTTAAGATTGAGTGATGGATGAGTTGATATCATATTATATTGTCTTGCCCATATTGTCTACTTTAGCCTATTTTACATACAATACATTCCATGTACTAACTTCCCTTTGGCGCAACATCATTTTATGATGCAGATTTTGTAGACAGAGGACTTTAGCAGGCAAATCATTGAGGCTCACAGATTCCCATACAGAGACTTGGTGAGTCCTCCCCTGCATTCGGAGGATGCCGTGTTTCCCTTTTTCTATTGCTTTGAGTTATTTCATTTGATAGTGGTAGCCATGGCCTATCATGGTACCTTCTTAGACATTAGTTATAGAGGCTTCATAGAAATTGACATATGATAGTTGATTTTGGGGTCTTTTCCTCTGTTTCCTTTTTCATATTGAGATTACTATTCTGTTCTTATTCCATAGGATATACATAGTGATAGCATTGTAGCCCACTGATAGCCCTCTAAATTAGTGAATATCTTCCGCTGATGTACTGACTGAATGAGTGTGTTGGAACTAGGTGGTTGGCTTGGGGACTAGCAATAGTTTCCGAGTGCCAATTATGCCTAACGTACCATCCCGGGGCATGACAAACTTGGAATCAGAGAACAGAGTTCGAGTGTCCCGAGGAGTCTATGAAGCCATGTCTAGTAGAGTCTTTCTTATGGGTGTGTTGTGCACCACACTTCCTAAGCAGGAGGCTATAGGACATTAGGAAGTGTTACCCTTCTTCTATGGTCTAAGTTCGTGCGATAGAGTGTCACTCTATGAACAATCTCTATCTAATTTGTGTGTTATATGTATTTCAGAAAATGCCGCCAGAACAGCTGCTCAGACAGATGCCTGAGCCCCAACTACTAAGAACACCCAACTCGTGGAGATGGAGATGGACTGCTAGGACTGCTGAGGTCCAACTGGCGCCCCCTGCACTGCCCATGCCAGCTCCCAACACAGAGGCAGAGTGTCATGCCCAAAGTCTTGTTAAGGCAGACTGGCACCCGTTGTCGATAAGGCTCGGGAGAACTAACCTATATCCATATGCGTTCTATACATATTATAAGGGATTTCTACATTCAACATGCCTTTAAGAAGGTAAATAGTAATAACAAGCCAAAAGGAAACGCATATGGCTAGGCCGTTGGGGCCACGGTGTGTAAAGTACGAGACATGACCACACTTTAATTTACATAGTCTACAAAGCCTCTAGAT
>JAPFFP010000103.1:5078033-5102993 GCA_026153255.1 Solanum medicagineum
GATTTACACTTTTGTCATTACATAGTCGTTGGTACTTTTGAGGGTACGGCGGGGCCCTGTCCCGTCACATGCTTATTCCGTTATGTAGAGGTCGGTGGACACATGTGGGGGTAGCCAGGATAGCGTGTGATATGATCGTGTATGTATGATACTTTATTAGGTGGCAGGACCGCGGCGGTGACCTTGTCGGCCCGCATTAGTTGTATATACGTGTATATGTGTTGTTGCTATATTCTGGGAGCTGCTGCAGGTGAGGATAGGGCATAAAAACTTAGGAAACTCTGCCGAAATTTCGATAGAATTCTTAATCTCCGAGTTGTGGTTTGGCGATCTAATATTGGATTGAGAGCCTAATCGGCACAGGTCATGGCCCCGGGGTTGGGCTGTGACAAAGAATGGTAGGACTTCTCCTTGTGAAGTGACGAACACTACGCCTGCACCAGCTCCACCATGATATGCAGCCCCATCAAAGAACATTTTCCAAGGAAGTTCATCAGTTAATTCTCAATATCGAGTATAGGATGGTCCGCCAAGAAGTCCACTAATGCTTGTCCCTTCAGGGGCTTTTTAGGGATGTACACAATCTCAAATTGTTGGAACTAAAGGTATCACCTTGCTAGTCGATCACTAAGGACTGGTTTCGACATAACAAATTTGATGGAATTTTCTCTAGAAACAAAGCGGACAGTATGAGCTTGAAAATAGTGCTTCATCGTTTGAATCGAAAAGACCAGCGCCAAACACAACTTTTCGATTAGTGAATAATTCAACTCATTTGGTGTCATCATTCTACTTAAGTAATAAAGGACATTTTCTTTTCCTTCAATATTTTCTTGAGCTAGTAAGGCTCCCACGGATCTTTCTTGTGCCGCAATGTAAAGTATCAGTGGCTATCCAGGTATAGGAGCTACTAAGACTGGAGGTTTCACCAGATACGCTTTTATACTTTGAAAGACTTTGCTACATGTTTGATCCCACTTGAAAGGGACACCCTTCTTCATGAGACGACTGAATGGTTGACATCTTCTAACTAGATTTGAGATGAAACTCCTCAAGTAGGCTAATTTCCCTTGGAGACTTTTCAACTCATGAATGTTTTGAGGTTTGGGCATCTTCAATATTGCATCAACTTTGGCTTGATTAATCTCGATTCCTCGATGTCGCACAATGAAGCCAAGAAACTTTCCAGAGGTAACCCCAAAGGCACACTTTAATGGATTCATCCTCTGTTGATATCTTCAAAGCAACTCAAACACCATTCTCAAGTCTTTCAAATGGTAGTTCCTTCTCTTCGACTTCACCACCAAGTCATCAACTGTCACGACCCGAACCTAGGGCCTAGTCGTGACGGCAAATGGGGAACCCAAAGGAACCCCAAACAAGCCTCTTTGAATATCAATACACATCCTTGGTCGCGGAAGCAAATAAAAATGACAATAAGAGACAAGCATAAATAAGGGAATTGGGACTAAGGGAGACAGAGTTAAACATTTGAGTAATATAGACGAGTCAAATCTCAAACATAATACATAACTTGTCCAACAACACCTCTAGACATAAAACTTAGCGGGGGCTAAGAGAACCAACCGAGTTCACCCTCATAGTCATAAGTATTTCTAAAATATACTAGATGTAGTCTAAACATAAGCATGAAAGAAGACAGATATCGTCCCTGGACATAAGGACTCACCAAAAGCTACCTTGAACAATCCGTATAGCCATGAGGAGAATCAATAGGAGCTCCGGTTCCTACTTGGTAACATCATGTAGGCATAGAGTATACTTTAATACGTTTGAATGTACTAATATGTAAAATGAAATGCAACAAGAGATAGGCAACATAGTCAAAATGCATAAGTATAAGCAATAGATAACACAATAGCAATATGGAATGTATGATCAATGCTTAAGTAAATCATGCTTTGCAAATCATCCATCTTACATAGAACAGAATATATAAGTGTGGGAAGAAACCTCAACTGACATAAGATAAGATCAAGCAAGCTACAACTCGGAATCCCAATGTTACCCCAACAACAGAAGAAAGGGGGAAGTTACTTGCCAAGGTAAGCCTCCTAATGACTAAGTGGATCCATTAAGCCTTGTGTAAACCGGGTACTCGCCTCTAGTTCTTGGACTCGGGTACCCGCCTCAAGCCCTCATATTTAGGGTACTCGCCTCATAAAGATTTGGGGACTCGCCTCTAATCCCTTCACCTATGGTGGCACGTAGTTCTAGGACTTGGGGACTCGCCTCTAGTCCACTCGATGCTAAGTCTAATCCCATGGAATATATAAGATAATCATACTTTAATAACTTGATACTACCATAGAGACATGGCAGGAGTAGCTTTCAACATCATTGACCTCAAATGGAGAGCCTAATCATTATATATAAGAATGGCTCATCATCAACATTACCCTTACATTAGCATCAACATCAAAGGCTCACAAGAGGTAAAATCTTAAAAAAAGGAGCTTGATCTGGCCCGACAACATCATCAATATTTTCATGAATTTGACATATCTTTAGAAAGCTTAAAATCACCATGAAGTCATTTAACTCATAAGAGATGCATTGGACCTTCAATTCCTCAAGAAATCATTACCGGACATTTTATCAGATACTTGGCTGGTGTATAGTGCTAGTGTAAAACTATGCAATTCAAGAGTGAAAATATGTAAGTAAATCCCATGTAAAACCATTAATCAACACCTTGTAACATCCTCAAGAAACATACATCAAAACCCCTCATCAAATCTCACATTAGATCTAAGATTTATATCTCAAAACATGTTAAAACAATCATACTTTCATGAAACCCCAATTCATTGTGCAGTGAAATTTATAATAATCAAGACCCATGAGTAAATCAACTTTAAATCATGCAATTTAAATAGAAAATAAGATTGTACACCATGGGTGAAAGGACCTAATGGTTGAAACCCACATACCTTAGCTTGGAGATGAACTTGTTGAAGATTGGAGATGGAGACTTGAAGCTTGAAGAAGAACCTTGAAGGAAAACCTTAGCTTGGGATGGGGGTTTGAGACTTGAATTTGGGAGTGAAAATATGGCTAAGTGTTTGAGTGAGTATTGGGGAGTGTTTAGGATGATATAAGAGTGAAATAAGGCTAAGTATAGGTAGTTTCAAGTCTGAGAACCCTTAGGCCCAAGACTTGAAAGTCTTGGATGCAGATTACTTACTGGAATTTGCATTTCTACACATACGAGTTCTACAAAAATGGGCATAAATTCTTCATCCGAACTCCGAATGAGGTGAAACTAAGTGCATTGGAAAGCTAATTCAAAGTGCTTTAATTTGGTAGGTCATGAAACCCCCAGTTCTTTATGTGCTAGGAGATATTCCCCTTTAAATTTGTCCCTCAATCATATTTTTTCGCCTTTGGGTTTTTGATACTATAGCTCTAAAATTCAGGTTAGACCCATTCCCCGTTTAATTTTTCCATTTGAACAAGAATAAGTCATATTTTTAGATATATGGAAATTATGATTTCGGGCACTTTCGAGGCACATTTTTGGGCACTTTTTGGGGTCATTTCATCAACATAATTTTTATGGGGTAAATCATCAAATATATTTTGCATAGCCCTTTGATATGTGGCACCAACATTCTTCAAACCAAATGGCATCACCTTGTAACAATAAATTCCTTTAGGTGTATGAAATGCCGTGAGTACCTCATCCTATGGTGACATGCGAATTTGGTTATAGCTAGAAGAACCATCCATGAATGAAGTTGCCTTATAACCAGTTGTAGCATTGATCATTAGAATAGGCAACGGGAATTCATCTTTTGGGCATGCATTGTTGAGATCTCTGAGGTCGACACAAACTCAAATTTGGCCATTCTTCTTCCTCATGGGGACAATGGTTGAAATTTGCGTGGGGTACTTAACTTCGAATGAAGCCTGCCTTGATGCGTTTGTTAACTTTCTATCGATCAATGGAACTAGGTATGGCCTAAAACGTCTTTGAGCCTGCTTGACAGCACGAGCGCCATGCTTGACTGCTAATTGATGGACTACTATTTTGGGATTCAAACCAGACATTTCTTTATAGCTCCAAGCGAAGATATATATTCTTTGAGTATGTTCATATAAGCCATTTCTTAATCAACTCCTAGGAAAGCACTCAAGCAAGTTCGCCTTGGGTCCTCATCTGTGCCAAGGTTAACTTCCTTCAAGGGATCAATCGTGGTCTTTACTCCTTCTTCAAATTCTAGTGGAGCATCTCCAACATCCTCCTCTTCCTATGGATCATTGTTATTGATACATATATGATTGCACCAAGCAATACCTTCCAACTCTTCATCAACTTTCAGTTGGCATGAGGCGTCGTTCTCAATCTGAGTTGTAATATGACATGAGGAGCCTACGCTTTCTTCATTTTTCTCATGCTCTTTGGTGTAAACCACAGTGTGAGCCTTCACTTTTAGTACCTCTTTATATGAAACTACGAGTTCCACTTGTCACTTCATCCTAGAAGGAACTATGCATTCAAAATCCTTTTGGATCATAGGTGAAGGAAGCGTCATTACTCTTAGATAACTTCTCCGATGCTTCTTATTCTTCTTTTTCAATGGGCCTAACCTTTTGAACACAAACGTTCTTGCAGCGGGTTTTCTAAGTCGATCAAAGACAGAAGGTTAGTTATTAGAAGAAACACATTTATCTTCTATAGTGATATAGTTATTGCTTGCCCTTCTTATCGAGATGCGTATCGGTGGTGGTTGGCTATAGCCTAAACCTTCACGTGCTTGCCTGGTTGTGCCCTCTGATGGGAGTTTCCCTACCCTAGATGGCTCATAAGGGTTGTACCCAACTTTTGCAAGTAACTTGTAAGCATTTGGATCAAATCATTCTGTACATTTTTTATGGAGTAATGTATCTTGTGGTGGATTTTGAGCCACAAAATTTCCCAACAACTTTGAAGACAAGTTTATTGCATCGATCCGTTTGATAGGAAGAGTCAACCTCCTTAGCACATTCCCTCGAACATCAGATAACTGACCCTCCTTTTTCTTCATTTTGGGACATAACAGAGCAGGTGCTGGTAAACGCCGTATCTACGCTTTAGGTAACTACCTTAAGCAAAGATTGCTTTCTCCAGTCTCAGACTGGATAATGCAAGTGCTAAGAGAGTCGGAGGTCAATTGTTGCTCCCTCTCTCGAGATTGCAATCCCTATCGAGTCGGGAAGGAATGAGTAATGGGTCGGGCTGGGCCTCCCCCGCTTTCAGTTAAGGCCAGAAAGAATTATCTTACCTTTCTCTTCTGTCAGTCTTTGAAACATCTCTTTTCAACCGAGGAACAAAACAAGATCATTTGCTGGCTTAATTTTTGAGGGTATGGTCTTTCCTTTGTCAGGACAAGCACTAGGATCCCCAATGCAAACTTTGGCCCTTTCAATGGCCGCATTAGTTGTTTCACCTTTGAGTTTATCAAGCTTGGTTAGTTTGACACCCTCGAGATTTACCCCCTTCACAACATAACTCTTTAAATAGAACTTTGCATAGGCAAAATGTGAATCAACCTCAATGAAAGGATTATTGTCAGCAACTATCTTCCTTTTAATTCCGTCTTCGAGGTACTTCAAATACTGATAGTAAGAAGATAAGATAATTTTGTTCTCGTGCACGCAAGACCTTCCAAGCAATATATTATATGAAGTCTTTGCATCAATCACATGCACCCAGGCATTTGTTTGCAAATTGTCCATATGAATTTCTAGCTTACTCGAGCCTATAGACCTCTGGCCCCCTTGATTGAACCCTTGTATCAACAAACGACTTTTATTAAGCTCTTCAGTTGTGATGCCAAGCTCTTTCAACGTGTGAATGGTTAGAATGTTGACACCAGACCCTTCGTCTATCAAAATTCTATTTATCTTCTTCTCTAGCACATGACCCACCATATACAAAGGATGATTGTGTAGAGTTTCGCCAAATAGAAGATCATTGTCAGTAAATATGATCATTGTGGCACATGCATATACTTCTTGAAAATGGGGTCCCACAGACTTTTCAGAAGATGACAGAGATGCTTTTGATGGAATTTCACCCGCCACTTCATCCTTTTTAGCGGGAGATACCTTTGATGAATCTCCATTCATTGTTTCTCCCTTGTCAGCAGACATATTTGGACTGGGTCAAGTGACCCGAACACAATAAAGATTTGATTAGAGCTTTTCTTTCCATCATCAAGGACAATCTTCTTTTCATTAACCAATTGTATAACCTTATACTTAAAGACAAAACACTTTTCAAGAGGTTGGCTTACAAGTCTATGGTACTTACAATAATTTGGGTTATCAGTCTTCCCAGCTTCATCGGCTCGTTTCATCTCTGGAAACTCAATGAGATGTAGCTCAACCAAATCCTCAAAAATTTCAGGAACATCAAAATCCAGAAAATGGTATTCCTTTTCTTGCTTCTCTCTCAAGGTTAGCTTTCGGTTTGGACACTCTTGAAAAGTCGTCTTTACACTTTGCTTCCTACTATACTTCGTAGTAAACTTCTTAGGCAAGATATTAATATTCATGCATTCTTTGTTGTCATTCCTGGGCACAGATTTGCCCCATTTCTTGGGTTCCTGTTTCTCCTTTCCTTTGTAAGGATCGTGAACAAGCATCCCATCTTTTCCGACATAAGACATGCTCAAGTTCATATCATGAGCAAAAGTTGTTAGAACTTCAAAAGACTTAGGTTTGATACCTTGTAGGATGTACAAAAGCCCCCAGTGCATCCCTTGGATACACATTTCTATAGCAGAGGCTTCACTAAGTCTGTTATTCCAATTAAGTCTCGCATTTCTCCATCTATTTTTGAAGTCGATGACAGGTTCATCCTTTCTTTGGTGAGTGTTTGTGAGTTCTACCATCTCACTGTGCGCCTTATGCTATAGAAGCGATTAAGAAACTTATGCTCCAGTTGCTCCCAATTGTCAATGGAAGGAGGCTCAAGGTCTGTGCACCAGTCAAAAGCATTTCCTTTCAAGGAACAGACGAATTGTTTGACGAGATGGTCTCCATAGGTCCCAACATTATTACATGTCTCCATAAAGTATGCAACATGTTGCTTTGGATTTCCTTTGCCTTCGAATTGCTGCAATTTGAGGGGTTGCTAACCGGCAGGCATTCGGAGTCTATCAATCCTTGCAGTGAAAGACTTAGTATACATATGGGAAGACCTTGTGGAGATTTCATACTTGTCTTTAATGGTCCCTTCGATGAACTCCTTCAATTGATCAAGTGGGATCGTTCCTTAGGCAGAAACTGCAACTCTTTGATAGTCGATGCTTCGTTCATAGGATTTTCAGCCTCTTGCATCTCAATACCCTTCCAGGTGCATGGCTAGATTCTCCATCTAGTAGAACATCCACCTTATCCATCAACTTATCAATGCGAGAGTCTTGGTGTTGCACATGCCTAGTCAATCCTTTGATCATCTTCACTAGGTTCGCAAGTTGTTCCTTCGTGGATGAAGCATTAGTTGTTGTCGCTTGCATGACCATTGAAGGCACAGAAGAGTAGCATGGATTATCATTGAAGTTGATCTTCAAAGGTCTCACATTATGCGACGCACATGGAGAAGACTCATTGGATAAGTCATGACCCTCTTTTGTGGTAGAGTTCTTGGAACCAGAGACCTCAAGTAGAGCCAAAGTTTGCTTGATCTTTTCATCAACATTGCTTCCTTCTTCGGAAGTATTTACAGAGGACCTCACTCCCTTCGGCATTGAAGAACCAAAATTAGGAGTTGGTGCGGACGACACTCACAGTGTTTGTTGTCCCAGTATAGTAGCTTTACTTCTTGTAATAGCTCTGACACTTCCAAAAGTAACACCAAGGATTCCTTCCACTTCAGCAGAGAACTTGGAATCAGCAGCCTTAGAGGAAGTTGATTGGAAAATCTTCTTAGAAGCCATTTTAGTATTCTTTGGTGCTTGAAAAGTTGAGATGAGAGGTAGAAACTATCCCACTGGGCATGCTAGAATTTGTAGACGATAAAGTTCGCGTTGAGAAAATAATAATCAAGAACGAAAATATCGTAACAATTTTGTAGTATTTGATGAAAAATAAATTGCAATCACAAATAAAATATGAAGAAACAGAAATTTTATTGATAACAATGTGAGTACAAATCTGTTCCTCACTTAATTCTTCCCTCATAAGATTTCTTCTCCATGATTCAAGGGCCGTTACTGGCGTATTTCTCGAACATAGGATAATATATTTTGATCTCTATGGGATTGTTGAGATGCTTTTTCAAGGGAATATAATACCCTTTATATAGGCATGAATTAGGGTTTAGGGTTGAGTAGTCTCTAAGAAACATTGACTGAAATATGACTCATCTTGTAGATTCCTATGAAATTTCGATGTCTACACACATCTACCTAAGTAAAAGAAAGATTGACACCTACCCGGAGACTTCAATGTGATCTCTTTATGGGTATGTTTGGTATGAAAGAAAAATGTTCTCCTAAAAAATATTTTCTTGAAAAATAAGTTGATTTCTAACTTGCTTTCACATGTTTGATTTATGAACAAAAAATATTTTTTGAAAAATATTTTCTATTATTTGGTTGGTGAATGAAAATATTTTTCAGAAAATATCATTTTTTTTACGAAAGAGTAAAAAATATTTTTTAGAAAAATAATTTTCGACATCAAAATCAACCCTAATAATCAATTAGGGACCTAACCAGTGGCGGAGCTAGGATTTACATCAAGGGGTGTCAAAATATAAAGTACTAAGTACACAAAAAAAAATTAACGAAATAAATTTTACTAGTGGAAGCAAACATAATTATATTATCACTAAAAGTATATATGTTTTTTTAAAACTAAAATATCAAAGTCAAATAGTCGATTTTAATTTAAGTAAATCATTTAAAAATTAGAGAAAAAAATCTTTAGTTATAAAAAACAAAGTAAAAAAATCCAGCAGTTAAATAAGCAGAAAACAAATAGCAGTTAAATAAGGGAAAAAATGCAACAATTAATTAAGGAAAAAAAGGTAAATTAAAAAAAAAGAAAAAAAATGCAAAAGTTTTGCTAAAAAAAATGCCTAAAATTTATTAGCCCCAATTGGATTCAAACACTGGATCTGTAGGAATCCTACAATCCTTGAACCACTAAGCCAACTCTTCATCTTGTATCAAAAGGTGTCAAATTTAATATATATAGGTATAAAATCAAAATTCGACTTATCTACACAGTGTAATTTTCCAACAAATGGGTGTCGCTTGATACCCCTTGGCATAGGGTAGATCAACCCATGGAACTAACCTGTCACGACTTGGACCTAGGGCCTAGTCGCGATACGTCGAATGTGACACCCAAAGGCATCCCATCCAAGCCTCGTGTTCCTATTGTAAATGTTCATAAGGTAAACTAAGCATACACAAGAGATTAAGCAAGTAGAAATGTATATAAGCAAGAGCATGAAAACATATCATATCCATTTTGTCCAATTCATGCCTCTACATCATAGATCTTGGCGGGGTCTAGCACATAGCTCACTAGCTCACCCTCAAGATATACCTCAAAAGTAAATGATAAAGTCCCAACATGAAGGAAACAAAAAATATCTAAAGGGGTTGTTCCCAAAGCATGGAAACTCACCAATAAGTCTTCAAGCTTAGAATTCCAAATGCTAGCCTCAATATGGAATAATCTCCTCACGTCTTTCCCTAGAAGGTTAGATCATATAGGCAAAGAAGTATGCGTTAGCACATATAATGTACTAAGTATGTAGGTATGCCATGAATCAAAGGACATCACAATAATATTAATGTGCATAAATCATAACCAATAGGAGGGGGACAAAATATGTATGAGTATGATATTCAAAAATCATGGGAAGAAGCATCATAAATCCATTCTTAACCTTAGCATACATATGTGGGATAAGACTATAACCGACATTCATAAGACCATGCCGACTATTATATGGAATTTTGATGTTCACTCTATATGGAACTAAGAGGAGTTTACTTTGCCAAGGTAAATTTGATCCTCGCCCTATTGCTCTATCCTAGCACGGTGATAACCATTATTTGACCCCACCCTTTAGCCTCTATCCTAGCATGATGAGTGTCCATCATATAGGCTAATTGGATCCAATAGTATACTTTTAAGGCGTAAAACATGAACATCATTCCTATGGCGGCACATAGTTATGGGACTTGAGGATTTATATAAGGACCCTTGGAGGTGGTCCCCTTTACACAAGTCCACTCGATGCTAAGTCATATCCCACGGAATATATAAATCATCTATACACATAGCTTTGAACATAATTTATACTTTATTAAAATTATACTTTCATAGCTTTCAAAATAATCATCGTAGTCTTTCATGAAACATCATGTCATAAGAATATGTCATCTACTTTGCTTTTATCATAGTGTGGGTAGATATTCACACCTTAACATCATCATAAATCTTAGGATTTTTATCATCCTCTTTCCTATATCATTATTATAGCTTTCATAACATCATCTATTGTCATAATATCATCATCATCATCATTTAAAACATGCTTTTTCGTAATTGAGATTATAGGCATAAAAATACATAGCTTTATCATAGGAGACTAGGGGTTAGTGTGGGCTGATGAACGTCTGAGTTAAAATCATGCAATTGAATATGATTCATATAAAAAATATGAAACTAAAATCAAATTAGATCATTAGTAAAGGAACTTACATCAAATCATTAAGCCCTGATCATACATACATTGAAATTACATACTTTTGCTTGGAAATCATATTCATCATGAAATTCATCATAATTTTGGAATAAATTAATCATAATGATCATATAGGAATCATAATCCATGCATTAGGAATCATGTCTTAGAGCCCATAAGAAATCATCATCAATTTTGAGAAAAAGGAAGATTTTGGATTGGGCTTCATGGATGAAACTAAACCCATAAATGAAGCCCTACATACTTCAAGTAGAATCCTTAGAATTAGAGAAGAAAAATCTAGAAAATTTTGGCCAATCTTCGAGCTTTAACTTCAATAGAACCCTTGACTTAAGAGAGAATTATTGAGAACCCTTGAGAAAAATTTAGGAATTAAAATCTTTTAATGAGTTAGGACTAAAAATTTATAGAGGTTAGGTTAGTTAGAGTGGCCAAAATGATGTATTTTAGGACTTAGATGGATTGGAAAGGTCAAAAATACCTTTCATTTAAACTTGTCTGAGTCATCGACGAAACCCTTCCTACGGGCCGTGGAATGACTTACGACTCATATCTTGCCTCGTAGGTCAGGGTGTCACAAAAGTTGAGCTACTAGAATTGCAGCTTTTGATCCAGAACATGGAGTATGACTCGTAGATAAACTTACAGGTCATAGAACCCTTCGTAGGAAGCCCCCAGACTTGGACAAATTTTGATTCCTTAGGGCCTCCACTATGTGTCACAACTCGGACCTAGGGTCTAGGATTGAAATGGCGAATGGGAATCCGAGAGTCCCCAAATAAGCCTCGTAGTATCCATATTCACATCATTTGTTCGGAAGTGTATAATGAAATAGTAAACACATAGCTCTAAGGGACAAGAAAGTATGACTTACGCTATGGGGATATCATAGGGATAGGAATTTGCACGGATTCATATAATACATAACACGTAAGGACTATGGGGCGGGTAAGTATAACTCACTCTATTATGGCAAAGCGGGACTTAGGATCTTTTACATTTCCATATCATAACATAACCACATCATAATAATCATATCCATGAGATAGCCATAACCATAATTTCCAAATAACATAACATAACATGTATCCATACAAGAGTCTACAAGATGTCCAATAATGCCTCTAGTCATAAGATAGGACGGGGGCTAAGACATGTCCCAAAAGTTTCCACGTACCGTAGAGAAGGTTTCGTACTAAAATCCAGTGAAGGGTGATGTTTCTGAAGTTGAGTCTATGAATATGAGGACAAGCCATAGATTTGGTGTCGTATCCTGAGGATCAAAAAGTGGGGAGTTGCTAAAAAATCATCAGACGGAACCCTTTACAGGTGCTAACCAAAGAACTCGCCCCAGCGAACCCATATCTATTCCATCTCTCAAGCCCCGAAGAAAACCCCCTGTCCTCGTCGAACTTTATACGATCCGTAGATGGATCTTCTAGAAGGCATCCCCAGAATTGCTGAAAGAATCCACAAAGCCCCGATTACGGGTCGTAAAACATTATACGACTTGTAGACGTGCTCGTAGAGCCTGCCGACCTAGTTCTCCTATTTCGTTTTGATTTTGCATTTTAAATACTATCAATAGAATTTTTAGGTTATTTTTCATATAGAACAATACAAAACCTTCGAGAGTCATTGTGAGACACTTGTGAAACATTATTTTGTGTGCTCAATTTAATCTTGTTATTCTTGGTGAAGAGCTTAGATTTATTATCCTTAATTCTATTGTATAAGTGCTCAATTATGTTATTCAAAATCATGATTCTTGCATCTACCCTGATAATGAGTAGCTAAATCCAGAACTAGAGTTCCGGGAACCATGAAGAACTAACAAGGTAAAACTAGATAATTCGTAATTCTTGAAAAGTGTGCATGCATGTATTAATTAATTCTCTTTAGTTTGAATGCTTTTTAATGGTGGCCAATGTTAAAACATGCCTAGTGTTACTGACTGGATCAAGGTAGTAATAAATAGAAAAAGAGATTAATTAACAGGATTCGATTGATGTTTCTCGTCTAATCAACCAAATTGGATAAAGGGGTAGGTTGTACTGGAACAATAGGTAATAGTTAGCAATATCACACTGCAGGGATAGAGCAAATCACATAGTGAAACTCACCTCGCCTGGATCAAAGGGTTTGGTAAACTTAACTTACCGTTCTGCATGCTACACACTGAAAAAGAATTCGATTATCTGGTAATACTAAGTTAGGGAATCATGGGGAACACAATACTCTAGTTACTCTTCATACTGATTTCACACTTGTCTTAGTTTAGGATTACTTTCCATAGGTCTGACAACCTCTCCCCCCACCCTCATTTTGGGGAGATAAGTAGGTTAATCCACCCGAATTTCTTGAAATTCTTCTAATGCTACCCTATTTCCTGCGGGATCGACCCTAACCTTGATTATGTAATATATCTTAATAAAGATCACTTTAGCCTTCAAAAAAGAGGTGTAGCTTGGGCGACATCAAGATTTTGGCGCCGTTGCCGGGGAATACGACTAGACTATTTAATTTGAGTAGTTCCGAAATTAATACTTATTTCTCTCTTTTTACGTTTTTGTTATTTTTATTTTGTTTCAGCGTACAGTTTTAGTGTATGCACAACACGTGAAGTCGAGGCATTTTCTTCACTCCGTTTGACCTAGAGATCCAGAGAACAATGAGAAAGATGGCCCA
Organism: Solanum medicagineum; assembly: GCA_026153255.1. Classification (NCBI taxonomy): domain Eukaryota; kingdom Viridiplantae; phylum Streptophyta; class Magnoliopsida; order Solanales; family Solanaceae; genus Solanum; species Solanum medicagineum. Next base: position 5,091,463 of record JAPFFP010000103.1, read on the forward strand.
AGACAATGCAAATAACACGATTAATGCAGCTTTGAATCAAAACCAGAATGAAAATGATAATGATAATAACCCATCGCCTCTTGAGGACATTGATCCAAAGCCACAGGACCTTAATGATGAAGCTTATCAATGGAATCAATATCAGCTAAATCATATGGAATGTTACTAGAGCTGTTATGCTACCGCCACTGCCGGATGACACAAAGTTCGTGGTTTTGAGTGGATTGCTTCAAATATTGCAGAATCGTGGGTTGTTCGTAGGCCTACCATCGGAGGATCTGCATAGCCATCTACACAATGTTGTGTCTGTCTGTAAGAGTATAATGGGAACTCAGAATCTGTCTATGGATGTTGTTGGACTTCATATCTTCCTATTATCTCTAACAGGCGATGCAACTCTATGGCTATCCAAACTCCCGATAGTTCGATCACAGTTGGTATAAGTTGCAAAAGTCCTTTTTGGAGAGGTTCTTCCCGAGATTGAAGAAGCTCAAGTTGAAGGATCAAATCAACAACTTCGAGCAACTTCCTGATGACTTAATCAGTACCACATAGGAGAGGTTCACAAAGTGTCCAAGAAGTATCCCTGACCATAAGATAGTTGATGATGACTTGGGGGAGATCTTCTACCGCGCCCTGGATGAGAATAGCCAAGCATGTGTTGATACAATCATGAGTGGTGCATTTTTAGATCAACCATTTACAAGGGTTGTTGAGAAGCTAGAAAAGGTGGTTAAGATAAATTGTACATAGCGGACGAGAGATAAGTCCTCTACCAAGAGCTCGTGTGCAGTCAGTACTAGTTGGGTGCAGGCTAAAATAAATGAGAAGATGTTGCAAAAGCTTGCCCAAATTAGTGTTAATGTGGAATTATTGATGAAGAAGAATCGGGAATGAGTCAATGTAGTTGCTCATCAGCCTTCGCGGGCACCTATGTTCAAGGAGCCTTATTATAAAGAGGATACTTGCTTTAATTCTGATTAGACGAGGCATTTTTTGACTAACACCCAAGGGTCCAATTAGGACCTGTAGAGTCAGTATATGTTGTCTGTAAGTTTCTAGATGTGTTTCTTTTGGATTTGTCGGGGTTGCCACCAGAGAGAGATGTGGATTTTGCGATAGAGGTTGAGCCAGGCACTAAGCCCATATCTATTCTACTATACCGGATGGTTCCTGTAGAGCTTAAAAAGCTCAGTACACAACTTCAGGGTTTGTTAGAGTTGGGATTCATATGGCCGGATGTTTCTCCCTAGGGAGCCCCTGTCTTGTTTGTGACAAAGAAGGACGAGGCTCTCAGGATGTTTATTGATTATCAGTAGCTAAATAGGGTGATATTATAGAACTGCCTTCCTCTGCTGTGGATTGATGATTTATTTGATTGGTTAAGAGGCAATAATATTTTCTAATATTGACTTGAGATCGGGGTACCACCGGCTGAGGCTCTGGGCAGAGGACATTCAGAAGACTGTCTTTCGGACCCATCATGGGCATTTTGAGTTTCTAGTCATGCCATTTGGGTTAACTAATCCCCCTATAGCATTTATGGACTGGATGACTCGGGTATTCCAATCATATCTAGACTCTTTTATTGTAGTTTTTATTGATGATATCCTGGTATATTCACAGAGCAGAGAGCAACATGCCCAACACCTTTGGATAGTATTGCAGACACTCAGAGATTACATGTTATATGCTAAATTTTCCAAATATGAGTTTTGTCTTGAATCTGTGACTTTTCTAGGGCATGGGGTGCCCAAAGAGGGTATTGTGGTGGATCTGGCTAAGATTGAGGCGATTCGGCGTTGGCCTAGGCCTAATTCAGTGTCAGAGATTCGGAGCTTTGTAGATTAACGGGGTATTACAGATATTTGTTCTGGGCTTCTCCACTATTGGTGCTCTATTTACTTAGTTGACTCATTAGAGTGTGATGTTTGTGTGGTCCAACGAGTATGAGGCTAGTTTTCTGAGGCTAAAGGAGTTATTCACTACTGCTCCTGTTCTGACCCTTTCTGTTGAGGGAGAGAGCTTCGTTTTGTATTGTAATGACTCCTGTATTGGGTTAGGATGTGTATCGATATAGCGAGGTCGAGTTATTGCTTATGCTTCTTGTTAGTATAGTCCTATGAGTGTAACTACCCCATGCACGACTTAAAATTAGCGGCGGTAGTGTTGCGCTCAAGATTTGTAGACACTATCTATATAGCATGGATTTTGACATTTATACAGACCAGCGAAGCTTATAGTACATTATGACTTAGTGGGATTTGAATTCCTGCTAGAGATGGTGGATTGACCTATTGGCTGACTATGATCTTTCTTCTTTATACCATCTGAACAAGGCAAGCTGTCACGATCCAAGCCCAATGCTTAGACGTGACATATAGATAGAGAACCTGAAGGGGCCCCAAACAAGCTTCTTGAGCATACATAGCACATCGTTGGTTTTGTGGAAGCATAATTAAACAACCATCAAGTAACAAATAATTTCTAAGGGGAAATAAGACTTTGGACTCACACTATGGGATGTTTTAGGGGAAAGGATTAACATGAATCACATATCAAATAAGTCTAAGGGGCGGGTAAGTATGAATCACGCTATGGGGTTAAATAGGGACTTAGGACTTTCATCTTATCATCAACATACAACTAGCACATAAAGGAATAAGGACTAAAGGCAACCTTCGATAATTACATAAGCATAATGAGTCAAGCTCATAACATACATATCCATAACCATATCCAACAACACCTCTAGTCATGAATAGAATGGGGGCCAAGACACTTCCCGGGCTCACCTCAATAAATAGTATCCAAATAGTCAAGTTTTAATAGGTCATGAAAGTAAATAGGTATTATCCTCAGATATGGAGGATTCACCAATAAAAATCTTCGATGAAACCGCTTAGCTACATGGAAGAGGAGGTTGGAATAAAGCTCTGGTTCCTACATGGTTAGATCATGTTGTCAAAAGTATGTGTTAGTACGTTTGAATGTACCAAGTCTGAGGGGTGCAAATGCAACAAGAAAACATGATACGTAAATAAACAACATGCATAATCATACTCAACAGTTATAGACTCAATATGACGTGGATGATAAATGCTTAGTGAAGACATGTATGAAAGATGACTAAATCACATGAAGTATCATACGTAGGTGGAAACGGACCGTAACCGGCATGTAAGACCAATCGAGCTACCGGTTGAAATCTCGATGTTTGCTCCACATCGGACAAGGAGTAGTCTACTTTGCCAAGGTAAACCAAACACTAAACTTATGGAATGGCCTCTTCGAAAAGTGCCACCACCTTACGGCATGGCCTTTTTGGTAGGTTTCACATGATATCCTTACCTTACGGCATAGCCATTTCGGTAGGTTCAACAAATGTCCTTACCTTATGGCATTGCCTTTTCGATAGGTACAAGCCCATCTAGGGGATTAATAACATACCTATGGTGGCACATAGTTAGGGAAAATGGGGGACTACTAAGGTCTTCTCGGTGCTAGGTCATATTCTCATGGAATACTTGAAACATAGTTATAGATATAGCATCTATAGTCACAAAGTATCATAATATCATTCTTGGAGTAGCTTATCAAACATGGCTTATCCCATCAAGTTAGGGCTTTATATCATTCCTGTTATTGATATCATGCTTATGCGCTTAGTATACCTATTCGCCCTCTTATTAGTCTTAACTTGCATAACATACATATCTTGTCAAAGACATTCATTACTTGAGGAACTCGGCATGCCTCTTTTAGTCAAAACATGGTAGGGTATATTTATATAAACTTAAAACCATGCAAATTATGAGTAAATTCCATGATAGGAGTGAAATAAAACCTTTAGCATTATCCAAAGTAACCCACCAAAAGCATAAAGAGACTTGGTTAGGGAAACATCACACCTATACTTAAAACATGGACTTCACATAACTTCACATTTCATAATAATATACAAGGGTAAATCACCATAAGATACTTCACAAAATCATCATATGAGAGATTCATAAAATCATCATTTATTACCATGACTTGAGAAATCAATGAAGGAAGGGAATGGTTGAGCTTTGTGGAGGGAAGGTCCCCACAAATCAAAACTCACATATCTTGGTTTTTTGGAGATGGAAAATCATGTTGGAAGGTAGAGGAATTCCAAAACCCTAGATAGCATCCTTTGCTTGGATGTCTTAAGGAGCTTTGAGAGTGTTTGAGAGAGTTTGTCTTAGGGATTTTGAGGAAATGAATTGAAATGAGGGAGTGAATAGTGTATAAGGCTGGAAAGCGGTTATTTGGGGGTTTAAATGACATCTTATAGACACATAAATTCTAGCAAATGATAAAACTGCCCCTTATAAAATTATGTCGGATAGGACTATGAGACCCGTCTTAAGAGTTGTGGTCCATTCTACGGGTCGTAAGAATGGGGTTTTGTCTGATGACAGTTTTTGAATCCTCAGAAACCTTCTATGATCCTCAACCTACAATAGGACTTACAGCTTGTAGGTTCGTCTACGGCCCATCTGATATCTCGTACATTGAATCCTTGAAAATCCCAAATGTAGTATCCCTACTAAAGGTATATGACTATGTCTTAAAGTATGTAAGGTGGTCTCCATTATAATGACTAATATTTCTTTCATCAAATAATAATCATTCATCTAAAGTGATGTATTGTTCACCCAAGAAAATTACTACTTTAATTGTACCTAACAACACATGTTTTCTCACAAATTTTAAGTTTAGGTGTCTTACCATGCATTCAAGTAAGGGTATGTTCTTTATTTCTCATATGCATTATCTTTTGTTCTATGGCTAAAGTAATGTGACAAATGATCACATGTATGTATGTCCTTATGCTTCGAAGATGTTTCTTCTATGATATATGATTTAAATCCCTACAATTTATGTATGTCCCAAGTTTATATGATTTCTTTTTTCATGACTATGTTCATCCATACTCCCTACTAAATTCTTTCCAAAGTCACCGTTTGATGTTTAAATGATATTGTCTTGATTATCACTCACTAATGCCATTGTAAATGTATGATTTTAACATGGGACTTAGCATGAATCATCTTATCATTGTTTCCATGTCATGCATTGCATACCTGCATACCAGTACATTCAAAGTACTGACGCATACTGTATGCCTACATGATTTAACCATGGAGGGACTGACACTCTTCGATATCCTCCACGTGGCTGTCTTTGGATTATTGAAGATAGGAGTTGGTAAGTCCTCTAGTTCGGGGACGACACAGTTTTATTTCTAGATTTCATGTATGAAGACATTATGGTTTTAGTTGTATATTTCTTTTGCTACTTTTGTACTTGAGGGTGAGGTTGAACATATCTTAGCCCCTGCCAAGTTTATGTTAGAGGTATTCTTTGGACACATGCTATGATTGTATCTAGTTCTTATCTCTTGTTATGTCTTCTAGTTGTGGCCCTTAGCTTTGTTTCCCCTAATTTTCTATTTCATCTTTATATCAATACCTATGTGATGAGTCCATATCTTGGACTCATTTGGGGCTTAGAATGTCAAGAAATATTTTCCTCGGTGTTCTAATATGCTTCATATATTGATTAATATGTATGTTTTATTCTATAAATGAGGGTAAAAGTGCATAAATAGATAATAATCAACAAAACAAGGAAAATGAGAAAAAATGCCAAAAAGGCAGTCAAAAGAGACATCGCCAACACATTCGGTGGATTGTCGAAGTGTAATTGAGACCGTCAAACATTGTAGTGTTCAGATCCCCAAGTTCATGACAAAAAGGCAATGCAGGTGGAGGTTTGGCGGATAATCGAACGTGATCAATGATGAACAATTGTGTCATCGAAAGATGCAAAGACTTGAGCCTTCAGCTGATGCAGAAGTTGGTTAAGTGCATATTCGGTGCATCGCCGAAGTGCTCGGTGATTGCCGACCTTGACCACTAAATGGGGAAATTGTGCACAAATTTTGAACCAATTGTATGGACTATAAGAGAAATATGGAAAGGATGTTGTACATATGAGATCATCCCATTTTACAGCTTACCATATTGAGATAGAGAGAGAGAGAGAGTACATAGAACCTTCTTGGTGAACAAGTACAAGGGTTTTGTGATTTTCAAGCATAGGAAGGAGAAATTCTAGAGGTTAGTAGAAGAAATTTATTTTGTCTCTTGTAATTAATACCCACATTCATGGCTACAAATTGTGGTATTATATTCTTATTTTGAACATATGTAGCTAAAACCCCAATATTAGGGGTGTGTATATGATATGAGTTCTTGAATTACCGGCTGGGTCTATGGTATTTTGATTGTTTTAATGTTAATCTAAGTGATATTACACTGGTTGCCATATTTAACTTATAATCTTGAGGTTGCAAGCTCTGAGTTAACTTGATATCTTTGATTATTATATTAATTTGAGTGATTGGAATGGGTAATAAGTGTATTAGCTGGAAATCTTTTGGGGTTTCAACTGATTTCCATAAAATTGGGTTCAATGGCTAAAGTATTAGGAGATTTGCTTATAATTGCTCAGACCAGGCGTGTCCTTGAGTGACTTGCACGTGAAGTCGTAATAGGTTTATGTGAAACACCATTGCTATCGTAAATGAGGTGGTGGTTTCCAGCAACATAGCTTACTTACATATTCTTTACTCATACAATCAAGTATTTAGACCCGGTTAATTATCCCTCATCCCATATCCAAACTGAAATGACCCCAAAAAGTACCCGAAAATGTGCCTCGGAAGTGCCTAGAATCTCCATATATCTCAAAATCCGTACGTGATATCAAAAATTTGACTTCATATTCTTGTTCAGAGGTCATTTTGAGTAGAGGATGGGCCTAACCCCGATTTAAGAGTAAACGATTAGCAATTTCAATTTTTGTAGTTTTGCTTATGTAGTGTCTATCCGCGATGGTACTGCGACGCGCCTCTATCACAGATATATGTAAATTCAGTCTCCACAATAGGTCCGCGACGCGGACATGTGTAAATTCTATCCAGTTATTTTTCTTGTGGGTCAAGACTTTTAAGTCTTAGACCTAAGTGTTTCCAAACGTAAATATACCTATACTTAACCATTTTTCAGCCTCATATCAATCTAAACATTCCCCTATACTCATTCAAACACATAGCCAAATATTTTACTCCTAAACTCAAGACTCAAAACCCTTTCCGGATCTTAAGGATTGCACTCAAGCTTCAAGTTTTCATCTCCAATCTCCATCAAGTTCATCTCCAAAGCTAAGGTATGTGGGTTTCTATCTTGGGTTCCTTTCACCCATGATGCCCACGCTTCCTCTTCCTCAAAATTGTATGATTTAAAGTTGATTTATAAAGGGGTCTTATCTATTATGAAAATCTCTGCACACTGTGTTGGGGTTTATGAAAGTGTGACTGTTTTGCCATGTTTCGAGCTATGAATCTAAGATCTATTGAAAGACTTGATGAAGGGTTTTGATGTATATTGCTTGAGGGGGTTACCAAGCATCTATTGAATGTTTTACATGGAATTTTCTAGCATGATTTCACTCTTTTCTTGCATGGTTTTACACTAGCACTACACATCCTCTAAGTGTTTGATATCCGGTTATGGTTTTTTGAGGGATTGAAGGTCCAATGCATGTCTTATGAGTTGAACGACTATATGATGATTATATGATGTTGAAATGATGATGAAAGTAATGTATGTATGTGATGACTATATGATGATGAAATGAATGTGTGACTATGAAGATTATATGATGATGAGAAGGATGTATGCCTAAGATGACTATATGATGAAGGGAGGAACGTGTATATGTATACATATGTGATATTATCTCTATAGTGTTGGGGATGACAAAGCCTAGTTCGGGGGGTTATAGGCCCGGATAACCTATTGAGGGGTTGGTACCTTGATCGCCTAGCTCGGGGGCTAGGCCTGGGTAACCTTATTGGGGGTTGGTACCCATCAACCTTGTTGGGGAGGGGGGTTTGTAATCCATCAACCATGTTGGGGGTTTGTACCCATCAACTCGTTGGGGGTTTTGTACTCCATCAACCTCATGAAGGGGTTTGTACCTCATTAGCCTATCCAATGGGGTGGTAAGCCTTGGCTTGCACTAAGAATGGTCACTCCCTACACATGTGTTATGTTTTATGAAAGTATAATTTACTTCAAGCATCTTCCATTCATGTCATATTGTTATATGCTCATCTATTTCCTAATTACGCATTTCGATTATGATGCCTATCTATTATTGCATTGCATCCTACATACTTAGTACATTCAAACGTACTAATGCATACTCTATGCCTATATGATGTCACCATGCAGGAACCAGAGTCCCACTTGAGTATCCTCCTCCACGTCGCTAGTATGACTTCGCTCAAGCTTGTTAGTGAGACCTCCATTTCGGGGACGTTAATTATGATCTGTTACTATGTATTAAGACTTTCTCTCTTTAACTTATGTATTAACTATGAGGGTGAGCCCGATTGTTTTGTCGTGGCCCCCGCTTTTATCTGTATGTAGTAGAGGTGTTGTTGGACATGCTTTGTATCAATGTTATGAGCTTTGATTCCTTTTGACTCTTGATGTCAATGTTATGAAGTTGTCCCTTAGCCTCGTTTATCCTGATTTGCTATTTCTTGTTGTATTTTATTGCTTCCGCGACCAAGGATATGTAATGATATGTTAATAGGCTTGCTTAGGGTCCCTTCGGGTTTCCATACGCCGTGTCACGTGTAGGCCCTAGGCTTGGGTCATGACAAACTTGGTATCAAAGCACTAGGTTGTTGGATCCTCAGAGTCCGATACACCGCGTTGATTAGAGTCTTATTCATGGTTGTGTTGTGCACCACAACTACGAGTAGGAGGCTATGAGACGTTTTAGGAATTGTTTCCCTTCTTCATGTTCTAAGTTGTGCTATAGAGTTGAAATAAGCTTTCGTCCCTTAACTCTTGTTCTTTGCTATGCTAGATCATGCCTAACACAAGGGGAAGATGGGCCCGCACACCTAAGGAACAACCGCCCAATGGATAGCTTAGGGATGCTCTCACCTTGCTTGCACAAGTTGTGGCTAATCAAGCCAATCAAGGGGCCCAGGCCCCTCATGCTCCTACACCAGCTTCTCGGGTGAGAGACTTCATGAGAATGAATCCCCTGAAATTCTATGGTTCAAAGGTAGACAAGGACCCTCAAGAGTATATTGATGAGGTCTACAAGATATTGGCCATCACGGGTGTGAGGCCTGAAGAAAAGATGGAGTTGGCAGCCTACTAACTCAAAGAGGTAGCAAAAATATGGTACAACCAATAGAAAGAAGAGAAGGGAGTCAACTATGTGGTTCTTTGGAAAGAGTTTAAAGTGGCTTTTCTAAATCGGTTCTTCCCTCTTGAGCTTAGGGAAGCTAAATTGGTGGAATTCATGAATTTGACACAAGGGTCAATAAGTGTGAGGAATATGACCTCAAGTTCAACCAACTTTCAAAGTTTGCTCCTTACTTGGTTGCTGACCGAAGGTCTAGAATGAACAAGTTTGTGATGGGAGTGTCCGACTTAGTGAGTGAAGAATGTCGGTCCGCTATGTTGATTGGTGACATAGACTTGTCCCGGTTGATGACCTATATCAAACAAATGGAAGAGGAGAAATTGAGGAAGAGAAGGGGTCATGAGGCCAAGAGGGCCCATTTTGAGGGTAAGTTCCAAAAGAATGGCCGGTTCCATAAAGGCCAAGGGTCTTCTCATGCATTTTAAAAGAGGGTTGTCAACGATTTTTCGAGCGCCCAAGGTGTCAGGGGTGTGGCTCCTACTGAATGCATGTCTGAAGTGTGGTAAAGGTCATGGTGGTCTATGCTTGAGGAATGCCGATGCTTGTTATGGTTGTGGGGAAATGGGGCATAAGGCAATAGATTGTCCTCGAAATAATAACAAGGGCAAGGAGGTTCATTGTCAAGGTGCTAATGTGGTTCCTTTAGGGAGAGCTGGCCAGCAAGATGGTGACCTAAGGCACAATCGATTTTGTGCTTTGCATGGAAGAAAAGGGGTTGATGAAGTCCCTGATGTTGTTACCGATATGTTGAAAATCTTTGACTTTGATGTGAATGCATTGATTGATTCGGGTGCCGCTCTTTCTTTTGCTACCCCCTTTGTTGCCCGAAAGTTCCATGTTAAGCCAGAATTGTTGGATGAGTCATATGAAGTGTCTACTCCTATTGGTGCATCTATTGTTGTTAGAAAAGTCTATAGAAGTTGTCCTATTTACATCTTGCATAAAATATTGCCCTGTGATCTTGTTGAGTTAGATATGGTTGATTTTGATGTTATTCTTGGGATGGATTGGTTGTATGCATACTATGCTTCTATTGATTGTAGAACCCGTAGGGTCAAGTTTCAATTCCCAAATGAATCCGTCCCTGAGTGGGAGAGTTGAAATGTATGTGGTGGTTAAGGGTAGGCTTATCTCTTGCATTAAAGCCCGTAAGTTAATCTCTAAGGGGTGTCTTTACCATCTTGTAAGGGTTAAGGATGTGCAGTCCAAGGTCCTTCCTATGGAGCCGGTTCCGGTTGTAAATGAGTTTCTTGATGTCTTTCAAAATGACTTTCTCAGTGTTCCTCCCAAAAGGGAGATAGACTTTGGTATAGACCTCCTTCCCGATACTCAACCCATTTCTATTCCCCCGTACCGTATGGCCCCGACAGAGTTAAAGGAGTTGAAGGAACAATTGAGGGACTTGTTGGAGTAGGGTTTTATTATGCTTGGCCAATCCCCTTGGGTAGCACCGATGTTGTTTGTGAAAAAGAAGGATGGATCTCTTAGAATGTGTATTGACTACCGACAACTCAATAGGGTCACCATCGTATCCTCTTCCAAGAATTGATGATTTGTTTGACCAATTGCAAGGGGCTAGCCACTTCTCTAAGATTGATCTTCAGTTCGGGTATCATCAAGTGAAGGTGAGGGAGTGTGATATTCCCAAGACGGCTTTCCAACTAGGTGTGGGCATTCTGAGTTTGTTGTGATGTCTTTTGGGTTGACCAATGCACCAGACATCTTCATGGACGTTATGAACAGGGTATTCAAACCCTACATTGATTCTTTTGTTGTGTCTTCATTGATGATATTTTGATATATTCTCGTGGTGAGGAGGCGCATAGGGCTCATTTGAGGGTTGTGTTATAAAGATTGAGGGAGGAGAAATTGTGTAACACCCCACACCTTACAATACTAGTACAATTCAAATGAAACATGACATGGTTTGGTCAAATTACCGCTAATTTTTAAAAGTGCTTGAATCTCGTGTTAATGGGTTATATATGCGTCTAACACTTAAGAGGGTTGAGTATATACATGTTTTGTGTTGAATCGAGGAGATTACGACCTTAAACGAAGTGAGAGAATTGAGGTGCTTGTAGGACTTAATAAACTAGCAGGTGAGTCACCTACTTGCTTAGCTTAAATCGCTAACTAAACGGAGACGAGGCCCGACGTCGAAATTGTTTAAGTCCGATTATGAATAGAGTCCGTGTTAA
>JAPFFP010000103.1:5114324-5138653 GCA_026153255.1 Solanum medicagineum
TTGTTTTGTTTTCTTTTGGTTGTTTGGAGTGGTGCGGGGGGCGGGGGCGGGGGGGGGGGGGGGGGGGGGGGGATAGATATTGAAACACCCAAAAATGTGCTTCGGAATGCCCATAATCGTAATATCCATATATCTCAAAATTTGTGCACGATATCGAAAATCCAACTTTATAGTCTCAATCAAGGGGAAAAATTGAGTAGGATATGAGTATATCCCGGATTTTAGAAGACCTGTAACGAGAAATGATTTTCGCTAATTTTTTCACGAGACAATGTCTATCCGCGCCCTTGCCGCAATGTGCGAGGGGCGTGGACTAGTGTTGTTTGTAGTTCGCGTCTGGTATGTGTCGCACTGAAGGCCCAGACCAGTGTAAAATTTTCTTTGGTTTTTCTATTTCGGCCAAGGGCATTGGGGTCGTAGCACCATGCCCATTTAAACATAAAATATCCCATACTTAGCCATTTTTCAACTCTATATCACTTAAAATCCTCACAAAAATCTCTCCAAGATTTAACCAAATATCTTATTCAAATTTCAAGGATTTCAAGCTTAATTTTTGAACTCAAGGATTAGCCATTTTTCAACTATATATCGCTCAAAACCCTCACAAAAACCTCCCCAAGACTTAACCAAATATCTCATTCAAATTTCAAGGATTTCAAACGTAATTTTGGAACTCAAGGATTCTCTTCAAGCTCTAACTTCTCTTCAAGCTCATCTCAGAAAAATCCAAGTTTGAGGTATGTGGGTTTCATCTATTGGGTCCTTTCATCCATGGAGCCCAATCTTCCTTTTTATGAAAATTGCATGTTTTCAAGTTGTATCATCTATAGGTATCTCTTATTATGGATTATGATTATATATTATGTTGTAGTTTTATGAAATGTTGAATGATTATGCATGTCTATCTATTTCAAGTTTATATCATGAATTGATTTTGTTTATTGAGACTATGCATGTTTTGAGTTATAAAACTATGATCTATTATGAGATTTGATGATGGATTTCAAGGGATCCTACATGAGGGTTTTACTATATGTTAGTGGGTTGATTTGCATTATGTTTTCTCATATTATTTCACTGTTGAAATGCAATATTTTGAACAAGCATTATGAACCCACCAAGTATTTGATAAAATGACATAACAAGAATTCTCATGTTATTGATGGTTTATTACATGATTTATAAGTCAAGTAACTTCATGATGATTAAGGTCTTCCAAGCATGTATTAAATTAATGTAAAGTACCTACGACGTTGCAAATGAATTATTTGGATCCTATGATTTGTTATGTTCTTGGAAATGTGAAGTCCTTTCTTGATACTTGAATGTGATGGTTTGATGAGCTATTTTCATGATTCCTACCAAAAAAATTATATTGTAAGGTAAGGACATCTTATTACACCTACCTAAAAGGCCATGCTGTAAGGTAAAATAAATCAGAGCTCCTACCAAATAGATTATATCATAAGGTGAGGACACTCTATAGTACCTATCGGAAAGGCTGTGCCGTAAGGTAGAATAATTCAAGGCTCCTACCTAAAATATTATATCATAAAGTAGGGGACATCTTATACTACCTATCAAAAAGACTATGTCGTAAGGTAGGGGTATTGGTAACACTCACTGAAAATGTTATACCGCAAGGTGAGTGGATGGCTATTTGGCCCATCTCATGCATGTTTGTGTAAGGTTCGAGTATATATTCTATATTGAGTTTATGTTCCTTTATTATGATTAAGAGTCTTGTTATTATGGCATATGGCTCTTGTTGCATTGCATCCCACATACTTAGTACATTCAAACGTACTAACACATACTCTATGCCTATATGATATTACCATTAGGGACCGCCTTTTGATCATCCTCCACATGGCTAGTCTGGTACGTTGGAGATAAGCATTGGTGAGTCCACAAGTCTGAGGACAGTATCTTCATTACTCTTGCTAGTTTGAGACTTATGTTGAGCACTTGTTACTATGAGGGTGTGCCTGGAAAGATTCTTGGCCCCCGCTCAGTTCCAAGTTAGAGGTGTTGTTGGATGTTATGATGTACTTATTCCAGGAGCTTGACTCTTTTATGTTTTTATGATAATCAAAGACTTCCCTTAGTCCCGCTTCCCTTGTTTTATATCTATTGTTATAGCTTATTCTGCTTCCGCGACCAAGGATGTGCGAATCGTATGCTAGGAGGCTTGTTTGGGGTCCATTTGGGTTTCCATTCGCCGTGTCACATCTAGGCCCTAGGCTTGGGTCTTGACACCGACTTAGGGCATTGGCCTCAAAATTAGCCTCATCTAGATGGTAATGCAAACTTATGTAACAATTCTTTAGGATCTGTAGCCACTTTCTTTGCGCCAGATTCACATCTCTTGGGTGAACACGAATTGAAGACTCATATTGTCGGTGAACATGTCCATATGAACCCTATACAAATATTGACATCATATCTTCAAGGCAAATACCACGGCTGCTAGGGAAAGATCATGGGTGGGGTAGTTACACTCATGCACCTTTAGTTACGTAAGCATAGGCAATGACCTTGCCATTTTGCATCAACACACACCCCACTCCGATTCTTGAAGCATCACAATACACCACAAATTCCTCTAACCCTTCCGGTATAGCCAAAATAGGAGCGAACATAAGCTTGTCCTTCAAGGTATGGAAACTTCTTTCACACTCATTGGTCCATACAAATTTCTCCTTCTTTTGGGTCAATTATTCAAAGTAGAAGCAATTGAGGAGAATCCATTCATGAACCTTTGGGGTAGTACCCGGCCAAACCTAAGTAGATCCTAATGTCCGTTGGAGTCAAGGGTCTAGGCCAATTTCTTATTGCCTTTGTCTTTTTTGGATCCACCTTAATCCCATCCCCCGACACCACATGAACAAAAAATGCAACTTCCTTTATCCAAAACTAACATTTGTCGAATTTAGCAAAGATCCTTTCTTCCCTTAATATTTGCAACACCATCCTTAAATGTTTTGCATGATCCCCTTTATACCGAGAGTAAATTAAAACGTCATCAATAAATACCACAAAAAACATTTAAGGTAGGGTCTGAAGGCCCCATTCATGAGATCCATAAACTTTACCAAAGCATTAGTTAGGCCGAAGGACATCACCGCGAACTCAAAATGCCCATACCTAGTCCGGAAAGCCATTTTGGGAATATCACACTCCCTTACCATCAATTGATGATACGCAGACCAAAGGTCAATCGTTGATAACTAACTAGCCTATTGCAATTGATCAAATAGGTCATCAATTCGAGCAATGGATAGTTGTTCTTTATGGTGACCTTGTTGAGTTATCGGTAGTCGATGCACATTCTAAGTGAACCGTCCTTCTTTCTCGCAAACATGCCGGTGCATCCCAAGGTGACTTTCTTGGACTTATGAACCCCTTTACTAACAAATCCTTTAGGTGCTTCTTTAGTTCCTTCAACTCCACTAGGGCCATTCAATAGGAGGGATGGAAATGGAATGAGTATCGGGAAGGAGATCCATACTGAAATCTATCTCCATTTTTGGAGGGACAGTGGGATGTTCATGGGGAATACATCAAGAATCTCATTAAAAACCAAGACCGACTTAATAAGAGGGACCCTTGGCCTGACATCCCTAACTCGCACAAGAAGATAGATATAGCCTTTGTATATAGACTTTTGTTCCTTAAGATAAGAGATGAAAATACCCCTAACCACCGAAGCACAACCTTCTCATTTAAAGATTAATTCATTAGGGATTTGGAATTTAACCTTATGAGTCCTACAATCAATAGTAACACGATATGCATGTAACAAATCCATCCCAAGAATGATGTCAGAATCTACCATATTTAGTTCAGGAAAATCAAAAAGAAACACTTTATGCAATATAGACACACAAAAAACCTTATGAACTCTTTTAGCAAGATGGACTCACTGACGGGTGGACACCTCAAAGTGCTTACATAACAATTCGAGACACACATGAAGTCGGTTTGCAATTAATGGAGTTATGAAAGAAAGAGTGGCACCTGAGTCCAATAAAGCATAAACATCAAGATTGCAAATCTTTAACATACTTGAAGACAATAGTCCTACCCTTGTTTGGACACTCCGCAATCTTATGACCCATTTTTCCACAACCAAAGCTAGAGTTGTATTCCTCCAACATATGCCGCTATGTTTGTCCCATATTTTGGGCACTTAGGATGAGTCATCCCACCATTTCTACCTTGAGCCTTTGGGTTGGGTACCCAATCATTACAAACCTTTGTCCTTGAGCATTGGAGGTCCTTGGGTCTTGAAATTGGTGGCCTTGTTGGAAACAACAACCCCTTAGCACTTTGGAACCTGCCATCAAGTCATGCCCTCTTAGACTCCCCTATCCTTCTATTTCTAAGTTTCACCCCCTCAAGTTATTCGGTGTATTTCATGAGCAGCGATATATACATATCCCCAATGAGCAAGGAAGCATGACACTCTTCATTATTCAAGTTGGATACATCCAACACAAACTTGTGCATCCTTACCATAGGGTCGACAACCAAGTGAGGAGAAAAGTTGGAGAGGTTGTTCAACTTAAGGGAATACTCTCTCACACTCATAGATCCTTGCTTGAGTTTCATGAACTCCATCAACTTTGCTTCCCTTATGATAACACGCAAAGTACAGATGACACCAACATGAGTGGCATGTACCCTTCAAGACATTCACAAGGAGTCAAGCAGAAGATATCCAAGACCTAGAAGCAATGTTCATGAATAAGAAAGCATTAGCGGAGTGTGAGGGTCACCAAAGAAAGGCTTACAATGTGTATGAAGTGACCCTGAAAAGTGCCAAAAATGTGCCCAGGAATCCCCAAAATTTTTAATTTTCATACCTCTCAAAATTCGTTCGCTATTTCAAAAATCCGACTTCATATTCGTGATTACAGGGTCAAAATTAGCTGAAAAAGCTTCTAACTTAGATTTAAAAGTGAAAGATTAGCAATTTCAGTTTTCTTAATTTTTCTTATCTAGAGTAGATTCGCGTAGCACTGCGATGCGCAACTGTCGCGGACATGTATTATTTTGGCCTCCGCGATAGGTCCGCATCGACAACTTGATGCAGACCTATGTATTTTGTTTTCCAGTGATTTCTATCTCGGTCTAAGGCTTTTGGGTCTTGGGCCTAAGTGTTCCCAACCAAGTTTTTACCTATACTTAGCAAACTTTCACCATCATATCATCCTAAACATTTTCCAATACTCACTCAAACACTTAGTCATATTTTCACTCCCCAAATTCAAGTTCCAAACCCTTATCCAAAGCTAAGGTTCTCCTTCATGGTTGTTCGTCAAGCTTCAAACCTTTATCTCCAATCTTCACCAAGTTTCTCTTTAAGCTAAGGTATGTGGGTTTCTTTCATAGGTTCCTTTCACCTATGATACCCAAGCCTCCTTTTACTCAAATTGCATGAGTTGAAGTTTATTTAAAAATAGGTCTTGATTATTATAAAATTCACTGCACACTATGTTAAAGCTATGTAGAGTTATGACTGTTTTGCTATTTGTTTAGCTAAAAATCATTAATATATTGTAAGATGTGATGAGAGATTTTGATGTATATTTCTAGAGGGTCTTTCAAGGTGTTTATTGATGGTTTTACAATGGATTTTCTTACATGATTTTGTCTCTATATTTCATGCCTTTATACTAGCATTACACACCCTCTAAGTGTTTGATAAAATGTCCGGATGTGGTTTCTTTAGGATTTGAAGGTCCAAAGCATGACATCTGATATGATTGACTATATGATGATGAAATGAGCTTATGTATATGAAATATTCTATATAAAGTATTGGATTAGACCATGCCCGATCCGGGTGACCTAGTTGAGGGGTCAACATCTCAACCACTAGGGTGATGGGTGCCATCATCACTAACCTTGATGAGGGGTTTGTACCTCACCCACTAGGGTGATAGGTGCTATCATCACTAGCCTGGATGAGAGGTTTGTACCTCTTAGGGTGCTAGTGCCATCATCACTAACCTTGATGAGGGGTTTGTACCCACATGCTAGGGTGATGTGTGCTATCATCACTACACTACCAAGGGGTTTGTACTTTGAAAATCTAGCTTAGTCTCTTCTACGCATATGATATTCTATATGAGCATGAATTACTAAAGCATGTTTTACCTATGCATTGATCATACATGTCATATTGTTATAATTATGCGTATTGCCTATTGTTATGCATTTTGATTGTGATGCTTAATTCTTGTTTACATTGCATCCTACAAACTTAGTAAATTCAAACATACTAACACATACTCTATGCCTACATGATCTCACCATGTAGGAACCGGTGCCCAAGTTCATCATCTTCCTTGTCAACGTAGTTAGTTCGGTGCTAATCAAGCTAGTTGGTGAGTCCTTCACTCCGGGGTCTTTAGTCTATGACTCTCCTATTATGTATTGATACATTCTTTTTTATGGTCTATTTTGACCATGAGGGTGAGCCCAGTTACTTTGTCTTGGACCTCGTTCTTATCTATGTGTAGAGGTGTTTGTTGGACATGTTATGAATCTATGCTAAGAGCCTTGACTCTATAGTTTCTTGATGTCTATGATATGAGCTTGTCTCTCTTGATTATGATATTGTGCAAGTTTTCACCTAGTCCCATTGCCCCTATTCTTATTCTTTTATGGTGTATCTATTGCTTCCACAACTAAGAATGTGTAATGATGTTCTAAGAAGCTTTCTTGGGGTACCTTTGAGTTCCCCTTGCGCCGTGTCACGTCTAGGGCCCAGGCTTGGGTCATGACAAACTTTGTATCGGAGAACTAGGTTGATAGATCTTCGAAGTCCAACACATAACGTCGATTAGAGTCCTATTCATGGTTGTGAAGCACGCCATGACTATTAATAGGAGGCTATGAGATGTTTGAGGAAATGTTTCCATTCTTTATGTTCTAAGTCATTCTATAGAGTTGTGGTAAGTTTTTCCCCTAATGAGTGTTCTTTGCTATGCTAGATCATGCCAAAACACTCGAGGATGAAGGGCCCAAACTCCCGAGGAGCAAGCTAACAATGGTGAGCTGTGGGATGCTCTAGCTATGGCTGCACAAGGTTTGGCCAACCAAGTTATTAATGGGGCCCAAGGCCCTCATGCTACTACCCCGGGAGCTACAGTAAGAGGCTACATAAAGATGAATCCTCTGGTTTTCTGTGGGTCAAAAGTGGATGAAGACCCATAAGAGTTCATTGATGAGGTCTACAAAATCTTGAGTATAATGGGTGTTGGGATGAATCAAAAGGCAGAGTTGGTGGCGCACCATCTCAAAGGGGTAGCCCAAATGTGGTATGATCAATAGAAGGGTGAGAAGGGGGTTGGTGATGTGGTGCTTTGGGAGGACCGGTTTTTCCCTCTTGAGCTTAGGGAAGCTAAGTTGGTGGACTTTATGAACTTGAAATAAGGTGTTGTGAGTGTGAGGGAGTATGCCCTCAAGTTTAATTAACTTTCAAAGTATGCTCCTCATTTGGTGGCCGATCCTAGATCTAGGATGAACAAATTTGTGATAGGGGTCTCTGACTTGGTAAGTGAAGAATGTCGGTCCGCCATGCTAATCAGCGACAAGGATCTGTCATGATTGATGACCTATGCTGAGAAAATAGAGGAAGAAAAATTGAGAAAGAGAATGGGCATGAGGCCAAGAAGGTCCGTCTTAGGGGTAAGTTCCAAAGGGGTGGCCGGTTCCATCAAGGCCAAGGGTCTCACCATGCCAGTAATAGGGGGTTTGCAAATTACCTCCTTAGGCCTCAAGTTGTTTGTGTTGTGGCTTCCATTAACGTGTGTCCTAAATATGGAGGGGCTTATAAGGGCCTATGTTTGAAGGGTTCTAATGCTTGCTATGAATGTTGGGAGCTTGGTCACAAGAAGGTAGATTATCCAAGAAACCTTGGCAAGGGCCATGGTGGAAATGTGTTTCCATTGGGTAGAAGTGGTCCTCAAGGTGGTGCCTAAGGCACAACCGGTTTTATGCACTACATGGGAGGCAAGGGGTTGGTGAGGTTCCCAATGTTGTTATCGATATATTGAAAATCTTTGACTTCAATATGTATGCTTCGATTGATCCAGGGGCCACTCTTTCCATTGTTACCCCTTTTATTTCTAAGAAGTTCCATGTCGTCCCCGAGTTGTTGTATGAGTCATATGAAGTGTCTACTCCTATTGATGTCTCTAGTTTTGGTAGGAAAGTTTATAGAAGTTGTCCTATTTGCATTTTGCATAAGTTGTTACCTTGTGATCTTGTTGAGTTAGATATGGTAGATTTTGATGTCATTCATGGGATGAATTGGTTGCATGCCTACTATGCGTCTGTTGATTATAAAACCCATAGGGTCAAGTTTCAATTTCTTAATTAACCCGTCCATGAATGGGGAAGTTAAGATGTGGTGATTAATGGTAGATTCATTTCATGCATTAAAGCTTATAAGTTGATTTTTAGGGGATGTTTGTATCACCTTGTGAGGGTTTAAGATATGGAGTCCAAAGTCCCTTCCATTGAGTCGGTCCCCATTGTAAACGAGTTTCTTGATGTCTTCCCAAATGACCTTGCCGGTGTCTATCTCGAAAAGGAGATAGATTTTGGCATTGATCTCCTTTCCGATACTCAACCTATCTCCATTCCCCCTTACTGTATGGCCCCGACGGAGTTGAAGGAGTTAAAGGACCAATTGAAAGATTTGTTGGAAAAGGGATTTATTAGACCTAGTGAATCACCTTGGGGTGCTTCGGTGTTGTTTGTGAAAAAAAGGATGCGTTATTTAGAATATGCATTGATTACCGTCAACTCAATAGGGTCACTATAAAGAATAGATATCCTGTTCCAAGGATTGATGACTTGTTTGACCAATTGCAAGGGGCTAGCCTCTTCTCTAAGATTGATCATCAGTCCGGTATCATTGAGTGAGGGTGAGGGAGTGTGATATTCCTAAGACGGCCTTCCAAACTAGATTTGGGTATTATGAGTTTGTTGTGATGTCTTTTGGGTTGACTAATGCACCATCCATCTTCATGGATCTAATGAATAGGGTCTTCAAACCTTACCTTGATTCCTTTGTTGTGGTCTTCATTGATGATATATTGATCTATTCACATAGCAGGAACGAGCTTACGGGTCATTTATGGGTTGTGTTGTAAAGGTTGAGGGAGGAGAAATTGTATGCAAAATATGACAAGTGTGAGTTTTGGTTGAAGGAGGTTGCATTCTTTGTCATGTGGTGTGAGGGGATAGTATAAAAGTGGATCCTAAGAAAACTCATGCGATAGAAATTGGCCTAGACCATTGACCCCGACGGATATTAGGAGCTTCTTGGACCTTGCGGGTTACTATAGAAGAATTGTGAATAGGTTCTCCTCCATTGCTTCCCCTATGACCAAATTTACTCAAAAGAAGGTTATGTTTGAGTGGATCGATGAATGTGAGAGAAAATTGCAAACATTGAAGGATAGGCTTATGTCTGCTCCTATATTGTCACAATCGGATGGGCTTGAGGGTTTTGTTGTGTATTGTGATGCATCTATAGTGGTTTTGGGTTGTATGCTAATGTAAAATGGTAAGGTCATGTCCTATGCTTCTAGGCAACTCAAAGTGCATGAAAGGAACTACCCTACCCATGATCCAGAATTGGCCACCGTTGTATTTGCATTAAAGATTTGGCGTCACTACTTGTATGGGGTGTATGTTGATCTCTTCACCGATCATAAGAGCCTTCAATATGTCTTCACTAAAAAAGATCTCAACTTGAGACAAAGAAGGTGGTTAGAATTTCTCAACGATTATGACATGAGTGTGCACTATCATCCGGGTAAGGCAAATGTGGTAGCGAATGCTTTGAGTCGGGTATCCATGGGTAGCCTAGATCATGTTGATGGTGGTAATTGGGAAATGGCTAGAGAGGTGCATAGATTGGTTAAGTTAGGGGTTATGTTGGAGAAAGTGGGTGATGGTGGTGTTGTTGTTGGTGGTTCCAAATCTTCTTTGATTGATGAGGTGATAGCAAAACAAGATCTTGACTCTTTCTTGCGTGAATTGAAGGCCTTGGTGAAAGAAGGCAAAGTAGAGGTTTTCTCCCAAGGGGGAGATGGTTCCATTAGGTACCAAGGTAGGTTGTGTGTTCTTTGTGTGGATGGTTTGAGGGAGAAACTTCTTGATGAGGCCCATAATTCTCCTTATCCTATCCTCCCCGGTTCGACCAAAATGTATAGAGACTTGAGGGATATGTATTTGTGGGGAGGCATGAAGAGGGACATTGCCAAATTCGTTTCCTTTTGCCATAGTTTTCAACAAGTTAAAGCCGAACATCAAAGGTTGGGTGGCCTAAACCAAAGCATAGAGATTCCCACTTGGAAGTGGGAGGTGATTAATATGGATTTTGTGGTTGGGTTTCCCAAGACTAGGAAAGTTTTTGATTCTGTTTGGGTTGTGGTTGATAGGATGACGAAATCAGCTCACTTTCTACTAGTTAGGACCACATATGGGGCTGAAGAGTATGTAAGGTTGTGCATCCATGAGTTAGTAAGGTTGCATAGGGTTCCTTTGTCCATTATATCGGATCGTAGTTCACCATTGACATCACATTTTTGCAGGTCTTTTCAATGGGGTCTTGGTACAAAAGTTCCCCTTAGTACGGCCTTCCACACTCAAACGGATAGCCAAGCCGAAAGGAAATTTCAAACCCTTGAAAACATGCTAAGGGCTTGTGTATTGGAGTTGAGGGGTAGTTGGGATGACCATCTTCCTTTGATTGAGTTTGCCTACAACAATAGCTATCAGTCTAGCATCATTATGGATTCTTTTGAGGCTATTTATGGAAGACATTGTAGATCACCGGTCTGTTGGTTTGAGGTTGGAGAGGTGGCCTTATTGAGACCATATCTGGTTATGGAGGACCTTGAGAAGGTTAGGATGACTAGGGAAAGGTTAAGAACATCCCAAAGTCGTCAAAAATCTTATGTCGATGTGGAAAGAAGAGACCTTGAATTCAAAGTGCGTGATTGGGTTTATTTGAAAGTTTCTCCAATGAAAGGTGTGGTCCGTCTTGATAAAAAGGGGAAGTAGTGTCCAAGATATATTGGTGCTTGTGAGGTCTTGAAAAGTGTTGACAAGGTAGCTTATGAGTTGAAGTTGCCTAGTGAAATGAATTTGGTTCATCCGGAGTTCCATGTCTCAATGTTGAGGAAATGTTAGTGTTCCTAATGTTATTATGCCTCTTGATATTGTGGGTGTTGTGGAGGATAACTTGACTGACGAAGAGGTTCCGATTCAGATCCTCGATAGGCAAGTAAAGAGATTGAGGAACAAGGAGGTGGCATCCATTAAGGTCCTTTGAAGGAACCAACAAATCAAAAGTGCTACTTCGGAGGCCGAAACGGACATGCAAAAATGGTATCCTTATCTTTTCCACTCCACTCAAGCCTAAGGTACTGATTCTCAGTCCCGTATGAGATTACAAGTCTTATGTTTCAGCTCTTATGTCATTCACATGCATTCATGTTTAAGTTGACAAATTTTTGATATTTTACACTTACATTGAGATTTCGAAAATGGTGTTTTATATGTAATGTTATCTTTTAGTTGGGGCTGGTTTGTATATGATCATTCTTGTCTTGTATGTCTCTTTTGCATTCAGTTCATTATTTCAATTTTCTTAATTTTTCTTATCTAGAATCGATCTACGATAGCACCGTGATGCGCAACTATCACTAATATGTGTTATTTTGGCCTTCGAGACAGGTCCGCGACGTGGACTAGATGCGGACCTGTGTATTTTGTTGCCAGTGATTTCTATCTCGGTCCAAGGCTTTTGGGTCTTGGGCGTAAGTGTTCCCAACCGAGTTTCTACCTATACTTAGCAAAATTTCACTCTCATATCATCCTAAACATTTCCCAATACTTCAAGGTTCTTTTTCAAGCTTCAAACCTCCATCTCCAATCTTCACCAAGTTCATCTCCAAGCTACGATATGTGGGTTTCTTTCATGGGCTCCTTTCACCCATGATACCCAAGCCTCTTTTCACTCAAATTCTATGATTTAAAGTTGATTTACAAATGGGTCTTGATTAGTATGAAATTCACTGCACACTATGTTAAAGCTATGTAAAGTTGTGACTGTTTTGCTATGTTTTGAGTTATAAATTTTTGATCTACTATAAGACTTGATAAGTTGTTTTGATATATATTTTTAGAGGGTATTGCAAGATGTTAATTGATGGTTTTACAATGGATTTTCTTGCATGTTTTCATCTCTATATTTCATGGTTTTATACTAGCATTGCATACCCTCTAAGTGTTTGATAAAATGTCCGGATGTGGTTTCTTGTGGAGTTGAAGATCAAAAATATGAGATATGATATGATTGACTATATGATCATGACATGAGCTTATGTACAGGATACATTCTATATAAAGTGTTGCATTGGACAATGCTCGATCCGAGTGACCTAGTTGAGGGGTCAACATCTCAACCACTAGAGTGATGTGTACAATCATCACTAACCTTGATATGGGGTTTGTACCTCACACACTAGGGTAGTGGGTGCTATCATCACTAACCTTGATAAGGGGTTTGTACCTCACACACTATGGTGATGGGTGCTGTCATCACTAACCTTGATGACGGCTTTGTACCTCAAACACTAGGGTGATGGGTGCTATCATCACTAACCTTGATGAGGGGTTTGTACCTCACACACTAGGGTGATGGGTGCTATCATCACTAACCTACCAAAGGGTTTGTACTTTTGAAATCTATCTTGGTCTCTTCTACACATATGATCTTCTATATGAGCATGAATTACTTAAGCATGTTTTACCTATACATTGATCATACATTTCATATTGTTATAAGTATGTCTATTGCCTATTGTTATGCATTTTGATTATGATGCTCAATTCTTGTTAACATTGCATCTTACATAATTAGTACATTCAAATATACTAACACATACACTATGCCTACATGATGTCACCATGTAGGAACCGGTGCCCAAGTTGATCATCCTCCTCCTCCACGTAGCTAGTTCGTTGCTATTCAAGCTAGTTGGTAAGTCCTCCAATCCGGGGACCTTAGTTTATGATTCTCCGATTATGTATTGAGACATTCTTCTTTATTGTCAATTTTGACATTGAGGGTGAGCCTGGCTACTTTGTATTGGCCCTCGTTCTTATCTATGTATAGAGGTGTTGGTTGGACATGTTATGTATCTATACTAAGAGCGTTGACTCTGTAGTTTCTTAATGTCTATGATACGAGTTTATCTCTTCTCTCTTGATTATGATGTTGTGCAAGCTTTCCCCTAGTCCTGTTGCCCCTATTCTTATTCTTTTATGTTGTATCTATTGCTTCCACAAGCAAGGATATGTAATGATGTTCTAAGAGGCTTGCTTGGGGTCCCTTTGTGTTCCGCTTTTGCTGTGTCACGTCTAGGCCCTAGGCTTTGGTCGTGATATTGTGGAAGGTCTATCAAGGTAAGACGAAGGAAGAAAAGAGGTCATGTGTACAAATGGCTACTACTTAAATTCAAGGATTTGAAAAGAAAGTAACCAAACAAGGCCCGTAGTCATTAAGGGTGTAAAGAAAATGTCATCTTTTATTTACTTAGAATAAATAGTCTTATTTTATCAATTGGAAGACTTAGACAATGTTGAAGATTGAATTCTCAAATTGTAGTATCTTCTTAGTGAGTAATTAGGGCGAACTCTTAGAATTGTTAGTTGACTTGCTTGCTTGATTAATTGAAGGTTACCTATTTGTGGTTCTTAGTTTCCTTCAATGTTCTTGCTAGGATTTTATTTGGATTGTTGAAATCAATTGGAAGGTGAGGGTTTTAGTCTCTTGTTGCCCATAATTTCAATAGTTTGAATTTAATCCACATATTCTTCTATCTTTGTTCCCTTTTCCCTTTCTTTCTTTTTTGATCTTTATCATTTGGTATCATAGCTTAGGTTTAGATTTGTTGTTTTACAAATCTAGGTCTTGGATTTTTTATCCACTAAAAAATTTAAAAATCCAAAAAAAACCCAAAAACTTTTTATTTGATTTGTTAACTTTGACACTAGATTCTTGTTCACTAGTGTTTTTTGAGTCTAAATCTCAAATTTCATTCAATTTTGAGTTGTAGAAGTGAAGTTGCCATTGAAGGGCTTTTAATATTCAAACTCTTCAAATTTTGAAAGTGGGTTCTTTGATTGAGAAGAAATTAAAGGTTAATGACCATTGGGGTTTGTTCTCTACACGAAGGGGAAGCTAATTCTAAATTTGGAGCCAATTTCGAGTTAATTTGAAGGTGTTGGGATTTAGTGTGTCTTCTTGGTGTTCTTGAAGATATTCAAGTATTCTTGAAGAAACAAAAAGACAAAAAGGTACATTTGATCCTTTTTTTCCAAGTCAAAGTTGGTCAAGGTGTTGGTTCGCTCTTACAGGAAAATTGAAAAAAAAAATCAGAAACTTGTTTTAGAAAAAAAATTTCAAAAAAAAATAATTTCGACGTTAGTGCCAACTCAGTGCAAACTCAGCGGCCAGCAGTGAGTCAGTAGCGTCCCTCACTCCAGATGTGCCACATGGCGCGTGGAGCCCATTTTCAGAGAGTAAAACTTTGCAGGTTTTTCATACCCCTAAATTTTTCTAAGTATGGGATTTTTTTGGACATAAAAGTTTTTCTAAGTGTCCAAACGACATGACTATTTTTAAAATATTTTTGTGCTTCGATTCTCCAACTATTTAACAAGTAATATAACATCTTCAGCTACTTATTAACTAGTTTTAATCATCAAATCAAACCCCTTTCAAGTCACGAACACCTTAAGACTTTCAAAAAAAATTTCTAAGTGTCCAAACTCACTTCTTCTTCTTTGTCACTCATTTTTCTTTCATTCCTCAACTATTTAATAACTAATTAGCATATTTAATTAATTGTTAACTAGTTTCTAAATATTAAATCATCTCTTTGATTCTTCAAATTAGGTAACAATACATACTGTCTTCTACTTTTGTTACTTATATTTTTTTTGAGTCCGATATTTCTTGTGCCTCTTTCTTCTAGTTTTTCTTCTTTTATTCATGTTCCTAAGCTTTGTTTGAGTCATCCTTATTTCAATAGTCAAAAGAATCCACTCCACCACAAAGGATAGCTGACCTTAAAGTTATTGAGCAGAGCTAGTTAATTATCAATTTTGTGACGACGCCATAGAAGGTGCGTTGTTACATACGAGTGATGTGAGGCTCTTGCTACTAATCTTGTTTGCTCAGTGTTGTAGGTATCATGTCTAATACAAGTGCAATTGGGGAAGGTTTGAAAAACATCGTGGAAACTCTTGCTTACATCTCCAAACAAATAGCGAAAATGAATGGAAGGATGGGAGCTATGGAGGAAAGGTTGGTACTGGTGGAGAATGAGAATGGAGGAAAAGCAATTCAACTCAAAAATGAGGAGATAAGGAGGGCATCAATGCATTCCACTACCAATACCCCGGGACAAGCCCATAATCTATGTTTTCCTCCACAAAGCCGAACCCGAAGCAACAAAAACCCCACTTTCCAAATGAACAACAATCCAAACCATCCAAGACAAGCTACAACACACCCATACCCACAACCTTATCACCCTCCACAAGAGAATCTTCCTTTTGTGGTGAACCAAGTCCATTACCAGACTCCATTCCAAAAATGCATCAAATGCATCTTCTAATACGTGTCACCTAACACCTCTTCCTAATGTACCATAAATTCCCTACCAAGATTACCAATGCCAAAATCCTCTCTATGATGAAATGTATGTAGATCTGAATAATGATGAGTTTTGGGAGCATGGGGGTAGGCATACCTATAGAGGAAATAGGTTTAGGGAGAGTAATGATCAAGAAAGTGGCTTGAACACTATCAAGGTTACACATCAAAGGTTCAAAGGAAGTAGTGACCCCGATGAGTTCTTGGAGTGGAAAATTCAAAGTGAGCGGATCTTTCTCACAAATAACACCTCAGAAAATTGAAAGTGAAGTATGCTCTCACATAATTTGGAGGATATGCATCCACTTGGTGGGAGTCTAAGAGGAGGGAAAGGGAGAGCCATCACATTTATGAGTTACCTACTTGGTAAGAGTTGTTTGCACTTATGGAGTTGAGATACGTGACTCCAAACTACTACTAAGAAGTACTCAAGAAAGTATTTATGTTGAGGCAAGGTACCAAAGTGTTGAAGATTATTATGATGAGTTTGAGAACTTGATAATGAAGTCTAAAATGGAAGAGAACATGCAATATATGGTGATCCGAATTGTGGCCAACTTGAGGTATGATATCTTGAAACCATTAAAGCTTAAGAACTATAAAATGCTTGAAGCGGCTTTCCATGATGCCTTAAAGGGAGAAGGGGATTTTAACGAAGAAAAGTCATACAAGGCCAAAGGTTCTTCAACTTCAAGATGGGGCAAAGGTCGAGATAATTGGAAGACAACATCTTTTACGGAGCAACCAAAGGGTGGTGGTCCAGCTACTCAAGTCAAGCTTGCTCACAAATCCAAGGCAAGTGAGGAATCACAAGGAGGTAAGTATGCTAAACCTAACTTTCCTCGTTCCACTACAATTCAATGCTTTAGATGTCAAGGGAGGGGACATGTTGCTAGTGAGTGTCCTAATAGGAGGACTATTGTCGCTCTTCGAGATGGGTATAAGACCAAAGATAATGAAGAGGGTGATGAAAAAAATGAGAGTGAGGGAGATAGAGGTGAGGTAGATGGTTCAAAAGATGAAGAAATGTCGGATGAGAGGGTCAATTTTGCTTGTTTCGTGGGGAAAGGAAAATATTTACTTGATATTGATGAAGACTTAAAGGTGAATTCCAAACTTTCATGTTTTGTGAGAAGAATTATGGGAGCCCTTGCCAAAGGAGAGCTTGATAAAGGGAAAATCTATTTCATGCTAGCTGCAAAATTCAAGATAAAGTCTGTTCTTTAAGCATTGATAGTGGAAGTTGCACTAATGTGGTGCGTAGTTCTTTAGTGGATCATATGTGAATTCCAACAACAAAGCACCCCAACCCTTACAAGCTATAGTGGCTTGATGAGAGTAGAGAAATAAGGGTCCTCAAACAAGCAAGCATTAAGTTTAGTGTGGGTAAGTATAATGCTGAATTGACTTGTGATGTTCTATCCATGTTGGCATGTCATATTTTGTTGGGAAGACCATGGCAATTTGATAGGGATGTTGTGCACCAAGGAAGATCCAAAAAATACACTTTTGTGATTGAAAATAGAAAGTATGTTCTTGGACCTCTCACTCCATACCAAGTGAGTGAGGACTATTGTGGCTATGAAGGAGCTTTGTGAGAAAATAAAGGTGGCGGAGGCAAAGGGGGATGGTGGAAGTTCCAAATGCCTTGTCAACACCCATCTTTTATTGCATGCTAACCAAAATACTAGAACTTTGCCTATATTGTTTCTTCTCTTTTACAGAAATATGACAAGCAAGGCAAGGAAAATGTTGTAGCGAATGCCCTATCAAGAAAGTTTATGTTGGTGACTACCTTGACTTCTAGAATGATGCCCCAAGATAAGTATACCTCTCTCTCCCTACTCCTAGTAGTCCATGGATGCACATGTCTATGGATTTTTTGTATGGCCTCCCAAGGACTAAAAGAGGTCATGATAGCATATTTGTGGTAGTGGATAAATTTTCTATCATGACTCATTTTATTTCATGCCATAAATGTGATGATGCATCCCATGTAGCATATTTATTTGTCATCAATGCTCTTAAATTGCATGGAGTCCCTCAAACAATTGTTTGTGATAGGGATTCCAAATTTCTTAGTCACTTTTGGAAGAGTCTATGGGGTACACTTTGTGCCATACTTATGTTCTCTACTTCTTGCCACCCTCAAACGAATAGACAAATTGAAGTAGTCAATAGGACTTTGGAAGTGTGCTTCAGTGCATGATTAGAGGAACCCCAACTACTTGGGAAGACCATTTAACCTTGATTGAATTTGTATACAATCGGTCTTTCTACTCCTATATTATTTGAGGCATGTTGTGGCTTAAAACCTTTGTTTCCACTAACCATGACTCCATTATCTAGTAATGTTTTTTTGAGCCTAGATTCAAAGCAAAGGGCAATGTAGATGATGATCATTCATGCCAAGGTTAAAGAGACCATTGAAATGGACAATTCTAAGGGTCTGTTCGAAAGATTTGGAGGAGAAAGGAAGTGATCTTCAACCCAAATGATTAGGTGTGGGTAGAGAGGTTTTCACATGTTCGGAAAGGAAAGCTAAGCCCAAGAGGAGATGGACGTTTCAAGTACTCAAGAGAATCAATGACACTGCCTACATGATTAGCTTGCCAAGTGACTATAATGTTCATAATGTTTTCAATGTTAGTGATTTAACTCCTTGTATTATAGGTTAATGTTTGGATTCGAGGACGAATCCTACTCAAGAAGGGGAGGATGGTAACATCCAAAGTAGATATGGCACCAAAATGAGTGGCATGTACCCTTCAAGACCATTCTCAAGGAGTCAAGAGAAAGATCTCCAAGATCTACAAGTAATGTTCATGAACAAGAAAGTATTAGAGGAGCGTGAGGGTCACCAAAGAAAGTCTTACAATGTGTGAAACTTCTATCAAGGTGAGAATAAGGAAGAAAAGAGGCCATGCATGCAAATGACTACTGTTTGAATTCAAGATTTGAAAAGAAGGCAACCAAACAAGGCCTTTACTCATTAAGGGCAAAATTGTAAAGAAAATGTCTTCTTTTATTTACTTAGTATAAATTGTCTTATTTTTTCATTTTGAAGACTTAGACTATGTTGAAGATTGAATTCTCAAGTTGTAGTATCTTTTTAGTGAGTAATTAGTGAGTAATTAGGGTGAATTCTTAGAATTGTTAGTTGACTTGTTTGCTCGATTAATTGAAGGTTGCCCATTTGTGGTTCTTAGTTTCCTTCAATTTTCTTGGTAGAATTTTATTTGGATTATTGAAATCAATTGGGAGGTGAGGGTTTTTGTCACGACCCAAGCCTAGGGCCTAGATGTGACATGATAAATGGGGAACCCGAAGGGGACCCCATACAAGCCTCTTAGCATATCGTCACATGTACATGGTTGCGGAAGCATAAAAAGACATATACAATTAAAAGTAAGTGTAATGGGATTAAGGGAAACTTGCATAAACACCGAAGTCAAAAGTCAAGAGTCAAGCTCATACATAACACACACCTTGTCCAACATAAACCTCCAAAACATAGAAAGAGCGTGGGCCAAGACAAAGTAACCGGGCTAACCCTCATAGTCAAAGATAACACAGGATAATGTCTCAATACATAGATAATAGAGAAAAGACATAAACCTAAGTACCTGAAATGGAGGACTCACCTACAAGCTTTGAATTGCACCGCCTAGCCACGTGGAGGAGGAGGATGATCAACTCGGGCACAAGTTCCTACATGGTGATATCATGTAGGCAAGAGTATGTGTTAGTACGTTTGAATATACTAAGTATTTGGGGTACAATGTAATAAGAGATAGGTATCATAATCTAAAATGCAATACGATAGACAATAGACATATTATAGCAAGATAGCATGTATGATCAACGCATAATTAGATCATGCTTAATTATATCATGCTCATATAGAATATCATATGTGAAGAATGAGACCAAGCTAGCTCTCCAAGGTACAAACCCCTCGATAGGTTGGTGATGATCGCACCCATCACCTTAGTGAATCAGAAATAAACCCCACGTTTAGGTTGGTGATGATCGCACCCATCACCCTAGTGAATGGATACAAACCCCCATCTGGTTGGTGATGATTGCACCCATAACTGTAGTGAATGAGTATAAACGGCCATCCGGTTACCCGGCTCTTTTCCCCCGGGTTGGGCATGGTCTATGCAACACTTTATATAGGATTCATCATAAGCTCAAATGCAGTACCTCATATAGGAATTATCATCTTCATAAGCTCATTTCATCATTATTTCATCATCATATAAAAATCATAACATCATTCATATCACATCTCATACTTTGGACCTTCATTTCCTCAAGAAACCATAGCCGAACATTTTATCAAACGCCTTGGGGGTGTGTAATGGGGGAAAAAGAGCATGCAATTTATAGATGAAATCACGCAAGAAAATCAGTGGTAAAACCTTTAATCAACACCTTACAACACCCCTAAGACATTCATATCAAAAGTCCTCATCAAATCCAACATTAGATCAAAGATTTGAAGCTCAAAACATGCATAAACAACCATACTTTCATGTATTAAAATCACTGCGCAGTAAATTTCTCAATATTCAAGACGCATATGTAAAATCAACTTTAAATCATGCATTATTAAGTAGAAGAGGGTTTAGGCACCATGGGTGGAAGGACCCAATGGTTCAACACCATATACCTTAGCTTTTGTGAAGTTCTTGAAGAAGACTTTAATGGAGATTTGAAGCTTGGGTGAGATCCTTGAAGAAATCCTTGAGATTGGGTGAGATCCTGGAAATATTAGGGAATGTTTTAGGGTGATATGAGGGTGAAATAAGGTTAAGTATAGGTGAATATATGTTTGGGAAAAATTATATCCAACACTTAGAAAAATCTGGGCACACTAGGAAAAGACAGTGCAGGAAAACAACCTCTCCGCATTGTGGAGAGATCGCAGACCATCTCTGGAAATTGCACCAAGTAAAAATTTCATAATTTGATTCCTTTGCTTTTAAATCGATATAAGACCCTCGTAACCCTTATTTTGACCCCCTGAACAAAAATATGAAGTCAGATTTTTGAAATTTTAAACGGAGTCTTAGATATAAGAGAAACAAGTTTTCGGTTACTTCCGAGGCACGTGTTCGGGAACTTTTTGGGGTCGTTTCAAAATCTCCTCCTTGGAAACATTTGTGTTTGACTGTAGAATAGACGTACAAGACAATAATAATCATGAACAAATCATCCCCAATATGAATGCAACATGACATTTAAAACATCACTTTCAAAATCCCATTATAAGTGTGAAATCATCATAAATTGCCAACTTAAACATGAATGCACATGAATGACATAGGGATGAACTATAAGACTTGATAGCATATAGCGTACTTACAATTAGTACCTTAGTCTTGAGTGGAGTGGAAGAGATAAGGATACCACTTTTTCATGTCCTCTTCGGCCTCCCAAATAGCACTTCCGACTTGTTGGTTTCTCCAAAGGACCTTAACGGATACCACCTCTTTGTTCCTAAATCTCTTTACTTGCCTATCCAAGATCTAACTCGGAACCATCTCATATGTCAAGTTATCCTTATGAACACCCACGACATCAAGAGGCTCATTGGCATTAGTATCAGCAACACACTTTTTCAACCTAGAAACATGAAACACCGGATGGACCAAATTCATCTCACTAGGCAACCTTTACTCATAAGACACCTTACAAATCCTCTTTATCACCTCATAAGGACAAACATACCTAGGACTCAATTTCCCTTTCTTACCAGAATGAACCATACCTTTCATTGGAGAAACCTTCAAATAGACCCAATCACCCACTTGGAATTCTAAGTCTCTTCTTCTTACATCGGCATTGGTTTTTGACGACTTTAGGCTGTCCTCAACCTTGCCCTAATCATCTTAACCTTCTCAAGAGCATCAATAACCAGATCCGGCCCCAATAAGGCCACCTCTCCGATATCAAACCAACCCACCGGTGATCTACAACATCTCCAATAAAGAGCCTCAAAAAGGAGCCATACCGATGCTAGAGTGGTAGCTATTGTTGTAGGAAAACTCAATCAATGGAAGGTAGTCATTCCAACTACCTTTAATCTCCAATACACAAGCCCTAAGCATATCCTCAAGTGTTTGAATTTTCCTCCTGGCTTGGCCAGCCATTTGAGGGTGGAAGGTCGTACTAAGGTGAACTTTGGTCCCAAGACCTCTTTGAAAAGATCTCCAAAAGTGTGAACTAAATTGTGCACCACGATCCAATATAATGGATAAGGGAACCCCATGCGACCTCACCAACTCATGGATGTACAACGTTGCACATTCTTCAGCCCCATGTGAAGTCTTGATCGGTAGAAAGTGAGCCGATTTCGTCACCCTATCAACCATAACCCATATGGAATCAAAACCTTTCCTAGTATTGGGTAATCCAACCACGAAAAACATATTTACTACCTCCCACTTCTAAGTAGGAATCTTTATGTCTTGGGTTAGGCCACCCGACCTTTGATGTTCAGTAATGACTTGTTGGCAACTATGGCAATCGGAAACAAATTTGGCAACATCTCTCTTCATGCCTACCCACCAATACACACCCCTCAAGTCTCTACACATTTTAGTGGAAACGGGGTGGATAGAATAAGAGCAATTATGGGCTTCATTAAGAATTCTCTCCCTGAAAACATCAACACATGGAAAACAAAACCTACCTTGGTATATAAGGGCCCCATCTCCCCCTATAAGAAAACCTCTATCTTGCCTTCTTTCACCAAGGCCTTCAACTCAAGCAAAAAGGAGTCTAGATCTTGTTTTGCTTTTACCTCATCGACAATAGAAGATTTAAAACCATCAACAACGACAACACCATCACCCAGTCTTCCAACCTCACCCCCAATCTAGCTAATATTTTCATCTCCCTAGCCATCTCTCTATCACCACCATCCACATGAGCTAGGCTACCCTTGGACACCCGACTCAAAGCATCCAACATTTGCCTTACCCGGATGATAGTGCACACTCATGTCATAGTCCTTAAGGAATTCTAGCCACCTTCTTTGTCTCAAGTCAAGATCTTTTTGAGTGAAGACATATTGAAGGCTCTTATTATCGGTGAAGACATCAACATGCATCCCATACAAATAGTGTCGCCAAATCTTTAATGCAAACACCATGGCGGCTAATTCAAGATCATGGATAGGGTAGTTCTTTTCATGCACCTTGAGTTTCCTAGAAGAATAGGCTATGACATTACCATTTTGCATTAGCACACAACCCAAACCAACTTTAGATGCATCACAATACATAATAAAACCCTCAAGCCCATCCGATAGAGACAATATAGGAGTGGACAGAAGCCTATCTTTCAATGTTCGAAAACTTGTCTCACATTCGTCGTCCACACAAATATCACCTTCTTTTGAGTCAATTTTGTCGTAGTAGAAGTAATGAAAGAGAACCCATTCACAATCCTTCTATAGTAACACGCAAGGCCCAAGAAACTTCTAATATCCGATGGTGTCAATGGTCTAGGAC
This sequence comes from Solanum medicagineum, assembly GCA_026153255.1. Classification (NCBI taxonomy): domain Eukaryota; kingdom Viridiplantae; phylum Streptophyta; class Magnoliopsida; order Solanales; family Solanaceae; genus Solanum; species Solanum medicagineum. The sequence goes on from JAPFFP010000103.1 coordinate 5,137,614, forward strand.
AATTCCTAATCACATTGCTTTTCTTAGTATCCACTTTTATGCCATCCCCCCGAAACTACATGACCCAAGAATGCAACCTCCCTCAAACAAAATCTACATTTATTATATTTAGCATACAATCTCGCCTCCCTTAACATTTGTAACACAACTCTCAAATGACCTATATGTTCTTCCCTACTATAAGAATAGATCAAAATATTATCAATGAAGACCACCACAAAGGAATTAAGGTAGGGCTTAAAGACTCTATTCATTAGGTCCATGAAAATGGCCGGTGCCTTAGTCAACTCAAAGGACATCACCACAAACTCATAATGCCCATATCTAGTCTAGAAGGTTGTTTTTGGAATATCACAATCCCTCACCCTCACTTGATGGTACCCAGACCCTTAGATCAATCTTAGAGAAAAAGCTATCCCCTTGCAATTGGTCAAACAAGTCATCAATCCTTGGAAGACGATATCTATTCTTTATAGTGACCCTATTGAGTTGCCGGTAGTCAATGCACATTCTAAGTGACCCATCTTTCTTCTTTACAAAAAACATCGGTGCACCCCAAGGTGATTGGCTAGTTCTAATAAATCCCTTCTCCGACAAATCTTTCGATTGCTCCTTTAATACCTTCAACTCCGTCGGGGCCATACAATAAGGGGGAATGGAGATAGGTTGGGTGTCGGAAAGGAGATCTATGCCAAAATCTATCTTCATTTCTGGAGGGACTTAGGGAAGGTCATTTGGGAAGACATCAAGAAACTTATTTACAACTGGGACAGACTCAATGGAAGGAACTTTGGACTCCACATCTTTGACTGTCACAAGATGATACAAATACCCTTGGAAATCAACCTATGGGCTTTCATAAATGAGATGAACCTACCCCTCACTATTACATCATGAATTTCCCACTCAAGGAAGGGTTCATTTGGAAATTGAAACTTGAACCTATGGGTTCTACAATCAATGGAAGCATAGTATGCATGCAACCAATCCATCCCAAGAATAACATCAAAATCAACCATATCTAATTCAACAAGATAACA
>JAPFFP010000103.1:5138753-5153300 GCA_026153255.1 Solanum medicagineum
CTTGAGTGGGGGACTATAACGTGTAGTGAAGGGGTAGGTCCAATTGATTTCTAAAAGTTGCATTTATCATCTTGTAAGAGTAGGAATGTTAAGTCTATCATCTTGTAAGAGTAGGAATGTTGAGTCTAAGGTCCTTCCTATTGAGTCGATTACGGTTGTCAATAAGTCCTTGATGTCCTTTTCGATATTTTAAATTTGGAGTAGTGTCTTTTGGTGTGGCTAGTACACTGGTTATGTCTATAGGTCTCATGAATAGGATCTTTAATCCCTACCTTGGTATGTTGTGTTGGTCTTTGGTGATGATATGTTGGTTTGTTTCCGAAAGTGAGGAAAAGCTTGTGGATCATTTGAGGGTGATGTTGTGAATTTCAAAAAAGGTGAGGTTGCTTGCTAATTATTGAAAGTGGGAGTCTTTGGGGTGACAAAAGAGTGGTTGGAGAAGTGCATCGGTTGACTAAGTTAGGAATGAGGTTGGTTGAAGTTGAGAATGGTGGTGTAGTGGTTTTGATGGTTCTGAATCTTCTTTGGTTGAAGAGGTCTAGTTAAGCAAGGCCTTGATTTCCGCCTTGATAGACTTGGAGGTCTTGATGAGCGATGGTAGAGTGGAGGTTTTATCCCAAGGGGGATATGATGACTTTTGATGCCAAAATGAAGTATGTGTGTTTAAGGCTGACAATTGGGTTAAGGTTTGTAGGTCCTTATAGGGTTTGGAGGAGAAATTGGTAAAGTTGCATAAGGATTGGAGTTGCCTATGGATATGAATATGGTTCATCCGATTTTTCATGTGTCTATGTTAAGGTGGTGTGCGGTGACCCAAGTGCTATGGTGACCTTGAAGGGTGTGGGTGTGATGAAAGATAAATTTCACTTATGGGAGGTTCCGGTAGAAATCTTGGATAGACAAGTGAGAAGGTTGAGAGGAAAGGATGTAACACGGTCAAAGTTCTTTGGCAAAATAGATGAGACGAAGGAGTTAATAGGGGAGCCGAAGCGGTCGTAAAAGAGCGATATACGTACCTCTTTCACTCTATTCAAGCTTTAGATAACAACTAAGTCCTTCAGGTGATTCCAAGTTTTAAGATTCAACCCTCATGTCATTTGCATACATTCATGTTTAAATTGATAAGTTCATGGTGATTTTGACACTTATGTTGAGGTTTTTTTTTGAAATGATGTTTAAGTGCATTGTTGCATTCTTGTATGGACTGAAATTATCTTGCTTACTTCTCTTGTATACTTTTCTTTGACATTCGGGGACGAATGTTCCCAAGGGGGAGATATTGAAACGCCCCACATTTGTTTAGGAATGTCCCATAATCGTAATTTCCTTCTGTCTCAAAATTGGGGATATTTAAACACCCCTCCTCATAGCTCGGAAAGAGCCCATGATGCATATTTTATTTAATATCTCACAATCCGTGCAGAATTTTGTAAATTCGATTTCATATTCTTGTTCAGAGGAAAAAATTGTGTGGGAGAACGAGTACCTACAAGGTTTACTTTATCCGTGCCAAGAAAATAATTTTTTGGTGAAACTTCGCAAAAATAGTAGTCGTCCGCGATCAGTCCGCAATGCGGACCTGGCACGGACTAGTTCAAAATTTCTAAAAAAAAATTTTTTTTTAAACTATAGCCAATTGGGTAAGAACCCAATACCTATATATGCAAAAATCCCTCATTCTTTAGCCGTTTTTAGCCCTAAAACTCACCAAAAACTCTCAAATTCCTCTCTAATCTTCAGCAAATTCTCCATCCATTCTCAACACTTTTAAGAAGTTTTGTTGGAGTTCAAGGAATCCAAGTCAAACCCCAAGTCCTCTTCAAGTCCTTCTTCAAGAAACTCCAAGATTAAGGTATGTGGGTTTCAACCATTGGGTCCTTTCACCCATGGTGCCCAAACCTTCTCTTTTTTTACATAAATTGCATGTTTTCAAGATGGTTTATCTATGGGTATATCTTATTATGAATTTTGAGTATAAACCATATTAGTGTTTTATGAAATGTTGTTCAACTATGTATGTTTTGAGCTACAGGGCTATGATCTATTGTGTGAATTGATTAGGGGTTTTGATGTATCTTGCAAGAGAGTACTACCTAGTGATGGTAGGCTGATTTACATCGATTTTTCTCACATCTATTCACTCTTGAGTTGCATGATTTTGAACTAACATTACACACTCGCCAAGTATTTGATAAATTATCTTGTTTAGGATTCTTGAGTTATTGATGGTCTATTGCGTGGTTTACAAGTCAAGTGACTTCATGATGTTTGTGGGCTACAAAGTATGTTTTGAAATCGTGAAATTATCTATAGTTTTACGACTCTAGGTTGTTTATGAATTATTGAATTCTTATGTGAAGGTTTATGTTAAAGCCTACTAGATGGGGTTATGAACTATGTGGTATGCCTCACCCTCTAGTACAAGGTCAATTCCTACGTGAAAGGGGTTATGAACTATGTTGTGTGTCGCACCCTCATGTATGAATCAATGCTACTTACTATCTTATTCTCCCATGAAGGGGTTATGAACTATGTAGTATGCGTCACCCTCATGTGTGATTCGACACTTCATATTATATTATGTATACATGTAGGGGTTACGAACTATGACATCCCTCTACCCTCATGTACTAACCATTACCTACTAGAAGGGCTTATGACCTATGCTACACCAATCACCCTCTAGTTTAAGATATTTGGATGATCTAATCATGTTACCTTATTGTGTTGAACAAGCTATGCAAGAATGATTATTTTCGAGCATGTATTACCTCAAGCATTGTTCATGTGTGTCATATTGATATCTTATTTATCCTTTACTTATAATTATGCATTTTGATCGTGTTGTTTATCCTTTGTTGCAATGCATCTTATATACTTAGTACATTCAAAGGTACTAACGCATATTCTATGCCTACATGATGTTACCATGTAGGGACCAGAGCTCTATTTAACTATCCTCCTCTACGTGGCTAGTTTGACATCTTGAAGATAAGCTTGGTGTGTCCTCAAGTTCGAGGACACTATCTACTTTCTCTTGTAATTTCTAAAACTTCTTAATGTTGATAGATAATTATGAGGGTGAGTCCGGAAAGTGTCTTGGCCCCCGCTCTATTCTAAGTTTAGAGGTGTTATTGGAATATTACAATGTATCTGTGCTATGAGCTTGACTCCTTATGTTTTATGATATCAAAGGATTCCCTTAGTCCCTTTATCCCAATTTTGACTCTCTTGTTGTTGTTTAATTGCTTCTGCGACCAAGGATGTGTGTACGATATGCTAAGAGGCTTGTTTGAGGTACCTTCGGTTATTCGTCGTGTCACGCCTACGCCCTAGGTCCGGTTCGTGACAGTTTTTCTTGAGTCTACAAGGTCAAGTCTATATAGTGTAAATAATTGAGTAAAAGTTTTTACATATATATTTAATTATATATTTAAATGACTTGGACTTGGCCCGGGTCAGACCTTGAATTAAATAAAGGTTTATTTTGTACTTCTTTTAACAAATTTGTTTATTTAAAATTTAAATTAATATTTAAATTTTATTTAAATAGAATAGTTGCATCTATTAAGAAAAGGAGCGACATAAATACGATGAACTCCCTGATATGGTATAATTTAATTGTATACATATTTTAAGCTTTGTTACATCCTGATAGAGCATTGAATGTTAATCCCTAAAAGACTATTTAGACAATTACTTTTGAAATATAGTAATTTTTCTGGCCTCAAAGCGTACAGTTTCTCTGTAAATTTTCTTAACAATAGATTCTTTAAAAATTGTCTTTTTATAGATTTTTCTTCCGTTAATTAATTATACAAAGAAAATAGTAATTTATAGTTGGTCGTGCTAAAAATTACCATGTTATTTAACCTTTTGTTATCTGTCCTTTATTAAAATTATCCGACCACCGATTGTCATGGCAACAAAACCTTATGAAACGCAAAGGCAAAATGACCGTTAAGACGAAAAAAAAAATGATTTAACTAAACAAAGTCGAGGATCAAAGGTTGGAGAAACATAAGGAAACTATGGCGGAATAGGGCAAATCCCAGAAATTTGATTTGATTTAGATGCTTACCACATGGAACTTAACACAACCGCTAACTCTACTTACACAAAAAATTTATTAATTTCATGGTATATCTATTATCTCCCAGCAATACAGACACTAGATAATTCTACCATCAAACATTATTCAAATGAAAAAAATTATCTAATATTTTTATCTTCATTTAAATTTAAATCTAAAACCTTTTAATTAGCAATTCACTTCATGGCCACTAGGACACTCTTGATTGCAACATATACCCAAAAACTTTCAAGCAATTTCTATTTTTATTTTGATATCTAAGAAACCATGCCTTGTGGGCTTTCCGCCAATTTTAGTTGGTGCACAGATTCAATAGAGTCCAATGGTAAATTTAGAATTTTTACTAAGAAGATTCAAAATATGAAGAAATAAACATATGAACTAATTGAAGATAATTCAATGTGTACTTATATATACATATAAAATTAATTTAACTATATATAAATAATATAATTTTGTACTATGAATTCCTGGCCCCCAAGTTTGCTCCTCCCCCCACCCTCTGAATTACACTAGCTCCTCTCAATTTGGTACCGAGTAGAGGTGACAAAATAAGTCCCAACATAAGCAATTCATCCATAATTTTATGGGTTGGGTTCAATATAATTTAGAATTGGACTAATTTTCAGCCCAATACAATTTAATTTATTATAAAATAGTTCTGAACTAAACCCAATAAAATTCTCACTTCAACTCAATGTATTATTTGTTTTGTATGTTCAATACTAGTTTAAAATTAAGTGGGTTAAATTAGGCGGGTTATGACTCAACTCGAATTTTAGCCCATTTGAGCCCAAAGTACATTGGGCGGGACAAGACCCAACCCGATATTTAATTCAACCCATTTTAACCTCCCAAATTTTAGTTCAACCCGCCCATTTGACACCCCTAGTCCCAAGCTTTGTTTGCACTTAAATTCGAAACCATTTAGGGATGGCAATGGGACGAAGCGAGATGGGTATGAGACGGTATAGAGCTATACTGGGTGAATTAAAGTAATTATTTTTAAAATTAATATGGGGCGGGGAAGGTTGTGGTTTAAGGTACCATATAGGAATCAGGAAAAGATTAAATCTTTGTAATTAGTAAAAGTCAAAGATATAAACCTTTTATATTAAACTATGACTTTAACACTGACTTCTTTCCTAAAATTTAAACTAAATGTGTCCAGTAAATTGTTAGTTGTTGAAATATTAATTAGAAACAGTTAATTAGTGATTAAGAATCATTTGTTGAAATGTTAGCTAAAAATAATTAATTAGTTGTTGAAAGGTTAATTAGCGATAAATGAAAATAATTATGAATTTTATTTTTCTTTTTAAATTCAATTAAAAAAAGAATTTAAAAATCATATAGAACTAATTTATGAGAGAAGGATTTATATAGCACGAAGTGGGGTGGATTGAAATTTTTTTTAAGAAAAATCATCATACAAGGCTATTTTAAAAAATTGCAGATTGAGTTGGACCTGCCCTGTATCTGCCCTATCACCGTGCCTAAAGCCATAACACGCGCCTACCTTAAACGTTACTTGGAACGTCCTTATCAGCAAACCAAAGTCTAAAGAGTCCAGAACTTGCTGGAAATTGGCATATTTCGACTTTTAGATGAAGATATAGTTAAGTCCGTCCCCTGAGACTCTTGGTCAAAAAGAAGGAAAAATATCTGATTTGACGAGTCAACAATAGTACATTTGAAAACAGTAACTTGGACAGACATAAAATTACTAATGTTGAAGGGCCAAAGACAGATATGAGGGAGAAATTTTGCTGGGAACAGGAAAGCATGGGATAATGTTGAGATTGTTTACTTGCTGATAGTATTCCCACTGCTATCAAGAAAGAAAGGACATATAAACAGTTGTCAAAAGCATGTCTTGTTTTTTCACTGAAAGACAATGCAAAAGTGAATAGACAGCCCCACACACAAATAAACCCAAGATATTATGGGACATAAGGTTAGTTAATGACACATTTATGTCCCAGTTATGTGTTGGAAGTAAACAGGATATGTGATCACATTTAATAAAATTGTCAGCAAAAAAATGATAGAATGAGCTATGAGACATGAGCATCTTTTTCACCAACTATAAGATGAATTCCTATTGACATATGCACATGGAAATGGCTCAGACTTGAGAGTCAAGCTAACAAGGAACATGATTTTCTGATTTCTTGTAGCATTTCATTAGGATGGACCTATGTCGCTAGGACTCATTAGTATTTGGTATGATTGCGTTGAAGTATCTGGTATAAGTAGGTCACCTTTTTTAGTAATTTATGAAGATATCTGTTGGCCACAGGTATGTCAAGACAAATGGAGGATATAAGGGTGGACCATCTGACAGATAACAAAACTGGCATACCATGTTCATCCATAAATATCTCACATGAAAAACATCTAGGCTTGCTGGACATACGATGATAGAAAAAGTCATTTCATGTCGAATGGTCATATAACCACAAGGAAGTGGAGCAATGCAAGTTGAGTAAATCTACCTCAACAAAATCTTGGAGGAAAGAGACAATAACATACCCCGACTCTAGAGGAAGAGAGTAATTTCAAGTCATATCCCGAATTCAAAGTCCCCAATTCATTGAAATAATATTGTCTTCGCATGGTGTTCTCGGGGTATCAAATGGGCAGATTAGGTTCAAGTTGGAGATATTAGAATGAGTTGATCATGACCTCTCAAATTTACTTTGAGCTTCAATGTGCTAAAAATTGAATTGGATCATGACCCGTTTAATTTCAATAACTTTAACATATTGTTATTTACTTTATTACCACAATTTGATTTTCAACTCAAGAAAATGAAAAAAAAAATTACAAATAGATAGATAAATTCTAGAAGATATAAAATAGATAGTAATTTGTATCTTCAATATGACAACATGCATTACATCAATACAAATAAAGAGTCTTAAAATAGGTTGAAATTGGAGATCAAATTGCGCTCAATTGAAGATTCTTTTTAGAATGGGGTAAGCTTGAATAGGTTAAGATTGATTCAATTCAAATTATCTCAAGCTGAGTTAACAATTTTTTAATGGCTTATAAAAAAAATAATTAAATTATCCGTTCAATTTTGATTTTTAATTTTGAGTTATTGAATAAACTGATAACTCATTGACACTATGGTAATTACTACATTACCCATATATAAATGTTAAATATTTATATTAGTATCTTATGGTTGTCCTCTTTGCTTTTAATTCATACTTCACGATGATTTTGAATTCGCGAAAACAAACTACTTCTATTTGTGTTGCACTTGTATAGTTCTTTTCATGTTAGTTACTGTTGTTTCTATTTTATGAGCATTTTGTAAAGTTATACTATTTGTCTAGTTGCACCAAATTATTGGAGAAGTTATAGATTTATTTATGAGGAATTTTCCCATATAGCCACTCAAAAGTAACTTAATTATGCTTCATAGTTATTGTTTGGGTAATTACCTTTCATAACTATGTTATAGCAACGTTTGTATAATTTGTGGGGCATTTATATATGTTTGTATAATTTGCTATACAATTTACAATTTTTGTAAGCATTTGTATATTTCGTTATACAATTCGTGCACAATATATGTATAATTCGTTATACAATTTGCAGTGTTTGTATATTTCGCTCTATAATTTGATTCATATAATGCGTTTGTATAATTGCGCGAATTATACAAAACTCAAACTGTATTCGCGCATAACTTTTGTATAAATCACACGAATTTTACAAAACTTAAACTGTAATTACAGCCATATGTTGCCACGTGCCATAACTAATTCAAACTATAACTGTGTTAACTAATTAATTAGTATATAATTGCTTATCCACGTGATTTTCCTTTATTTTATAAGCATTCTCTTATTGGATAAATTAAAAATCAAAGCATTAAGAACCAAAAATTGATAAAACAGGAACTAATAAAAGAATACGTTGTTGGCTTAACATATTTAAAAATAAAAAATAAATAAATCAAACAGATAATAAATAAAATCAAATCGAACCAACTTACGCACACCTCTAAGCCAACCTCATAAAATTTAAACGTGTCGAACAAATTACCCATATTTAGACTTTTTTGACACCTTGGGTGTTCTACGCTCCGACTTTTGCGTTGTAATTCCTCATGCAAGTACAAACTGGCTTTTATATTCCATCCTCATTCTATACAAAAAATTACACAGCGGAAAACTTTGCCATTGTTAGAAATCCAGAGGATGATCATATTGAATTAAGGGTTGGTTGGCATAGAGGAAACATTTTCCAAAAAAAAGTTCTCTCACTTCATGTTTTGTTGATCAAATTTTTTAAAAATATATTTTCTCAGGTAAAACAAATACCTTAAGAATAAAATAAAAATGATTTCCCACTGCCGCCCTCGTAGTGTTTACCTAGATTATATTTAATATTTTGCTTATTTACCACACAACGCGAAATAAGAAAAGACTGATTTCATAATGGGTCATCAATCTAGTGACAAGTAATCATGGTTTGAACTCTTGCAAGACAAAATTTAATGTTATTTCATGCCCATGCAAATAACACAGTACAAAGGACGAGCCCTGAATTGCAAATTAAACTCTCTTTCTGCTAAGCCAGAAGCAGATAATAAGCTTTGGCCTGGATACAGCTACTCTGTATTTTCTGAAGCCTCAACATGAAAGGAAAATACTACAATAAATTGGGATGGGACAGTTCCAGAGTATTATTATGTAAGAATTGTACAAACTGTTCCCAGCTCTGGCAAAGCATAGAGTTCCAAACATCTGTATTCACAGTTCTCTTAGCTGGAAGACATAATTTAATAGTCTCAGCAATGTCCATTTTTATATTTAAAGGTAAGATAACTCCAGCTTTAACTATGAAATAGACCTAAATCTTAATCTTTAATGCGACAAACCAACGATAATTAAAAGATTCCAAGCACCATTTTGGTGCCAAAACAACAAACATTTCACCTTATCTAGAACTCGCAAGTTCCAAAAACTAAAATCTCTACAATAAAAATCGATCAGAAGTTGAGTCCTAAATTATGACAAGCAAGTAACAGAATATGACGTCATAATTACCAAAACGCTTCTACCACTTGATCACTGGCAAAGCTGTTCAACTGCAGTAACAATCTGGGGAGGTTGGACAACAGTCCAATTCTCTAGTGTCCCAGCATATGGGGTTGGCACATCCTGTGATGACAGACATACAATTGGGGCATCTAGATAGTCGTGAAAATTCTCAGTTATAGCGGCTGTCAAGCTGGCACCAATACCTCCTGTGCGCATACATTCCTCCACAATGAGCACACGATGAGTCTTCTTCACTGAGTTCCCGATGGTGTAAAGGTCAAACGGTTTCAGAGACCTAATATCAATGACCTCAGGATCATAACCCTTGTTCACAAGTGTCTTCGCAGCCTGCATCACGTGATACCTCATCCTGGAATAAGTTAGAATTGTTACATGCTCCCCAGGTCGTACCATCTCTGCTTCCTCAAGATTCAGCACATATTCTTCGTCTGGAATTCTCTCCTTGAGGTTGTAGAGCAAAACATGCTCAAACAGAATGACAGGGTTATCACTTCTGATAGCTGCCTTCATCAAGCCCTTGGCATTGTAGGGGGTTGAACAGGCAACCATCTGGATTCCAGGAATTGACTGGAAGTATGACTCAAGGCGTTGAGAGTGCTCTGCTCCAAGCTGTCGACCAACTCCACCAGGACCTCGGATGACAACTGGTATCTTAAACTGGCCACCAGATGTGTAGTGGAGCATACCGCAGTTGTTAGATATCTGGTTGAAGGCTAGAAGAAGAAATCCCATGTTCATTCCCTCAATAACTGGGCGCAAGCCAGTCATTGCAGCTCCAATGCCCATACCAGTGAAAGAGTTCTCAGCAATAGGAGTGTCAAGAACCCTGAGATCGCCATATTTTGGGGCAAGGCCTTTAGTCACCTTGTAAGAACCTCCATAATGACCAACATCTTCACCCATTACACAAACAGTGGGATCTCTGTCCATTTCTTCTTCAAGACCTTCACGGAGAGCCTCAAAGAGCAATAGTTCATGCCTAAAGATGTACATTCAATCACATAAGTGGTGGGATCAAGTAACAAGAAAGCTGGATAAAGAATAATCAGTAAACAAACAAATTCGCCAGTAATTAATACAGTTCACGCCATGATCGATGAAAAAAACAATATGTGAAAAGACTGCTATCCAACGACAACCAAACAAAGATCTATTCAAGGTTGTAAGTTAAATGACTAAGCAAGCACCATCAAAGAAAAGTCTCTTAACACTTCTTCAGGAAGACACCATAACTATCCACAATAAATTTATTGTGGACATAATTATCCACAATGAATTTATTGTGGACATAATTATCCACAATAAATTTAGGAAGACCTCAACAAGGAAGCACAGGTAACTCATATACATCAAAAGATAATGTTTGTTATGAACACCATCAAAACTAAACAAGCTCTTTAGGCCTTACACAAGGAGATAAGTAAGAGAATGCATTAGGAAGAGAGAATGAATGAGGGACCTCTTTACTTCTGGTGGCCTAATTATTTCATGTAATTAGAACCTCAAAACCTGACAAAGCAGAAAGCAAAAATCAAAGTCCCAAAGACTTTGAATTAGGAAGGGAGCCAAATTTCCTATAAAAGATGTAACCTTCCTTTTGAACAACTCCACTCGACAAGAGTAGAGACAAGATGACAATCTTCAGAGGGACCTCTGGTGTTAAATACAAGATCGCTTAACCAGTTACCATAAATACATAGATCATGACATTCTCATAGGAGTTAGCAGAAGAAAAAGAATTGACACCAATAAGTGCATCCACTTCGTGTAACATCTCCTCTGTTATACATTCGTGAGATCCTAACTTCAGTTAATAGATTTACAAACACAAACCTTTGATTCAGCCTGTCCCATAAAACTGAACTTCAGTTCTCCACAACTATCAAATGATTGTGTTTCTATATTAACTGCCATGATTCAAAGGTAAAGTTCTGGCTCCTAAGCTTCTTTTGTTCCTCCTAGCAGCATAATTGTTCTAGTGTGTTTCCAAGACCCATTCTACCATTACTATTTTTCAACTAGTTACACTCTCCCCACACATAGACAAAGAGAGTTTTCCACTCTGGGAAGTACCAAAGCAACACCCAGGCCCCACCATTAGTTACTGCTCTAGTTCCCATCTCAGAGAGCACTCTTCATCGCATACACACACAGTGGCACCAAACTTTTAAAGGCTAGCAAACAACTTGCAGCATTAACCCTAACCATCTGTAGCAGTTCCTAGAACTGTTTGGTCCACTTTCAGGTCAAATAATTAGTAAACACTTCTTCACAGAACTGTAAAAAGAATTAGTTTCAGCTCAGCATCATTTATAAAAGAAAGAGAGCACTCTATCATAGCATAAATCTCTATTCTACCTTACACCAATAATGCAAACCTCAATGCACCTTTCCTCATGATACCTCAAAGAACAAATGAATATATGTGCTTATCCGTCATAGAAGAGCAAAAGGTGATGTGTTTGGGTTCTAAGCTCAATCTTCAAAGAGAATAGCAATGATGGCAACATAGATAATAAAATAATGTTAAATGTTAAGATAATGGAGTGCCACATGGTTGTAATGTGGTAGAAAGATACCCAAGTAAAAAGTGCAATAGAAGAGTTGCGAGACCAGCACTGCTATATGGGAGCAAACGTTATACTCCTAAGGTCCACATATTCACAAGATGAGTACCGTAAAATGCAAATGTAAGATGAATGCAGGTTCGTAGAGGATTGTGTATGATTTGAAATGATCACATACAGTGCTAAGGATGAAAATTTGCCCATAAGAGGATAATAAAAGAATTTGTATGATATGGTTTTGTACTAGATAGACAATAAAATACATCAAACTCTAGGTGCATAATACAATGCTTAGATGATTAGATATTGATGGATGAATTGTTACACCACTGGAAACAGTGAAAGAATATTGAAAAGTAATTATTACTGTTCATTAGTCACAAAAAGAGTTAGTTCTGTTCACTGTTTGTTAGGGTAGTTAACTGTTAGTTGTTGATAATTCCTATCTTTAGCTTCCATTACAATTCTATAAATAGAGATGTAAGACACTTGTTAATTCATTCAATGATATATGATAATCTTCTTCTCTCTCTCTCTTTTTTTTTTCTGCTTCTCTTAGCTTCTATCTGAAATTGCCCTGATATGGCTATCTTCTTTTTCAAGGTTTATCTTCCTAGTTGATATTCTCACTTCGATTACAGGTGATCGGATTAATTGGTATCAGAGCCATTAATCATCGACTAAGAAACCATGGTTGCTCGGACAAAAATCAAGAAAAATCTTCAGAGGAAATGGATAGGAAATTATCTCACATACAGGACCAATTGCAAAGCTTATGGAAAGCATGGTGAATATAAATGATAGAAATGTAAAGATGGATAAGGAATTAATGGAGATCAAGCAAGCCTAGGGACTGCGAAACAGCAGGACAAGGAGATGGACCAAAATAGAGCTAAATCATCTGTTGGTGGAGACAAAGATCAAGGGTTTTGCAATGCAACTGGGGATTTCCAACTTTCTAATAGTAAATTCCTTACCCGATGTCCTAAACTTGATTTTCCTGGGTTTTTGGGGTCGGATTTGAGGACATGGTTACACAAGGTGGATCAGTTTTTTGCTATGGATGAAGTTCCATATGATCAGATGATGAGAGGAGCTTCTATCAATTTGGATGGTGAAGCTATTGCTTGGCACAAATCGTACTTGAAGGCTAGAAATTCAGCTATAGACCCTTCTTGGTATGAGTATCTGTTGGCAATTAATGAAAGATCTGGGGAAGGCTTTGAAGAATCCATGGAATAAATTAATCTATAACAAACTAGTGATGCTAGATCATAATCAGGCTGAGTTTAATAGGCTATTGAATGGGGTTAATTTTGTCGAATGAAAATGCCATTAGTTGTTTACTTGGAGGGTTGAAATGGGAGCTTAACAAGGTTCTGAGAATCCAAGAACCCAAAACCTAAATGCAAGCTTACAAGTTAACTAAGTTGCAAGCAGTGATTTTTGATGCCCAGGCTAAGTCTTGGGGAATGAGTAATACTACCAAAAATCAGAGTGGTCTTCTCCCTACATCTAGGTTTCAAGGTGTGCAAAGACCTAGCACAACTGTCAAGAAACCTTATGAACCAAATGCTAACATGTTAGGTAATGATAATGCCATAGAAGGTTATTGACAGATGGATGAGAAAAGGGCTAAAAGATTATGTTTCTCGTGAGATGAGAAGTACATCCTTGGGCATATTTGTAAATCCAAGAAACAATTGTATTTGGTTGAAGTTCAGGAAGAAAGGGAGGTAATCATGGATGAAGAAGTGCTAGAGGGGATGAGTACATCACAATTTCCTTGCTACTAGAAGTGCAGGTTATCAGACCGGATACCATAAGAAACAACCTTTACAGGTGCTCATTGACACAAGTATCATAATTTCATCGATGATTCCATGGCAAGGAAGTTAGGCTGTAAAGCTTTGCCTATACATGAGCAATCAGTAAGTGTGGCTAATGTTAGGGAGGTTCAAACTGCTGCAATATGTAAAGATATGAAATGGTTATTGCAGGGTACAACTTTTTCTTCTGATTCCCTACTACTACCCGATGTTGCTCGGACTCTTCAAAAATGTCATCGGGTATGTGTCAGATCCTTCAAAAGTAGTGCATTTTGAAGGATCCTACATGGGTGCAGCAACATTGTTGGAGAGTCCGAGCAACTTAGCTACTACCATTAGGAAATGTTGATATCGTGTTGGATATCCAGTGGTTAAACACTTCAGATAGGATTTTGTTTGATTTCAGAAATAGAACTATTGAGTTTGAGCATAAGGGGAGAAAGCATGTTTTAAGAGGAGCCAATATCCAGATCAAGACCATCAAGACAGTGTGGACAATGCCTGAACATACAGCTGACTTAATGAGTTGTTGAATGAAAAGAAGGGGAAGCAAAAGTCAGAAAAAAGGTGGAGGATAATAACCTCTTGCATATGGTGATCAGTCTCGACAGAGAGAAATGGAAGGTGTTTGTAAGACCAGATCAAATCAGTCCATTATGTGAAATGGAATTGTGTGGTGACCTTACTTTTTTTGGTGTAAACATAATTGTATAGAGGAAATTGAGGAGTTAGCAGAATTTGTAGGAGCTTTGTAAAGCTAGAGTCTATTTCTTTGTAACATGGTTTTGATGGTGGCCAGCATTCCCAAAGCTGAAGAATACAACAATACTAATTCTCAAAAATAAATAAATAAATAAATAATAAAAATAAAAAATAAAATTCAAGTACATTCAATCTATGATCCAAGTAATGAGAAGATTATGATAAAATAGAGGCTCGCATCTAGGGTACTGTGCAATAAGAATGTGTCA
>JAPFFP010000103.1:5160274-5191130 GCA_026153255.1 Solanum medicagineum
TATTTCAAGCTTGTACTATGAATGAGTTTTGTCTATTGAGACTATGCATGTTTTGAGCTATGAAACTATGATCTATTATGTGATTTGATGATGGATTTTAAGGTATCTTACAAGAGGGTTTTACTATATGTTGGTGGATTGATTTACATTGAGTTTTGTCATATTATT
Organism: Solanum medicagineum; assembly: GCA_026153255.1. Lineage (NCBI taxonomy): Eukaryota > Viridiplantae > Streptophyta > Magnoliopsida > Solanales > Solanaceae > Solanum > Solanum medicagineum. The sequence continues at coordinate 5,160,443 of JAPFFP010000103.1, forward strand.
TCACTCTTGAATTGCATGATTTTGAACAACCATTGCACACCCACCAATTCTTTGATAAAATGTCTTTTCAAGGATTTTTAAAGTTATTGATGATCTATTGCATGAATTATGAGTCAAGTGACTCTATGATGATTTTAGGCTTTTAAAAGATGTGCTGAATGCATGAAAATGTCTATGGTGTTGTAAATGTTGGATTAAGTCCCTTTTTTCAAAGATTTTACCTCTTGTGAGCCTTTGATGTTAATTCAAGGGTAATGTTTGATGATGTGCTATTCTTATATTTTAAAGTTAGGCTCATCATTAGAGTTCAAAGATGTTTTAGAGGTACTCATGTCATGTTTCCAAGTTTCTTACAAATTTCTAAAGTGTGATTATTTCAATTATTCCATGGGATTAGGCTTAGCACTGATGAATGAAGGGTTTGCCCTCTTTCCTCAAACTATATGCCAACATAGGGGTATACTTTACCCTTGCTTTACTAGTGGATCAATTTAGTGAACTCTCTCTTGAGATTCTTCCCGAAATGGGTCGTGTTCCCATAAGGTGAAGTTCATCATGAAATCCTTTCCGAAATGGGTCATATTCCTGTAAGGAGCGTTTCTTCATACAAAATGGGTCATGTTCCCGTAAGGTGAAGTATGGTTTACCTTAGCAAGTATACCACCTCTTTACCGATGAGGGGTAATCATCGGGATTCCAAGTTGTAGCTCGCTTGGTATTATTCTTTGTTGGTTGATGTCTCTTCGTACATATGTATTATGTTCTATGAAAGGTGAAAAATTTATAAGCTTGTTTTACTTTAAGCATTGATCATGCATGCCATATTGAAATTATGCTATCTATTGTCTATAATTATGCATTTTCACTATATTGTCTTATGTCGTGTTGTATTGTATCCTACATACTTAGTACATTCAAACATACTAACACACACTTTATGCCTACATGATATCACCATGTAGAGACTGGAGCTCCTCTTGATCATCCTCCACGTGACTAGTGAGATTCTTTGAAGATAAGCTTTGGTCAGTCCTCAAGTTTGAGGACTCTATGTACTTTATCTTGCTATTCCTAAGATTTTTTATGTTGACCATTTGACATTATGAGGGTGATCCATAGAAACTGTCTTCACCCCCACTCCATTTTATGTTTAGAGGTGTTATTGAAATTTTATGATGTATTTATGCTATAAGCTTGACTCCTTATGCTTTTATGATTATCAACGTTTTCCCTTAGTCTCTCTTTCATTTTTATATTATCACTTGTTATTGTTCACTTTACTTCCGCGACCAAGGATGTGTGGTTGATATGCTAAGAGGCTAGTTTGGGTCCCTTTGGGTTCCCATTCGTGTTGTCATATCTAGGTTCTAGGCTTGGGTCGTGGTATCAGAGCACTAGGTTGCTAATAGTCCTTCAAATCCAACACACCACGTTTATTAGAGTCTTATTCATAGTTGTGAAGCGTGCCACAACTATGAGTAAGAGGCTATGAGGCATTTTAAGAAATGTTTCACTTCTTCATGATCTATGTCGTGCAGTAGAGCTAAGTCTTTTAGGGCTTACTACTGATCCGTAATCATTGTATTTCAGAATATGTCTCAAGCTATTCGGAACTGAGACATTTCCAATGCGGAGGTTGGCAATGCTCTATGTATATTGGCCAAAGCCGTAACCACCCAACTCAATAAATCGGTGGGCACCCTCGAGAGCTCATATTATAAGAGAGGGAAGGAAAATGCTAAGAGAGACCGAATTGAGGGTGCCTCATCTTCTACTAGACTACCGGTGCCCAAGTACCCAAAGAAAAGGACCCCTTTTTCCAGTTGTCAAGGGTGTGGCAAGAAACACCAAGAGAGGTGCTTGGCGGGGATTGCAGATTGCTTCAGGTGTGGCAGTGTTGGGAATAAGATGAGGGGTTGATAGGCAGACTCAAAGGAAGGGATAAGAAAGGCACGATTTCGAGGGAGGCTCCCACATGCTAAGCCTAATAGCAATGGTGGGATGATCCAGCCTAGGTGCCCTAAATGTGGGAGAAATCATAATGGGACTTGTCTAAGGAAGACGGGTGCATGCGTTGGGTGTGGCAAGATGGGCCACAAGATTGGTGATTGTCCATATGTTCAAAGGAAGGGTAAAGGTGTTGGTGTTCAAGCTTCTCCTCCATGCCACAAGTATGGGAAGCACCATTCGGAAGATGGTTTGGCCAGTTCAACTGCACGTTTTGAGTGTGATGCACAGGATCACAAGTCCGAACTTTGTCCATGGGTTACGAAGAACTATGAGGATGACCCTCGACATGCACAACCACACCGTTGTACGGGTCACTAGACTTGGCCATGGTGCTTCACAGGTATGTTAGAGATTTTTTATTTTGATGTGTATGCATCGATAGACCCAGGTGCTATTCCTTCTTTTATTACTCCTTTTGTTGCCAAAACACTTTATGTTAGTCCCGAATTATTGTGTGATCGTTATGAAGTGTCTACCCCCACTGGTGAGTCCATTATTGCTAAAAGAGTATGTAGAAATTGTCCCGTGTTCATTTTGCATGAAATCTTGCCTTGTGATTTTGTTGAATTAGATATGGTGGATTTTGATATCATTCTTGAGATGGATTGGTTGCATGCATATTATGCTTCTATTGATTGTAGAATACATAGGGATAAATTCCAATTCCCAATGAGCTGATCCTTGAGTGGGAAAGTCGTGATGTGGTGGTCAAGGGTAGATTTATTTCTTGTCCTAAGTCCCAAAATTTAATTTGTAAGGGTTGTCTTTATCATCTTGTGAGGGTTAGGGATGTGGAGTCACAAGTCCTTCCTATTGAGTCAGTTCCAGTGGTTAATGAGCTTCTTGATATCTTTCCCGATGAGCTTCCCGGTGTTCCTCCCAAAAGGGAAATAACTTTTTGGTATAGACCTCCTTCCCGATACTCAACCTATTTCTATTCCCCCTTACCGTATGACCCCGACGGAGTTGATGGATTTGAAGGAGCAATTGAGGAATTTGTTGGAAAAGGGTTTTATAAGGCCTAGTAAATCACCTTGGGGTGTATTAGTATTGTGTGTGAAGAAGAAGGATGGTTCTATTAGAATGTGCATTGATTATCGACAACTTAATAGAGTCACCATAAATAACAAGTACCCTCTACCAAGGATTGATGACCTTTTCAATCAACTTCATGGGGCTAGTCACTTTTCTAATATTCATCTCCAGTCTGGGTATCACCAAGTGAAAGTGAGGGAGTGTGAAATTCCAAGGCGGCTTTCCAGACTAGGTATGGGCACTTTGAGTTTGTGGTTATGTCTTTTGGGATGACTAATGCACCGGCTATATTTATGGATCTTATGAATAGGGTCTTTAAACCCTACCTCAACTTGTTTGTGTTGGTTTTTGTTGATGATATCTTGATTTTATCCCATAGTGGGGAGGAGCATGTGATCACTTGAGAGTGGTGTTGCAAATCTTGATGGAGGAGGGGTTGTATACAAAATATGAAAAATGTGAGTTTTGGTTGAAATAGGTCGCTTTTCTAGGGCACGTGGTGTCGGGTGATGACATTAAGGTGGATACTAAGAAGACGGGTGTGATTAGAAACTGGCCTAGACCTTTGACTCCATCGAACATTAGAAGTTTCTTGGGTTTGGCGGGTTATTATCAGAGGTTTGTAAATAGTTTCTCTTCTATTGCTTCTCCTATGACTAAATTGACACAAAGAAGGTGAAATTTATGTGGACTGATGAGTGTAAAAGGAGTTTCCAAACTTTGAAAGATAAGATTGTCTCCGCTCTTATCTTGGCTCTACTAGAAGGGTTGGAAGGATTTATTATATATTGTGATGCCTCAAGAATTAGTTTGGGGTGTATTTTGATGCAAAGTAGTTAGGTGATAGCTTATGTATCTAAAAAACGTAAAGTGCATGAGAAGAATTATCCACCCATGATCTTGAATTAGTGGCTGTGGTATTTTCTTTGAAAATTTGGCGTCACTACTTGTATCGATTTCATGTTGATGTGTTTACCGACCACAAGAGTTTACAATATGTGTTCACCCAAAAAGATCTTAACTTGAGACAAAGACGGTGTTTAGACCTCATTAATGATTATGATATAAGTGTGTATTATCACTCACGGCAAAGCTAAAGTTGCAATTGATGCTCTAAGTAGGGTGTTTATGGGTAATCTAGCTCATGTTGATAATTGTGGCAAAGAGGTGGCCAGAGAGGTTCACCAGTTGGCTAGGTTGGGGGTTAGGATGGATGAAGTTGATAGTGGGGGTGTAGTGGTTGTTGATGGTTCTAAATCTTCCTTGATTGAGGGAGTAAAGGCAAAACAAGATCTTCATCCCCGCCTTGCTAGAGTTGAAGGTCTCAGTGAGAGATGGTAAAGTAAAGGTTTACTCTGAAGCGGGAGATGGTACCTTAGGTACCAAGGTAGATTATATGTGCCTAATGTTGATGACTTGAGGGAGTTGACTTTGAGAAAGGTGCATGATTCATCCTATTCTATTCTTCCCGATTCCATGAGAATTAATAGAGATGGGAAAGTACCTTGGTGAGGTTTGTGAGATGGATTTGATTGTACCAGATTTTGTTATGGAAGCTTTGGAGAAGGTGAGGTTGATGAGCGAAGGTTGAAGACGTCTCAAAGTGGGCGAAAGTCATATTCTGATGTGAGAAGGAGAGATCTTGAATTTAAGGTTAGTGATTGGGTTTACTTGAAAGTCTCACCCATAAAGGGTGTGGTCCAGTTTGGCAAGAAAGGGAATTTAATCCCATGGTTTGGGGGTCCTTATTGGGTGTTAAGGAGGATTAGTCAGGTAGCCTACGAGTTGAATTTTCCATTGATATGAGTATGTCCAGCCTTCAATGTGCCTATATTGAGGAAGTGTATGGGTGACCCAAGTGCTATTATGCCTTTAGATGTTGTGGGTGTTGTAGAAGAAAATTTGACATATGAATAGACAAGTAAGATTTGAGGAACAAAGATGTTGCATCCGTCAAGCTCCTTCCCAGGAATCAACAAGTGGAAAGCGCCATATGGGAAGCCGAAGCGGACTTGAAGAAGCAATATCTGTACCTCTTTCATTCTACTCAAGCTTAAGATAACAAATTAAGTCATGTCTCTAATTTCAAGTCCTAAATTTCAGCCTCATATCATGTTGCATGTATTCATGTTTATGGTAACAAATTTATGGTGATTTTTTAAACTTATGTTGAGGCTTTTTGAAAATAATGTTTAAATGCCTTTGTAGCATTCACGTCAAGCTGAAATCTTCAGGATTACTTCACTTATGTACATTTCTTTGACATTCGAGGACAAATGCTCCCAAGGGGGAGATATTGAAATGCCCCGAAAATGTGCCTCAGAAATACCCATAATCATATCTCAAAATCTGTGCGTGATATTAAAAATCCAACTTCATATTCTTGATCGAGGGAAAAATTGAGTGGGAACTAGGTATAATCCCAATTTTAGAGGACTTGTAGAGAAAAATAATTTTCATAAAATTTTCTCATCTAGTGTGCATCAGCGACTAGGCCGCAACGCGGACTGGGCACAGAATATTTTAAAACTGGCCTTCACGTGCGGACCAGAAGTGGGCCAGTTCAAATTTTTCCTTAAGTTTTCTGGTTTCTGCCTAAGGCATTGGGTTCTTGGCCGCAGGCCTATCTATGCGTAAAAACACCTATGCTTAGCCATTTTTTAACTCTATGTCACTCAAGACACTCTCGAAACCCTCTCCAAGGCTTAACTAAATATTTCATCCAAATTCAAGTGTCCTAAGCTTAAGTCTGGATCTCAAGAACTCCATTTAAGCTTTAAGTCTCCTTCAAATCTACATCAACAAAACCCAAGTTTGAAGTATGTGGGTTTCATCCATTGGGTCCTTCCACCTATTGAGCCCAATCTTCCTATTTTACTAAAATTCCATATTTTCAAGTTATATAATCTATGAGTATCTTCTATTATGGACTGTGAGTATAAATTATGTTGGGGTTTTATGAAATGTTGATTTATTATACATGACTATCTATTTCAAGCTTGTACAATGAATAGGTTTTGTCTATTGAGACTATGCATGTTTTGAGCTATGAAACTATGATCTATTATGAGATTTGATGATGGATTTTAAGGTATCTTACATGACGGTTTTACTATGTGTTAGTGGATTGATTTACATTGAGTTTTCTCATATTATTTCACTCTTGAATAGCATGATTTTGAACTAGTATTGCACACCCACCAAGTGTTTGATAAAATGCCTTTTCAAGGATTCTTAAAGTTATTGATGATCTATTGCATGATTTATGAGTCAAGTGACTTTATGATGATTTTGGGCTTTCAAAAGATGTGTTGAATTCATGAAAATTTCTATGATGTTGGAAATGCCGGATTAAGCTCTTTCTTTTTTTTCAAAGATTTTACCTCTTGTGAGCCTTTGATGTTGATGCAAGGGTAATGTTTGATGATGATCTATTCTTATGTTTTAAAGCGAGGTCAAAGATGTTTTAGGGCTACTCATGTCATATTTCCATGTTTCTTACAAATTGCTAAAGAGTGATTATGCTCTCTTTTCTCAAACTATGTGCCAACGTAGGAGTATTCTTTACCCTTACTTTACTAGTGGATCCATTTAGTGCACTCTCTCATGAGATTCTTCCTGAAATGGGTCATGCTCCCTTAAGGTGAAGTTTCTCATGAAATCCTTTTCGAAATTGGTCATTTTCCCATAAGGAGTGTTACTTCTACGAAATGGGTCAATGTTACCATAAGGTGAAGTATGGTTTATCTTGGCAAGTAGACAACCTCTTTATCAATGAGGGGTAATCATCGGGATTCAAAGTTGTAGCTCCTTTGGTCTTATTCTTTGTCGGTTGAGGTCTCTTCCCACATATGTATTACATTTTATGCAAGGTGAATGATTTATAAGCATGTTTTACTTCAAGTGTTGATCACGCATGCCATACTGAAATTATGCTATCTATTGACTAGGATTCATTTTGACTTTATTGGCTTATGTCTTGTTGCATTGCATCCTACATACTTTGTACATTCAAATGTACTAACTCATACTTTATGCCTACATGATATCACTATGTAGGGACCGGAGATCCTCTTGATCATCCTCCACGTGACTAGTGAAATTCTACGAAGATAAGCTTTAGTGAGTCCTCAAGTTTGAGGACATTATCTACTTTCTCTTGATATTCCTAAGACTTCTTTATGTTGAACATTTGACATTATGAGGCTGAGCCCGGAAAGTGTCTTGGTCCCCGCTCTATTCTACGTTTAGAGGTGTTGTTGGAATTTTATGATGTATTTATGGTATTAGCTTGACTCCTTCTTCTTTTATGATTATCAAAGACTTGCCCTTAGTCCCACTTCCCTTTTTATGTTATCTCTTGTTATTATTACTTTGCTTCCGCGACCAAGGATATGTGGTTGATATACTAAGAGGCTTGTTTAGGTCCCTTCGGGTTCCCATTCGTCATGTCACGTCTAGGCCCTAGGCTTCGGTCGTGACACAGGGATCTATAATGTCTACCATATAAAGCTTCAAAGGGAGCTACACCAATGCTTGAGTGGTAGTTATTGTTGTAAGCAAACTCAATCAGTGGAAGATGTTCATCCCAACTGCCCTTAAATTCCAAAACACAAGCCCTAAGCATATCCTCAAGAGTTTGGATAGCCCTCTTGGCTTGACCATCCGTTTGAGGATGAAAAGTCGTGCTAAGCTTAACCTTGGTACCAAGACCTCTTTGGAATGACCTCCAAAAGTGAGAAGTAATTTGAGCACCCCAATCCAAAATGATAGACATGGGAACCCCATGCAATCTAACCAACTCTTGAATATACAACTTGGCATAATCTTCAGCACCATAAATGGTTTTGACAGGTAGGAAGTGAGCTGACATTGTCATTCTATCCACAAAAACCCAAATAGAGTCAAAACGTTTCCTAGTCTTAGGCAACCCAACCACAAAATCCATGTTGGTCTCTTCCCATTTCCAAGTAGGAATCTCTATATCTTGGGCTAGGCCACCCGACCTATGATGTTCGTCTTTCACTTGTTAGCAATTGTGGCATCCGAATATGAACTTGGAAATGTCTCTCTTCATACCGCCCCACTAGTGCACCTCCCTCAAGTCTCTATACATCTTTGTAAAACTGGGGTGAATAGAATAGGATAAATTATGGGCCTCGTTCAAGATCAATTCTTTCAAATCAACCACACTTGTCACACAAAATCTACCTTAGTACATAAGGGCACTATCTCCCCCTTTGGAGAAAACCTCCACTTTACCATCTTTTACCAAGGCCTTCAACTTTAATAATGCGGGGTCAAGATCTTGTTTTGCCTTCACCTCCTTAAACAAGGAATATTTTGAACCATCAACAACCACTAAACCGCCATTATCAACTTCATCCAACCTAACCCCCAATCTAGCCAACTAGTTAACCTCCCTAGCCACTCTTTGCTACCATCATCAACATGAGCTAGACTACCCATAGACACCCTACTTAGAGCATCGACCATAATATTAGCTTAGCGGGGGTGATAATTCACACTCATATCATAATCTTTTTAAGGAGCTCTAACCACCTTCGTTGTCTCAAGTTAAGATCTTTTTGGGTGAACACATATTGAAGACTCTTGTGGTCGGTAAACACATCAACATGAAACCCATACAAGTAGTGATGCCAAATTTTCAAAGAAAATACCACGGCCGCCAATTCAAGATCATGGGTAGGATAATTATTCTTATGCACCTTAAGTTGCCTAGAGGCATATGCTATCACCTTACCATTTTGCATCCAAAAGCACCCCAAGCCAATTCTTGAGGCATCACAATATACAACAAGTCCCTCTAACACTTCCAGTAAATCCAAGATAGGTGCGGAGACAAGCTTATCTTTCAAAGTTTGGAAACCCTTTTCACATTCATCGGTCCACACAAATTTTGCTATCATAGGAGAAGCAGTAGAAGAGAAACCATTTACAAACCTCCAGTAATAATCCACCAAACCCAAGAAACTCCGTATATCTGATTGAGTCAAAGTTTTATGCCAATTTCTAATCACCTCTGTTTTCTTCGGATCTACCTTAATGCTATCACATGACACCACATGCCCTAGAAAAGCAACCTCATTCAACCAAAAGTCACATTTTTCATATTTAGCGTACAACTACTCCTCCCTCAAGATTTGCAACACCACCCTCAAGTGATTGACATGCTCCTCACTATAGGAATAAATCAAGATATCATCAATAAAAAACACCACAAACAAGTCAACGTATGGTTTAAAGACCCTATTCATGAGTCATAAATATTGTTGGTACGTAACTCAAACCAAAGGACATAACCACAAACTCAAAGTGCCTATACCAAGTCGAAAAGCCATCTTGGCAATACCACACTCCCTAACTTTCACTTTGTGATACCCGGACCGAAGATCAATCTCAGAAAAGTGACTAGCCCCTGGAAGTTGATCAAAAAGGTTATCGATCATTGGTAGAGGGTACTTGTTCTTTATGATAACTCTATTAAGTTGTCGGTAATCAATGTACATTCTAAGAGAACCATATTTTTTCTTCAATAATAACACCGGTGCACCCCAAGGTGACTTACTAGGCCTTATGAAATCCTTCTCCAACAAATCTGTTAATTGCTACTTCAACTCCTTCATCTCTGCCAGGGCCATATGGTAAGGGGGAATAGAAATGGGTTGAGTATCGGGAAGGAGGTCTATACCAAAATCTATTTCCCTTAAGGGAGGAACACCATGAAGCTCATTGGGAAATACATCAAGAAATTCATTAACCACCGGAACTGACTCAATAGGAAGGACTTTGGACTCAACATCCCTAAACCCTTATAAGATGATAGAGACAACCCTTAGAAATTAACTTTTGGGATTTAAGACAAGAAATGAATCTACCGTTGACCATCACATCACGACTTTCCCATTCTAGGGTGGGCACATTAGGGAATTAGAATATAACCCTATGGGTTCTATAATCAATAGAAGCATAATATGCATGCAACCAATCCATCCCAAAATGACATCAAAATCCACCAAATCTAATTCAACAAAATCACAAGGTAAGATTTTATGCAATATGAACATGAGACAATTTCTATACACTCTTTCAGAAACATTGGACTCACCAATAGGGATAGATACTTCACAAGGTTCACACAACAATTCGGGACTAGCATGAAGCTTTTTTGAAGCAAAAGGAGTAATAAAAGAAAGAGTGGCACTGGGGTCTATCAATGCATACACATCAAAATCAAAATCCTTTAACATACCAATAACGACACCGGGCACCTCATCCACCCCTTGTCTTCCTTGAAGAACCTAGAATCTATTTTGCCTTGGATCACCCATTGTTGGCCTCTTCTTTCCTTTTGACTCGTATTTGCACCTTGGCCTTGTGGACGACTATATCTACCTTTGTTTTGAGCATGAGGACAATCAATAACCTTGTGACCCATATCACCACAACGAAAGCAAGCATTAGAATTCCTCAAACATGGACCACTGTGATTCTTTTCACACATTGGACATCTAGGTTTTGCCATTCCTCCATGACCACCTTAGAATCTTGGGTTGGTCATTCTATAATTGACAAACCTCTTGGTAGGAGCACTGAATGACCCTTGGACCTGGAAATTTATGGCCTTGTGGAAACCAGCCACCCTCAGATCCTTGGAAACCACCTTTAAAACAATCCCTCTTGGACTCGCCACTTCTTCTTTTTCTAAGTTTTTCCTCCTCTAGTGTCTCAGCATATGTCATGAGGCGGGACAAATCCATATCACCTACTAGTATGGCGGTACAACACTCTTCATTTACTAAGTCGGACACTCTCGACACAAATTTATTCATCCTTGATCTAGGCTCGGCAACAAACTGTGAAGCACACTTGGAGAGTTGGTTGAACTTGAGGGCATACTCCCTTACACTCATGGAACCGTTCTTAAGGTTTATAAACTCCATCATTTTAACCCCTGTAGCTCAACAAGAAAGAAATGGTTCAAGAATAAGGCTTTGAACTCTTCCCAAGGAATAGCATCATCATTCCCCTTCTCCAACTTCCATTGTGTAAACCAAATTTGAGCCATCCCTTTAAGTTGATAGGCCGCCAACTCTGCCTTTTCCTCCGAATTGACCCCATGATAGATAGCACCTTGTACACCTCATCTATGAACTCTTGGGGATCCTCATCCATATTGGATCCATGGAACTCCAGTGGGTTTATTCTAGTGAAATCCCTTACCCTAAAAGCCAGAGTGGGAGCATGAGGGGCTTGGACCCTTTGGTTGATTTGGTTGGTCATAGCATGAGCCAACATTTTAATAGTATCTCGGAAGTCATCTTGGCCTACCCCTCCACCATGAGGAACTTGAGGAGCGGGAGGGGGCAGTTACTCCTCAGGTGTACGGGCTCTCCTTAGTCTCCCTCTTAGAATTAGCATGATCTTGAATACCAAAGAGCATTCGTTAGGGGAAAAAGTCTTACGTTTACATCTAAAGCACAATATAGAAAGAGATGAAGTGAAACATTTCCTAAAACGCATCATAGCCTCCGATTCATAGTTGTGGCGCACTTCACAACCATGAATAAGACTCTAATCGACGTCATGTATTGGAGTCCGAGGACCATTAACAACCTAGTGCTCTGATACCAATTTTGTCACTACCCAAGTGATGATGGTCACACTCCAATAAGAAAGCGGTTGCTATCAGTAATTCACCTAACCGAAGTTAGCGTCGAATCCACAGGTACTACAGGGCTTGACTAAAAGACTTCACTACTAATCATTCCTAGTATGTATAACTACAATTTCTAGATAGGGGGGGTTGTTGTAATTCAAAGACCACTAAAAATTTAACACTAATTAAAATTCCAGAAAACACTTAATTTTGGGGGCAACTTGGAAATTGTGTTCCCCATGACTCCTTGACTCAATTACCCTAGGTAACATAACTTTGATCGGTGAATTACATGCAGGATGGTAATTTAGGTTCTTCCAGCCCTCTTGTGAAGGTGAAGGTCGAATTTCACCATGGCGCTTAGTCGGCCACCATGGTGTGCCAACTAACCGTTACCTATTGTTGCATTCAACCTCCCCTTGGTCAGGTTTGGTCAATTAGACGGGAAATCATCAACCGAATCCTGTCATCTTCTTCCTTTTTCCTATTCGTCACTATCTTTGTCAAGATCGTGATAGTAGGCAGGGTTTGGTGTTGGCCACCACCAAACAACATTAATCATAAAAGGAAATAAACAATACATCCAAAACCCCGATCATAGACATGCACAAAACCTAGGTCATCTCAAGTCAACTACCCATGGTTCCCACAACCCCAAGTTGTGGGTGTTTAGCTATTTATGGCTAAGATAAAACACATAAAAATGCACATAATAGCCATAGTTGAGAGTTTCACCAATAACAATGGAGAAAATAAGCACCACAAGTTGCAAACCCACAAGCTTGATTGATCAACAATGAGTACAATGAAAAATTTGCAATCCCCAAAATAGGTTTCCCAAAGAGAACAATAATCTACTCTAAAAACCTAAGAAAAGCTTCAAAATGTAATGGACAAATGTCTACTGTTCGAATTCTCCAAAAAAAAAAGCCTAACTTAAACTATTTATAGTATTTACAAAACAACCCTATGAATTATGCAAAAAAGACATCTAGCATCTGATAAATTTCACAGTTATGTCTCGTATGTTGGCCTAGAGTCATAGTCGGGGTCTTATCAGGTTCTGGGCATCTTGGACTGAACTAGTACGACCCATAGGTACGAGTTGTTACTCGAGCTACGACTCATATGTTGGTCTCGAAGTCTTGGTCTTAAGTTTTTGGTCCAACATTTTGGCTCTTTGATTCTTGCTACGAGTCCACCTACACGAGTTGTGTGTCTTACGACTTATAGGTTGGGCTCGTAGGGGTGACCTTCACTTGCCATATTTCTGATATTTGGCTGATTCCTTCTATGACACAACCTACAACTCGTAGCGTGAGCTATGACTCCTAGGAGGGCTTGTCTGGCCTATGATTCAGCAAAATCTGCAACTTTTCTTCAAAATCATGCCAACCTAACTTTTCTGCAAGATTAACACAATCACACATCAAAACACTAAAAATTCACTTTACGAACTCACAAAATCCCTTGTTTTAGGCACTAAATGTGTTGTAATTTGATAACACATCAACACCCTCAACTAAGAATTGTTGTTTGTACTCAAGCAACAATTTAATCTACGCAGACAAAGAGAAATACATAGCAGCAATATCAATGGCATATACAACAGCTCATTTGGTTCAGGTGAACTACTACTTTAAAAACAAGGTTACTAAGTTATTGAGCAAACAAGAACATCATGAGAGACTTGACAATCTAACTTTTACAAGCTAAGGAGCATCAACCGTCCACAATTACTGGTATAGTCATATGCTACTCAAATAGTGCCAATGCCCTCACTGGAAAGAAGTCCCTCATACTCACTCAAAAGCATTTAGAATTCAGGGAATGAGGAAGCATTCTCACTCTCACAATTGAAATTCAATGCATGCTGACTAACACCATAGGGCTGCCTCTCTACTCATCTTTTGGCTTGTTGATAGAGTGGAGTTGGATCACTTTAGGACTTAAAGGCTTGTAACATAGGATCAAGGTTCTTTGGTGCGGCATTTTGGGCAAGTAGTGACTAAAAACTATCCTTGAATCTTTTTTAGCAACACTTTTTGCTTGCATAATCCAACCTTTTTTTCATCAATCCCTCCTTGTTCATTTGCTTTGAACTTTTCTCGAGTGCTTTCTTGCTCTTTTTCAGCTGTGCCTTGATTTCAAACTCATTTTTGCTACTTTTTTTCAATTAAAGGCACTTTTCTTCTTTTCCTTCACTCGGTTCATGCTTTTTCAGTTCTTTCTTGCTTTCCCAACTAACAACCTTATCACTTTTACTTTATCACAATAAGGGCCACCCTCAACATAGGCTTTTAGCCTCAAGTGAAGTACACAATATCTATGCCTCAAACCAGGGCCACCAACTGCAGCCACCCTCAACTTAGCTGAATCATAAGCATCTAAATTTTTATATTAATATTAACGATGGGATCTATTATCGCTTTTTGCATGTCCTCTAAAATTTAATGTAGGTGCGAATTCTCCCAATTTGTGGCCTATCATCAGAAGAAGAATTAGGCCAAAAATTAAGATACGTTCTGGGAAAATCAAACTTCCATCGAAGAGAAGAAAATGAAAGGCTTTCATAAAAATTCTCGTAGAATCGAGAAACCTTTGGCCTCAATCAAGGTTCACATGTTCAAGGATAGACCAGGGCCAATATCAAGGTATTTCATCAGACAAGGTTAAGCTAGCAAGGTATCAAGAAAGAATGAGTATATGATAAGCTCAAAAATTTGGAAAAAGGGATTCTCTCACTTAACTGGTGAGTTATTTTAGGCTAAAAGTGGTTTCACTTAAAGAACAAAGGCCTAAGATCGTTTACATATCCACCACATCACCAAAACAACTTTTAGAGTAACAAGGCAAGTTCTGGGTCCATACAAGATGCATGAATGCAAGAAAATAAGCTCACAGCACACATAACAATTGCATCCACAATCGAGTATAGATTCACAGGTCATGCTTTCAGTCTCAGCTTACCTTTACAAAATCAGAACAAAAACAAACATTGCCAGATACTCAAAAAAATGTATAAATGCATCAATACTCGTAACCTCAAAAAAAAATTAGGGTACCCAATTTTTGATCAAAACATTTAAAACAACTCAAACAATAATGTATATGCCAATAGATAATTACTACTATGAATTTACCCATTATCTACACTACCTAAACGTGTCGGTTCAACAGAAAAATAAACACCACAAGGAAAAAGAAGCACGGCAAGAAAACCTTGGGATCAAACATAGGGGAAGTTATGAACTTGACGCTACTCAGACATCACCTTAATCTATAACTTCCACCACCCCACCAAAATAGGATAGTTTGTCCTCAAAGTAACAACACAAAGAAAAGATGAAAGGGGTGTGCCTTGGTTTGCCTCCCAGGAAACACATGAGTTATTATCACGGCATGACAAGAAGCTTTTGTGTTTATGCCTTTTCAAGGTTCCAATCTTCCACCATTTTGATCTCTTCCATGTTACCCATGTATCTTTTTACCCTTTTTCCATTGGCTTTTATAGTTTTGTTATCCCTACTATCTAACTCGGTAGCACTATGAATAAAAACACGCACAACTCTGAAAGACCCCATCCACTAGGATTTGAGTTTTCCAAGAAACCACCTCAACCTGGAGTTGTAAAGCAATACCATGTCTCCTAGAGCAAAATAGCGATCTTCAATTCTACGATCATGCTGAACCTCCATTCGTTGTTTGTACAAAGCAGAGCTCTCACATGCTCACATCCTAAACTCATCATGCTCATTCACTTGCATCAACCTTAAGGTGGAAGATTTATGCCAATCTAGATTTAGTTTCTTCAACGCCCACAATGCTTTGTGTTCAAGTTCAACCGGTAAGTGACAGGCCTTTCCACAAACTAGTTGATATAGAGACATGCCAATGGGAGTTTTAAAGGCAGTCCGGTAGGCCCATAGAGCATCATCCAACTTCCTTGACCAATCAGTACGATTCACATTCACCATTTTGCATAAGATTTGCTTTATTTCCCTATTTGATACTTCCACTTGCCCACTAGTTTGGGGATGATACAGGGTTGCCACATGGTGCTTCACACCATATCTTTCAAGGAAAGCTTTGAACAGCCGGTTGCAAAAATGAGAACCAACATCACTGATAATTGCCCGAGGTATACCAAATCTGGAGAAAATACATTTTCGAAGAAATCTTGTATCACTCTTACCCTCGTTGTTCAGTAGAGCTATAGCTTCAACCAACTTGGAGACATAATCCACTATAACCATAATGTACTTGTTACCGTGAGAGCTAACAAAGGGTCCCATCAAATCAATGTCCCACACATCAAATAATTCTATGACCAAAATAGGATTTAGAAGAAGTTCGTTCCTTCGTGAAACTCCTCCTTCTCTTTGACATTTGTCACAAGAATTTACATAATCATGGGCTTCTTGGTGTATAGACGGCCAGTAATAGCTGCACTGCAATACCTTATAAGCCATCCTAGCTCCACTGTGATGGCCACGAACCAATGAAGAGGGACATGCTTCGAGAATGCTCATCATCTCTACCTCTGGGACACATCCATGGATGATGCCAACCTCACAAATGTGAAACAAATAAGGGTCATCCCAGAAGAATTTCTTTACCTCATGCATGAACTTGCGACGTTGGTGGGTGTTCAAATCCAGAGGCACTATATCACTTACCAAATAGTTAGCATTGTCTATGAACAAAGGTATAAGATCATGTGATGTAGCCAAAACTCTTTCATCGGGAAATGAATCATTTATGTCCATCCCATCTTCAAATTTCATCATGGCCTCATCTTTCAATCTCGAAAGGTGATTGGCAACTTGGTTTTCTGACCCTTTTCTGTCAATCATATCAAAATTGAATTCCTACAAAAGAAGTAGCCATCTAATCAACCTTGGTTTTGCCTCTTTCTTCGCCATCAGAAATTTGAGTGTCGCATGGTCAGTATGCACGATCACTTTTCCTCCTAACAAATATGAACGCAATTTTTCAAATGCAAATACCAACGCAAGCAATTCTTGTTCAGTTACAGTTGAATTCTTTGGGGCAACATTCAGTGTTTTTGTGGCATAATAGATCGGATGCAGTACTCTCTCTCTTCGTTGTCCCAATACCACACTGAGTGCAATCCCACTCGCCTCACACATGAGCTCAAATGGTTGTGACCAATCTGGAGCGACAATAATGGGTGTTGTGGTTAGCCTTCTTTTCAATTCTTTGAAGGCGTGCATGCATGCCTCATCAAAAACAAATTTCAAGTCTTTTTCTAACAACTTACATAAAGGTTGTGAAATTTTAGAGAAGCCCTTTATGAAGCGACGGTAGAATCAGGCATGGCCTAAAAAAATTCTAATACTTTTTACTGAAACTGGTGGTGGCAAATTCTCTATCACATCAATTTTTGCTTTATCCACCTCAATTCCCTTGCCTTAAATTGTGTGACCGAGTATGATGCCCTCTTTGACCATAAAGTGGAATTTCTCCCAATTTAACACCAAGTGACTCTCAATACGTCTCTGCAACACATCACGCAAGTTTAAAAGGCATTCTTTGAAGGACTGGCCTATGACACTAAAGTCATCCATGAACACTTCAGTTGCACTTTCAACCATATCTGAGAAGATAGACATCTTGCATCTTTGAAATATGGATGGAGCATTACAGAGCCCAGAGGGCATTCTCTTAAACACAAAGGTACCATATGTGCATGTGAAGGTTGTTTTTTCTTGATCCTCAAGTGTAATAACAATTTTATTATATCCGGAATATCCATCAAGGAAACAACACCATCCCTTTTCTGCTAATTTTTCAATCATTTGATCCATGAATGGCATAGGAAAGTGATCCTTTTCGGTCGAAGCATCTAATTCCTATTGTTCATGCACATTCTCCATCTAGTGACTGGTCTCATGGGGATCAACTCGTTCTTTTCATTCGGCATCACTGTGATGTCTCCCTTCTTGGAACACACTACACCGAGCTCACCCACTCACTGTCAGCAATTGGGTAGATCACTCAAGTGTCTAGCGGCTTGATGATTTATTTCCTCACAACCTCTTGCATTGCGGGATTCAACCTTCTTTGATGTTCAAAACTCGGCTAATAATCCTTGACTAGCTGAATCTTATGAGACCATATCCCAGGGGGTATGCCAATGATGTCTGCAATTATCCACCCAATCGCTCTCTTATCCTGCTGGAGAATTGCGACTAGGGCTTCTGTTTGGGCTTCACTTAACTCTACTGCAATGATAATAGGTAATGTACTATTCTCTCCCAGGTATGTGTATTTCAGATGTGATGGTAATGCTTTCAATTCTAACTCTGGTGGAACTTCTACCGAGGGTTTTGTAGGTGGTGTTTCCCTATTGCATAAATCTAGCTCCAACCTTGCTTTTCTCTTCGATCCAAATGACACCACTAGAGCATTAACTATTTTCTCATAAACAGAGATGTTGTCACCGTCAAAGTTCATCAACACAGCTGCTAATGGGTCAACCCCAAGCCTCAATTCTATTGGAATCTCGACCTCATCATCCTCGCCCATTGAAATAAATGAGATAACTTGGAACTCAGAACTTTTCCCATCCTGTTGGCCTATTTGAAACACCATTGCTTCTTCACCAACTCTGAAAGTGAGTAGACTCCTCTTCATATCTACTAATGCTCGACTTGTGGTCAAGAAAGGTTTTCCCCAGATGATCGAAACTGTAAAGTCAACTTCATAGTCCAGTATAACAAAATCTATGAGAATTATTAATTTGTCTACCTTCACCAACACACCATACAAGATCCCCCCAGGCTTCTTGACTATTCTTTCTTCTATCAACAACCACATTTTTGTAGGTACCAAGCTCCCAAAACCAAGCTTTCTGAAAATGGCGAGAGGCACTAAGTTAATGCTACCTCCCAAATCACATAACGCTTTGGCAAATGCTAGTTCTCCTACAGTACACAATATAGTGAATGCACTTGGGTCTTCATGCTTCTGCACTAAGGACTTTGTAGTGATGGCACTACAATATTGAACATTTTTGGAGAGGTTTCGGCTCGCTTTGAGCTTCCTTTTGACTAGGTCTTTCATCCATTTGGCATACCCTAATATCCTTTTAAGGGTCTCAACTAATGGCCGGTCTACTGACAATATGTTTAGCAATGTCAAGAACTGTTCAAGCTCACCCTCTTCCTTGATTCTTCTAAGCCTTCGAGGGAAAGGAGGATGAGGCCTCAGAAACGTTTTGTACTTCTTAGGTTGCTCTACTATGTTGCATGCCAAGGTTCCTTCATTCATTCTTTTATTACAATTCCCATCTTCCACCTTTTGAATAGGGAGATCTATTGTGCTCTTGCCACTCCGAGTCATCCTCGCCATGTAGTTACCTTCATTTTTAGTATTCTGAACCGTATTGCTTAGTAGGGTGCCCTTTTAGCGTTGGTTCAGTTGTGAAGAAACTTGTCCAAATTGTTGCTCAAGTTGCTTGATTTCCACTGAGTGAGACTTTGTTTTTTGGTTAATACTTGAATATCTGTTTTCATTCCCTTTAAGGTCTCATCTTGATGGTCTGCTCGCTTCAACAACTTTTCAAGCATATCTTCGATCCTAGAATTGCTTGATCTGGCATCACAATTGTGTGGTGGCACCTAAGGACTATTTCTGTAGCCCTCTCTTCTCTATTCTGCTTCTAGCACTCTTTCTCTCTCATAGAATCCACCCCTATTATCTATGTACATCCCATCACGGTTAAAGTTCCGACGTTGATTCTCGGAACCTTGCCTCCAATAGTTCGAGTTGGACCCTTGAGGGTTGTTCTGAAAACCCTCCACATGGTTGCTCACATAACAGGCATCCTCATCAAAGAATTGATCATCATACATAGGAGTAATTGTGGGTTGGTGAGCTATTTCCTTCATTCTATCTTGGTTTTGCTTCAAAACCAAATCCATGCTCATAAGGAGTTTAGCAAGTTGCTCCATAATCTCTTCATTCACTTTAGCCTACTCACTATTTGTGGTAGCCGCACAAAAACTCTTTGTATTACCATGCTCACTCTGACCCCATGCTCTGTTGGTCTTCACCACCTGTTCCATTCTTTCGGCAACTAGCTCAAATGGTTAATCAAGAAAAACACCTCCCATGATCGTGTTGACGCAAGCTTTTCTATTATCATCAAGTGCTCTAGAAGTTCTTGACCAAAGCATCATCAACAATTTTGTGATCAGGGACAATCCTCAAGAATTTGGTGAATCTCTCCAATGTGGTGCTAGGATAGTCTCCAGGCAATTGCTCCAAGTTATTAATTTGGTCCTTATGCTTCAGCTTCTTCGACCTTGGAAAATATCTTTCTAAGAACGCCCTCTAAAGCTCAGCCCTACTCGTGATGGTATCCAGAGGAAGTTCAGACAACCTTATAGTTGCATCGCCAGTCAGTTATAATGGGAACACCCTCAATCCAATAGCATCAATAGAAATATTTTGTGTCCCCATGAAACTTTTGCACACGAAGACAATATTTTGGAGATGATGGTGGGAATCCTCTGACGGTAACCCTGTGAATAGGCCACAGTTTTTGAGCATCTGGACAATTCACTTGATATCGCGAACTTAACATCTACCGGTAGAGGGGGAATTACTATAGAATCGGTAACATCCATTGCCATAGGTTTTAATCGATATTGATTCTAGCCGTAAGCATTTTCATTGAAATCTCTAAGTTGTGGCCGGTTAACCCTTAGTGGTGCATTCTCCTCTCTTTTTTAGTCTTCCTCATTCATATGCATATCATCATCAACCTCAATATCCTAATTTACTTTAGCCATCCTCTTGGTAGTCGATGGATCTCCAAATTTAGTGGAGCTAAGGGATTGCCTTGGCTTTATGTTTTGGGCATACAACCTAGTACACCCTACAAAAGAAATCAAACAACAAAAATAAAACAAAAGTAAAGTACAAGAGACTCTAGAAATAAATACTAGAACTAAATAATATTTAATTCAAATCAAAACCTAGTCGTATTCAACGGCAACAGCGCCATAATATTTTTGATGATTGTCACGCTCCAATAAGAAAGTGGTCTCTATCAATAATTAACCTAACCGAGGTCAGGGTCGAATCCACAGGAAATACAGGGCTTGACTATAAGATTTCAGTACTAATCATTCCTGGTATCTATAACTACAATCTCTAGATGGGGGTGTTATGATTCAAAAACAACTAGAAATGAACACTAAGTAAAATTTGGGAAAACACTCAATTTTGGGGGCAACTTGGGAATTGTGTTTCCCATGGCTCGTTGACTCAATTACCCTAGGTAACATAACTTTGATCGGTGAATTGCATACAGAATGGTAACTTAGGTTCTTCCAGCCCTTTTGTGAAGGTAAAGGTCGAATTTCACCATGGCGCTTGGTCGACCACATGGTGTGCCAACTAACCGTTACCTATTGTCCCAGTCAACCTCCCCTTGGATAGGTTTGGTCAATTAGATGGGAAAACATCAACCAAATCTTGTGATAGTAGGAAGAGTTTGGTGTTGTCCACCACCAAACAACATTATTCATAAAGGGAAATAAATAATACATACAAAACCCGAATCATAGACATGCACAAAACCTAGGTCATCTCAAGTCAACTACCCATGGTTCCCACAACCCGAAGTTGTGGGTGTTTAGCTACTCATGGCTAAGATAAGACAGAAAAATGCACATAATAGTCAAAGTTGAGAGTTTCACCAATAACAATGGAGAAGATAAGTACCACAAGTTGTAAACCCACAAGCTTGATTGATCAAAAATGAGTACAAAGCAAGATTTGCAATCCCCAAAATGGGTTTCCCAAAGAGAACAATAATCTACTCTAAAAACCTAAGAAAAACTTCAAAATGTAATGGAGAAATGTCTACTATTCGAACTCTCCAAAAAAAAAACCTAACTTAAACTATTTATAGTATTTATAAAACAACCCTAAGAAATATGTAGAAATGACAGTTGGCATCTGATAAATTTCGCTACGACTCGTAGGTTGGACTACGAGTTATAGTCGGGGTCTCATATCAGGTTCTGGGCATCTTGGACTGAACTGGTACGAGTTATTACTCGAGGTACGACTCGTATGTTTGTCTCATAGTCTTGGTCTTCAGTCTTTGGTCTAACATGTTGACTCTCTGATTCTTGCTACGAGTCCACATACATGAGTCATAGTGTATCTTACAACTCATAGGTTGGGGTCGTAGGGGTGACCTTCACTTAGTAGATTTCTGATTTTTGGTTTTTGATTCCTGCTACGACACAACCTACGACTCGTAGCATGAGCTACGACTCGTAAGAGGGCTCGTATGGCCTATGCTTCAGCAAAATCTGCAACTTTTTTTCAAAATCATGCAAACCTAACTTTTCTGCAAGATTAACACAAAAACACATTAAAACACTAAAATAACGCTTTAAGTGCTCACAAAATCCCTTGTTTTAGGCACCAAATATGTTGTAATTTGACAGCACATCACCATCCTGAGGGCCTAGATGTGACACAGCAAATGGGAACCTGAAGGTACCCAAACAAGACTTTTAGCATATCAATCACACATCCTTGGTCACAGAAGAAAAGTAAACAACAACAAGAGATATAATAAAAAGAGGAATGGGATGGGGGAAGTCTTTGATAATCATAAAAACATTAAAGAGTCAAACTCAAGTATAAATACATCATAATACCAACAACACCTCTATCATTAAATGGAGCAGGGGCCAAGATAGTTTCCGGGCTCACCCTCATAGTAACAAATTTTCAACATAAACAAGTCTCAAAATAACATGAGTAATAAGGATAGTATCTCCGGACTTGAGGACTCACCAAAGCTTGCTTCAAAAGATCGTGCTAGCCATGTAGAGGATGATCAAATGGTTCTCTAATGCCCATATGGTAATATCATGTAGGCATAAAGTATGCGTTAATATATTTGAATGTACTAAATATGTAGGATGCAATGCAATAAAACATAAGCCAATATAGTTAAAATGCATATGAATAAGCAATAGGTAAGTGTAATCTCAATATGGCATGCATGATCAATGCTTGAAGTAAAACATGCTTGTAAATCTAATGGTGATCCTAACTTGAAACATGAGAGTCGATCATAATCATACATGAACCCTTGCTTTAACATGAATAGCTCACAAGAGGTAAAAAAAACTTAAAATAGGGCTTGACTTGATACTTGTAACATCATAGATGCTTTTCATGAATTCAATACATACTTGAAATACCTTAATCATCTTATAGTCACTTGACTTGTAAATCATGGAAACTTGAGAATTCTTGACTTGACATTTTATCAAACATTTGGTGGGTTCATGATACCAGTTCAAAATTATGCAATTCTAGAGTGAAATAAGATGAGAAAACTTAATGAAAATCAACCCACCAACAAGTAGTAATACTCTCATGTAGGGTACCTTAAAATCCATCATCAAATCTCATAATAGATCATAGTTTCATAGCTCAAACCATGCACCATCTCAATAGGCAAAATCAATTCATGGTATAAGCTTAAAATAGATAGACATGAGTAATAAAAAACACTTGATAAAAACCCCAACATAAATCATGCTCATATTTTATAATAAGAGATACACATAAGTAATACAACTTGAAAACATGCAATTTTCATATAAAAAAAAAAGATTGGGCTCCATGGATAAAAGGACCCAATGGATAAAAGTCACATACTTCAAACTTGGTTACGTATGGAATATTGAGCTTATGTTCATTGATTATGTTTAAGAATCTTAGTATTATGGCTTACGATTCTTGTTGCATTGCTTCCCGCATACTAAGTATATTCAAATGTACTAATGCATACTTTATGCCTACATGATATTGCCATGTAGGGACTAGAGCTCCATTTGATCATCCTCCTCCATGTGGCTAGTTCGGTCCTTTAAATAAAGCTTTGGTGAGTCCTCAATTCCGAGGATAATATCTACTTATTTCATGCTACGTTCAGACTCTTTGTCCATGTTGAATACTTATTATTATATGGGGTGAGCCCGGGGAGTGTCTTGGCCCCCGCTCCAAATCTAAAGTAGAGGTGTTGTTCGATGGTAAGTTTGTGTATACTTTCAAGCTTGACTTATCTTATGATTTCAATGTTTATGAAGAATACTCCCTTAGTCCCATTTTCCCTTTTTACTTGACTTTTATTATTGCTTATTTGCTTCTGCAACCAAGGATGTGTGCATGTTACGATCTAGAGGCTTATTTGGGTTCTCTTCGAACTTCTGATTCGCCGTGTCACATCTAGGCCCTAGGCTTGGGTTGTGACAAACCTGGTATTAGGGAACTAGGTTGTTAGTGGTCCTTAGGAATCCATCACTCCACGTCAATTAAAGTCTTATTAATGGTTGTGAAGCGCGACACAATATGAATAAGAGGCTTGAGGCGTTTTAGGAACGGTTTCACTTCTTCATGATCTATATCATGCTTTAGATGTAAGATAAGGCTTTTCCCCCCTAAAAAATGTTCTTTGCTCATTTAGATCATGCCACTATAAAGGGGAATACCAAGAAGGGCATGTACACCCAAGGGGCAACCAGCTTACCCCGCTCCTCAAGCTCCTCAAAATGGAGGGGCTACCGAAGCTGAGTTCCATAATTCTATCACTATGTTCGCCTATGCCATGACCAACCAATTGAACCAAGGGGCCCAAGCTCCTTATGCTCCTATTCCGGCCTCAATGATGAGGGATTTCACAACAATGAACCCTCTAGAGTTTTATGGGTCCAAGGTGGAGGAAGATCCCCAAGAGTTCATAAATGAGGTATATAAGGTGTCATCCATCATGGGTATAAACTCGAAGGAGAAGATGGAACTAATGGCCTACCAATTAAAAGGTGTGGCTCAAATTTGGTTTGTACAATGGAAGATGGAGAGGAGAAATCACGATGCTATTCCTTGGGAGGAGTTCAAGGTCATCTTCCTCAACCAGTTCTTTCCTATTGAGTTGAGAGAGACCAAATGATGGAATTTATGAACCTCAAGCAAGGTTCTATGAGTGTGAGGGAGTATTCCCTCAAGTTCAACAAGCTTTCCAAGTATGCTCCATATTTGGTGCCAACCCTAGATCAAAGATGAACAAGTTTGTGTCGGGACTGGCCAACCTAGTGAATGAAGAGTGTCGTACCGCTATGTTAGTGGGTGATATGGACTTGTCCCGTCTCATGACATATGCCAAACAACTCTAGGGAGAGAAGCTTAGGAAGAGGAGAAGTTGATTGCTAAATATGAAAAGTGGGGATTTTATTTTTTTTAGGTAACGAAAAGGTGGTTAGAGAAGTACACCGGTTGGCTAGGTTGGGAATTAGGTTGAATGGAGTTGAAAATGGTGGTGTAGTGGTGGTTGATGGTTCCAAATCTTCTTTGTTTGAGGAATTTAAGTCGAAACAAGACCTTGATCCTGCTTTGTTAGAGTTGAAGGCCTTAGTACAGGATGGTAAAGTGGGGTTTTCTCCTAAGGGGGAGATGGTACCCTTAGGTACCAAGGTAGGTTGTGTCCCTAATGTTGATGACTTGAGGGAGTTGGTTTTGAAAGAGGCTCATGATTCACCCTATTCTATTCTTTTCGATTTCATGGAATGGATAGAGACTATGGGGAGGTATCTTGGTGAGGTTGGTGTGATAGCTTTGTTAGTACCGAATTTGGTTATGGAAGTTTTGGAGGAGATGAGGTTGATAAGAGAGAGATTTGAGAAGGCTCATAGTGGGAAAAAGTCATATTTCGATATGAGAAGGGGAGAACTTGAGTTTAAGATTGATGACTAGGTTTACTTTAAGGTCTCACCCATGAAGGGTATGGTCTGGTTTGGTAAGGAAGGTAAATAGAGCCCAAGGTTTGTAGAGCCTTATAGAATTTCGAGGAGATTTGGTAAGGTTGCAAATTAATTGAATTTGCCCATGGTTATGATATGGTTCATCCGGTCTTCCATATGTCTATGTCGAGGAGATGTATTGGTGACACAAGTGCTATAGAGCCCTTTGAAGTTAGGGTGTGTTCTGGAGGATAATTTGACCTATGAGGAGGTCCTGGTGGAGATAACGGATAGACATGTAGGAAGGTTGAGAAACAAGGATATAGCATCCGTCGAGGTTCTTTGGAGGAATCAACAGGTTGAAAGTGCCACATAGGAAATTGGAGCAGAGATGAAGAAGCAATATCCATACCACTTTCATTCTATTCAAGCTTAATATAGCAAAACTAAGTCCTTTCTATGATTTCAAGTCTTAAGTTTCAACCCTTATGTCATTTTACATGCATTCATGTTCATGGTAACAAGTTTATGGTGATTTTGACACTCATGTTGAGACTTTTGGAAAATGATGTTAAATGTATTTGTTACATTCATGTCGGGCTGAAATATTCATGATTACATCTCTTATGCATGTTTCCTTGACATTCGAGGACGAATGTTCCCAAGAGGGAGATATTGAAATGCCCCGAAAATGTGGTTCAGAAATGCCCATAATAGTAATTTCTATATATCTCATAATTCGTGCATGATATCAAAAATTCG
This sequence comes from Solanum medicagineum, assembly GCA_026153255.1. NCBI lineage: Eukaryota > Viridiplantae > Streptophyta > Magnoliopsida > Solanales > Solanaceae > Solanum > Solanum medicagineum. The sequence goes on from JAPFFP010000103.1 coordinate 5,186,735, forward strand.
ACTTTACATTCTTGATTAGGGGGAAAATTAAGTAGGGGATGAGTATAACCCGGATTTTAGAATATCCGTAATAAAAAATACTTTTTGCTAATTTTTTGCGAGACAGTGTCTGTCGGTGCCCTGGGCGCGACATGCCAGGGGCGCGGACTAGTTTAACTTGGCCTTTGCGATGGGTCCGCATCGCACCAGTGGCGCAGACCAATGTTGGATTTTCCTTAATATTTTTGTTTCGACCAAGGGCATTGGACTTATAGCCCCATACTCACTTATGCATGAAAACACCCATGCTTGGCTATTTTTCAACACTAAATCACTCAAAACTCTCACGAAAACCTCTCCAAGACTTAACCAAATATCTCATATCAAATTCAGGGATTTCAAGCTTAGCTTTGGAACTCAAGGATTCTCTTCAAGCTCATCTCGAGAAACTCCAAGTTTGAGGTATGTGGGTTTCATCCATTGGGTCCTTTCACCCATGGAGCTCAGTCTTCCTTTTTATGAAAATTGCATGTTTTCAAGTTGTATTACTTACGGGTATCTCTTGTTATGAAATATGAGCATGATTTATGTTGGCGTTTTTATCAAGTATTGTTGATTACTCATGAATATCTATTTTAAGCTTACACTATGAGTTGATCTTTGTCTATTGAGAATATGCATGTTTTAAGCTATGAAACTATGATTTATTATGAGATTTGATAATGGATTTCAAGGTACACTACATGAGGGTTTTACTACATATTGGTGGGTTGATTTGCATTAAGTTTTCTCAACCTATTTCACTCTTTGATTGCATGATTTTGAACTAGTGTCATGAACCGACCATGTGTTTGACAAAATGTCAAGTCAAGAATTCTCAAGTTTTTTATGATCTATTGCATGCTTTTGCAAGTCTCGATTGTTGATGAGTTATTGAGTTCTTATGTTAAGGATTATGCTCTGATGAATTGTAAGGCCTACTAGATGGGGTTATGAACTATGTTGTGTGCCTTACCCTCTAGTACAAGGCCGTTTGCTACATGAAGGAGTTATGAACTATGTGGTAAGCCTCATCCTTATGTGCGATTCAATATTATGTATTATCACATGCCTACATGTATGGGTTATGACCTATGCTATATCTCTACCCTCATGTACCATCAATTATCTCATGCTTACATGTAGGGGTTATGACCTATGCTATTTCTCCACCCTCATGTACTACCCATTAGCTACTAGATGGGGTTATGACCTATGCTACAACCCTCACCCTCTAATATAAGGTATTTGAATGAAATAATCATGTCACTTTATTGTGTTAAACAAGTTATGCAAGTATGGTTATTCTCAAGCATGTTTCATCCTACACATTGGTCATGCATGGAATATTGAGCTTATGTTCATTGATTATGATTAAGCATCTTATTATTATGTCTTATGATTCTTGTTGCATTGCATCCTGCATACTTAATACATTCAAACGTACTAACGCATACTTTATGCCTACATGATATCACCATGTAGGGACCGGAGTTCTATTTGATCATCCTGCTCCTCCATGTGGCTAGTTCGGCCCTTTGAAGCAAGCTTTGGTGACTCCTCAATTCTGAGGACAATATCTACTTATTTCATGCTATGTTGAGACTCTTTCTCCATGTTGAATACTTATTATTATGAGGGTGAGCTCAGGGAATGTCTTAGCCCCCGCTCAAAATCTAAAGTAGAGGTGTTGTTGGATGTTAAGTTTGCGTATACTTTCGATCTTTGACTTATCTTATGATTTCTATGTTTATGAAGAATATTCCCTTAGTCCCGTTTTCTCTATTTACTTGACTCTTGTTATTGCTTATTTGCTTCCGCATCCAAGGATGTGTACATTTTACGATCAAGAGGTTTGTTTGGGTTGTCTTCGGACTTTTCATTCGTCGTGTCACGTCTAGGCCCTAGGCCTGGGTAGTGACATATATACCCTAATGTAGTATTCGAATATATAAAAGGCAAAGATAACAGTTTAGCAGACCAATTAAGTAGACTAGACATACAAATGATATAACTATTGTTTATTTTTCAGTATGAGACCAACTATCAACACTAGACCTTAGCCACCAATAGCAACTCAGACATACAAAGGCAAAGGTCAGGCCTCTGCTTCATACTTATACTCTCAGACTCTATTAAGCAACATACATTTTCAGATAGCAAACATCTATTGATACATTAGACAGAATACGTTTTGGTATATACAATTTAATTTGTTATCCTAAATGTAATTTGTCTTTCAACAAAATGCCAGAAAGTAAATTAGATATGTGTTTGTGTATATATATACACACACCCACACATACACTGCCTGGGTAGTGACATATATATACATATATATTTGGCTTGTTTAAGAGATTTCGATCTATAGTTGTAGTTTGACTCCCTTCATCTTATATGTCAAATTTCTAGCTCTTACTGATGGAGAATAAAATGAGTTGTGCAATATCTTTGTGTATATTTACGTCATCATAAAAGTAAATTAAGTTTTTTCATTATTCTTCTTGCTTTTATTCATCATCATTTACATCTTACATTATCTTTCCTTAAATAATTTTGAGACATATTTATTTCAAAAGAAGAAAAAAATTGTCCTATATACACAGTTTTTTATATATATATACACACACACACACACCATGCATATAAACAACAAGATTCCATTTAAAATTACATTCTGATTTTTATCGTGTATATACACGGTGATATTTAATTTAAAATTATATTCTAATTTTTATCATTTATATACACGATAGTATAAATAACTTTTCTCCGTCTCCCTTTTTTTCTTTTTTCTTCTTTTGTTTGTTTATTATTATTATTATTATTATTATTATTATTATTATTATTTATATTTATGCGATCTTTTTAAAAGGACAATGAAGTTGATGTAGAACAATTTCTAATAGCCTAATATTTTTAAATTTAATGTCACGCCCCGGGAGGGTATCCTTGGCGTTGCAGACACTCCGAGACTATCCCTAGCCTCCGAGCGAACCACTTGGCCTCATCGTCACATCATACTCGACAGTAGAAGAAGTATGCTCAAAGAAAAGACTATAAAGTAATTAAATAATCTAGTCTTTACATATAAAAGAAATCTTCCAATAAAACAAAGTTGAAAAAGAATAGTACTCCACATCCTCTACTCAATGTCAATGAAGCCTCTACCTCTAATATCTAGATGGTACCATGATAAGCCATGGCTACCCAACTCTGAGAAAATAGAAACAGATAACAAAATAAAAGAAAGGTTCCTCCGGATGGCAAGGAGGGCTCACCAACTCTGGAAATAAGGAACTATGAACCTCAATGATGCGTCTGCTGAAATCCTCTATCTCCCATATATGCATCATGAAACGGTGCAGTGTCAAATGGCATCAGTACGTGGAATGTAAGGTATGTAAGAATGGCTAAAGTAAACATACAAGGCTCAACTCAACTCAGTAAACTCGACTTAGAACTCAACTCATGACTCGACTCGATGAATATGCAGTTTAAAGTTTGAAATCATGCTCTAAAATCCAACTCAATGTTTTTTATGCAACTCAATTTAGAAATCATGATATGTTTACTCAGGTGTTGCTTGGAAGTTTCTCAAACCGACATAACTCTCCACCCCACCATAAGTTTGGTGATGTACAAGGAAAAGACATCGTTGCCATGTTCATCCTAAACTTTCCAAGGAATAGGACATCAACCTCTAACTCTCTCTCTCTCTCAGATCCTAAGAGAGTGTTCCTCAAACGGGAACAAGGGTGTTAGACCCCGTAAATTAATTAAGTCGAAGTAAGTTCACGGTGCTTAAGTGTGGTCGGAGGGTACATTTAAATTGGGATTCGAAAGTCCTTAATCTGTTTTAAAATAGAAAGCTTGGGGACCTAAGTGCACAATGGGCCAACTAAAGGCCCTTATGTTGTAAATTTCAAAACAATCCACTTCTATAAATAGGGGTGTTGGGGAATATTTTGTTCTTGTGTTAAAAATATTGAAGAAAGAGGAAGGGGAGTGGAAAGAAGAAGAAGAAGAAGATAAGGAGAAGGAGGAGAACAACGTTTAAGGTAAGTTCGTATTCGATTTATGTTGCTAATTTCTAGTAAGATTGTTGTGTGAATAGTATAGTGTGAGTTTTGAGTTTTCTTAGTGAGTTTGGATGAAATTGTTGAGAACTTTGTGATGAATCATATATGAAAACGGACGAAGGGACGTATACTAGATACGGGGGAGTGTAATTGAACGAAAATTGAACCGAAAACGCGTCAACGAGAAGCCAAGAAAACGAAACAAAAACCTCTGCTACAGTAGCAACCCCTCTCGGGTTGCTACAGTAACAAGGAGGAAATTGTTGTTTTTTCGGCTTCTCGATAAATTGTCGCTT
>JAPFFP010000103.1:5191230-5204222 GCA_026153255.1 Solanum medicagineum
AAAGGTGTTAGAAGCATTTTGATTGAAAAAGTGTTTTACAACACTTGTGTATCCAACACATCAATAACTCTTTTATAGTTTAAATATTTTTACTTAAATATATTATTACTTATTTTTGAAATAAGTGTTGGCACTTTAAAAAGTATTTTTAAAATATTTTTTTAAAAATCACTTTTTGTAAACTAATCTGAATAGACTTTTAGTTTGATTTGAGATGAAATTTAAAAAAAAAAAATTCAATCTTATAATTCTAAATTAAAATATCATGTAAAAATCTAAAATTAAAATATGAGCAAAAAGAAAATGAACCATCTTTCTTGAAACAAGTTAAAGAAAAAAGTTAATTTTTTAAAATAAAAGAAGTATAAGCTTATCCAAACGCGTTTATTAGAGAAAATATACTAGAAATTAATCTTTTCTATACTTTTAAAAGTTACTACCTAAAAATCCACCAAACTATATAAGTGACATTCCCCAGTCATTTTTAAGAACGAGCTAAAAAGTAATCTAGAAAGAGCCTCCGTGTACATTTCAAAGTCAGTTCTTAAAATTATTTTTTTCTAATTTGTTTTTTTTTTTCAAAATTTTTTCTTCTTCAAAACTCTACAGTTTTGAGTAGAAAAAAATTCATAACTGGTCAAATACACCTGTCGAGCACATCTATTTCACCATAAGACACATGGTTGACTGTAATATTTTGGGATAAAATTAATTTCATTTTAAAATAGTTCAAAATGAATGATAATACAATATCTACAAAGATAAAGAGTGTAATTAGAAATATAATATTCCTTCAACCTTATTTTATATAGTATCAATTGATTTAGCATGATTTTTAATAAAAAAATACAAGCAGTTAAAAGTTATTATCCAAAATAATCTTTAAATATTTATATGATTAAAAAATTATTTCATTAAAAATAAAAAAATCTTAAAGATAAATTATTTTGAATCATAATAAGATGATATTATTTTTTGGAATGAAATAAAAAGAAAAAGACGTGAGAGAAGGAGTAATGTGGGAAGCCGGGGGATGGGTGGGGGCGGGGGGCTTTTAGCCATATTGTCTTCTTTTTTGTCCAATCTAAAATCAGTACTAAACCTGATTACGTGAAATTAACGCTTATTACTGCTTACCTAATGGATTACCAATTTTAAATTTAAATGATGCACCGAAAGATCATATTCGTGTGAATCTCCCTAATACCCACTTTCATAATCTTATTATGAAACAATGGAGTTTATCATAATATTATTGTGCATCCACATGTTATGTTTAAGACTATGAGATTAAAGAATATTCTAGTACATTTGATATTAATTTAGGATAATAAGATTGAATTTTTTTTTATATTTTCTTGAATTCTCTATTTCGTGTTTAAACGAAGGAAATATTAGTTACAGCTAACGAATTTAAAGTTATCAATTTGTGAAATCTACAATTGATTCTTGTGTGTCTAGGTTTTCCAGAGAACATACGTTATGATCACTATGCGGCTTTAGCTCCACTTTTACAATTTCACTTGAATAATTGTGGTGATCCTTTCACGGAGAATCCTGTGGATTTTCATTCAAAAGATTTTGAAGTGGCTGTTTTGGATTGGTTTGCCAAATTATGGGAAATTGAGAAGGAAGAATATTGGGGTTATGTTACCCATGGTGGCACTGAAGGCAATCTCCATGGTATTTTGGTTGGGTAAGTATTTCCTCTCTCTATATATCTACCTACCATAATTAGCATTTCCAAAAATTCCAAGATGGACCTACATTAATTGGACACATGTATTCCCTTAACAACTTCATACACTAAATTGTGTCTAGTCACATCTAAACGATCTGCTTGAGTCTTGTGTGTTCAATTAATTTGCAAGTACATTCATTTTGTGTTCCGATGCTTAATTAGTGGTCCCAACATGTCTGCTGCTATATTGTTCGAATTTTTCAATGGGTGTGTATTGGATCCTTCAAAAGTGATAATATTTTTGACGAGTTCAAACAGCTTAGGTTTGCTGAGGGATTCAGATTTAAATTAGTGCTCACATTTAATTTAATTGAAAAAAAAATGAAAAATTTGTGATTAATTTAGTTCAAAAAATTGCATACTTTGTGGTACGATAATTTATCATCAACCAAGGCAAGAATCATTAGAGTATTGTATTTTCCTATACAAAGTAGCAGGAAAGTCGAAATCTAGTGAAACTGTCTCATGAAGTGTAGCTCCGCACCTTAGCTATCGTGAATGACGATGTGCCTTCACCCCGATATGATTTTAGTACTTGGATTGCACCTTTTTGTATCTGTAAACATAATTGTATATGTACACACTAATTTATACGTGAGTTCTGCTTTGTGAAAAATGGGATGGCAAATATTAAAATTTGTAGTGAATAGTGGCAAATTTATGATTTTAAGAAGTTGATATGAGAGAAAATAAAATATATAATAATGCTCCTTTTATTGTTTTTCAATTTTAACTTAATAATATTTCCTGTAGGAGAGAGTTACTTCCTAACGGGATCTTATACGCATCAAAAGACTCTCATTATTCGGTCTTTAAAGCTGCAAGATTGTACAGAATAGATTTGGAAATGATCAACACATCAATGAATGGCGAGATGGATTATTTCGATCTAAGAGCAAAATTGCTTCATAACAAGGGCAAACCAGCAATTATAAATATTAATATTGGTAAATGATGATATTTCAACCTTTTATTCTTTGATTTTCCCTTTCTCAAAACTATGCGAGTACAAATTGAGGTGAAAATAGATCTATCCTCTAGTGGTGAGAATTTCTAATATCACTTCATCGTTTCTATAAATCATAAGTATCGATTGTCTTAGAGCTCTAACCTGGCCACTTTCTTGATGCTAGGAACTACATTCAAAGGAGCGGTTGATGACATTGATGTCATTCTTCAAACACTTGAAGATTGTGGTTATTCCCACGATAAGTTTTATATCCATTGTGATGCAGCACTCAGTGGACTTATTGTCCCTTTCATAAAAAATGTGAGCTTTCTAATACATGTCCAACAACACACTACAAAAGTCAAATTTTGATCGTTTGTTGATGATTGACAACAGGTGATTAGCTTTAAGAAGCCAATCGGGAGTGTCACAATTTCGGGTCACAAGTTCTTGGGATGTCCAATTCCTTGTGGTGTTCAAATAACAAGAAAAAGTCACATTGCCTATATCTCGAGAAATGTGGAATATATTGCTTCTATGGATGCCACAATTTCTGGCAGTAGAAATGGTCTAACTCCAATTTTGTTGTGGTACAGTCTAAGCTCTAAAGGTCAAATTGGATTACAACAAGATGTTAAGAGATGCCTCGACAACGCTAGATATTTGAAAGAGCACCTTCAGCAAGCAAACATTAGTGTCATGCTTAATGAGTTGAGTACCATAGTTGTATTTGAGAGGCCTCATGATCATGAATTTATTCGTCATTGGCAACTCTCTTGCGTGAGGAATATTGCACATGTTATTGTTATGCCAAGTATCACTAGAGAGACACTAGATGATTTCTTCATTGATTTAGTGCAACAAAGAAAAATGTGGTATCAACATGAAAGCATCAAGCCTCCTTGTGTTGCAGAGGATATTGGTGCTCAAAATTGTTCATGCCCTGTTCATAATGCTCAATACATGATCGTTTAAGAAAATAACCTCGCTACCATCTAGATTATGAAATTTCAACGTTAATTTGCCACAATTGGATGGAATTGTAGGTTCTTTTTGATGTTTTTGTTGTATCTTTTTTTGTCTACATGCCATGTGATTTAAAATCAGTTATGCTGGTTGTATGGCGTCCATTATGTAGATTGTCTACTTAATAAATTAATAAATTATGGAATTCATGTTAAGTTATGTTGCTTTTAGGTAACAAACAAAATCTGATGATTTATTTTATCAACTCTTTCCCTCAAGTACCTAAAGCCTGTCGGAGTGGTCTATTAGAATGTTGTCATGTAAAAATATTTTTTAAGTATTTTTATAATGTTTGATTCATTTTTTTTTTAAAAAAGGCTTTCAACCTATCCATTAGGCTCGCTCTTCCTTTTAACTTATAAAAGATTCATTTATCATGCCCTTAGAACCTCTCATGAGTCTACAATCTTGCTCTTGAAATATGATGACACACCGATCAATCTTCAGATACAAATCTGATCTAACCATGAGTTAAGGTGCATAATATCCAACTCATGAACCAGGGTCACTTTTGATAGTCATCTTCAACTTAGGCTTTTTGTCTGAGTCGAGGTACACAATATATATTCAAGGAAGGACCAAGGCCAACTTCAGGGTTTCACATTCAAAAAGGCTTGGTTACCTAAGTGTTTACAAAGAAAAAGGTACACGTAAAGCTCAAACATTAGGACCAAGAGATACATCAAGCATTTAGTTGGTTATTTAGGCTAAGTGAACTAATATGAACAACGACCGAAGATCTTTTCCTTAACAACTAACCTACAGTCTTAGTCAGAGTAGCATGACAAGTTCTGAATTGAAATAAAGTATAAGAATCTTGTAAAGAAGCTCACACACAGTTGGTACTGATTACACTATCAACACAAACTCTCATATCATTCTTTTCATCACAACTAAACCTCAACTTGTCAGAACAAGCATTGTCAATCACTGATTTCACATGGTTGTCATCAAAACTACCTAACACAAAAATTTGATGGGTATCATTTTTCAACAAAACTAACATATGCCACAAACTTTAGTATAGTATGCTAATAATACTACTTACACATTCTAAGCATGTTGGGTCAATAGAAATTAAATATCCTTAGGGAAAGAACACACACAAGAGAATCCCTCGGACTCAAAAATTGGGATAGTTATATGCCATGGTTACCAGACTTCGCCGAGGCCTATAATTGCCCATACCCCATTGAAAAAGTTTTGCATTGTTCTCAATGCAACAAAATATAACTAAAGCAAAGCATAGAGATCAAAAAGAACACACTTGGGTGCCTAAGCGCCAGCCTCCGACTATGTCTAACCATCCTCAACCTACCTGGTTTGTCTTCTCAGTGTTGGCACCATGCTCTGGAGGGTCCAAAACGCTTCATCCTCTCAAGCTCACGTGACTGCCGAGCCATCTCATCTGTAATGGAGCCTCGTCTAGTAGGCTCAAATTGTTCCCTCTCTATCAACTTCATCTCTCGCCTCACAATATCTGGATCATCATCCTCAAGACGAGGCTTCTTCCCAAGGGCGTGGAGTGGTGTCTCCTCATGAGTAAAAAAGTCAACAACTGCACCAATAGTATCGGGTGGAGAAAGCACAAGCTGTACTGATGCTGTTGCTCTCATCTCGGTACTAAGCTAATGGATCTTCTCTCGAATGGCTGTCGACTATCAAATCAGGTTGGGCTAAATTGAGGTTTCGCTCCAGTCGCCTCTCAAAAGCATCAATGTGGTCGTGTACTCGGTGCATGTCTTTCCTCAAGAGTGGTGGCCTAGCGAACCTAAGGCCTGATCTATTGTAGCAACTAAGTCAACTAAGACTCATCAGTGCTAGCTTGTTGCTACGCCAGAGTCTGAATTGATACTGCAGACACGTATACCATATTGACAGGGGAAGGCTGTGTGGGAACGACCTCTGGTACAGGAGTAGAAGTAGTAGTGGGACCTGTCTCTCTCCCAGCCTCTGTCTGTGGAGCCCCCTCAATTGGTGGAGCAGTAGTAGTAGAAGATGAATGAAGCTCAAACATTCATAAGGATGTATAGTATCCTATATCTAAGAATGTTACATATGATCATTTATTTGCATCATTCAAGGCTTTTATTAATGCAACTTCTACCTTAACGGAGCCAACCACCTGAACTAAGCTCTTCAAGATTCAAGGCGGATAGAGGCTATGCAGACTGAAATACAACTTTACAGATCCATAATACTTAAAAAATAGATAATCTACCTCAAGAAAAAATTTTAATTGGTTGTAGGTGGATTTATAAAATTAAATACAAATCTACAAGTGAAATAGGAAGATTTAAGGCATGGTTAGTTGCTAAATGGTAAAGTTAAAAAGAAGGAAAAGATTAAAAAGAGATTTTTTCTCTTGTAGTTAAGATGGTCTCTGGCAGAACCATGCTACCATAGTTGTGTCAAGACATTGACACGTTTATACAATGGAGGTGTACAATACTTTCTGAAATGGTGATTTACAGGATGAAATTTACATGAGACTACCACAAGATTTTATAACTCAAAGAGAGAAGAAGGTATGTGAACAAGTAAAATCATTGTATGGCCTTAACCAGGCTCCAAGTGTAATGACCTGGTTGATCATTTTTGACATTATTTGTGAAATTTACTTTTTACCCTTTCATAAGTTTCTTTGGGCCTATTTGAACTATTTGAATGGTTCGAATTAGAATCCCGAGTTTTAAAAGTTGAAAATATAAATTTTTGCACTTTTTGGAGGCTTAAGTTATTCAAAAAGTGAGATTTTGTGTCATTCTGAGCTATGGAGGTCAGATCAGGGATCTATCAATTGTATTAGCTCCGAAATGTTGAAACTGAACTATATGAAGTTGCAGAACTAAATTTAAGGTTAAAATGAGGGTTTTAGACCCAAAGTTGTGATTTTTGTCGTTTCCAAAATCAAAGTTTGACTTTGGTCAACATTTGAAGTTCGGAAGCTTGATCGAAACTTTTACATTTTCAATAGTTTCAAATGGTGAAACTAATGCTACAAATGGTCCCTTCTAATTTTTAGAGTTTTCGAGGGCAGTTTGGGAATTTTGAGTTTTAAACTAGTTTTATTAACTTGCATTGGTAAATATATCAAGGAGACCTCAAAATCAAATTCTAATGATTTTGTTGAGTTCATATCACTATTTGTGGTATGGGTACATATACAGTTTGTGAAATTCTTAGTTTGGATGAGTTTCAGGGGTCCGTTTTGAGTTTTGACAATTGCTGGTATGGGGTATCTGGTGCAGCCCCATTTTATTCTTTGCCTTTTTGGAGGTATAAATGCTTTTCCTTTTCTGCGATTGCATATAATTCTCTGCCTTCTCGGAGTACATTTTAACTGAATTAGTTTTAAAGACATAAAATCACCACTTTACTCCATTTTCAATATTTCAAGCTTTGAAAGATGATTTTTGAAGAGAGTTTTCTGAGAAATCTTTTGGCTAAGTGTTTCTAACATTGTTTTGATTAATATTCATGGTTTTTATCTTGATTTTTGGCTTGAATTTCATGATTTTGAATATCCAAAATTGGAAATTTTTGGTCTATGATCTTGGAACTTTAAATGATGATTTTTCTATCGATTTAAACTCAATTTTAGTGGAATTTTCACCCACAAACTTTATTTTTCATGTGGAATCCAATTTTTGAAGTTAACTTTCAGATTTGAGGCTTTTTAATTTTGGCCATAATTTTGACCATTTTACCCCTAAGCCTAAATTATGCCAAAATGGGTATCAAAATGCAATTCTTGATACGTAGTATTTATTTTTTATAGTGGTTGATCGATTCATCCATCATTTGGAGGTCTGAGTTTATTGAACGCTTGTCCGAGTATGATTCCTACACCGAGATAGGTTCAACTAATATTTTTGGGACTAAATTTTAGTTATTGAGTATGTTTATGTGATAATTGTGAAATGTAGATTGGATTATGATCTGATATGATTGAATTTCATGGGAATATGAGATTGGTTGTGCTGAATATTTAGAAAATGACGATCCTATTAACCAATTGAGATGAAATCGTGTGTTTTGAGATAATTGGGATATTATTATGATAATATGAGGCTTGAGATAGTTCTTTGTTATTGTTGTGACTAATTGATGATGAGTGTGAATGACTTAAGAGTTATCATCCTATTTGGGGTATTTGTGGAGTTTATTTCAATGACATCTGGTTATTTGTGAGTTAGTGATGAGATGAGGCATGGTATAGCCATATAATGTTAATACTCCATTTTTGCATTGGTATAAACATATCTTATATTGATTAGTTGCATTAGTATGCACAGATCTTATGCTCCATAGTTGCGTTGTTATGCACATATCTTATACCGGACTGGGTGCATATGCACAGATTTTGATTGGGTTGCATTGATATGGACACCTATTATATATGACTGATCGCATTGGTATGCACTCATTTGATATATGATTGGATGCATTGTTATGCATATTCCTCATTACATTTGTATCACTGGAGACATTATGATTCATGTTGAGACATTAGTTATGGCCTGCTCGAGATACTTCTGATTATGTCCTACAATGCCTTATTATATATTTTAGTACATGGCCTACGACGCCTTATTATATATTTTAGTACATGGCCTGTGATGCCTTTGGGTTCGATTTTGTAACTTTGGCTTGATAGATGTGTACATTAGCCTCGCAAAGATTGTAATTTCACCTCATTCATGACCTGCAACGCCATTGCGTTCATGCATAGCATTGCATCATTGGATTGGTTACCATCTATAATTTCATTATTCATGATTTATTATACTATGTACTAACCATTTTGATGCAGGTGATATGATTCTTTGTTATTACATACTTATTCGATTTCTCTTGCTCAGTCGTTGGACTTAGTAGGTACATTTTATTGTACTCACCCCTATTTTGTTTCCTCTCTTCAAATTGAGCATAGGGTTCAGGACAGGGTAGTTGATCATTCCATCCGAGCATTTTCGGTAGCATCCAGATCTTAATGGTGAGGCTCAAACTTCGAGTCACCGTGGATCTTTGTTTTCTTTAATTTTAGACTATGTATCACATATTATGAGACAATATTGTATTTTCTTTTGAAATAGTCATATTTACCCTTCAGTACCATTTTAGATGCTCTTGTATCCATTACTCCTAGTTTTGGGAGATTTTGTATGTCTTTTGAGTTTGTTTCCGATTTATTTATCTTTCTTTTGTTGCGATCCATTTTGGCTCATGATAAGTTTGGTATCAGAGCACTAGGTTCATTGGGCTCATGAGTCAAGAGCAAGGTTTCTAGTAGAGTTTCACGGATCGATGTGTAGACTTCCTCACCTATCTTCGAGAGGCTACGAAAACTTGTTAGGAAAGAGTTTTCACATCTTACTTTTTTTTGTGAATTGCTTTGTATTATCCATTTTGAAAGTGGCTAATCTACTCCTTCTGCAAAGATGTCGACTAGTAGATCCCGTCGATCTGTAGGAGAGCCTGAGGCAGCTGATGTGGCTCCCACCCGAGGTCAAAGTAGAGTTCGAGGCAGGACTAGGGGCAGATGACATGTTAGAGGGGTGGATCCACCTCGAGGGTAGATTAGATCGAATTCTCTGGAGCCTTTTCATGAGCCAAAAGGGCCTATGGATCCTATTCTAGCGCCCTCAGCCCGGAGATTACACCCTCGATTCAGGAGTTACTTTTGAGGGTATTGGCTAGATTGGAGAGAGCTCCTCCAGCCCCAGCTATTGTTGAGATACCCATTTCTACCATACCGGTTGGTCTTTCTAGTGCTCCACTGGAGCTGGCTATGATTCATGGGGTTCATCTTCAGCTCCAGCAGACCCTCCTGTGACTGTTATTACTCCACTTTAGGCATCTTGACCAAGTTCAGGTACTCAATTTTAGAGTTTGGTTGTTGCTCCATCCATTGTACCTCCCTTGTTTGTGGTGCCACCATCTTCTACCAGCCTAGCCATTTCTACAACAGAACAGAAGAGCTTTGAGAGGTTTGTACGGTTGCCTCCACTGCGATTTGATGGCACTCCTTGTGATAGAGCTTATGATATTCTGTCAGAGTGCCAGGATCAGTTGTGTAACCTGGCTATTCGAGAGTCACATGGGGTTGCCTACACTTCATATCAGTTCACCGCCTTGCTAAGGAGTGGTGGAGGTTAGTGGTATCTTGTTGGACTGTTAAATCTCCAGTTATGACCTAGGGATAGTTCATCGAGATATTTTTGGAGACATTCATGCCTTACAGACTCCGAGATGAGTTTGATAGGCTACAACAGGGATCTATATTTGTTTCTGACTACAAGGGCTAGATTTCATACGTTATCCAGATATGCCTTATCTAGCATTCATGCTAAGTTTGAGAGAATTAGATAGTTTGCCAAGGGCTTGGCAGGGTATCTTTAGGAGGCTGCAACTTGGTGTTGGCTTGAGGTACTTTCTAGAGTGTGTGGATCACGCATATATGATAGAGCGTAACAGGCAAGATAGAAATGGTGGCAGAAAGAGGTTCCATTGACATGGACAATTTAGTGGATACCCGTCACGAGACCAAGAGATTCAGAGGTAGGGCCATCAGAGATGGGCAGTTCAGGCAGCTCTTCCAGCATTTGATAGTGTTGATAGATCTAGATCTACTTAGGTGGGTAGTTGATGTTGCCCAAGTTATGCCTCCTTTTTAGAGGGTAAAGCAGTTGCTGTCAAGATATAGAATCTAGCCAAGGTTAGGGTCGATCCCACAAGAAATATGTAGACTCACGAAAGTTCATCAATATGCAATCCAAGTAGTTAACCAGAAAGTAAAACTAAGCTAACTATCACAAGAGAAATCAATACGGAGAGAAACTAAGGTATTGTGTTCCCCATGATTCCCCAACTTAGTATCACCGGATAACCTAATTCTTTTCTAGTGTATGACATGCAGCACGGTAATTTAAGTTCACCAAGCCCTTTGGTCAAAGGTGAGAGGTGAATTTCACTATGCAACTTGGCCCATCTCCATAGTGTGTGCATTACTAACCATTACCTATAAGTCCCAGTACAACCTCCCCTTGACCCAGTTCGGATGATTAAATGAGAACACATCAATCGAATTCTGTTAATTAATCTCTTTTCCTATTCATTACTGCCTTGGTCTAGTTAGTAATACTAGATGAGTTCTAATGTTGGCCACCATTAGAAAACATGTAAAACTAAGAGAGTTAATTAATACATGCATATACACCTTCAAAGAATTGTGATTATCCAGTTTTACTTTGTTAGTATGGTTCCCACAACCCTAGTTGTGAATTTAGCTACTCATGCTATGTGTAAATGAAAGAATTATGAATTGAGAAGACATAATTAAACACTTACACAATAGATTTAAGAACAAGCGAATCCAATATCAATAAGAATCACAAGCTTGAAGATTAAATTAAATCACAAGTGTTCTTAAAGACTCGCTTACAATCTTCTCTCCGAAAATAGTAAGTTCTCTGAGTACTGGGCGAAAAACTTTTGAAAAATAACCTAAAATAACAATTTATAATAATTAAATTCAAGTGCTAAATAAAATGGGAGATGTGGTCGGCACACCATACGAAAGGTACTTTATGACCCGTATTGACTTATAAGGCCCGTAATTGGGGTCTCGTACTTCAGCTACTAGAATTTTAGACTTCACTCTACGACACCCTTCTACGACTCGTAAAGTGGTATACAACCTGTAAGGGGGTTTCATGTGATGAATTTCTTGGAAGTCCAATCCTCTGATCCTCCGGGCATGAATCCTCTTGTACGACTCGTAAACTCGTCTACGACTCATCTACATGTTTGTAGAATCAGCTTCAGAAATGAACCCCTCACTGAAAATCTTTAATAAACCATCCTACGACTTGTAGAATGGTCTACGACCCATAAGATATCTTGTATAACAGTAAAAAACTCAGCAACTTCCGCAATTTTCCCCAACATCATGGCCAACCTGTAATCCTACAAAGATAAACACAAAAACACATAAAACCAACTAATATTACATTGACAACACACAAATTTCCAAGTTTTAGGCATCAAAAGTGTTGTATTTTGGCAGCACATCAACACCCTCAACTTAAAACTGTTGCTTGTCCTCAAGTGACATTATAGTACCACACAGACCTCAACTCAATGACATACATCACATAAATCTCAAACTTAAATACCCATATTTCAAAACAGGATCAGCTAGCGATCTAGCAAACCAATGCAAACTGATGTATATGACAACACAAGTATCACAAGCAAGGTATTATCAACAGTCCACAATAACTGAACAAGTCTAGTGCTAACAATGCAATACAAGTGCCCTCACAGAAAGAAGTCTCATATCTGACACTTAATGAAGTTTTCAAGTTTAACCTTGAGACTGTCTCACAAAAGATATTTATGCAATATGTCTAATACCATAGGCGTGCCCCTATACTCATGACTCAAATCTTCAACTCACTGGACTAGGATCACTTTAGGACTTTTTAGGCTTGTAACGTAGGCTCAGGGGGCTTTGGTATGATACGTTGAAAAAATAGTGACTAAAGGCCCTCCTTTGACACTGTGTTTTTCTACACTTTTGTCCTACCAACTCTATTATTTTCACCTTATTCTCCCTTTCTCCTACTTCGAGATTTTCTGGGTGCTTTCTTTTTATTTTTCATCCTTTTGCATTGTTTTTATACTTTAATTTGCTTTTTAGCTTACATTTAAGGCATGACTTATTTTTCTTCAACTAGTACATGATTTTTCCCTTTTGCTCCGTATCACTAACTTACCTATTTATTTTTCTGTTACCCTTACACCAGCCACCCTCTAGTCGTTTAGGTTGTGTTGGGGTGTAGAATATTCATCCTCTGAACTAGGGTCACTTTTTGGTAGCCACCCTTAACTTAGGCTTTTTGCCGCAGTCAAAGTGTACAATGTTCAAGGAAGGACCAAGATGAATTTCAGGTTTTTTTCACTACTCAAGGCTATGTTTATCAGGTGTTTTCAAAGAATAGGTACATGTTAGGCTCTAACATTAGGAACAAGGGATATATCATTGATTTGGTTGGTCATTTTTAGGCTAAAGTGGACTTATTTAAGAACAATGGCCTAAGATCTTTTCCTAGTCCAATTAATCTACAATCTAACTTGGAGCAACATGACAACTTCTGAATTAGCACAACACACATGAATCTTGCAAATTAAGCTCACACTCACATGACACTGCACACATTATCAATAAAAAACTTCTCAGGTCATGCTTTTTGTCTGAATGTACCCTTA
>JAPFFP010000103.1:5219716-5234557 GCA_026153255.1 Solanum medicagineum
CTTCCTTAAGCTCCAAGCTAAGCCTTCACTAGTTCACTTGAGAGGAGTTCTTATGAGAGAGTTTTGAATAATTCTAAGTGTTGAATTTAATTTGAATATGAATAGAAGAGTATAAGCCTTTTGAGAGACTTAGGATAGATTAGAAAGTCACAAACGACCCTTAGGAATATCCAAAATTACAAGAACGCCATTAATGAAATGGATGTAAAAAAGTTATCAGGGGTCCGGTATAGAGGTCAACACGGACCGTGTAGGGGTCACATGGACCATGTGGCCTTCTATGAGGCTAACTTAGATACTTTTCCACTGATAAAATTTTGAGAAGGTGATTCCACACTTAAAAAATTCTCACACCAACACCCATACAGAAGGTTATATGACTCGTGAAGGGGCCACATGGACTATGAGGTTCATGTGTGAAGTGCCTTGGCCAAAATATGGTTTTCAAGGCCAAGGCTCCTCACACGAGCTATCACAAGGCTAGTGAAGTCTTACACGAGCCGTGGGGTTTATATGGTGCAAGTCTTGGTCTTGAACTCCAACTTAAGGCCAATACTCTACACACAAGGCCAAGGGCCACCTCAAGGCTCCTCCACACGGCCCATGGTGAGTCATGAGGCGTCATCTTGGTCAAAAACTTTCTGGAACCAAATTTCATGCACCATTAAGGCCATACAAAGTATGGATCCTTACAATAACATTTAGAACTTGGTATAGTCATTTTAAATTTTTGGTTATGTCATTTGGGCTAACAAATATTCCTACCGTTTTCATGGATTTGATGAACATGATTTTCAAACCGTACTTGGACATATTTGTGATGGTGTTCATTGATGATATATTAGTGTCGCGGGATGTAAAGGATAACGAGAACTATTTTAGGATTGTGCCGAAAATATTGAGGGATAAGCAACTCTTTGTCAATTTCAGCAAGTGTGAATTTTGGCTAAGAGAGATGGCTTTTCTTGGTCACATTATTTCGGGTGATAGTATTAGAGTGGATCCAAAGAAAATAAAGGCGGTGAAAAATTGGCCTAGACCATTGTCTCCATCGGATGTTAGGAGTTTCTTGGATTTGGCCAGATACTATAAGAGGTTTGTTGATGGATTTTCCTCCATTACTTTTCTTTTGATAAAGTTGACCCAAAAGAAGGTAAAATACCAATGGTCCGACGAATATGAAAAGAGTTTCTAATTGTTGAACGATAATCTTACTTCGAATCCTATTTTATCATTGCCCGAAGGTTTGGATGGTTTTGTTATGTATTATGATGCCTCACATATAGGTTTGGGTTATGTCTTGGTTTAACATGAAAAAGTCATTGCCTATGCTTCAAGAAAATTAAAGGTCATGAGAACAACTATCGAACACACGATCTTGAGTTGTTAACTGTTGTGTTTGCATTGAAGATTTGGCAACCCTATCTTTATGGGGTATGTGTTTATATATTTACCGACCACAAGAGTTTGCAATATGTATTTAGCCAAAGAGATTTGAATTTAAGACAACGAAGATGGTTGGAACTATTGAAAGACTATGACATGAGTGTGATGTATCACCCCAGCAAGGATAATGTTGTGGCCGATGCTTTGAATAGAGTATCTATGAGCAGGTTGATGCATGGTGACCATGAAAAGAAGGAGTTGGTAAAAGAAATGCACTACTTGGCTTGTTTGGGTGTGAGATTATATAGTTTGGGCAATGGTAGTGTATTGGTTCCTAATGGGGCAGAATCATCATTAATAGAGGAAGTCAAAACAAGGCAAGAAATAGACCCTACATTAGTTGAATTAAAGAAATTAGTGATGGATAAAAAGATAGAGGTCTTCTCACAAAGGGGAGATGGAGTGTTTCGTTATCAAGGGCAGTTGTGTGTGCCTAAAGTAGACGATTTAAGAGAGAAAATACTTAATGAAGCTCATAATTCCAAGTACTTATTCATTCGGGATCCACCAAGATGTATAGATATTTGAGAGAAGTGTATTGGTGGAATGGCATAAAGAAAGACATAGCAAAATATGTGATAGAATGTCCCAATTATCAGTAAGTGAAGATGGAACATCAAAGACCCAGTGGTTTGGCTCAAGATATTAAAATACAAATCTTGAAATGGGAGGAGCTGAATATAGATTTCATCATGAGTTTACCAAAAACTAGAAGGTAATTTGATTCAATATGGGTGGTTGTGGATAGAATGATAAACACAACCCACTTTTTGCTGATGAAGTCTTTTTATGGTATTGAGGATTATGCTAAGGTTTACATATAAGAGTTGGTAAGATCGCATGGGGTGCCACTTTCTATTATATTAGATAAAGGTACTCAATTTACTTCTCATTTTTGGAAGTCATCCCAATAGGGCATCGGTACAAAGGTAAAGTTAAGTATCATGTTTCATCCTCAAATGGATGGACAAACATTGGAACACATGTTAAGAGCTTGTGTGCTTGACTTCAAGGGAAATTGGGATAATCACTTACCTCTTATTGAATCTGCTTATATAACAATAGCTTTCACTCAAGTATTGAAATGGCATTGTTTGAAGCATTTTATGGTAGAAGGTATAGATCACCGGTGAGATGGTTTGAAGTTAAAGAAATGTCATGGATTGACCAGATTTGGTATTTGATGCCATAGAGAAGGTAAAAGTTATAAAAGAATGGTTAAAGGTTTCCCAAAGTTGTCAAAAGCCATATGCTGATAATAAGAGAACTAGAGTTTGATGAAGGTGATAGGGTGTATTTAAAAGTTTCGCCAATGAAAGGAGTGATGCATTTTGGCAAAAAGGAAAAATTAAGTCCTAGGTATGCGGGACCTTATAAGATAGTGAAAAGAATTGGAAAAGTAGCTTATGAGCTAGATTTGCCTATGGAATTAGCTATGGTTCATTTAGTGTTTTATGTATCAATGCTAAGAAATGTTTAGGTGATCCTAAATCTATTGTTCCATTGAAGGATCTGATATTGAGGAAGATCTGACTTATGAGGAGGTATCAGTTGAGATTTGGATCGGCAAGTGAAGATATTGAGAAATAAAGAAGTTGCATCCATCAAAATATGATGGAGAACTAGCAAGTTGAGAGTGCTATGTGGGAGGCTGAGGCGGATATGATGAAACAATACCCTTACCTTTTTCTTTTTATTCAAGCCTAAGGTACTTAATAGGACCTATTTCGCTAAGATTCTGACGAATATGTATCCTTGATAAATTGCATGCACATATGATCATGAAACTGTTTATGAATGATATTTGATACATAAATTTGATGATTTTATAAAAAAGATGATTAAGTTGCATTTTTGCATTTATGTTGTGATTATGATTGTGTTTCTACTCTATTCAAGCATATTTCTATCTCATTCAAGGATGAATGATCCCAAGGGGGAGATATTGTAACAACCTTTATGTATATAGACTTGAAAAATTGGAAGTCAAGGATTTTGGTGTCGATCTGATCCTCTGAGCCAGTTTATGGCTCGTGGAAGAAACCATGGGTCGTAGGTGAGTTCGTGGGAGGTGCCAGTGAAAAATAAAAAAAATTGAAAGATTTCTAAAAGTTGAATTATGTTATACCAGGATGGACTATACAAGAAACCATAGCCCGTCAAAGGGGTTCATAGAAAGGAGCCCTGAAGGGCCTAAAATTTTCCAAGTCTGGAAAGCTCTTACGGAAGGACTTACGGCTCATAAGTGGAACTATAGGTCGTCCTACATGTTCATGGTTGTGAAACCCAACTTTTATGATATAAAGTTCTATGGGACAAGGTACGACCCATATGGTAAACCACAACCCATAAAAGGGGTTTTGTGGATGGCTCCGATAGTTTTTCATGAAGAGTGTTTTCGGCATCTCCAATTCATCAAAGTCCTAAACTACGTCATTTTGGCTATCCCAACTACCTTAACTGACCTAGCCCTTATAAGTTCCATTTCTAAGTCATTCAAAGCTTTTAATCTTTAAAATTCTCTCAAGGGTTCTTAAATATTTCTCTCTCTAGAAGAAGGATTTCGTTGAAGCTAGGGCTTGAAGGTTTGGCCAAGTTTTTCTAGATTTCCATCTTCAATTCTAAGGATTCTAACTTGAGGTATGTAGGGCTTCATTCATGGACTAGTTTTATCCATGAATCCCAATCCAAAATCTTCTTTTATCAAAGTTTCATGATGATTTCTTATGAGCTTTTAAGTTATGATTCCTAATGCATGGATTGTGATTCCTATATGATGATTTCATCTATTTATGCATAATTATGATGAATTACATGATGCATATAAATTCCAAGCAAAAGTATATGATTTCAATTTATGCATGATTAGGGCTTAATAATTTTATATGGATTCCTTGTTCTACAGTGATTTTAATGGATGTTTTCCTCTATGAATCTTATTCAATTGCATGATTTTGACTCAATTGTCCATGGGCTCACACTTATCCCTAGTCTCCCATGTTAAAGTTGTGGATTTTTATGATGATGATCCTAAGTAAGTAAAGCATGTTTTATGACAAATGATGAAATTATAACAATGACAATGATGATATTATTATAAAAAGGGTGATGAAGACCCTAATGATTATGATAATGATGTTAAGGTGGGACTGTTTACCCAAACTATGATGAAAGCTAAAGTAGATGAACTATTCCTATGACATGAGATGTTTACATGAAAATATTATGATGACTATTTACAAGCTATGAAAGTATGATTTTTAATGAAGTATGAATTATGTTAAAAGCTATGTATATGCATGTTTTGTGTATTCTATGGGATATGACTTAGCACCGAATGAGATTGGGGATGGGGACTCGATCTAAGGGGTCCTTAATGTAAAGCTTACCTTTCTCATAACTACATGCGACCATAGGGACCATGATATGTGCCTATATAGTATTATGTTAGTGGATCCACATAAGTGACGCATACACCAAAATAGGAAGGTTCCCATAAGGTTCATGTTAAAGCACTTACCGAAGTGGGAAGGATCCCGTAAGGTAAGGTATAGTCTACGTTGGCAAAATAGACTACTCTTTTACTCAGTGTAGAGGCAACATCAGGATTCCATGTAATAGTCTGGATGGTCTTATATGTCAATTATAGTCTTATTCACATATGTATGTTAAGGTTATGAATGGATTATATGATGCTTCTTCTCATGATTTTAACTTGCATGGTTCATGCATATTGTGCCTTTATCCTATTGGTTATGTTTATGCATATTGATATTATTGTGATGTCTTTTGGTTCATGGTATACCTACATACTTAGTTCATTCTACGTACTAACATATACTTCTTTGCCTACATGATCCAACCATGTAGGAGTGAATGATGAGGAGACTATTCCATTTCATGGGTAGATTTGGATTTCAAGCTTGAAGACTTATTAGTGAGTTCCCCTTCTTTAGGAACAAGCCCCTTTGTGACGCTTTTCTATTGAGACTTTGTTATTTTCTTTTGATATATATCTTGAGGGTGAGCTAGTATGTTATGTTCTAGATCGCGCCATGATCTTATGATGTAGAGGTATGTTTTGGATACTAAAGTGATTGATGCATATTCCCCTAAGAGAAACTCTGACGTTCTTACTTTTATATACTTCTGCTTGCTTATTCTATTATATATGCTTATTTTACCTTATGAATGCTTATGATAAGAACACAAGGCTTGGATGGGATGCTTTTGGGTGTCACATTCATCATGCCATAGCTAGGTTCTAGGCCTGAGTTGTGACTATAAATTTTACAAAATAGTGTTTAGACCATCTCTGCTATATGGGATAGAGTGCTGGCCAATTAAAAACTCACATATTCAGAAGATGCACATAGTGGTGATTAGGATGTTGAGATGGATCTGTGGATATCCCAGGAGTGATAAGATTAAGAATGAGACCATCTGCGAGAAGTTAAAGGTGTTCCTTGTGGCTGACAAGATAGAGGAAGCGACACTGCAATAGTTTAGACATGTGCAAGGAAGAAGTACCGATGCTCCTGTTAAGAGGTGCGAGGGTTGGATTTAGGGGTTACACGGAAGGGTAGAGGTAGATCAAAGAAGTATCAGAGGAGGTGATCAAATAAGATATGACGAAACTTCATCTCACTGAAGACATGACTTTAGATAGAAAAGAGTAGAGATCGTATATATAGAAGGCTAATAGGCTAGTAGGGGTAGGTTGATGTATGGCCTTGTGATATAATAGGTTAGTATGAGTAGTTGAGTCTTTATATCCCATGTTGCTATTATTCGTCTTATATTTGTTACTTTTATCGTATTTACATGATATCATTTACTTTTCATTATTAATCATTTTTCTTTTCTTTTCTTTTTCCCTTTTTATTCATATCTAGTATCTTTCGCTTATGGGGCTTGAATTTTTTTTTATGAGGGTTTTTCGGGAAACAACCTCTCTATCTCTATGAGGTAGAGGTAAGGTTGACATACATTTTACTCTCCCTAGACCCTACTTCTGAGATTCCACTAGGTATATTATTGTTGTTGTAATAATGATAAGTGCAAGCAATAGTCCACTCCATAATAAATACATCATCTCAAGTTAAATATCAAAATGATAAGGCAAAAGGATGAGTCCGTTTCAAGCCTAAAATCACATTTTCTAACCCACAAGTAAAGCTTAACCATAATATTTCCAATTCTAACAACAAGCCAACATAACACAATTCGCAATTTCCATCCCGATATCACAAGAGATTCTCAATACCGCAACACGAGTCAAATAAGAATCAATTTGATAAGTTCACGTTCAAGTCATAGGGGAAATTTACAATTGACCAAGTCCTCAGAATATATCAAGTAAAACTCTATCAACCACAAGTAATCAATCATTTCAAGCCATAAATAGAGGAAATATAATGTTTAAATAAGCTTAACAAGGTTTAAGATTCCATTTGCCTCAACTAGTAGCCAAATAAAGTAATAACCGAAGCTTTTCCCTCGAATTTGCACCCAAAATGTCATAATATAATCAAATATAGCATCAAAATCATATAACGAATGTAATGACACTAAAATCAATCAATTCGGGTGAAAAGGGTAAAACGGTCAAAAATTTCATTCTGGAAAAAGTAATCGAAATTTGAAAATTAATACATGAGAATGTTCTCCAAGTAATAAGCAATTCAGTGGTGGAAACCATTTCAAAAAATGAGTTAGAATAAGGTAGAAATCATAAATTTAGCATTAGAAATCAATATCTAAAAGTTCCCAATTTTGCCAATTAAAATCCCCACATTTTAAGTTAAAATAACAATTTAATCAATAAAAATTGAAGAAATAGGTTAGAAAATAGTTGTCCAACAGTCTTGACTTGAAAAACCTTGAAGAATCTTTTAAAACCTAGCTTGGAGATTTAAAACTGGTGGAAAATAGTCAAAATCCATCTTTTAAAAAGAACATTGTTCATGGAACTTCCGTGCTCCGCAAACGCGGAAGCCAAGAGGGTCCAGTACTCTATGAACACGGAGAACCTTCGGCAAACACTGAAGGTTACGTGTGCGTACTCCGCTAATGCAGAGATGTGAGTGAATACACTTCGCGAACGCGAACCACATCCGAACGTAGAGAGTAAAATCCACCTGCACCAGATACTATTCACACCAGCAACACACAACACATGACAATCACGAAAGGGACCCTTGGAATTCGTTCGGAACACCATGAGAACAAATCAAATATGGAACCCTACCAAAAATGAAATTTCAGACTTAAAGGAACCGTTAGAATTCGAATTGAGATCTCCTTGGCAGGAACCCCAGAAAGATTGTTTAAATTAGTTTAGGACTCAAATATTCAAAATAGCCTTGAAAACTCTAAAAATTACAATGAGACCATTTCTGCCATTAGTTTCACCATCCGGAATCACCAGAACTATCAGAATTTTGATTCGAGCTTTTGAACTCGAAATGTTGGCTAAAGTCAAACTAATGATCCAGAATCAGCTGAAAGAATCAACTGAAAATGCAACTTTGGATCTAAAATCTCTGTTCTAACTCCAAATTGAGTTTTGTAAGTTCTCCTAGACTAGATTCGACATTTCAGAGCTGATGAAATCAACAGAGTTGCTTTCATACACTCGAAACTCAAAATGACCTCAAGTTTTTCAAACTTAATCCTTTAAAACTTTTTCTTTTGCAAAGCTTCAACTTTTTACAAAATTTTTTAAATTCAACTTTTTAACTCAACCAAAAATGACTTAAAGAAACTTCTAGGGAGGTTAAAACAGTCATTTAACTGAAATTTCCGAAATGACCTTCAGGGTCATTACATATTTTGTATTACTTTTAATTACAAAAATCAATATTTTACTAATTTACCTTTAGAAAATATTCAAAGTTAAGATAATAATTTTTAAAATTTAATTATTTGATAATCTAGTTAGTTTGAGCTTAAAATATTTTATAAAAGAAATGAAATATTTAAATATGGCTAGTATATGGCTGATTCAAATTGAAGTGAATTAGATAAATTAAGAAACAGAAAGTATTTGTAAGAAATAACAAATAAACTATTCCTCCTTTTATCACATTTTAGTTATCATTGTTTTCATTCTTAGAATCAAATTGTATAAACTTTAATTGATAGTTTAAGATATATTTATTGACTTTCGAAAAATAACATGACAACTAAAATAGATTAGAGAAATATTTTTTTTAAATTAATAGCAAGAATAAATATTCCCTCTGTTTAAAAAAGAATGACCTTTGACTTGACACGAAGTTTAAGAAAATAAATAAAACTTTTTGATTTGTGGTTGTAAATGAAAGTTATGTCAATTGTACCATAATGCCCTTTAAGCTTGTGGCCTTAAACATGGCACGTGGAAAGTTGAAATTAAACTAACGCCAAAAAAGGGAAGAAATCATTCTTTTGAAAACAGAGTAA
This sequence comes from Solanum medicagineum, assembly GCA_026153255.1. Taxonomy (NCBI): domain Eukaryota; kingdom Viridiplantae; phylum Streptophyta; class Magnoliopsida; order Solanales; family Solanaceae; genus Solanum; species Solanum medicagineum. Next base: position 5,228,609 of record JAPFFP010000103.1, read on the forward strand.
AGTAAAAAGTAGATCATTCTTTTTTCGTAAAAGGGCCAAAATTACCCTTGAACTATTTAAAATAGTTCACATTTACCCTTCGTTTATTTTGGGATCAAAACTACCCTTGCCATCTATGTTTTGACCAAAAATGTCCTTACATGTTATCTTTGCCATTGGAATTGACATGGCAGTCCACCTAGGTAGTTTAACATGAAAAAAGTTTCTTCCCTCTCAATCATTTTGTTCTTCCTTGTTGAGCCCTATCAGAAAAGAAATAGTACTTTCACTGTTCTTGTTTGAATTATGTTCGGTATTAGAAATTTCAATTTCAAAATATGTTGAAGTTTGTTTGAGGTGCAGTTGCATGTTGAAAGATTGAGTTCATTGTTTGGAATTTGGGGTCATGGATTCGTAAAATCAATCTTTAAATACCAATCCTCAAACTAAGAAATCAGTTGTTAAAAATCAATTTCCAACTTCAATAGCAATATCCAAACAATTTTCATTTAGTATCAGTAACATAAAGTCAAATCTCTTCAAATTTTTGCACTTCATGAACTCAACAAAAGCTAAAAACTTCTCACCACCAAGTTTCAAATGAGTAGTTATTTTTAAATTTCAACACATAAAGAACGACTTCAGGAGTTTTTCAACATCATTTAATCTTTGGAGTTAAATTTTTAGTCTTAAATTCGATGACCCACAACCCAAACAATAAAAACTCGACTTTTTAACACGTATGTACAACCTTAAACAAACTAAGCACACTTGAAAATTGAAGTTTTGAAGTCCAAAAAACAACTCAAATATAATAATTGAGGTACTATTTTAGGTGGTTTTTTTCTTTTGATAGGTTCAAGAATAAAGAACAACATGATTGCTAGGAATTTTTCTTTTATATGTTGGACTGTCTAAGTGGACTACCATATCAGCTTTAGTGACAGAAATAACGTTTTATGAATATTTGTAATAAAAAAAATAGACGATAAAGATAATTTTAATCCCAAAAATAAACAAAGGGTAAATGTAAACTATTTCAAATAATTAAACGGTAAACTTTGTCTTTTTTGGAACGAGGGAGCGCATACCATTTTTATATTCTAGGGTAGGGTAATTTGTTTCAAGTGTGGTATCCGTCTCACAATTTCCATTTTACATCAGATCTGGTCGTCTCCTTTTTACGTATGTATCTCCTTCATCTTCACTCTTCTGCTCAGTGCTTTTGGTTTTTCGTTTAGTCTTACCTCTTTGTCGAACTTATTACTTTATTGCGTCTTCGGATGTATATGTATTTGAGCTTTGATTCTTTTGGAGGATTTGGTATTTTGAAGCCCTTATTTTATGGGGCCTAAAGCCACTGCTTTAGTGTTGAGCCGCCCTTGCAGGTAGGTACAATGAACTGTTTCTAATTTGACTAAGGTTTCATGTTTTTTTGTGTGTATGGTCCTTTTATCCTCATCGTCATTTGTAATGTCTTTTTCTCCTCGTGTTAGGCATATATGATGTTTAGTTATTAGGGTCTTCTAAATCTTTTGAATTACCAGAAATGCTAACACTTAACTCTGCTTTGTATTTTGGATTATCTCTTGAAATCTGTACTATAAATAAGTTTTGCCTCAATGCTCATTGAAAACTAGCTAGATCGAAAGTAGCACTTGCATTATGGGTTTAATCAGTTGGCCAAAGCTTAGTGGTGTCTGTTTTCTTGGAATTATGTCGTTATAATGCTATCCCTTGATGTCTGAAATAATCTTAAATAATGAAGACCTTTGTATTCCTTAGATTAGGGCTTACCTTGTAGTCAAATTGCTCCACAATTAATGTGGGGTAGAGGGAGTGTTACTTTATTCCTAGTGTACATGTCCTTCCCTTCTACTTCTAGAGATATCGAATCTGTGACTACAAATCTCCAAAGGAGAATGTATGTTGTTGTGTCAAGGCTCCACACTCGTCCTCATAGGGATATCTTAGCATAATTGCTCAAGATTCAAAAATTTCTTGAAGGGGTAATCTGAAAGTGCTGATGTCTTAAATGGAACCCACATAGTCTGCTGTTTATCGATTGTAAACCTGTTCTTTTAATTGCAATGCATCTCAAATGAAATACCTACATTCTTCCCCTAATGTTTGATGGGATTAATTTCTCATGGTTGTTGCAATCCTCTGCTTCCTACTCTTATTGAGAATTTGAAATTTGTCATGGACAGGTGTTACCATAATTTTCAATGGAATTCAAGGTTCTGAACATGTACATCCACAAAAACCTACTTGCTTCTGGAGTAACTGAACTAACTTGACCTGTTTTGTAAATTCGTGAAGGATAACATATGAGCTAACTCTCTAGAGGATAGACATTTGGAACTAGTGTATGTCCTGTATATTTGTGTATTGCATAATATCGTACCTTGTTGTGGTGTGCTGAATCTGGATTTCTATAGTTGAATAAGGTTGAGGCTTCACTCTTGTATATTGCCTCTGATTTTGTCCCATGTATAGTTTCTTTTAGCTTCATCTTTGAGTAATGTTGAGAGTCAAGTCTCTTTCAGAAGTTCCATTGCAAACTTTGATTGTTGTTATATATCTTGTTGAAATTCTGAAGGCTTCTGCTCACTAGACTTCTTTCAGTTAACCAGGACCGTGTTCTGTACTTCTTAATGCTACATATTTTCTGCTGGTGTGATCGGTAACCCTGGTTCTTATGCTAACTGCTTTCTGTAATGTTGTGTTGGTGTAAGATTTACTTCTTCACTCACCATGTTTCTCCATTTAAATTCATCTAAGGCCACACCTCTAGTTTTCCTCATCAAAATAACTCCCATTCTTGGTCATGACATAGTTAGCCATGTATACTTTGGCCATACAAATTTTTTCTCCTGGATTGTCTTCTTTCTTCGTCTTTTACTTTAATTGGTTAACCCTACTCTATGGGGCTTCTATGGTCTGTCTTTTGAGTTGGCATAGTATTTTTGTGCTTTAAGCTCTGATGATTCTTTTTCAGTCTTCTCTTCAGCAAGGCATGTTTATAAAAGGTGAAGAGCAAGCAGGAACCAACAAAAAACAGAAACCATAAACCCTATCTCGCTCTCTGTCTTGCCTGAAAAAAAAAAAATGCCGTCATTTCCTCAACCAGGTGCAGTTACCATTTGTGAAATCAACCGGGACCTTATCACTGCTGATGAACTCTCTGATGATGCAGCTAAGGAAACCTACGGCAAGGTTCTTGGAATGATATTCAGTCCTGTTTCTTTTCAATCAGAAAATTTGTTGAATGCACTGAGCTCTGAACAAGGTGCCGACCAGAAGAAGAGTGGCCTACTTTGGACAGCATTGCAGGCAGTCTCTACTGGTTCCTTCAGGCACTTTTTTCACCCCATTGATGTAAAATTGTTACAAGATGTCGATTTCCATGTCGTTGATTGGCACCAACACAAGCATATATTAGCCTTTGTTTCCGGACAACATCAGGTGACAATTCGTGATTATGAAGATTCTGAAGGAGGGAGTCCTTGCATTTTGATCAATGACTCCCAAAAATGTGTTAGAAGTCTATCATGGCGGCCAAATGGTGGGAGGACACTTGCTGTGGCCTGCAAGGGTGGCATTTGCATATGGGCTGCTTCATTTCCAGGCAATACAGCTTCAATAAGATCAGGTGTCACATTGGGTACTCTCTCTAGAGGCTCAGGAACTAAATGGACTCTTGTGGACTTCCTTCTAAATCCTGAACATGAACAAATTACTGCACTTTCCTGGAGCCCTAATGGGAAGTATTTGGCATCAGCTTCATTTGAGAGCTCTTCATTCATCATTTGGGATGTTGCTCAAGGAATGGGAACACCTATGCGACGCGGCTTAGGAGGCATATCCTTATTGAGATGGTCCCCATCAGGAGATTATTTCTTCTCTGCGAAATTTGATGGGACATTCTATCTCTGGGAGACGAATACCTGGACATCCGAACCATGGTCCTCTACAAATGGTTTTGTCATGGGAGCAGTTTGGGATCCTGATGGTAGTAGAATACTAGTTGCTTTCTCTGAATCTTCAACCTTGGGTTCCATTCACTTTGCAACCAGGCCCCCATCTCTAGATGCACATCTTATACCAGTTGAGTTGCCAAAGATACAGTCCTTGACTGGCAATCGAGGAATAGATAAGATAGCATGGGATGCTTCAGGAGAGCGTCTAGCCTTGTCTTATCGAGATGGGGATGACTTGTACAGGGGTCTAATAGCAATATATGATGTTAGAAGAAGTCCACTGATTTCAGCATCTTTGGTTGGGTTCATTAGGGGTCCTGGAGATGACCCCAAGCCAATAGCCTTTTCATTTCATGACAAGTTTAAGCAGGGACCATTGCTTTCTGTGTGTTGGAGTAGTGGACTTTGCTGCACCTATCCCCTCATATTTCGCTCACATGTTCTTCCATAATCAAGATACAGTGTAAGTTTTACAATCAACTGCGATTTAAGAAAAACAAGTTTATCCATGATCTGGAAATGCCAGATTGAAGAATCTGAATTGATAATGCTGATTGATCATTTTCAACTCCTTTTCTGTCATTTGGAGATTGCAGGGTGCAGTGCATTGGGCAACCAAATCTTTATCTTAACCAAATAGTAGTTGTGTTTTGAATTTACTCTTTATGTTTCTAATGGAGAAGAGTTCCTACTTTATGTAACTATGTTTGGGGGAACTACAAAAAAGGGGCTCCAATGATGAAGTTGTCAAGATGTTTATATCGTTCCAATTTCTGATGCTTTTGGTCATGGACCAGAGCTTTGTGGAAATGAAGGGACAACTGAGGAGCTTGTTTGTTTTACACTTATTCCACCTTGCAAAATTACAGTGATAACCACTAAAAAGGAGCTTGTTCATGGACATGATTAGCTTCAACCTTAAGCATAGTAAATACATCATGTCAATTTTTCATTTCCACTTTATAACATGTTGAAAATGTGGAAACAAAGATTGCGTAAAAATGGGACATTTGAGGACTTGGTTGTAAATTTGGTTGGAAAAGCAAGTGACAAACAAAATGAAAAGTTTAGGGTGACTCATGTTTTGTGGAAACACGTAACTGCTAGTCCTCTCAAGTTGTTTTTCCTACTTGTTAGATAATACTCGAGGTTTACGACAAATCAAGAAATGTAATGTTGTGTTTTTCACACACTTCTTTTAACCATTGTCAATTAACGAATATTATCATTTTAAATTGTTACTGTTAAACAATTCTCTTTTGTCCTTCAACCATTAACCTCATTTGCTAGTTGTTATGGTAGTAGATAATAATGCTTAATCTATATTTGCACTGTTGTCTGGGTACCTTGAAAATGTCTGAACAATAGGACATCAAGGCTTTTGCTTTAGTTAAGAAATCATCTCCTTGCATGAGTGTCATTCTGTGAATTATTACAGTATGATAATAGTACTATGCAAATTAAGTTGATTAAACTGCACGATCCGATCTGATTGGAAGCCTCTTTTAGTGCAACTCATTCTTATGGTAGTAACTAAATGATCTGTCCAATTGTTAATGCTATTCATTTTTATTTTTTCTATTTCAACCCAATTCACCAATCTGATGCTATCGATAGCATGACATGTAATATCAAATATAGTTTATGTTTTATTTACATAAAAAAAATAGTCCCAAATCAGTAAAATTATGTGACTATACAATATAGTTTGTCGTCAAAAGTTATAAAAAAATATACATTACAATATAATGTATATTACTTAATATAAGCTATATATTACATACATATTATAATACATACATATATATTGATTATATATACCTATACAACGAAAGTTATTTTTTTTAGTTTATTTTAAAATAAAGCATCCCTAATTATCCCCATAATTTAATGATAGTGGGCTGGTAGGACATTGATAAATCACTCTAATGATAGAGTAATTACTACCACTACTCCTTTAATCAAGAAAGGAAAGGCCTAATTTCTG
>JAPFFP010000103.1:5261870-5276417 GCA_026153255.1 Solanum medicagineum
AATTTAGCGTCACTTGTCCCTTTCATATCATGTTTCCTTTGAATTGTACCAATATTGTAAGGTGTGGGGTGTTACACTTTAGCACTCATGCCTCCTCAAGGTCCCAGTCTTACACTGTCTTAATTTCCTCCATGTCTCCCATGTAGAGCTTGACTCTTTGACCGTTGACCTTGAAGATTTTTCCATCTCGCCTTTCTAACTCGATGACACCATGGCTGAAGAAACGTGCTACTCGAAAGGGCCCCATCCACCTAGATTTGAGCTTCCCAAGAAATAACTTCATTCTAGAATTGTAAAGTAGTACCAGCTCTCCAGGTGCAAACTGACGGTTCTCAATGCGACGGTCATGCCGAGCTTTCATCCTTTGCTTGTACAACGCCGAGCTCTTGTGAGCTCTCAATCTGAACTCATCAAGTTCATTAATCTGCATCAACTGGGGATGTAGTTGGGTTGTTCCAATCTAGATTCAACTTCTTTAGTGCCCACATTACTTTATATTCCAGTTTCACTGGCAAATGACACGCCTTTCTAGACATAAGTAGATATGGAGACATGCCAATAGGTGTTTTGAAAGCGGTGCGATATGCCCATAATGCATCATCCAACTTCTTAGACCAATCAGTATGATGTGCATTCACAGTCTTAGAGAGGATTTGCTTAATCTCTCTATTCGACACCTCTACTTTCCCACTTGTTTGAGGATGGTAAGGCGTTGCAACTCAGTATTTTATGCCATACTTTTCAAGTAGAGCTTTGAAGAGTCCATTGCAAAAATGAGAACCCCCATCACTGATGATAGCTCAAGGTGTTCCAAATCTAGAGAAAATGTTCTGTTACAAGAAACCCGTGACACTCTTACCCTCATTATTTGGCAAAGCAGCAGCTTCCACCTATCTAGATACATAATCCACAACAACCAAGATGTACTTGTTTCCATGTGAGCTAATGAAAGGACCCATGAAATCAATTCCCCAAACATCGAACAACTCAATCACCAAGATAGGGTTAAGAAGAAGTAACTACCTATGTGAGACTCCACCTTCTCTTTGACATTTATTATAAGCTTTGGCATAGTCATAAGCATCTTAATGTATAGTGCGCCAACAATATCCATATTGTAACATGTTGTAGGCCGTATGAGCTCTATTATGATGGATACCTACTAACGAGGAGTGGCAGTCCTCGAGGATGCTCATCATCTCCTTCCGGAATACATCTACGAATGATTCCATCAGCATATATGCGGAACATGTATGGGTCATTCCAGATAAATTTCCTTAAATCATGCATGAACTTGCGATGTTGGTGGGTGTTTAGGTCAGGAGGAACAATATCACTCACCAAGTAATTTGCATAATCTACAAACCATGGTATAAGATCATGTGAAGCTGCCAATACTTTTTCATCAGGAAAAGAGTCATCAATTTCAATGCCATCATCAAACTGCATCATAGCCCCATCTTCCAATCTGGAAAGGTCGTCGGCAACTTGAGTTTCTGACCTTTTTCTATCAATCACATCAAAGTTGAATTCTTGCAGTAGAAGAACCCATCTAATCAATCTTGGCTTTACATCCTTCTTGACCATCAAATACTTGAGTGCAGCGTGGTCTGTGTGCACTATCACTTTGGCTCCCAATAAATATGAGCGAAACTTCTCAAATGCAAAGACAAATGCAAGCAACTCTTGTTTTGTGACCTTGTAGTTTTTCTGAGCTACATTCAGGGCTTTGCTGGCATGGTAAATAGGATGTAGAACTCTCTCCTTGTGTTGTCCCAAGACCACACCTAATGTAACCCCACTAGCGTCACACATTATTTCAAATGGCTTTGACCAATCAAGAGCCACAATAATTGGTGCTGAGGTTAACCACTTCTTCAATTCTTCAAAAGCTCGTCTACAGGCATCATCAAACACAAATTTGGCATCTTTCTCCAATAGTTTGCACAACGGGTGTGAAATGTTGGAGAAATCTTTTATGAAACGTCGATAAAGCCCTACATGACTCAAGAAGCTCCTAACACCTTTTACTGAGATGGGTGGTGGGAGTTTTTCAATTACTTCAATTTTAATTTTATCAACCTCAATGCCTTTACCTGAAATTCTATGGCCCAACACAATACCTTTTTTGACCATGAAGTGACATTTCTCCCAATTTAGCACCAAATGACTTTCCACACATCTCTTCAAAACATCATGCAAATGTGCCAAACAATCCTCAAATGATTGACCAACCACAGTGAAGTCATCCATGAACAGCTCAATGGTGCTCTTCACCATGTCCGAGAAAATAGACATCATGCACATTTGAAATGTAGCCGGAGCATTGCACAATCCAAATAGCATTCTTTTAAATGCAAATATGCCGTATGGGCAGGTGAAAGTGGTTTTCTCTTGATCATCTGGAGCAATGACAATTTGATTGTACCAAGAATATCCATCAAGGAAGTAGTACCAACCCTTTTCAGCAAGTCTATCAAGCATAAGCATCTGATCCATGAATGACATCAGAAAGTGGTCCTTTTCTGTTGAGGCATTTAGCTTTTTGTAATCCATACACACCCTCCATCCGATAACTGGCCGCATAGGAATTAATTCATTTTTAGCATTTGGCACCACTGTGATACCCCTTTTTTATGGAACACATTGAAAGAGGCTCACCCACTCACTGTCGGCAATAGGATAGATTACTCCTTCATCTAAGCACTTGTTGATTTCTTTTCAAACTACCTCTTGCATCAGAGGATGCAATTGTCTTTGATGCTTGTTTCTAGGCTTGTAGTCCTTGACTAGCTGAATTTTGTGAGTGCATATTCCAGGAGGGATACAAATTATATCTGCAATAGTCCACCCAATAGCCCTTTTGAATTGTTTAAGCACTAATACAAGGGCCAGGGCCTCTGCCTGATTTTCACTCAAGTCTGCAACTTTGATGACTGGCAATATATCATCCTCTCCCAGAAATGCACACTTTAAGTGTGACAAGAGTGCTTTCAGTTCTAACTTCGGAGGGGATCTCTATGGAAGGTTTTGTGGGAGGAGATTCCCTGTTCTTCAAATCTATCTCTAACTTTGTCTAACATCTAGGCCCAAATGATACCCCATGAACATTCATTGTCTCTTCATAATCTGGTATACTATCACTATCAAAATTCATCAACGCTGCCTCCAGAGTATCAACTCCTAGACGTAGCTCGATCGGTACTTATGATTCATCATCATCAATAGTTTCAATCGCCGAGACTACCCTCAAATCATAGTCATTCCTACCTTGTTGACAGACCTGAAACACTACTGCTTCTTCACCAAACCTGAATGTGAGTAGTCCTTTTTTCATATCAACCAGAGTGTGACCTGTGGCTAAGAAAGGCCTCCCCAAAATAATAGGCACTGCAAAATCAACCTCACAGTCAAGAATAATAAAATCTGTAGGAAATATGAATTTGTCTACCTTTACTTACACATCATAAAGTACCTCCAAATGTTTCTTAACTGTTTTGTCTTCCATTAGTAACCACATCTTTGTAAGAATAGGAGTACCCAAACCAAACTTTTTAAAGATGGAAAGCGACATCAAATTTATGCTAGCACCCAGATCACAAAGTGCTTTGGCAAATGCTAATTCTCCGACAGTGCATGGTATGGTGAAAGCACCTGGCTAATGACTTGGTTATGATGGCACTACAATATTGAATGCTTTGGGAGAGATCTTGACTTACGGTTTGCTTCTTCTTAACTAGATCTTTCATGCACCTTGCGTAACCTGACATTTTCTCTAAAGCTTCAATCTAGGGGATGTTCACCAATAATTTCTTGAGTATTGCTAGAAAGTGCTCGAACTTGCTCTCTTCCTCCTTCTTCTTAATTCTTTGAGGAAAAGGAGGAGGAGATCTTAGGAAAGTCTTGTACTTTCTAGGTTTGTTCTTCTCCTTAATGTCTTTAGCTTCCTTATCAACATTCTTTCCATGATCTTTATCAACAACCACCGACATTGGGGAATCTATGGTGCTTTTCCCACTTCTCATCATGACCACCATGCAATGCCTATCATTCTTTGGTTTTGAACCGTGTTGCTTGGCAAAGTGCCCTTTTGGCATTGGTTCAATTTAGAAGACACTTGACCAAATTGCTGCTCTAATTGTTTGATGGCCACCGAATGAGACTCTATCTTTTGATTGCTACTTGAAATATCTGATTTCATCATCTTCAAAGTCTCATCTTGTTGGTCGGCCTTCTTCAATAACATGTCAAACATTTCTCAATTCTAGAATTGCTAGACCCAACATCACAATTATGGGGAGGCACATAGGAACCATTCCTTTATCCATCTCTTCGCCCCCACTCGTCCTCTAGTACTCTTTTTCTTTCAAAATAACCACCTCGGTTATCTCTATACGCAACCTCTCTATTGTAGTTCTGACATTGATTTTCGAAACTTTGCCACCAATAGTCCGAGTTGGACCCTTGGGCATTGTTTCGAAAACCCTCCGCTTGATTACTCACAAAGCAAGAGTCCTCATCATAGTAATCCTCTTCATACATGGGTGCCCTTGGAGGCTAATGAACCACCGCATGAACTTTCTCCTGATTTTGCTTCAATACCAAGTACATACTTGTTCGGAGGTTGGCAAACTCTTGCATGATGCCTTGATTGATTTTGCTTTGCTCCGAACTCACGTTCACCACAAATGAATTTTTTATGTGGGCTCTCTCTCGTTGACCCCATGCTCTATTTGTCTTGACCACTTGCTCGATTCTCTCGGCGATCCGTGCAAAAGGTTGATCTAGAAACATGCCTCCCATGATGTTATCAGCACAAGGTTGACTATTCTTGTCAAGAGCCCAATAGAAAGTCTCCACTAAGGCATCATCAATAATTTTTGTGATCGGAACCATCCTCAAGCACTTGGTGAACCTTTCCCACATAGTACTAATCAAATCACCCGACATTGCTCAAAATTATTTATTTGATCTTTGTGCTTAAGCTTTTTGGACCTTGGAAAATATCTCTCTAGAAAGGCTCTTTGTAACTCTGCCCAACTAGTGATCGAACTTTATGGGAGTTATGATAACCATATTGCTTCATTTCCAGTCATAAATAGAGGTAATACTCATAAACCAAGAACATCCATCGAGAGATTTTGTAAACCCGTCACACTCTTACAAACAAACGCAACATTATGGAGATGACTTTGTGGATCCTCCGAAGATGGCCCCGTAAACAACCCACGATTTTGAAGCATTTGTAGGAGACCACTAGACATGGTGAACTTGTTGTCGGCCAGTAACGGTGGCAATACAACAACTCTTGTGACATCCATGTCCATAGGGTTCAACCTATATTTGGTTTCAACCATATGCATTTTCGTTGAAAGCCCTATGGTGTGGCCTATTTTACCTTTGAGGTGGGTTTTCATCTCCACCCACATCATCATCATTTCATTCCATAGCTTTATCAATCATGATATCCTTCTTTTTTTAGGCCATTCTCTTTGCAATTCGGTGGATCTCCCAGTTAATTGTAACTAAGGGATTGCCTTGTCTCCTTGTGTTGGGCATACAAACGTAGTATAACTTGCAAATGAAACTCAACAAGAAAAGCAAAAAACAAAATAAAAATACAAGAGAATTTAAAAATTAACACTTGAATTAACCACTAGTGGAGTCAAGTCAAAATCTAGCTGTATTCCCTGGAATGGTGCCATAAATTTGATGTTCACACTCCAACAGATACTAAAAATAACGAAGAGACAATCAATTTGAGAATCAACTTTAGAATTGTGTTCCCCATGATTCACCAACTCAAATGCCCTGGATAACATAAGCTCAATTGGGACATCGCATGCAGGATGGTAACTTAGGTTCTTCCAGCCCTTTGGTAAAGGTGAAGGTCGAATTTCACCATGACGATTGGTCGGAAATGGTGTGCCAACTAACCATTACCCATTATCCTAGTCAACCTCTCCTTGGTCGGGTTTGGTTGATTAGATGAGAATACATCAATCGAATCCTGTCACCCTTTCCTTTTCCTATTCACCACTACCTTAATTGGGATCATGACACTAGGCGGGGTTTGGTGTTGGCCACCACCAAACAGCAAGCAATCCAAAGAAAAATGGATAACGCATGAAAATACCCAATTAAAGAAATGCAAATAATTCGGGTTATCTCAAGCTAGCTACTCATGGTTCCCACAACCTGGGAGTTTAGCTACTCATAGCTTGGGCAAACTCACAAACAATGAATAAAATAGATATAGTTGAGAGATTATCCAAAGAAAATGGAGAATAATAAACCACCTTGATTTATGGATTCACAAGCTTGAACAATGGAGTTAAATTACATGTGATCCCAATCCCCAAATTAGGTCTTCAAAGTGAAACCCTAAGTGTCTCCTCTAAAACCCTAAAAGATTCTATCTAGAAAAGATATTCTACTCTTTACAATCTGATTCTCCTCTAAAGAACCCTAACTTATACTATTTACAAAAGGACCTTGAAATAAATAAGAAAATTTGGTCGGTAGCAGTTACGACTCGTAGGTATGACTCGTAAGGTGACCTACGAGTCGTACTCATACTTTTGTTGTCAGCACTTGGTATTTTGGACTTGATTGCAATGGTCCATGTTACAAGTTGTTGTCTGGTCTATTACTCGTAGTGTCTTCTCATAGTCCAACCTTGCATTTCGTGGTCCAAATTAATTTAACACTGTTAATCACTACGAGGTCCTCTTCTACAAGTCGCAGTAGGGGCTACGACCCGTACCCTAGGCTCTTCTGGCTGAACTTCAATTTCTTAGATTTTGATTTTTGGAAGCTGTTAATCTCTACGGTCATCCCCTATGACTCGTAGCTTGGGCTACGACTCGTAGTGGGTCTCGTAGGTCCTCAAATTCAACAAAATCTGCTACTTTTTCTGCAAAATCAAGTCAACCTGTATTTTCTGCAAAAACTAAATAAAGAACATATAAAAACCATAAAAGGTCGCATTGAGAGCACACAAAATCCCTTATTTGAGGCACCTAATGTACTTTATTTTAGCAGTACATCAAGTATACAACTGAGAGACTGGCCAACATTTATATTAATCAGATAGTGAGACTTCACAAGGTCCCAACATCTATTGTGTTGGATCGAGGCTCGTTGTTTACTTCACACTTTTGGAGGGCCTTACATCATGGCTTGGGTACCCATTTGGATTTGAGTACTTCTTTTCCCCCTATACTGATGGCAGTCTGAGAGGACCATTCAGGTATTGGATATGCTCTAAGCCCGTGTTATTGATTTTGGAGCTAGATCGGACCAACATTTGGCCTTACAAAGTTTGCGTACAACAATAGTTATCATTCCAGCATTCTAATGGCTTATTTTGAGGCCTTATATGGCCAGATATACAGATCGCCCATCATTGGTTTGACATGGTAGCAGTGATTAGTATGAATGTTGATATGTTGAGAGATGACGCTGAACGGTTACAGTTGATTCAGAGTAGATTAGTGACAACCCAAAGTCGCCAAAAGAGCATGCTGATAGGCGAGTTTGACCTTTGAAAGTTTGCGGTTCATGATGTGGTATGGTTGAAGATCTTACCTTTGAAGGGTGTTGTGAGATTCGAGAAGAAGGAAAAGCTTCGTCCGAGGTTAATTGGTCCTTTTAAGATTCTTAAAAGAGTTGGAGAGGTGACTTATAGACTTGCCTTGCCACTTAACTAGTCTTTAGTCTATCTTATATTTCATGTTTCTATGTTACAGTGATATGTTACCAATTAATCTCATGTGATTCCATGGATTTAGTTGAGTTGATTCCTGATTTGAGGAGTAGCCGGTAGCCATTTTGGGTAGACAGTGAGAAAGTTGAGGACTGAGGAGATCACTTTGGTAATGGTCCAATGGAGCCATAGGCTTGAGAGTGAGGCTACTTCAGAGTTAGAGTCGGATATGCGTGCTCAATACCCTCAGTTGTTTGAGCTCAGGTATGTCCCTTATCTCATGTTCGAGGATAAACATTGTTTTTTGTAGTGGACAATGTAGTAACTTGAAGGTCATTTATGGCATTTTTGACCAAATTACCATTTTACCCTTCCCTAAAGTTTCCTTGGGTCATTTTTGGTAAGTCCAAAAGTTGGATTTTAAAAATATTGTAAAAGTTGAAGATTTTCAAAAGAAAGAGCTTTAAAAGGCTTTAAGTTAGAAATTTTGAGTTTTATGGTCATTTTGAGTTTCGAGTGTAGAAATTCAATTTCATTGTTTCTATTAGTTCTGGAATGCTGAAGTTGGCCTAATTCCGCTTCATTAATGGCATTCCATAAATTTAGCCATTTCTATTGGTATTTTGGGGATTCTTATGCTATCTTAACACTTCCTAAAGACCTCACTCTATCCCTAAAGTTCAAATTCACTCCTCCCAATGAGAATACACTGTCAAATCTCTTAAGAGCCTCCATCAAAACTCCAATACAAATTCAAGGAAACTCAAGAGCAAGCTTTGGATTCCAAGACCCACTTCTAAACTTCAAGCCTTTCACAACTCAATTTTAAGAAATTCAAGATCTAAGGAATGCGGGTTTCATTCATGGGTACCTTTCACCCATGAAGCCCAATCTTCCATTTCTATGAGAATTACATGTTTCCAAGTTGTGTTGCTTATGGGTATTATTTATTAGAGATTCTGATCATATACTATATTAGGATTTCATGAAAGTTGATTGAAAATACATGATTACTCATTTTTTAGTCTATACCATGAGATGATTTACCTATTATGATTATGCATGTTTTAAGCTTTAGTACCATGACCTTTCTTGGGATTTGATGAGGCGTTTCAATGTATTTTGCAAGATGATACTACCAAGTATTGATGGGCTATTTTACTTCAAGTTTTCTCGCATGATTTCACTCTTGAATTGCATGGTTTTATACTAGCATTATACACCTACCAAGTGTTTGATAAAATATCTGGTTATAATTTCTTGAGGAATTGAAGGTCCAATGCATGTCTTATGAGTTGAATGACTTTATGCTGATGAATGTATGGTATTTATATGTTGATTTCATGTAAAGTATCTATAATAATGGAAGTCAACCGAATTGAGGGGTTGGTACCTCATTAACCGAATTGGGGGGTTGGTACCTCATTAACCGAATTGAGGGGTTGGTACCTCATTAACCAAATTGAGGGGTTGGTTCTTCAATCACCTAGATAGGGGGTCGTACATTCGATAACCAATTGAGGGGTTTGTACCTCAATCACCACAAGTGATAGGGTAAGATGATCCACCAATCAAATGATAATGGTCTCTTCTTGCACATGTATTATGTTATATGTAAGCATGATTTACTTCAAGCATCTTCCATGCATGCCATATTGCTATATGCTTATTCATGCCTATGTTATGCATTTTGATGTTGCATTGCATCCTACATACTTAGTATGTTCAAACATACTAATAGATGCTCTATGCCTACATGATATTACCATATAGGAAGCGGATCTCCATTGATTCTCCCTGTGATGGCTAGATGCATTGTTCAAGTTAGATTTTGGTGAGTTCTTAAGTCTGGGGACAATATCTATCTTGTCTTATGCTTATGTTTAGACTATATCTTGTATACTTGGATTACTTATTGTCATTATCATGAGGGTGAGGCCGGCTGTTTGTCTTGGCCCCCGCTAAGTTCTATGTTTATAGGTGCTGTTGGACAAGTATGTAATGATGCTATAAGCTTGATTCTCTCTTTGACTCTCTTGAAGTTTTATCAAGTGAAGGTTTTCCCTTAGTCCCTATGCCCTTATTTCTACTCTTTTATTTTTGTTTCATTACTTTCGTGACCAAAGATGTGTAATGATATGTTAAGATGCTTGCTTGGGGTTCCCCGCAGGTTCCCCTTATGCCGTGTTACATCTAGGCGCTAGTTTGGGTCGTGAAAAACTTGGAGTACTAGGTTGTTAATGGTCCTTAGAGTCCAACATACCGCGTCGATTAGAGTCCTATTCATGGTTGTGAAGCACATCATGA
Source organism: Solanum medicagineum (assembly GCA_026153255.1). Lineage (NCBI taxonomy): Eukaryota > Viridiplantae > Streptophyta > Magnoliopsida > Solanales > Solanaceae > Solanum > Solanum medicagineum. The sequence goes on from JAPFFP010000103.1 coordinate 5,271,886, forward strand.
CTATGAATGGGAGGCTTTGAGGTGTTTAAGGAAATATTTCCCTTCTTCTTGGTCTATGTCATGCGATAGAGTTAAATCCCCTAAGGCTTATTTCTTAATTTAATCTTTGTGTTTCAGAATATGTCCTAAGTTACTCAGGACAGTGATATATAGAATGTAGAGCTTTGTAATGCTCTATGGGTATTGACTAAAGCAGTGACAAAATTGACAACCCAACTCTGTTGACAAGTGAGTGCCCTAGAGACTTCAAATGGTAAGAGGAGGAGTAGTGAGGCCAAGAGGGCCCATGTTAGGGGTAAGTTCCAAAGTTCCAAAGGTGGTGGTGGTGTGGTGCTTTTCGCTAGGTGCCCAAGATGTGGTACAGGCCATGATGGCTCGTGCTTGAAGAGTGCTAATGCTTGTTATGGTTATAGGGAGATAAGTCATAAGGTAAGGGATTCCCCTCGTAAACGCAATAAGAGAAGAGAAGGTGATGACAGGGTAGCAAAGCCTAGGTGCCAAAAGTGTGAAAAAGGCCATGGTAGCCCATGTTTGAAGAGATCTAATTCTTGCTTTGGTTGTGGCAGATTCGGGCACAAGGTTAGTGGTTGTCCTCATGCTCAACCCAAAGGTAGAGGTGAAGGTCATCTAGGTGGTGCCCCGTGACACACTAAATGTTATGGTTTTCAAGGGAGGCAAGAAGGGGATGAGGCACCCGATGTTGCTACCGGTAAGTTGAAATTTCCTTTGGCTTTAATGTGTTTGCATTGATGGGCCTGGGTGCCACTATTTCTTTCATGATTCTTTCTTGTTGCCAGTAGGCTTCAAGTGTCCCCCGAGTTATGTGTGAACGTTTGGATTCTACCCCTTTGTTGAGTCTATTGTTGTTAGAAAGTTCATAGGTAATGTTTCGTGTTCACATTGCATTAGGTCTTTCCTTGTGACTTATTGGGTTTGATGTGGTAGATTTTGATGCCATACTTGGGATGGATTAGTTGCATAGATATTATGTCTCTTTTGATTGTAGGACCCGTGGAGTTAGATTCCAATTCCCTAATAAACCCACCCTTGATGGGGGCTTGTAAGGTGGATGTGAAGGGGGTAAGTTCGTTCTTGTCTTAAGGTACAATTGATCATTAAGGGTTGTATTTACCATCTTGTAAGAGTTAGGGCTGTTGAACCTAAGTAATTTCTATTGAGTTGTTTCCGGTGATCTATGAGTTAGTGAATGTCCTTTCCAATATTTTGAATTTGGGGTGGTGTCTTTTGGTTTGACTTATGCACCAGTTATATCTATCAGTCTCATGAATAGGGTGTTTAATCCCTACATTATTATGTTTGTGGTGGTCTCTAGTGATGAAGTATTGGTTTATTTGGAGCTTGAGAACCATTTGGGGGTAGTGTTGCAAATCATGGGGAAAGAGAAGTTGTTTGCTAAGTATGAGAAGTGTGAATTTTTATTGAGGGAGGTTAGCTTTCTAGGTCATGTGATGTTGGGGGATGGTATTAAGGTGGATCCTAAGGAGACGGATGTGATTAGAAATTGGCCTAGACCTTTGACTCCCTTGGACATTAGAAGTTTCTTGAGGATAGCGGGTTATGCCGGAAGGGTTGTTGTGTATTGTGGTGCCTCACAAGTTGGTTTGGGTTGTGCTTTGATGCGGAACGGTAAGGTGATAGCCCATGCCTTTAGACCACTTTAGATGCATGAGAAGGATTATCGTATCTATGATCTTGAAATGGCTGTCGTGGTATTGCTTTAAGAATTTTACGTCCTTATTTGCTTAGGGTGTATGTTGAAGTGGTTACCGATCACAAGAGTCTCCAATATGTGTTCACCCAAAAATCTTAGCTTGAGACAAAGAAGGTGGTTAGAATTTCTTAAGGATTATGATATGAGTATACATTATCATCCCTGTAAGACTAATGTTGTGGTGAGTGCTTTGAGTAGGGTATCCATGGGTAGCCTAGTTCATATTGATAGTGGTAGCAAAGGGGTGACTAGGGAGGTCCACCGGTTGGCTAAATTGAGGGTTTGGTTGGAAGAGGTTGATAATGGTGGCATTGTGGTTGTTGATGGTTCAAAGTCTTCCGTGGTTGATGAGGTAATAGAAAAGCAAGATCTTGATCCCTCCTTATTAGAATTGAAGACTTCCGTGAGCGTTGGCAAGGTGGAGGTTTTCTCTCAATGGGGAGATGGTGCCCTTAGGTACTAAGGTAGGTTGTGTATGCCTACTATTGATGACTTGAGCAAGAGGGTTCTTGATGAGACTAATACTAGCTATCATTCTAGCATTGGTATGGGTTCTTTTGAGACTCCATATGGTAGACGTTGTATGTCCCCGGTTGGGTGGTTTGAAGTGGGTAGTTAGTGAGTCCTTATAGAGTGTTGAGGGGGATTGGTAAGGCTGCATATGAGTTGGAGTTGCCTATGGATATGGATATGGTTATGGTTTTTTCAGTTCTTCACACATCTAGATTGAGGAGATGTGTTGGTGATTCATGTGTTATAGGACTCTTTGAGGTTGTGGACGTTGTGGAGGATGAGTTGACTTATGAGAAGGTCCGGTGGAGAAATTGAGCGGATATGAGTAAAGGTTGATTTGTGAGGGTGTAGTGTTCGTCAAGGCCTTTGGGAGAATTCTCAAGTTGGAAGTGTCATTTGAGGAGCCAGAGCGGGCATGGAAAAGCAATATCTGTACCTCTTTCATTCTATTTAAGCTTGTGATAACATGTCAAGTCCTTTTCTTTTATGATTCCAAGTCTTATGTTTCAGCCCCTATGTCATTTGCATGCATTCATGTTTATGTTGACAAGTTCATGATGATTTCTTTACACTTATGTTGAGATTTTGAAATGGTGTTTAAGTGTATTGTTGCATTCTTATTGGGGCTGATCTCTTCATGATTACTCTTCTCATATACGTCTCTTTGACATTCGAGGACGAATGTTTCTAGGGGGGAGATATTGAAACGACCCCAAAACGTGCCTGAAAATGTGCCTCGGAAGTGCCCGAAATCGTAATTTCCATATATCTCAAAATCCATGTGTGATATCAAAAATTCGACTTTATATTCTTGTTTAGGGGAAAAATTGAGTGGGAAATAGGTCTAACCCCGATTTTAGAGCGAATGAATCACAATATCAATTTTCCAAGTGAGCAATTTCCAGTGAAGATTCGCGCCCCAGGCGGACGCGCCAGGGGCGAGCTATAGTGTATTTTTATTCCCAATTTCATGTTCCGATCCAAGGCTTTTGGGTCTTGGGCTTAAGCCTTCCCATACGTAAAAATACCTATACTTAGCCATATTTGACTTTCATATCATACAAGACATTCCCCAATACTCTCTCAAACACCTAGACATATATTTCACCAATTCAAGTGTCCCAAACTCACTTTCGCATCTCAAGAAACTCATTCAAGTTTCAAGACCTCATTAAAATCTAATTCAAGGTTATTTATGTCATTAAAGACCATCGCGGGTCCGCTACCTCAAGCGTAGTTCAAAATAATTTTCGTTGGCTAAGTTTTGCACAAGTAACGGTAGGAGGGTCAACTTTAAAGGGCCATATCTCTTAGCACACAAAGAACTGGGTGGCCCACGACCTGCCAAATCAAAGCTCTTTGAATTAGCTTTCCAATGCACTTCGTTTCATTTTATTTAGAGTTTGGATGAAGAAGTTATGCTATTTCCGTAGAACTCGTATGTAAAGGGGTATATACGGTTTTTTGCCAAATTCTACCTCATTAATGGAATTCCGTAATTTTAGCCATTTCTATTTTTATTTTGGGGATTCCTATGCTGTCATAACACTTCCTAAAGACCTAACACTATTCCTAAAGATCAAATTCACTCCTTCTAATTGGAATACACTCTCGATTCTCTCAAGAGCCTCTATCAAAGCCCAAATACAAGTTCAAGGAAATCAAGAGCAAGCTTTGGATTCCAAGACCCACTTCCAAACTTCAACTCTTTCACAACTCAATTTTAAGAAATTCAAGGTCTAAGGTATGTGGGTTCCATTCATGGGTACCTTCACCCATGAAGCCCAATCTTCCATTTCTATGAAAATTACATGTTTTTAAGTTGTGTGTCTTATGAATATTATTCATTATAGATTATGATCATGTAGTATATTGGGATATCATGAAAGTTTGATTGAAAATACATGATAACTCATTTTTAAGTCTATACCATGAGATTATTTACTTATTATAATTATGCATGTTTTAAGCTTTAGTACCATGACCTCTCTTGGGATTTGATGAGGTTTCAATGTATTTTGCAAGATAGTATTGCCAAGTATTGGTGGGGTGTTTTACTTCAAGTTTTGTTGCATGATTTCACTCTTGAATTGCATGGTTTTATACTAGCATTACACACCCACCAAATGTTTGATAAAACAACCGGTTATGATTTCTTAAGGAATTGAAGGTTTAATGCATGTATTATGAGTTGAATGACTTTATGATTATAACACCCCACATTTTATTTGTACTAATTATATGTGAATAAATCATGACATGGATTGGTCAAAGTAGCGTCAATTCC
>JAPFFP010000103.1:5276517-5287594 GCA_026153255.1 Solanum medicagineum
CCATTCTCCTACAAGACTTAGAAAACTTCTCTCAAGTGTTCCACCTGCTCCTCTAAGGTGCTTTTGTCAAGGTAGGGATGAAAGATCTTGTTCATGAAGGTGCAAAATGTAGTTATTGCATTGGTCAAACCAAAAGGCATCACCAACCACTCAAAGGGGTTCTTTACCAGGTCACACAAAGGCATCCCTTCTACAATTTGAACCTGGTAGTAATCCTTGTGAAGATCCACCCAGTAAAGTACTTGGCTTGTCCAAGCCAATCAAATAAGTCAGAGAAAAGCAGGATTTGGTATTTATTCTTAAAGATGACCTTATTAAGTGCCTGATAGTCTACGCATAAGTGCAACGATCCATCCTTCTTTTGAGACAACACCGGAGCGCAAAAAAGTGCCTTTGATGGGTGAATGTGACCAGCATCCTGAGCTCTTTAAATTATTTCCTAAGCTCCTCCAACTTTGATGGTGCCATGAGATAAAAGGCTAATATAGGCGGCTTAGCCCCTGGCTCCAACTCAATCTTGTGATCCACTTCACAGGTAGGAGGCAAGAGCATAACATCTTTGGTCTCTTTGAGTAACTTCTCTATGTAAGGTGACATTGTCTCTTAGGAACCCTTGTCTTCCTCCAAACTTGTAATCGTTTCCATAAACATCCTTCCCCCCACCCTCTTGAGCCCCTTTACAAGTTGCATAGCCAATAGTAGTGCTAGGCTTTGTCCTTACAACATAGTCATTATGGTCACCATGCAAGATCCTTCTCTCTCCACGACCAAGAGATGTTGAAGGTAGGGATCGATCATAGTACGACACTATCTAAAGAGCTCTTGCCCCAGAATAATATCAAAGATATCCATAACAATGATGGTAAAGTTTCCCATAACATCATTGGCTAATTTGACACTAGCACTATTGGCTATAGCACGAGCATCTTGTGCCTCGATATTCACAGTCTTGACGTTAGAGTTAGTTGAGGCAATGAACTCTAGTCTCTTTGTTATGACCTCGATCAAAATTGTAAGTTGCTCCTTTGTCCAAATTCAAAGCCCGTCATCAAAGCAAGCCCAAGTCCATGCAAGAAGAAGGTAGGGACCGATCATAGTACGACACTATCTAAAGAGCTCTTGCCCCAGAATAATCTCAAAGATATCCATAACAATGATGGTAAAGTTTCCCATAACATCATTGGCTAATTTGACACTAGCACTATTGGCTATAGCACGAGCATCTTGTGCCTCGATATTCACAGTCTTGACGTTAGAGTTAGTTGAGGCAATGAACTCTAGTCTCTTTGTTATGACCTCGATCAAAATTGTAAGTTGCTCCTTTGTCCAAATTCAAAGCCCGTCATCAAAGCAAGCCCAAGTCCATGCAAGAAGAAGGTTCTCTAGATCTGTCCAAATGCAAAGCCCGTCAAAGGCATATGAAATCATGCGAAGGATCTGAGCCCATCCAAATGATGTCTAGGGGGCTAAACCCAAGTACCTCTGGCTCATGATCCAAGAGACCCGAAACTCGTTAATCATGCTATCCTTACCTTCTAACTAACCTCTTCGAGTTTGCTTATCCTAACAGTGATTAATTAGGCGTAACTGTTGAAGCAGGTTGTGTAGAGGTTGTTCACACAGGCAATGTGACTTCACTTTGTAGTAAGTTTGCTCATTAAACAGCCGTGTATAGTACTCAACTGCGAAAAACTAAAAAAAATGGTGCCTATCATCAAATTCGTGCTGCATGGCGAGATTACTCTACTTCTACTCTATAAACAGAAAGATATCCATAAAAATGATGGTAAAGTTTGCCACACCTTTCTAATTGCCCAATTTGACACTAACACCATTAGTTACACCACGAGCATCTTGTGCCTCGATATTCACAGTCTTGACACTAGAGATAGTTGGGGCTATCAACTCTAGTCTCTTTGTTGGGACCTCAATCAAAATTGTGACTTGCTCCTTTGTCCAAATTCTAAAGCCCGTCATCAAAGCAAGCCCAAGTCCATGCAAGAAGGCCCTCCAGATCCGTCCAAATACAAAGCCCATCAAAGGCATATGAAATCATGCAAAAGATCCGAGCCCAACCAAATGATGTTCAAGGGAAACCCAAGTACCTCTGGCTCATAATCCAAGAGACCCGAAACTCGTTAATCATGCTATCCTTACCTTCTAACTAGCCTCTTCGATTTTGCTTATCCTAACAGTGATTGATTAGGCGTAACTATTGAAGCTGGTCATCCAGAGGTTGTTCACACAGGCAGTGTGACTTCACTTTGTAGTTAGTATGCTCTAAACAGGCATGTAGAATATTCAACTGCAGAAAACTAATAAAAATGGTGCCTATCATCAAACTCGTGCCGCATGGCGGGATTACTCTACTTCTACTCTATAAATTAAAAGATATCCTTAATAAAGATATTTATAACAATGATGGTAAAGTTTGCCATAGCTTTCTAATTACCCAATTTGACACTAACACCATTGGCTACCCCACAAGCATTTTGTGCCTCGATATTCATAGTTTGATCCTAGAGTTAGTTGGGGCAATGAACTCTAGTCTCTTTGTTGTGACCTCGATCAAAATCGTGAGTTGCTCCTCTGTCCAAATTCAAAGCCCGTCATCAAATCAAGCCCAAGTCCATGCAAGAAGGCCCTCCAGATCAGTACAAATTCAAAGCCCGTCAAAGGCATATGAAATCATGCAAAGGATCCGAGCAATCCAAATGATGTTTAGGGGGCTAAATCCAAGTAGCGCTGGCTTATGATCCAAGAGACCCGAAGCTCGTCAATCATGCTATCCTAACCTTCTGACTAACCTCTTCGATTCCGCTTATCCTAACAGTGACTGATTAAGCGTAATTATTGAAGCTGGTTATGCAGAGGTTGTTCACACAGGCAATCTGGCTTCACTTTGTAGTTAGTTTGCTCATTAAACAGACATGTATAGTACTCTACTGTGAAAAACTCATAAAAATGGTGTTTATCATCAAATTCGTGCCGCATGGAGGGATTACTCTACTTCTACTCTATAAATAGAAAGATATCCATAACAATGATGGCAAAGTTTGCCATACTTTTCTAATTTCCCAATTTGACACTAACACCATTGGCTACACCACGAGCATCTTGTGCCTTGATATTCACAGTCTTGACGGTAGAGTTAGTCGGGCAATGAACTTTAGTCTCTTTGTTGTGACCTCAATCAAAATTGTGACTTGCTCCTTTTTCCAAATTCAAAGCCCGTTATCAATGCAAGTCCAAGTCCATGAAAGAAGGCCCTCCAGATCTGTCCAAATTCAAAGCCGGTGAAAGGCATATGAAATCTTGCAAAGGATCCAAGCCCATCCAAATGTTGTTCGGGGGCTAAACCCAAGTACCTCTGGCTCATGATCCAAGAGATCCGAAACTAGTTAATCATGTTATCCTTACCTTCTAACAAACCTCATCAATTTCGCTTATCCTAACGGTGATTGATTAGGCGTAACTGTTGAAGCTGGGAGGTTGTTCACATAGGCAATGTGGCTTCACTTTGTAGTAAGTTTGCTCATTAAAAAGACATGTATAGTACTCAACTGCGGAAGACACATAAAAATGGAGCCTATCATCAAATTTGTGTCGCATGGCGAGATTACTCTACTTCTACTCTATAAATAGAAAGATATCCTTAACAATGATGGTAAAGTTTGCCATACCTTTCTAATTGCCTAATTTGACACTAACACTATTGGCTACACCACGAGCATCTTGTGCCTCGATATTCACAGTCTTGACACTAGAGTTAGTCGGGGCAATGAACTTTAGTTTCTTTGTTGTGACCTCAATTAAAATTGTGAGTTGCTCCTTTATCCAAATTCAATCAAAGCAAGCCCAAGTCCATGCAAGAAGGCCCTCAAGATCTGTCCAAATTCAAAGCCTGTCAAAGGCATATGAAATCTTGCGAAGGATCCAAGCCCATCCAAATGATGTTTAGGGGCTAAACCCAAGTAGCTCTGGCTCATGATCCAAGAGACCCAAAACTCGTTAATCATGCTATTCTTACCTTCTAACTAACCTCTTCAAGTTTGCTTATCCTGACATTGATTGATTAGGCATAACTGTTGAAGCTGGTTATGCAGAGGTTGTTCACACAGGCAGTGTGACTTCACTTTGTAGTTAGTTTGCTCATTAGATAGGCATGTGTAGTACTCAACTGCATAAAATTCATAAAAATGGTGTCTATCATCAAATTCATGCCGCATGGCGGGATTACTCTACTTCTACTCTATAAATAGAAACTCGATCAGCCTTCGAGCTCTAAAATAAAGTAAAAAAATATTATTATGGCAGCTCTTGTAGTTTCAGAAAGGCTTTTCCAAATTTCACAAGAAATCCAGAAAACTAAGAATGAGCTGGGTCAACGCCGATTTGCCTTAAGAGCCTTTTTGAGGCACCTACGTTCGACGAGCCCAGCTGTCATAGGAGACAGCATGCACGTAGCAAATGAAAACATAATGCGCCTCGAGACGAGACTACTAATGCTGCAAGATGAACAGTGAGCGCTCATTGTGCAAGTTGTCACCCTCGGCGACTGGAGAGCTAAGAAAGAATATAGCAGTTACAGTCACTTTTGCTGTGGAAGTTTATTTACAAAAATAAAGAAGTTCCATATTGTACTCCCTATTTGCTTTTCTACTGCTACTTTCCTTGAAATAAAGATCGTTGATAACCATAGCATTTTCTCAATAAAGAAAGTGAGTAGTAGTGTACTGCTGAATTGAACTTTGTTGTATATTGAATTGACAAATTACTAATTAACCTATAAAAGTCTTTTTCTTTCAAATGTAATGTTTAGCATACCTTACGAAAAGCATATCAAAAGTGTCATTTTTCCTGTATTTTTTGGATGAAAAAACAAGAGGAAATGGCACATTATTAGATAAATAGTGCAGACATGTGTTGCACTTTTTTCGAAATCAAAAGAGCTCTTTTGAGGGGCGCAACAGAATTCACTCAGAAAGCAAGACAGAATAGTCTCTGCTAACGAAAGAACTTCCCTTAAATTAAGATATTAGCTATGGGGACTTCGGTGCCTTAAGCGGAAAGAGGATTTCTTTCTGGATGCTACGCTCCTTTCTTATTCTCGTATTCTTTTTTTCTATCTCTAAAGTGAGTGAAGTCAAGCTAGTATCAGCAAATTGGATATAAGCAATACACCCTGTCTTTTAGAAAGACAATAGAGATTCTCTTCCAGTACTTTAATTCAGAGAAAAAATACTAACCTATAAGAAGAAATTTTAGGAATATCCGGAGCGTAGCTTTATCGAAATTTACCTCAGCGACTTCCTATCGGCTTCGAGCAATTTTATGCTTCACTAATGAGGAATAGACAACTAAATCGAAGTCTTTATTTCTGGCTTTCTTAACTCCCAGGTAACTTCACCCTAAGCCTACTATACCATCTCCTACTTCAAACGCTACTCTGCTTTGTTTAAAGATAGGGCTTTTAGTATAATATCAAGGCTGACCTCCTGCTTCGGACTATGACTGATTTGTTGATGTTGAGTACTAAATGCTCTAGCTTGATTCTCAGCTCTTAAGAGGGCCTTTAAAAAGACTTAGATCGAGGAATCTCAGCAAACATAAGCATTTAGCTCAGATTACGCATCTCCGACTGAAAACTGAGGAGCGCAACAAGAGAGTGAAAATTGATAAGAAATTACTTGACTTCAAATCGGCCAATCCTAAATAAAATATATTGATTACAGGCTCTACTGAAATACTGAAACGAATGAAATCGAAGTCAATCTTACTCAATCCTGGAAATAGGAGTTGAAAGCCAATCATTTGAGATTGATGCTTAGGCTTCTTTGTTAGCAAAGAGAAAGTAAGAATTTGAGATTTATCCCTCTAACTCAAGAAAAAGAGCTGCAACTATTTCCTCAATCTAACGTCCATAGAAGTATTGATTTATTCCTAGGTAGAATTGGGAGTTGAAAGCTAATAGGATTTAAGTCAGATTTGTTCTCTTTAAAGTTACGATTGTTCAAAGTTCAGTTTGATCCGGGTAAGAAAACCTAAAGGTGGCAAAAAGGTTCTTGGGTTTCTTACACTTTTATCTTTGTCTCTGTTGTAACAGCTAACAATAATAACAATCTATCTTCCTTTCTGGCTTAGCCTGTTGCGCAACCGAATGAATGTAATGAAAAGATATGTGAGTTGAACATAAAAGCTCTATTCTTACAAACAAGAGTTTGCTTCATTCAGGATAGAAAGTTCCTACAATACTAAAAGGAAAGCTAAAGCAAAAGGGCTAAGAAAACCCCTATGAAAACACATATGAATTATTCCTTGCACTTCATTATCGTGTAATAAGATAAAACAGTCACTTTTGACTCCTTAAATAGTGGCAGCTGGTCTTTATCCTTTGCTTTGGGGTTGATTTTACGTGCCATCTTCAGCCTAGCTAGGAAAGGGCTACTTTTTTAGTAAAGCATTTCCCCCGGAAATAGCCTTAGCTAGATTTCTTTCTTTGTAGAAAAGTGGCAATAAGCCTTCGTATAGGGCCAGGGCCGTTTAGTTGTATCCTTTAACATTCTATGGGCCTAGGTCAGTCAACTTTTTTAATTATAATAATTTTGTCTCCTACCCTGAGGCATTCTTTCAATAAGTAATCCGTGCAAATGAGGGCCTAAGGCAATTCCTTGCTGCAGAGCTAACATTCACACCGCTTTTCTCATGTTAGCAAGCTCGGGGTCTAACCTCATTCTAAAACTACTTCTCCAAGCCGTAGATAGAAGACCAATAATGATATATCCTTAGCTATAGCTATGGGAAGAAGTACGATGATTGTAGCCAATTCTACCTCTTAGCGAAGGCCTGACAGAGTTTTAATAGGGGATTCCGGTATATTATATAGTTGTTTAATCTTGCTTTTAGGAGTGCTCTTTTCATCCAACTCTTTATTGAATAAAGAAAGAGATTGAGGAGCGTAGGGGCTTATAGTTAATTGGTTGAAACGTACCACTCATAACGGAGATATTGTAGGTTCGAGCCTTACTCAGCCTACCTTTTCACCTCTGGTGGCTCAGTCAAAGTACCCAAGATCTAAATCTAGCGAAACCACACTGGTTCCGAAAAAGGTTTAAAAATGTAAAAAAGAGCAACCAAGGGTCACCATTTAGCACACCGCCGAATGGTACAGCAATGGGGCCCCTAGACTATCGTTTTGGCTGACAAAACTCATCAAAATGTCACTTTTTTCAATTTTGATGATTATTTCACTTCCCCAAAACGTTATTTTTGACCTTTTATCCTTAATTACTTCCCCAAGTCTATCATGTAGCCTAATAACCTCCCATGAACACATAAATTCCTGAAAACATTAAAAATTTATGCTCAAAGTTCTCCCAAAGAAGAAGCCAGGGTTCTTCATATTCAAGTGCAGACCAACGGTGTCTTCAAGAGATTTTTCTCTTTTAGGAATGTAAGGCTATCTAAAACATGGAAAGAGTTTTTCCATGTGCCCCCATAAATCGGATTAATTTTATTGAGAATGATTTAGCCTTCCATGAATGTTATCTTGAGATTTTTCCTAAAATTCTAGAATATTCTTACATTCCATTATATATATATATATGATTAATAGTTCTCATGACTTAATTTCTGGAATACATGATTTCATCATTTACTACATAAACCCCAATTATATTGTCTCTTAAACTGAATGTCTAGATGCATTGGTTGAGAATAGAAACATGAATTGTAGAACTTATGAATGTGAATGCTATTGAATACGAATGTAACATTGATGAGACTAGAATGCCCTTTTGTGTTTTTTCATAACTTGAACCCAAATGACTTGATAGAACTGCATGTTATCATAACTGCATCTTTAAGCTACTCTTGAAAGATGTGATTGAGAATTGATTGGATGGTTAATATGATAGGCCGAAAGGCTTGATTGTGATGGAACTGATATACTGAAAGAGTCCATAAGAGACTTAGTGATTGAGATTGATTGTTTTGTGAGCATCGAATCTCGTGAGGAGTATTTGAGCACCGAGTTGATTAAAAGTAACACTTGAACTCGATAATTATGCCAAATTTATTAAAAGTAAGTAACACTTGAACTCGATAATTATGACACTAACATGACAAAATAAAAGAGAATTTCTGAAAATGTTTTCCTTTTATGCTCAAATAAAAATGTCTCTCTGTTTCATATATTTCCTGCATCTATTTATACAAGCAATCAGATTAAATGGACAGCTACAATCTGTACAGCTGTATATAATCTGTAAATGGACAGCCATATACCTACTCCTACCGGAAAGAATCTGTAAATCTGTAAATGGACAGCCATGTGCCACTCCTACTGGAAAGGATCTGTAAATCTGTAAATGGACAGCCATGTACAGCCATGTACAGCTGTGTACACAATCTGTAAATGGCCAACCATGTGTCAACTCCTACCGGAAAGAATAATATATTGACATAACATAGGATGTTTGAAAGGGGTCATACCTTTGAAGTCCTTAAAGAGGGTTTGAAAGGGATCATACCTTTGAAGTCCTTAAAGAGGGTTTGATTTGATTGATTGTAATCGCCCCTTGCCCTGGCAAAGTTTTAGACGAGTGGATAATGACACTGCTTCATCGTATCATCACCAGCTCATAGGTGATGGTTGTCGGTTAGATAAACTCCCAAATAGGTCTTGATAGTACTCAGATTGGATCCGGTTGAATTGTATATGATTGGTCTCTGTCAAAATCTTACTCTTGCTTTAGACTTACGACATCTTCATTGAGTTTCTCATTTTCTTGATTTGAGTTACCTAAGTTGATAATATTCTACTTTGATGAATGTTTCTTCCTGCCATTTTACATACTCGTACATTCCACGTGCTGACGTCTATTTAGGCCTGCATCATTTTATGATGCAGAGACTGATATTAGAGATCATGAACAAGCGCATATTTGAGGATCTATCCGCATTCAGCTAATTAGTGAGACCTCCTTCCTTTTGGAGGATTTTCACTCTATTATCATCTAGCATTAGAGTTAGATTTGCTTTTATTCTATTTTAAGGTACCCATGGACCTGTTATTGGCACCACTTAATCAGATAGATAGAGGCTTCATAGAGTAGATTGTCGAGTTGTGATTAAATTGGATATTGTTTCGGCTAGTTCTTTCATACTAGTCTTATTCAGCTGATTTGACAGGTCGGTTGGCCTTTGGCCCTGGATTATCAATTTGATTATTTCTTCCTATTGAGTAATTCTTGATTGTTGATGTCTTATGCTGTTAGATATGACTGAATGAATGTGATAGGGCAAGTGGTTTGCTTGAGGACTAGCAATAGTCTCAGAGTGTCGGCCACACCAAGGGTACCCTCTTGGGGTATGACATCAAAGACTTAGAGCTTGTTAAGTCAATGATTGAATTATAAAAATATTTTTCTCTATTCCTAAAAAAAAGTTTAACTACTTGTTTATTAAACACAACTTACAAAGAACTTACAAAGAAGTAGGTGCATCACGAATGTTTGAAAAAATATTTAAATTTAGATATTCAAGATGATGAATTATCTAGTTTGCCAGTAGTTAAGAATAGCATAAAATTAAAGCTAAAAAATTATGACTTGTATAATTTTGATAGAGTAAACGAAGTAGTACATATGAAGAGCCTGAAACTTTTAAGTGTAGATATAAAAATAATATTGATGATATGCCAGAAAGTTATCTTGATCTTACTTCTAATGAAAATAATAATTTTGATGAATATATTAATCAGGAAACGAAAAGTATTAAGGACGCCCAAGGCAAAGCTAAAGGCAAACCTCAAGTTTCAGAAAGGTGGAAGACTCATGGCAAGACATTTCCAAACCATCAATTGGTGGTTCGAGATATGCTAGATATTCAAGTATCTTCAATAGCTTCTAAAGACGTTTTTAGTGCAGCAAGTTTTCAAACTGGAGAGCATCGGTCTTTATTAGCATCAGATAGATTGTAAATATCGATATTATTTAGAAACTGGATCAATGCCGAGAGTTAAGGGTGTTCAACTTTACCTGCCCAATTTGAATATGATATAGATAATATTTTGATAGATTTTAATGAAAACGGCAGGGATGCATCGGAGGAACAAGTACTGCAATCACTTCTAGAATATGTTACCAAAGAGTTGTCATAAGATCTAAGACAAGGACTATTTTCAAGGCAACAAATATTAGTATGATAATTTGAGGCCTATCCAAATATAACTCTTCCTACAAAGTGGCTGCATAGTTAGATTCTATTCTATGTGTAAATATCAATTGTAATATTTAATTTTTTTTATGAATAAAATTATAAGTTATTCGCCTTAAATTTTTTTAATTATTTCCTTTAATTTAACATGAGTCTTTTTTATATATTTCAATTTTCAAATATTTCAAACTTAAGTTACAATTTGAAATTAAAAATGTTCGAAAATTGAAAATCGAAAATTAAAAATTAAAATATAGTTTAAGAAGTTTCAAACTTAAATAAGTCAGTTATGGTTCAAAATTTTAAATTTAAAATTTTAAGACTTAAGAATTTAAATTTAAACTTAAGGGCTCATTTGGTGTGCTAGATAAGGGAAGCTGATTCTAGGATATGTTTTCTTTATTTGCACCGAATGTTCGAATCTCTCAGAGCCCCGACTAATCCCGAGGGTGCACAGGCCCTCCGCAAGGAGTTTTCCGCAAGTGCACCACAACTAATTCAGGTTTTACCCCGTCCGATTGTCCTCAGAAATTGTTTGCACCTAATGGGGTTCAAACTTAAGACCTTGAAAGGAAGCAAACCCCAAGGTTCAAGTCAATCGTCACCAGGCCCTGCGGGTTATGGGATAATTTTAATGGCCTTTAATTGCTTGTTTGGTTGCTCATGATGGAATAATTTATCCCAGGATTAACAATTAGCCTTGAGGCAAGTTATCTCCTCTCGAGGGTGGAATAATAATCCCAGGATAGTATGTGAAATAACATAATTACCCCCTTTAAACTCTCTTTATTTACCAATTTTACATTTTATGTATATTAACATATTTTTTAATAATATTTATAATAATATTCACTCTTTA
>JAPFFP010000103.1:5294709-5331111 GCA_026153255.1 Solanum medicagineum
GAAAAGTTTCCCATCTTCATATTCTAAGTCATGCTATAGAGTCGAAGTAAGACTTCACCTTGATGATTGTTCTTTCCAATGCTAAATCATGCCTAATACTCGAGGAAGAAGGGCCCAAACTCCTATGGAGCAACCTACCAATTGTGAGTTTCGGGATGCTCTCACTATGCTTGCCAAAGTTGTGGCCAACCAAGGGGCCCAAGCCCCTCATGCTACCCTGGGAGCTAAGGTAAGGGACTTCATGAGGATGAAGATCCACAAGAGTTCATTGATGAGGTTTATAAGATTTTGACTATCATAGTTCGAGTGAAAAGGCGGAGGTGGTGGCATACCAACTCAAAGGGGTAGCCCAAATATAGTATGATCAATAGAAGGGGGAGAAGGGAAATGGTAATGTGGTTCTATGGAAGAAGTTCAAAGTAGCCTTACTTAATCGATTCTTCCCGCTTGAGCTTAGGGAAGCTAAATTCGTTGAGTTCATGAACTTGAAACAAGGTGCTATGAGTGTGAAGGAGTATGCCCTCAAGTTCACCCAACTTTCAAAATATGCTCCTCAATTGGTGTCCTATGCAAGGACTAGGATAAACTTGTGATGGTGTCTCCGACTTGGTGAGTGAGGAATGTCGGTCTGTTATGTTGATCAGTGACATTGATTTGTCCCGATTGATGACGTATGCTGAACAATTGGAGGAAGAAAAGATGAGAAAGAAACGATGAGGAAGAACAGGCATAAGGAGGCCAAGAGGGCCCGTTTTAAAGGTAAGTTTCAAAGTCCCAAGGATAGTGATGATGCTATGTATATAACGTGTGGTAAGGTTCATAGAGGCCCATGCTTGAAAGGCACCAATGCTTGTTTCCATTGTGGTAAGGAGGGGCATCAGAGGAAGGATTTTCCTCTTAATCAAGGTAAGGGTGAAAATGTTCGTTCTCATGGTAGTACCCTAAGGTACAATCGGTTCTATGCTCTCCAAGGAAGATGAAGGGAAAATGACGCACCCAATGTTGCCATAGGTAAGTTGAAGTTTCCTTTGACTTGGATGTGTATGCATTGATGGGTCCGATGTGTCACTATTTCTTCCATTGCTCTTTATTGTTGCTAGTGGATTCCTTGTGTGTCCCGAGTTGTTGTGTGGAATTGTTGGTATTTATTCTGTTGGTGGTTCTATTGTTGATAGGTAGGCTTTTGGGTCTTGTTTCATGGTCTTATTGCTTTAAGTCTTTTCTTGGGACCTTGGATGAACTTAGCTTGATGTGGAGCTCTTGATATAATTTGGGCTACTTGCATAGCATGTTTCCAATGCAGTATAGAACCCATAAGGTTGTTATATGATGGTTGAGGATGGTCAATCTATTTGGTCAACTACAATGGGATAGTCATTTCTCTAAGATTGATCTTTGGTTTGAGCTTTCTCCCCTAGGGAGCATTATTAGTATTGTTGGAGTAGTTTGATTGATTCATGCATTGGCTATGTTTATGGGTCTCTAGAATAGGGTCTTAAAACCCTTCCTTGGTATGTTTCTGGTGGTCCCTAGTAATGAAGTATTGATTTATCTAGAGCTTGTGAATTATTTGGGGGTAGTGTTGCAAGTCTTGGGGATGAGAGGTTGTTTTCTAAATATAATAAGTTTGAATTGTGGGTAACAAGAAGGTGGTTAGAATTTTCTAAAGATTATGAATGAGTGTGTATTATCTTTCCCTGGTAAGGCTAATGTTCAGTGTGTGCTCTAGGTAGTCTAGCCTGTGTTGTTGATGGTTGCAAAGAAGAGACTAGTGAGGTCCATCAATCGGTTATATTAGGAGTTATGTTGAGGGAAGTTGAGCGTGGTGGTGTAGCATTCTTGATGATTCCAAATCTTCTTAGGTTAAGAGGTCTAGAATAGGAAAGGCCTTGATTCCACTTTATTACAGTTGGAAGTTTAGGGTTAGATGATCATAGAGTGGAGGTTGTCTCCCAAGGGGGAGATGGTTGTTATGGTACCAAGTGGGTTAGGTGTATTTAAGGTTGACCATTGTGTTGAGGATTGTGAATCCTTATAGAGTGTAGAGGGAGATTGGTAAGGTTGCCTAAGTTTGAGAATTGCCTATGGTAGGTCTATGGTTTATCCGGTTTTTCATTCTTCTAGGTAGAAGGGATATGTTAGTAACTCTAGTGCTATAGAACTCTTTGAATTTTTGGGTGAGATGGAGGATAAATTGGCTTAGAAGGAGGTCCCGGTGAAGGTGTTGGATGGATGAGTGGAGAAGTTGATTGATGGGGATGTAGTGTTAATCAATGCCCATTACAAGAGTCGTCTAATCATATGTGTATCTCAAGGAGTCTGTGCAGGCATGGAGAAGATATATCAGTAGTTATTTTATTCTATTCAAGCTTATGATGACATGTCAAGTCCTTTCTATGACTCCAAGTCTTATGTTTCAACCCCCATGTCATTCATATGCGTTCATGTTTAAGTTGGCAAGTATATGATGATGTTACCATTATGTTGATATTTTGAAAATGGTGTTTATAATGTAATGTTGTATTCTTGTTTGGGCTGATTGGTTCATGATCACTTTTGTCATGTACGTTTCTTTTACATTCAAGGATGAATGTTCCCAAGGGGGAGATACTGTGACACACCATAACTCCATGCTCTTATGTACCCATGTATCAAGCCTCATTTGTTTAGGTGGAGAGTGTACTAGGGTCATGGGAGACTCCTAGTACTTAGACGAGTTCAAAACTTCCCTATAAATTGAGTTTTGGGTGTTGGTCGATAAAAGAGTCAACTTTAAACAGGCATAAATTTTAGAACACTTGGAACTTTGTTGCCCCAAGACATGTAAAATGAAAGCCCTTTGAGTTAGCTTTTCAATGCACTTGGTTTTACCATAGTTAGATTTCGGAGTCAAAAGTTATGGCTATTTTACTGATGGCTGCCAATGCAGAGTTGCACTACAAGCCCGCTGTTACGAGTCATAGGTCGGGGTGCGACTCGTAGTCCGGCTCATAACAATTTCCAGAGACATTGAAATTTATCTGAGGGGTCATGGGAAGGGTCCTACAAGTCGTAGTGCTACCTATGGGTCGTAACGGGGCCCGTAACAGCCGTTAGAAAGCTTTTTATGAAGGATGATTTTGGTCCATTCCCACCCTTTCTAAGCTCTAGATTGATGTTTTTATGCACATTCAAGGTCCCAATCCCTTAAGTTCTTCATTGTATTGACAAAATACTCTGTCATAGCTTTATATTAGTATTTCAATCCAAAATCAAGTGTCCAAATCTCTTTCAGATCTTAAGGAATTCATCCAAGCTTCAAGTTCTCACCTCTATCTTCACCAAGAAATTCTCCAAAGCTAAGGTATGTGGGTTTTAGCCACTGGGTCCTTCCGCCATGGTGCCTTAACCTCCTTTTTACTTAATTTTCATGATTTAAAGTTGATTTTACAAATGGTTTACAAGTATGAGAATGTCTATGAACTATGCTAGAGCTATGTAAAGTTGTGACTTTTTTACTATATTTTGAGCTATAAATCTTGGATCTATTGAAAGATTTGATGAGGAATTTTGATGTATATTGCTGGAGGATGTTGCAAGATGTTGATTGATTGTATTAAAATGGGTTTTCTTTTATGATTTCATCTATAAATAGCATGGTTTTGTACCCCTATTACACACCCACCAAGTGTTTGATAAAATGTTCGGACATGGTTTCTTGAGGAATTCAAGGTCCAATGCAAGTCTTATGAGTTGAATGAATTTAAGATGATGAAACGAATGTTTATATGATCTATATTTATGAGAATTATCTATGTTATTGTAAGATGACCATGACTTGATGAGGGGTTACCACGCCTTGACCACTATGATAAAAGGGATGATGTTTATTAACTAAATTGAGGGGTTGATACCTCATTAACCAAATTAAGGGGTTGATGCCTCATTAACCAAATTGAGAGGTTGATACATCATTAACCAAATTGTGGGGTTGATACCTAAATCACCTTAGAGATGGCTGGTGTATGTTAATAACCCTATTGAGGGGTTGATACCTCAATTACCTAGGATGGGAGGTGGTAAACTCATTATCAGAGGATTGTCGCTTTCTGCTTACATTTTATGATTCATATAAGTATGATTTTTCTTCAAGCATCATTCATACATTTCATATCACTACTATGCTATCTGTTGTCTATGTTTATGCATTTCGATTATGTTGCCTATCTTTTGTTGCATTGCATCCTACATGCTTAGTACATTTAAACGTACTAACGCATACTCTATGCCTACATATTATTACCATGTAGGAACCAGTGCTCTATTTGGTCATCATCCTCCTCCAAGTGATAGTGGCATCCATTCAAGCTAGTTGGTGAGTCCTCATGTCGGAGGGCAATATCTATGTTCTTACGCAATCTAATAAAGACTATCTTTCCTTTTTGGTATACTTTGACTATGAAGGTGAGCCCGACTTCTTGTCTTGGCCCACGCTAAGTTCTATGTTAGAGGTGTTGTTGTACAAGATATGTATTATGCTTGAGCTTTGACTCACTTATGATATTGAAGCTATTTAAATATAAGAATCTATCCAATAGTACCAATTTCCCCTTGTTTATGTTTCATATGATGAGTTATATTGCTTCCACGACCAAGGATGTGTGATCATATGCTATGAGGCTTGTTTGGGGTTCCTTCGTGTTCCCTATTCGCCGGTCACATCTAGGCCCTAGGCTTGGGTCGTGATAGTTTTAAGACCCTATTCATGAAACCTATAAACATAGTTGGTGCATAAGTCAACCAAACAACTCAAACAATACTCAAAATTTTCACTCTTAATCCGAAAAGACACTTAGGGATATCACCCATCCTCATCCTTACTTATGGACAAAACCTGAACCAAAGATCAAGCTTAGAGAAGTGATTAACCCATTGTAGTTGACCAAATATATTGACCATCCTTAATCATCATATTACAACCTTACGGGCGCTACACTTATTGGAAGCATGCTATGTAAGTAGCCAAACCACTTCAAGACCTCTAGCCTGTCACACCTAGTTCTACCAAGATCACAAGACAAGACTCTATGAAATAAGAACATGGGTCAACCTCTTTTGCTACCACTCGACAACGTCCCACACAAATACGGGTTCATATGGAGTCAGATTTCAACTCTACTGGTCCTAGTATCCATGGGGACATAATATGCATGCAATTAATCCACCCCAAGCATGACATCAATTCTACCACATCAACTCCAACAAGTCACAAGGCAAGAACTAAGGCAAGATGAACCCAGAACCACACCTATGAACATTAAATAGGTGGTTTACTTTCCAAGATAAACCATACTCCACTATACAGGGTCCCGCCTCATTTTGGATGAAGTAACTCTACTTACGGAGTCCCACCCCATTTCGAAAAGGATTTGTGACCATATCTCACCTTTTGATGTCCCGCCCCATTTCAGATTAAGTGACCTTCCTTACAGGGTCCCGTCCCATTTTGGAAAGGAATTTAAGAGAAAGTGTACTAAATGGATCCACTAATATTGCAAGGGTATAACATAGTCCAAAGGTGGCACATAGTTCAAGGAAAGAGAGCAACCCTCCATCCATCGGTGCTTAACCTTATCTCATAGAACACACAAGGTAACCATAGCTTTAATAATTAGCAATAAGTGTAGAAACATGACACGAGTAGCTCTAAAATATCCTTGACCTCTAAAGGTGAGTTTAACTTCAAAAATACGAATAGATTATCATCAAATATTACCTTTGTATCAACATTAACATTAAAGGGCTCACAAGAGATAAAATCTTTAAGAAAGGGCTTAAACCTAGCTTTACAATATCATCAACCTTCCATGAGTTAAACATATCTTTAGAAAGCTCATAATCATCATAAAGTCACTTGAATCATAAATCAACAAATAGATCATCACAACTTAAAGAATCCTTAAAAGGTCATTTAATCAAACACTTTACGGTTGCGTAGTGCTAGTGTAAAACCAATCAATTCAAGAGTGGAATCATTCTAGAAAATTAAGTGTAAAAGTATGAATAGATACTTTGTAATACCCTTAAGAAATATACGTCAAAACCCTTCATCAAATCTCACAATAGATCTTAGTTCTATAGCTCAAAACATGCTAAAACAATCACAATTTCATAAACCCCAATATAGTGTGCAATGAATTTCATAATAAGTAAGACCCATGAGTAAACCAACTTTAAATCATGCAATTTCAGGTAAAAGGAAGCTTGGGCATCATGGGTGAAAGAAACCCATCAAACAAACCCACATACCTTGACTTTAGAGAATCCTTGAATAAGGTTGGAAATGGAGACTTGAAGTTTGATTTAATTTCTTTAATCCAGAAGTGAGTTTGTAACCCTTGAAATTTATTGAAACAATAGCTGAAGTGTTTGAGTGAGTATTGGAGAATTTCTTGAATGATATGACCGTAAAATATAGCTAAGTATAGTTATTTTCATGTATGGGGAGGCTTAGGCCCAAGACCCTAAAGTCTTGGACTAGAACACAAAAACTGCACAAAGTTAACATAGGGGCGCGCCCCTGGTGGGTCGTGCTAGGGGCGTGAATGCCTGCTGGAAATTACATTCTTGTGATTTTCAGATTTTGATACGATACATCTAATGGAGACAGTTATTCCATCTATTTTGATATTGAAAATCAGATTTTTGACATTGACAATGATTATTGGGGTTAGACCCATTCCCCACTCAATTTTTACCTCTGAACAACAATACGAAGTCGAATTTTCGATATCACGCACGGATTTTGAGATATATGGAAATTATAATTCCGATCACTTTCAAAGCACATTTTCATGAACTTTTTGGGGTCATTTCAAGTCTCTGGATCTTTGATTTTCATTATCTTATCATAAATCTTATCATCATCTACTGGTAGTGGTTGGCTCAATAGTCTAATTTCCACCTTGTGTCATCACTGCCGTGCACTGTCCATCATTCTTTGGATTCTAAACTGTGTTTCTTAGAAATATACTTTCCTATTATTTGTTTAACTAAGTAGACATCTGACCAAACTATTGCTTCAGCTGCTTGATAGCCACTGAATGAGAGTTGATCTTCTTGATTCTTGAGATTTTAGATTTCATCCCCTTCAATGTCTCAGCTTAGGCGTCAACCTTCTTCGACAACCTATCAAACATATGCTCAATCCTCAAACTACCAGCCTCAGAATAATGATTATGTAGTGGCACATGTGGAGTATTCATGTAACCATCTTTTCTCTTCATCCCCAATCATCATCTTTGGTTTGGCCCCTGTTTCTATTATAGTAACCACCTCGATCGTTATCTCTAAAAGCACCATCCCCAATGAAGTTCCGACCTTGATTCCCTTGAGCTTGGAACTAATAGTCTTTGTTGGACCATTGGTAGTAGGCTTAGAAAACACCCATTTGATCAGTTACAAAGCAAGAATCCTCCTTATAGAGGGTTACTCAGACATGGGTAATGTGGTGGTTGATGGGTGACTGCATTTATGTGCTCCTGACTCTGCTTCATCAATAAGCTTGCATTATTACTGATTCAAGTAAACTTTTGCATCATCTTTTTGTTGATCTTAGCTTTCTCTAATTTGATACTAATTGAGAAAGAGCTCTTTGTCTTTGACTTGTCTTTTAAGCCCTATGTACGGTTTGTGTTTGTTATCTTTTCCGCTCGTTCAACTACCAGTGATTGTGCCAGCCACTACTTTGCGATTATCATCATGTGCCCGATAGAAGATCTCCACCAATGAATCATCAACGATCTGATGGTCCAAAATATTTCTCAAACACATTGTAAATCCCTCCCATGTGGTACTGTTCAAATCACTAGGAAACCATTAAAAGTTATTGATATGATCCTTCTACTTCAGCTTCTTTGACCTCGAAAAGAACCTCTCCGAAAAGGCCTTTCGCATTTCAACCCAAGTGGTGATTGAACTCTATAGAAATTTTGATAACCATACTATCAGTTACCTATGAGATATAATGGGTAGAAACAGATCCCAAAGGCACCCATGGATAGATTTCGGTTTCCCATAAAACTCTGGCAGATGAAGATAATATTGTGTAGTTGTTTGTGTAGATCCTCTGATGGTAAGCTCGCAGACAATCCTCTATCTTTAGCATTTGTAAAAGCCCACTTAAAATAACAAACTATGCATCATTTCGTAAAAGAGTTACACAATAGCTCAAGTGACATCCACCGCCATAGGGTGAAGCCTGTATTGACTCCATGTGTTCGTAGTGGCTTGAAGATCCTGTATTGGTAGATTCGCATCCTCAAGTGGTGGTGGGTTGTCATTATTGAGATTTACTGTTGCATTTGCAACATTATTCGCAACATTGTTCATGTTGTCTTGGGCCATTTTTGTCAATTTTCTCTGCATCTCTTGATCAAAATAAGTCAAGGGATTGCCTTGACTACTACTATTGGGTATACACTATAATTGTATGCTACAACAAAACCAAAAAAAGAAGAAACGTAAAACAAGGAAAATAAGGATTAATTCTCAAATTACCTAAATTAAACCAGTCTAAAAGCTTTATTCCCTGGCAATGGAGCCAAAAATTTGATGTCTCCCAAACTACACCTCTCACTGAAGGTATAACTGTTCATTGTAAAAATATATAACCTAGCAACGGCAAGGGTCAAACCCACCGGGATTATGGTCTAGATCTGGAGTTAATTATGAGCAATTTGGATGAATTAACCAACATATTTCTCGAAAGGGGAGGTATGTTGTCAGACCCAATCCTAAGGCCAAGACTTGACATGGAGAATGGAAACCCAAAGGGACCCAAACAAACCTCTTAGCATATCATTTGCACATCTTGGTCACAGAAGCAAAGTAAACAACAAGAAGAAGTATAAAACTATGGAAGCGTGACTAAGGGAAGTCTTTGATAATCATTAAAGCATAGAGTCAAGCTTATATAATAAATACATCATAATATTCCAACAGAACCTCTAAACATAGAATGGAGTAGGGGCCAAGACACTTTTGAGGAATAACAAGTTTTCAATAAAAGAAGTCTCAATATAGCAAGAGTAGTGAAGATAGTATCCCCGAACTTGAGGACTTACCAAAGCTTGCTTCAATGGATCATACTAGCCACGAGGAGGATGATCAAATGGTGCTTTGGTTCCTACGTGGTAATATAATGTAGGCATAAATTATGCATTAGAATGGTTGAATGTACTAATATGTAGATGCAATGCAACAAGATGTAAGCCAATATAGTCAAAAAGCATAGTACTAAGCAATAGATAAGTGAAATCTCATTATGGCATGCATGGTTAATGCTTGAAGTAAAATATCCTCGTAAATCATTCAACTTGCTTAGAACATAATACATGTGTCAAAAGAGACCTTAATCAACAAAGAACAAGACCAAGTGAGCTACAACTTAGAATCCCAATGATTACCCCTCATTGGTAAAGAGGTGGTCTACTTGCCAAGGTAAACCATACTTCACCTTATGGGAGCCTGTCCCATTTTGGAAAAGTAACCCCCCTTTACGGGAACCTATCCCATTTCGGGGAGGATTTCATGATACAGTGAACTAAATAGATACAGTAGTACCGAAAATGTAAATTATAATCCTATGTTTGCATATAGTTTGAGGAAATGAGTATAGACCCTTTAAGATAGTCCACACCGACATCCAATCCATCAGTGCTAAGTCTAATCCCACGGAATACTTCAAATAATCATAACTTTAATAACTTGTAAGAAACATTAGAACATGACATGAGTAACTCTTAAATATACTTGACCTCTAATGGAGAGCATAACTTGAAACATGAGAGTAGAACAATAATACATGAACCCTTGCTTTAATATGAATGGCTCACAAGAGGTAAAATCTTGAAAATAAGGCTTAACTTCATACTTGCATAATCATAGATAATATCACGAATTCATAACATACTTGAAAGGCCATAGTCATCATGAAGTCACTTGACTTGTAAAACATGTAAATAACTTGAGAATTCTTGACTTGACATTTCATCGAACACTTGGTGGGCATATATGAGTACATGTTCAAATCACGCAAAATGCAAGAGTATAGATCATGAAATAGTGAAATAAAAGCATCTTAAAGTCATTTAAATCAGCTCACCAACATCATGGTAAAACCCCATCATGGGTATCTTGAAATCCTTTATCAAATATCATAATAGATCATAGTTTCATAGCTCAAAACGTGTATAGTCTCAATAGACAAAACTAGTTCATAATATCAGCTTGAAATAGATAGACATGGATTATCGATCAACATTTCATAAAACCCCAGCATAATTTATAATCAAAATACATAATAAGGAAAACCCATGAGATACAACTTGAAAACATGCAATTTTATAGAAGGGAAGATTGGGCTCCATGGGTGAAAGGACCCAATGGATGAAAACCACATACCTTAAACATGGGTTTTCTTGATGTAGACTTGAAGGAGACTTGAAGATTGAATGGAGTTCTTGAGATCCAGAATTAAGCTTGAGACTCTTGAACTTGGATACTAATTGTGATATAATGGTTGAGAGGTTTTAGGGAGAGTTTTTGAGTGATATGGAGTTGAAACATGGCTAAGTATACATGTTTTCACGCATTAGTGGGCATAGGGCTATGACCCCAATGCCCTTGGCCGAAATAGAACAACCAATAAAAATAATACACTGGTCCGCACTCTTGGCATAATGTGGACAAGATGCAAACTTCGTTCCAATACTAATCCGTGCCCCTAGAGCTCGCAGCTAGGGCGCGGATGGCCACTGAAAATCAAAAATTACCGAAAATTAATTTTCACTACACATTCTCTGAAATCCAGGTTATACCTATTTCCTACTCAATTTTGCCCCTGATCGAGAATATGAAGTCTGATTTTTGATATCATGTACGGATTTTGAGATATACGGAAATTACGATTATGAGAATTTTCGAAGCACATTTTTGGGGCATTTCAGTATCTCCCCCTTGGGAACATTCGTCCCCGAATATCAAAGAAGCATGCATAATAGAAGTAATCATGAAGATTTCAGCCTGACATGAATGCAACAAATGCATTTAAACATCATTCTTGAAAATCTCAACATTAATGTCAAAAATCACCATAAATTTATCAACATAAACATAAATGCATGTAACATGACATAAGGACTAAAACTTAAGACTTAAAATCATATAAGGGACTTAAATTAGTACCTTCGGCTTGAGTAGAGTAGAAGAGATATGGGTATAGATTTCTCATGTCCGCCTTGGCTTCCCCATATGGCACTTTCAACTTGTTGGTTCCACCAAAGGACCTTGACGGAAGCTACATCTTTGATCCTTAACCTCTTCACTTACCTATCAAAAATTATCACTGGGACCTCCTCATAAGGCAAATTATCTTCAACGACACCCACAACATCCAAGGCCACTATACGACTTAGGTCACCCACACACTATCTCTACATGGACACATGGAAGACTGGATGAACCATGTCCATCTCCATAGGCAACTCCAACTCATATGCAACCTTACCCACTCTCCTTAAAACTTTATAAGGACCTACAAACCTCGGGCTTAATTTACCTAAACTGGACCACGCCATTCCTTGATGAGATTGTCAAGTAAACCCAGTCACCAACCTCACCATGGTACCTCCCCATTGTCTTTATCCACTCTCATAGAATCGAAAAGAATAGAATAGAATAAATCATGAGCCTCTTTCAAAATCATCTCCCTTAAGTCATCAATATTAGGCACACACAATCTACTTTGTTACCTAAGGGTACCATCTCCCCTTTGTGAGAAAACCTCCACTTTACCATCTCTCACAAAGGCCTTCAACTCTAGCAAGGCAGGGTCAAGATCTTGTTTTGCCTTTACCTCCTCAGTCAAAGAAGATTTAGAATAATCAACAACCACTACACCACCATTGTCAACCTCATCAAACCTAACCCCCAATCTAGCCAACCGGTGAACCTCTCTAGCTACCTCTTTGCCACCATCCACAACATTAGCTAGATGACCCATAGACAGCCTACATAAAGCATCAGTCATAATATTAGCTGTGTCAGGGTGATACTGCACACTCATATCATAATTTTAACAAGCTCTAACCACATTCTTGGTCTCAAGTTAAGATCTTTTTAGGTGAACACATATTTTGAGACTCTTGTGGTCGGTAAACACATCAACATGAAGCCCATACAAATAGTGATGCCAAATTTTCAAAGCAAATACTACGACAGCCAACTAAAGATTATAGGTGGGATAATTCTTCTCGAGCACCTTAAGTTGCCAAGAGGAATATGGTATCACCTTACCATGATGCATCAAAACATGCCCTAAGCCAATTCTTTGGGCAACACAATATACAACAAATCCTTCCACCCCTTCCGGTAGAGCCAAGCTAGGAGCGAAGACAAGCTTATCTTTCAAGGTTTGGAAACTTTTTTCACATTTATTGGTCCATATGAATTTCTCCTTCTTTGTGGCAACTTTGTCATAGGGGAAGCAATAGAAGAGAACCCATTTACAAACCTCTGGTAATAACCCACAAAATCCAAGAAACTTCTAATGTCCTATGGAGCCAAAGGTCTAGGCCAATTTGCAATCACCTCCGTTTTCTTAAGATCCACATTAATTCCATCACTCGACGCCACATGCCCTAGAAAAGAAACGTCTTTCAACTAAAAGTCACATTTTTCATATTTAGCATGCAACCTCTACTACCTCAACATTCGCAACACCACCCTCAAGTGATTCATACGATACTCCTCACTATGGGAATATATCAAGATATCATTAATAAAAACCACCACAAACAAGTCAAGTTAGGGTTTAAAGACCCTATTCATGAGATCCATAAATATAGCCGGGGCATTAGTTAACCCAAAGTACATAACCACAAACTCAAAGAGCCCACACCTAGTCTGAAAAAGCATCTTGGGAATGTTACACTCCCTTAGTTTCACTTGGTGATACCCAGACGAAAGATCAATCTTAGAAAAGTGAGTAGCCCCTCAAAGTTGATCAAAAAGGTCATCAATCTTTGGTAGAGGGTACTTGTTCTTTATAGTGTCTCTATTAAGTTACTGGCAATAAATGCGCTTTCTAACATAACCATCCTTTTTCTACACAAATAACACCTGTGCACCCAAAGGTGACTTAAGAGGCCTTATAAAACCCTTTTCCAACAAATCCCTCAATGGCTCCTTCAACTCCTTCAATTCTGTCGGGGCCATATAATAAGGGGAAATAGAAATGAGTTGTGTATCAGGAAGGAGGTGTATACCAAATTCTATTTCCCTTTCTGGAGGAACATCGGGGAGCTCATCGGGAAAGACATCAAGAAACTCATTAACCACCTGAACTCACTCAATAGGAAGGACTTTGGACTCAACATCCCTAATCCTCACAAGATAATAGAGACAACCCTTTGAAATCAACTTTTGGGATTTAAGACAAGAAATAAATCTACCCTTTACTACCACATGACAACTTTCCCACTCAAGGATGGGCACATCAGGGTATTGGAATTTGACCCTCAACTTTTGAGCTATGAATCTAAGATATATTGTAAGATTTGATGAAGGTTGATGATATATATTGCTTGAAGGTGTTACCAAGTATCTATTAAAGGTTTCGTATTACATTTTCTAGCATGATTGCACTCTTGAATTGCATGGTTTTACACTAGCGCTACACACCCCCTAAATGTTTGATAAAATATCAGTTATGGTTTCTTAAGGAATTGAAGGTCCAATGCATATCTTATGAGTTGAATGATGTTATGATGATGAAAGAAATGTATATATATGATGACATGATGAGAGGAATGTATATATATAATATTATCTCTATAGTGTTGGGATAACCAAGCCTCACTCGGGAGGTTGTAGGCCTAGGTAATCTTGTTGAGGTGTTTGTACCTCAATTGCCTCGCTCGGGAGATGGTAGGTCCATGCAACCATGGGGGTTTGTACCCATCAACCCTGTTGGGGGGTTCGTACTCCATCAACCTTACTGGGGAGTTTGTACTCCATCAACCTCATGAAGGGTTTTGTACCTTATATGCCTCCCCAAGGAGGTGGTAGGCCTTGGATTGAACTAATAATGATGACTTCTCACACTTGTATTATATTTTATATAAGCATGGTTTTACTTCAAGCATCATTCATACATGTCATATTGTTAGTATGTTATCCATTGCTTATGATTATGCATTTTGCCTATGATGCCTATCTCTTGTTGCTTTGCATCGTACATACTTAATACATTCAAACATACTAATAGATACTCTATCGCTACATGATGTCACCATATAGGAACCGGAGCCCCGCTTGAGTATCCTCCTCTATGTATCTTGTACGATATCTCTCAAGCTTGTTGGTGAGTGCTCCATTTTAGGGATGATGTTTATGATCTTATGCTATGTTCTAAGACTAACTTTCTTTTATGTATGTATTTTTAATATGAGGGTGACCCCGATTGCTTTGTCTTGGACCCCACTCTTATCTATGTAGTAGAGGTGTTTTTTGACATGTTATGTATCTATGCGATGAGCCTTGACTCTCTTGTTTCTTGATATTTGTGATATGGAAGTTTACCCTTAGTCCATTTGCCCTTGTATTCATTCTTTTATTGATATTTTATTACTTCCCTGACCAAGATGTGTAATGATATGTTAAGAGGCTTGCTTGGGGTCCCTTCGGGTTCCCCATGCATCATGTCACGTCTAGGCCCTAGGCTTGGGTCGTGACAGATATCACGCACGAATTTTGAGGTATATAGAATTTATGATTACGGGGATTTTCGAAGCACATTTTTGGGGTGTTTCATATGTCATTACAATAAGTGAACCTAAACTAGAAGAATCTTATCAATAACAAGTGTTGTAAATCCAATGAGAGAAGTTACTAAGGTATTGTGTTTCCCATGAATTCCTTACTCAGTGTAGCTAATCAATCATAATCTTTCCTAGTGTGTAGTATCCAGAATTGGTAAGTTATGTTTTCCTAACCCATTGATCCACACGAGAGGAAAATTTTACTACGTGATTTGATCCTTCCCCGTGGCGTTGCATTACTAATCCTTACCTTTTGTTTTATTACAACAAGCCCTTGATCTGGTTAGGTTGATTAAACAAGAGGAATCACATCGAATCCTATGAATTATTCCTTATCCCATTCATTACTCCCTTGATCCAGTAAGTAAGAGTTAGGCGAGTTCTAATGTTGGCCACTATTGAAAAGTATTCTAAATGAAGAGATTAATTAACACAAATATGCATAGTTTCCAAGAGTTATGGATTATCTGGTTTTCCTTTGTTAGTTTTTCGTGGTTCGCACAACCCTATTTGTGGATTTAACTACGCATAATTATTCTAAATTAAAGAATTATGTTATGGAATAGAATAATTAAGCACATATAATTATGAATCGAAGAACAAGAAATACAAAATTCTCCACAAGAAATCAAAATGCCATAATCCCAACTTAAAGTCAAAGTAATCACAAAATATGAGTTCTCAAGTCTCTCTATTTAGTCCTAGACGTTTTTGTCTTTCCACACTAAGAATAAATCTAAGAAATACTATTTACATGTAAAATACAAATTCAAAATGGAATAGAAAAATTATATTTGGTAGCTTTGACGAACAGGGTTACTGGCCATAGATGAAATCACAACTCGTACATGGGCTTTGTTGTCTACACCTTCTAAAAACAATCTTCAATGTATGAGACCTTCTATGGGTTGTCTTCTAATTTAAAGCCTATAAAGGGTATCATCTGCTAACTCTTTAAAATCTTTATCACCAAGGTGTGATCTTACCCACGACCCATCATCTAACTTAAGACTCGTAAGTGACCTCGTCTGATAACACTTCAACATTCAACATATTTTCTGATTTCTGGACCTACGAACTCATATATGGGCTATGAAGTAATCTACAGCTTGTCTGAAAAATCACACTTTTCGATACCTGAAAATTGTCCTTTCTATAAATCTGACCCACAAAATGCCCTATGTCTTGTGGAATAAACCAAGGCCCGTAGAGTCCTCTATAAATCTCCAAGAACATGAATTTTGTAGATTTTTGCCCAAAATTATCATGATTCTTGTAATATGATTAATAAACATATAAATATATCAAACCTACTTACATCTCTTTAAGAACACACAAAATTTAAGTTTTAAGCATCAGAAGTGTTTTACTTTAGCAGCACATCATGTATCGCCCCTGGTCTATCGTACTAGAGTGATTTGAGAAGAATGATTAAGTGTAGATTTTATCCTTTCTATGATGCCTATAGATGAAGTGCTTCATTTTAGATCAATTCATCACTGTGATTGCCTCTATCCACCTCATCGGTGAAAAATCATGATACGCCTTGAGGGATTCCTACCAACAGAATTCCCTGTACTCAAAGTGCATTGTCTAACTGCTCTCCTTTATCTCATTATTTATCTTGTAATCATTCAATTCTTTCCCTAAAGCTAGCTCCTACTCTTCTTCCATCTCCTAATGGATAAGATTCTTTTTGATCCTTTTTACATAACATTCTCGGCTACCTCTGGCCTGGTAGGTGAGTCACTTTATCGACAGTGACTAGCCCTACAATGGAGTTAGGTGTACATTTCTAAGTCGAGTCTCTCTTTAGAAAGTGAAATACTGACTTTCATAAGAGAGAAAGATCACTCCGTCATGCAGTTGAGCAGTATTCATCTAACTAGAAATTTTATAAGAGAAGAAGAATCGCAGCATAGGGTCAACATAAATAATCAGTTAAAATAATCTAATGAGAAAGCAATGTTAATGTTCGTAGTTGCGATAAGGTTTCTTTTTTGTTTCAAGACTGGCTTAATCTTCAGTCTACCCTAATGAAACCTGAAATCTTACTCCCTCGCTTTCTCCTTCTGCTAGACTAGCTTGCACATCTTCTCTTTGGCACTCATCCTTGGCTTAGGGAGTACTCTCTCTCTTCTGTGTCAGAGAAGGAAGGATAAGAGAAATCAGACGAAGGATTGTTATTCCACTTATAGTTATAGTGCCTCTATCAAAGCAAAACAACTCTAATACTCCAACCCTATTATTTAGGGATTCCACTTTGATCTAAACCCTGAAACCCATATCTTTATATATGAAATTCCTTCTTGTTTTCCAAATTTTTTTCTTTATAGTCAAATGGTTGAACACCCCTTTCTTTCTACTAGTTCTTACATTAGAAATTTGCAAGAAGTGAAAAAAGTCTTTCCTTCGGAAATCAACTCCTGAAATCACATATTCTAGTACTGGGACTGAATAAAAAATATCTTTCGACTTGGTGTTTGCCTAAAGCCCTCCTTCCAACTTAGTTAGATACCAACTCTAGATAACTTTAGCATTTCTTGAGTTGAAATGGTGTTTATAGATTCTATAGCTTAGGAGAAGGTTTGGATGCGTAGAAATAGAATGGAATGAGTTTACTGGGTAGACTTCCATGACAACAGGAGTAGTTTAACTCGTCACCACCTCATAAGGGCATTGAGAATTGTTTTTATATTTTTTTCTAAAACCTTTGGAAAATGTCTTCAAAGAGACTTTGATAGTTTACAAATTTTTCTTAGTAGGGACCTAAGCATAGGAATTTCTTTTCTTAGAGTCAGACCACACCTTATGAAAAAAGGGGAGAAATGATGAATCACCTATCGATGTATGATCAAAGAAACCTATACATAAAGAATGGGATATAGATTGACAAACACAAAATGGTAGGCTTGTCTATTAATCTATGATCATTGATGTGATGGCGACATAGAAAAGAAAGTTTACCTTTGGCACCCTCTTTGCCACTTCAAAGGAAAGAAGAGATACATACATTAGAATTGGTGGGATTTAGGATGGAATCGAATAGTGAATATACTTGCAATCAAGATAGGTCCTGCACCTCTTACCTATTGAAATTGAATGAACCACCATTTCTTTCCTAAAATAATGCCTTCGCTTCACCTCAAGATGCTATTTACAAAGGAAACACTACTTTGTTTGAATTGAAGAAGCAAAAAAGGTGAATGAACACTAAGGTAACAAGCCGTAAGAAAGATGAGTCGAGCATTCCTTTTGCTAGCCTTTTTAGGAGTATTGGAGCATGGTCAGATAGATAGACATCCAATCCTATAGCATCTTGGCCTTAGTCTTTGGTTGATCTTAGACTTCAATCAACCCTTTTGTACTTCGATCCAATCAATCGATTTATCAAGAGTCTAGTCTCTTTTGTTTAGGCCGGTAACTAAAAGAAAGTCATTGCTTTCTCCTAAAAAAGTGATGGGAATCATAGAACTATCTTCAATTGCCCAAGCTTAACATTAAAAAAATGGGTGGTAGGCCGACATTGAACACTTCAACTTGGCCACCGAAGAAAGCGAAGGCTGGGCAAGAGACTAGGCCGACTAAATGCTTATTGCCATAGTTTATGCTTTAAGCTCTACAGATGGAACTTTGTTTAGGTGTTACAGAGGGGAGGGCACCACTCTATGGGGTGGGGTTCAATGCCTTACAAAAAGGATCAATAGCAAAAAAAGAATGTATGGCTGAGGGGAGGAGAGAAAAAATGCATACATGGAGATTTTATTTGTACGAGGTTTGAGAGTCTATGAACGAACATCTAAGGCTAAGGTTATGAAGTAAAGGAAGCTGGGGAGAAAGAAAGCTTTTGGACCATCTTTTCCAGCCAGATACTAAAGGATCACTTAGTAATGAATACTAACTTAAAATGGCTGGGAATGAGTACCTATGCCTTATGAGAATTGAACCCATGTCATCAACATGAAAATATGATGGCCTAATCATGGATGAAAGGGACTAAAACGTCATTCTTCGTATAACTCAGCTTCGAGAATAAAAGTGGTTCATTTTCTTTCTCTACGCAAATCAAGATTTTGTATATGTTCATGTTGGAAATTTTTTATGTGAATTTAGCGAGTAATTCCCCTTTTTACAGTTTCCCTGACCGACCCCGTGACACCAACCATGCCCCTTGTTTTTTTACAATCATAAAGCCCCCTAATCCCTTTATTTGTCTTTCATCCCCCCCATGAATAAGTAAGACACTGCTCTTTTAAATGAAAAAAGGGCAAAGCACCCATGTGAAATGGAAATGGCTTGAACTACAGTAAACAAGAAGTAGGCTAAGGTACGAAGGAAGTTATACAATCAAACTAAAAAACTCTAAAGAAGAGGCTAAGGTTACAATGTAAGGTTAGTTTGTTAATCAAAGCTCAGGTTATGAAATTACTTAGTCGTTAATTAATTGGAAAATGAAAGTAGTAGTGAGGTGTCAGTATAGAGTTGCATCAAGTATGGATGTAGACTAGGCTAAGGAATGGACTTCATCTCTCCTATTTTCTTCATTTACACCTTACACTTCAGTTGGCCCTAACGAGGATCAGGTGTGGAGCCTTCCACTATGGACTAAGACTATGAAAAGGTAGAACACAATGGAAAATTTGTTGACTTTATCATCAACCTTGATTTTGCTACGCTTAATAAGAACCTAGAATAGCTCTATAGGTTCGTGTTCTGCTTCAAAAGTTAGTTGTCTGCAGTTCACACTTGGGGAAAGATAACTCTTCAATAGTTACATTCCTTCGTACTGTATTTCTGGGTTAAGAAAACCTAAATGGGAACAAGAGGGTCAGCCAAACTGTGTTCCACTTTGTACATTTACTGAGCAGACCACTTAAGCATTTTAGAAAATGGAAGGGAACTTCTCACCCTGAGGGAGGCAATAATCTACCACATTCAAAATGGAAGCTTCCCTTTTACTTTCTTACAATGTAACGCTATTTTGAAATAAAAAATGTTTATAGACAAAGTAATTGGAATGACAAGTGGTTACAATTATAAAAAGCGAAGAAGGTCGGGAACCGTCGATTACCATTTGAATCAAAGTAGTGACAAGATGAGTATTACAACTGCAAGGGGAGAAGCAAGGCTTCATAGAAAGCTTCACTTCTTCCTTGCTTGTTTCGTGGTGACTAGCTTCTCAAGTGGGTGGCTTGGTAAGTAAACTATCTGCAAAATCGATAAAATCCCTGTCAATAATAGGATAGAATAGTGGGAAGGAGGGAATTTGCTAAAGATGGTCTACTTATGTGCGATGTTTTTAAGAAACCTTTCTCATTCCCTTCCTTATAAAGGTCTTATAAGGCGATGACTCTAATTATGCGATATGAGAATGGTTCGACACTTTCAACCCAATAACTCACTTCCAAGACTTTAGGACTAACCAGATTTCTTTCAACTTAGTTCACTTTTTGTCTCCAGTACTCACTCTACAAATTGGTATGATCACCTGTAACAGAAAGGTACATAGTCATATTTTCTAGAGCGCCCTAAAATATAACAGCAAGACCAAAGGATATGACCGAAAATTCCTTTCAAGAGCTTGGCTCAAACCAGCCTATCCAAATGCAGGTCTAGATATCAACCTATCTAATAGTGACTTGGTTAACCTGGTTTGTTACATGATAGAGAAAGGAAAAGCAAACCCCTCCCCTTCCCTCTCAAATAAGGCAGGGCATGACACACAATGAAACACATGTCAAATATAGTCGCTCTCGCCCTATATCTCCCAACGAAGCACCTTTTCGATGAATCCCTTCATTTCACTCACCTGAAATAGATTACAGAAAATTTAGGAAGTGAGCATTTCAGCTAGGGGTTTTCAATTAAAAAGAAAGAATTCAAAAGGTAAATAGATGCCTCAGGCTATGAAAGTGTTTCACCCCTCTTCCCTCATAACCTCCCTACCTAAGGGGCATATCGTTCAAACTTTTTTCACACTTGGAAAGAAGAAGGTGGCCTCCATACTACCTTTAAAAAAGAAAGGAAGAGTCTATTAGAAAAAACTAGTCACACATTCCATATGGGAAGACATTTATTAAAAGATGGGTATTCTCTTATGTGCTACTCATATCAACCTTTCCACATTATTGGTGAATCTAGGATGAAGCTAGTAAGTAGAAGAGGAAGTATGATCTTTAATGTTAGTCTTTAGTGCCAGTATGTTGGTTGTTGGAAAGCAAGAACAACAAGAGAGACTGATGACTAAATATCTCATATAAAAGAAAGCATAGGTCTTGTCCTTTACATTATGTACCAATGTCTTTATACTTTAGCAATAGCGGGCAAAACAAGGGATGGAGCTAGTCAAAAAGGGATGTAAGGTCCTTTAATCCCAATAGTCCAAAAGTTATAATTACAAAGGGAAGTAAAGAAGTGATATCTTGATAACAGGAAGTCATGAAAGGTAGTGGTGTTCTCCTTTTGTTCTGTTGTCCTAGTCATTTCATGGTCTAGCAGGCTCTCTTAAGCAGTTCAAAGCAAGCAACTAGTAAGACATGTTTGGGCCTACGAAAGAGTAATAAAACTAGAGTTCACTGCGTTCAGGCTTCCTTTCAAAAACCTATAGGCTATTAAAAGTGACTTTTTAAGAGAAAGAAAGGTTGAAACAAAAACATATGGCATTCAGTAATTAACGACTTCAAAGAAGCCCTATTATTACATCTTGGAGCTACCATCTTAACCTTGCATGCTCAACTCCATCACATATACCTCTATCTCCATCTTCAGGAGAAATATTATTGTACATTATGTCCCCCCGATTACATATTTCACCCTAAGGCCTTAACTCTATCCCATATATGATAGGGGTTGGCATCTCCGTACACAGCAAGGTGAATGTTCTTCGTCTTCTCTGGAAGCATTGAAATACTTATTCAATACCATTTGCCTACCTTTTCTACCAAGCTTGTTAGTAACTATCAACTGACTGTATAACTAAAATAGTTAAAGATATCCAGCTTTGTCCTTTTTGCTAATTTCATACCAATCTCAAATGGATACCGAAATAAAGTCTCTTGACTGTAGGGAGAGGAAAGGTTGCCAATCCTCTCAATCAGCTTCAACCAGCCAGTCACTTCTTCTATTTAGAAGAACGCTGCAATCTTTATAAAGGGCCAATGGTCAAGAAAAGGGCATTGACAAAGTCCGCCCCATTCATTCTGCTCGAAATGTTCTTTTCTCGGGAATTCAATTACAATAAATCAGTAAGCTAAAGTTAATCCCTCAACAGCTAAAGTAGCTACTTCATCTGTCACCCTCGTGATTCAATCCTTTCACCAAGCCTTATTAAAAGAGTCAAGAGCTCAGGTTTCAAGCCCTTTATTTTAGCAAACCAAGTGAATCAAAGAGGGATAGGCACGATTATTCTATTCTATAGGCAGAGCTCCTGAACTAAGGACTTCAAGCTATAACTTCTCTATGT
Organism: Solanum medicagineum; assembly: GCA_026153255.1. Lineage (NCBI taxonomy): Eukaryota > Viridiplantae > Streptophyta > Magnoliopsida > Solanales > Solanaceae > Solanum > Solanum medicagineum. The sequence continues at coordinate 5,317,033 of JAPFFP010000103.1, forward strand.
TCACATAGGATCCTTTTTAAATAATAAAAAATTATAGACTAACTACTCTACAAGTAGCTCACTAGAGAAAGCTAGAGGAGGGAAGTTCCTTAGTTAAGAGGATTAGGGAAAAAATGAAGGTAAGATTAACTCACAAAGTCTTCCATGGTCCAGTGAACTTAATCTTGAACCTTTGTTTAGATTTCTCTTATGGTTATGAGGTTTGATGCCTAACTGTGGTAACATCAAAAGAGGAGATGCCCTTACAAGACTATATTTGAAGTAGGAAAGTATTCAACAAGAGAAAAGGAGACCCAAGCATAGCCAACCTACCTTTAATACGAAATCCACCACTGTCCTGAGCGTCTCTGATTGATGACCCAAAGAAGTACCAAAGCCATAGAAAAAGGATATAAAAAGAGAATTCTTTAAGGCTAGATATTATTTAAGATACCAAAGCTAACTTATACAAAGATAAAAAAAATTGCCATCTTGGACTACAAGCAAGCCAAAGAAGAATCTTTCAAAGCCTTCTCAACATGAGACTAGTGAGCTATATATGGAAAAATCCTCGTGACAAGGTAGGACATATGTTGCTCAAATTGCATAATAAGTAGGCCTGTTTTACAGCTTCTTCTTTGGCTAATCTATGACATTGTTGGCCAAGAAAGGCTCTTTATCACGGAGAGCTTATTAGTTGTTAGCAATTAAATTAATAGCAATATATAGTAGACATACTATGATAGAAGCAACACATTTCTTCTCTTTTGGCTAGTTCCTTTTCTCCATATTCATACCTGGACATTGCAAATTACTTGGCACCTAGTTTTAAAGAAATCTTTACAAATTGAGGAAGTAATTTTATGTATGATCTTTATCTGGCAGACATAAGATCGGGTGAAGAAAGTGCTCAATCAGAACTTTTTTTGAGGTTTACTACTCCCTATAGCAGATAGTGGGACCTCTGTGCTCTTCTTCTTAACCCTAAAGAAGTTAGCTCTGAAGGCATAATTCTGGGCTTCTAGTAGCCCTTCGGACAATAGATTCAGTTGCAGTAGTTACTCTAACAGCAGCAATCGCCCATGGTTCTACTCTACTATATTCACATTTTTCCCCAAGGCTTACTCCTATCCCTAAGATAAGCCCTAAGGTTCCTTCATTTCCCGTCCTTAAGAGTTATGGGTTATAGGATAATTAGAGTTAAGGACAGTAGTTAGCAATCCTGATATTCAAGATAAGGAAGTTATCTGGCTAACTAAGACAACTTTCCTTGTCCAGGAGATAAAGAATTCTTACTCAAGCCCAAGAAGGAGCTATCTCATAGGAATATGAGGAATGAAATAAATTTAACTATAGCAAGTCAACTCATCTTTGCTTTTTAAGAAAAATTGTTGTCAAGCAAATAACTTGTTACTGTTTCTCTTTCTATTATTCAAGTCCCTGGTGATCCAAAACCTCACTTAGGGTAGAGTTAATGATAATAGAATAGAATATGGAATAAATGTTGTTAAATCTTTTTGGCATCGAGCTAAGGATGTTCAATGTTCAAGCGTAGTCAATCCATTCATCTGAGGAGTTTTTCTTAGGGCTGTCATTTTTCCTCTATTGTGTCTGACTGTCCTCATTTAGTTGGTAGGTGTGTGAGCAGGAGAGTAGTAGCGAAGTTCTATGAATTTAATGGGACTTCAGCTTCAATAATTGTATCTTCCCTCCAGCAGATAAGGTGGAGTGGGCAAGGCAGAGAAGAAAGGAAAATACAAGCTCAAACTTCAGCATTTCTAGTAAATAAAAACTCAAATCAGAATACAGTTGGGAGTTGAGAGGGATTGGAAAGTATTAAATAAGAATGTGCCCTAGTGTCTTTCAATCTCTCTTATTAAAAGAATGATGGGGCACGACCCTGCTCAGCTCGAAGAAGAATCTTTTTATACTAATATATACTTTTTCTCTCCTTTTAGTCAAGTGGCTTTCAGCTCCTCTTCTGTGACAGCTATTTCCTTGCCTAGAAAGCAATCCTTAAACTCAACTTTCTCCTTCATAGGGTGCAAGATGTTCTGCTACCACCCTTCCTTTTAAGTTACATACATGATGTCTACATCAAACAGAAGCATTAATCATCTTGCAGTCCTTTCTATTATGTTATGTTTGGTTTCTCAAAAAAATACTTTTTTATAGGTCCATGAAGCTATTAAATGTAATGGATAAAACAACATGTAATGCCTCAATTTCTGCCTTACCCACCAACTAGGTTTTCTCCAAATTGGTATACCTGGACTTGTGGTCAGCAATTTTCTTAAATTTGTAGTATATGTCCCTTTACTTCCATTTGTCTTCATCGTACTAAGGCAACATAGACCGCATACTTGTTTCAGTGGCCGATAGATATAGTAAAAAATATTCTTGGCATTATAGAAACTAGAATGGAAGTATTCCTTTATTTTGTCAAAAGCTTTTTTTTCATCCCATTTTCCTGTGAAATTTAGCTTTTGAAATTTTTGTATTAGCTCAAAAGTGGTTATACAAGATAAAGTCAAAGTCTGATGAGACTACTGATTGCTGCAAGGATCATGTGGTACCCAAAGGCTACAACACGCGATAGGGTGTAAATTACAATGAGACATTCATTCAAGTTATTATGATGGCATCAAGGGCAATTAGGTGTGACTTGATTGATAATGGAAAGAGTAGACGTCCCTCAAAGCCCCATCAACGTAAAACTAGTCAATTCCTACATTTTTTAATTCCCAGAAGCTCTTTGCTACTCAACTATACTATAAAGGCGGGGAGCTCCAAAGTGGATGCGATCCGTTTAAGATGAGAGGGAGAAAACTTGGGATACTAGGCAAAGTATTTTTTTAGTATATAAGCCTTTGTATAGGATAGGATTTTCATTCCTCTGGCGAAGCTACAAAAAAAAGGAGTTCTCTCTTTTTCCCAGCCTTCTTTTTGTTTTAAAGGCATATTGTGCATTCTCGCTTTCAAGGGAATTATGGGAAAAATCTAGTACAGTTTCTAAAGAGGAGGTCAAGACGGAATGAGTGGAAACTATGTTGATTGAGTGCAATTTCTGAATTCGGAAAGAATTGATAGAATTCTACTAATCTGAATCAAAGGTTCTAACAGTGAAAGGCGACTCCTATCGCCAGGCTTCATAGAACTCTGTAGTCCAAATCTTTATTTCCGAAAGAAGTCCAAGTTGACTCTACGAAAGAACTCCAAGTTTACTCTTTGTGAAAGGGAAAATGGCTTCCGGTAAGAGAATGATCGATAGAAAATTTCTGTTGGGAGCCTTTCTTTTGCAGCAAGGAGAGATTATTGTTATGTTTTTCAGGTATGAGACATTGTTGTGTGGTCCCTTTCGAGCGGTTCCTTCTTTTCTTTTTATTATATGATTTGAAGGTGACAACTCTTTTCACCAAGAAATTGGGTCATAGAGCTATGAGCTGTAGCACATAAGCAAGAAGAACGAATGCCTTGAAAGGATGAGTACACTAAGGAAGGAGTGTCACTTTATTGTTTGGTGTGTTTGGAACTTGGTTGCTTATAGCTACACTTTCTTAAACAAAGAGAATCTGGGCCTAGGACTTGTTGTATTTTGACATGATTCTCAATATGTTATCTAAACTAGGAAAGTCAATAAGGAAAGGTTGGATAAAGCAGGCTCAACTATGGGTAACTAGGTGCATCAACCTCTTTCTTTCACAAGAGAGGGGACAATATTCCTTAAGGAGTTTGGGCTACTCAACCAATAGGAATAGGGGCTTATTTTCACAACTGAGAGAGAATTTAAAGCATGATCGAAGATAGAATAACAATGAAGAGTGGAATGCCACTCGACTCAAGTCAAGGAGTGAGGTAAAACCAAAAAAGCCGATTTATCATATATGAATGGCATTTGTAGTAATATAATCAAGGTTGAAGGAGCAAAAGAAGCTAACTTGAATGTAGAATCTTTCCAAGGAGTGACCCCAAGTAGAAGTTAGAGAACAGAGAAGAAAATGATCCTTTCGTGAAAGATGTAGGACATAAAACACAAACTAAAAAATTGAATTTATAAATATCAATCGAGGTAGAGTTTACCCGCATATAGGTAGTCTATGTTCCTAAAAAATTGAGTCTTTGACTTCCACTTAGCAATTATTTAAACTTTCTTTCCATTCTATCTTCAAAAGTAGAGAAGGCTTGGCGGTCAGTAAGAAACTTTTCAATCAAGATGAATGAGACCTTTTAAGAAAGTCTTACTTGGACTCTATAATTCTACACATCTTACGTTAATCTAGATGATAAAAAGACCTTTCTTCCTCATGAAGAAGGAGTAGAGACCCATCTTTTATCTGTCTGTTTAAATAGTTAGCTATATTATTTTTCTTTGAGAATTAACTGGGTGTAGCGCGAAAGAGTTTGAAAATCTAGTTACGTATCACATAAGATGAGTACTTCCAATATTGTCTTTGGAATTCTTAGTACATATAGTAGCATACTAGACTCCATTTACATAAGTAGAAGCATTCATGAGTCACTTGAGAGTTCTTATTTCAATTTTCCAACTCTACTCTTCTTAACTGAGTTAATTGCATATTTAGCCATAGACATGACAAGTTGAAAGATCTTCGGTAGTTACACTTTCTGTCTTACATAAGAAAGAGATTTTAGATTGCTATAAAAATAACCTTAGATAAGGAGATTCCTTCCATTACCTAAAGTTCAGATTTAACCTTCTATATATCGCGATCTTCTTATAAAAGGGAAGAGGCAGAGTACAATTGATTCTATGGCATAAGATATGCTGGTATTGCAAAGGCAGGAATGAGTTTACAATGTTCAAATAATATACTCGACCGACTAAAGCGAAAAGGAGAAAAGGAGATGACTCTAGTTGTTGAGTACCCTGAGGAAGGTAGCAGATTGACTTCTAGTTATTGTGCATCTTACTTACATCAATTCTAGCACTTTCTCTTGATTCTATTTTAGAAATATCCTTCCTTACCTAAGAAATGACCTACATGAAGAAAAGGAAGCCTCATAGATTGAAGCCTCTATTCAGTTCTTACTCTCGTTGGTTTACGAATCAAAGAACACTAACAAACTACAACCAAAGTAAGCGCATCGATTGGATTGACTAAACCAATGCAACAATCAAGAAGGATATTAAGAAGACATGAGTTCCCAAACTGTAGTATAAGTCTTTATCACAGATGTCAACTTCCCCTCATTTCACTTCCTACTACAAGCACAATAAGATAAGCAAACCTCTAACAATTAAGATGATGTACTACAACCACATACACATACTCTTGATGCAAAGAAAGACAGAAAGTAGTCCTCATATCTGGTGAGCGCAGAAGTCAAGCAAGAATCAACTGCACATACTAAGAATATCATCATTATCTAAGAAAGAGCTTAAATGATCGAATAAGATGAAAAATTTTCCTTTTTTTCATACTATGACATTGACTAAGCTATGAGAAGTATTTAGGGCTGATAGAGAGACTGAGTCAAGCACTATAGCATAAGGATTATCATTAACTTTCCTCGAAGATTCGAAGCAAAAGAACGTTCTATGCTACATGAGAAGAAAACAATAGACTAGGGTACTGGTTGACTTACTATTTGACTCAAAGTTGATAACTACCTAGACTAGAATAAATATTCAATATTTTGTGATGGTTATCATGAATTGAAAAGGGATGGGCCAATAGAAACATAGAAGTTTCATACAAAGGTGCCTTGAATAGGTGGAGAAAAGTCGTTTAAATTGGAGAGAAAACAAATCATAGAAGGGAAATCTGGATGAAAGGGAAATTTCATGTGATTCATGGTTAGCTGGCTAAGAATGGATGCATTGGGAAAGGAGAGCGGTATTGCTATAGGTTTGATTAATAAATGACGGTATCTTAGTCATAAACTAATAATTTCCTCAAAATACCCCTTAGGCTTTACTCCAACATATCCATAGTATCTTAATTTTGACCATCCAGTCATTCTTATAAATCTCGATATGTTTGGCAAACTACAATGGAATAGAGTTAATATAAGTAGAAACCCTTCTTCTGATATGTTAAATAGAGCATCCCCCAACCCTTTCCTTATGATGATTCATGCCTTGTTCATGCGGTAAGAATGTTGTATGGAAATGAATTCATTTTTGGTATAGAATAAATGGCGAAAGCCCAATGCCGAAACTTGCAAGGGGTTGTGCTTTTTTACTTGCTTAGGTTTCCATCTATTGTATTCATCTACATGAGAATTAATTAGTCCGTCAACTTCGCCATTTGTATGCACCCCAAAATGTTTAATCGACCTTCAGCGTAAGTGATTTCGTACTGATATAGGCGCTGGTTAGGACTTCGATATGAACATCCCCCTTTGTTAGAGTCCACCCTAAAGTTTTTTAGTAAATTAGGGATCATTGAGTAATGACCTAGTCTTTTGTGAGACTACTGCTTTACCTCTTTTGTTAGGTCTCCTCTGTTATGATCGCGTTTTGTACCCATACTAAGAACTTGAGAGACAGAACTAAAACTCACGTAAGTGGTGTATTAGTGCCTTATATAGGAAATCCTTTTGTGAATGTTGATCAACTATCATTACTACTCAAGCAAACATATCGATAATCAACTCACTAAAGAGAACAATTCAAGTAGGAAGACCCCAAGAGAGCCCAAGCAAGAAATACGAACTAAAGTCAACTAATTCTTAAGAATTTCAAGTTTGGTCATCTAAGTCTTCCATCTGCCTCTATCTCAATAGCTTTCAAAGTTGTGTGTCTAAAGCTTGCCCTTACGATCAGTCCAAGACAGGGCACCCTTTCCTACCACTTATTGGGTTGAGTAAACAAACCCATATTCTAATATGGGTCAAGTAGTAAGTTCCACTTTCTCTTTTACAGCAAGCCTAGCCTACTTTCTTAAAGTCAACAAGGACTTATGTTATTGTTTTTCCAAGACCATGGCGTATACTACCACAACAATATCATAAGAATAAATCACATAATGGTAGGGAATGTTCCTAAATCCTAACCTCTAAACTTAAACTTCACCAGAAAGCAAGGCTTAAGAGAAAAGGAACCTGTGCATTACATTACCAATACTTGTGATTTCATTATTCTTATTTACAACAAAGGAAATTCCATCCAAGTTCTTCTAAAGTCATTCTTTAATACCCCACAAGTTGTAATATCGGATAAAGGTTGGAAATTTCGTTTCGGGGAGAAATTTCACAAGTATCTGGGCTTCATAAGGATGAAACAAGGTTTGACATGGTCTTTCCAAAGTATATTTAATTATGTTAGTCCTTTAGCCTCCAAAATCAAGTCTAAGATTTTCATCTTACCTCATATCACTCCAAAATATTTGGCCTCTTATTCGTTCACTCAATACACTTCCCAAATCCTCCTTTCAAGCTCTAGTTGAAAGATCTGTATGGATCCTTTAATACAATGTTAAATTCATTTTAAAGCCATCAATACAAGTTTATATATGTCATTTATGGTCATCATATAACTCTTACATCATGTCAAGTCTAAAGGAATCGCTTTGGCTAAGGTTTTTGTATGTACCGATTCAAAGGTCAACTTTGAATAGTCATATCTCCTTGTAAAAAAATAATTAGGTGGCCTACAACGTACAAAATTAAATATCTATGAATAATATTTTCAATGAATTTGGTTTTAGCTAGTTACGAGTTCAGATCAAGAAGTTATGCCCATTTTCGTAAAACTTGTCCATGTAGTGGTCTACGCGAATTATTAATTCCGTGTCATTAATGGCCCTTACGTAATTTTGGGTTATTCTAAGGGTCATTTATGACCTTTTCACCTATACTAGGCCCAAAAATCAGCTTATACTCTTTCATTACAATTCATCCTCATTAGAAACCACTCATGCTCTAGGATTCAATTCCTAAGGTTCTCTCTTCAAGTCTATTATTGGGAATTCAATTCAAGGAATACAAGAGGGCTTCAGCCCAAGTCAAATCTATCATAACTCTTCTAATTTCATCAAGGTATGTGGGATTTAATCATGATTTCATTCCAATCACGAAGACCCAAAACCCCTATTTCTTAATATCATGAATTCTAAATCTATTTTGCAAATGGGTCTTTTAAACTAGTTCTAATTTGTTGAAATTGAGTTGTGGACTGAACTTATTTATTGATTTTATGATGATTTGGATCTGTATATTATGATATACATGGGTTTTCTGAAGAATTAAATATGCGTATCCCTTGAATTTATGAATCTATGCATGGTAATTTCAAGTATGCTTTTTAATTATTTATTTTTTTATGGATTTACTATGATTTTATCTTATTATATTTTTTTATTTATAAATTCCTAATACCCATGCTATTTTTTCATTCTTCATGTTATATGCATAGATGAGCATTGCTTTTCATAAAGTTTATGAAGTGGGTTAAGACTCAATTATGTTGACAAATATGATCTTGATGAAAGTATAGTTATGACATGACAAGTAATCACATAATGCCTATGATATGGCTCTTTGAGCAATTATGGGTGTGTTTACACCATTATGTACAAGTATGAATGAGCTATTCCTGTGCAATAAAGTATGAAATGAACTATGATTTGTCCTTTGAGCCTAAGCTTGTATAATTATGATATGATTTGGCTTTTTAGCCCAACTATGCATGATTGAATTATTTTATGGCAGTTAAGTCCATGTATGAAGGATTGTAATTTTAAAAGACTTATACTCCTATTTAAACCATGTATATGTAAATATATTCCCGTTGGATGATGACTCAGCACCATGAGGACCTTGAGATGAGCCTCATCCCCTTAGATGAGGCATGACCCATTAGAGGTGAATCTCATTTTCCCATAACTATGTCCCACCATAGGTTAATGAATTACCTGTTAAATGAGGTTGAATATTTAGAAGGATCACCCGTTACGTGAGGTTGACTCTTTAGAGAGATCAACCATTAGATAAGGCTTGATACCCTAGATACACCACCTATTAGTAAAGGCTTGCTAAGTTATGTAGCTTTAGTGGATTGACTTAGGCATTATGGATGTTCACCTTGGCAAGTGACTCTCCCTAACCTCTGGTGTAGAAGTGACATCGGGATTCCATGTAATAGCTCGCATGGTCTTACATGTTGGTTGCAATCTCGTCCCTGCTATATTTATGGATTATGGCATTTCATGCATCATGGATTTTATGCCATATTGATATATTCCTCTTCTTTGTATGTACTTCTTTTTATATTTGTACCCTTGTCATCTAACATTGAATGCAGGTTTAATGAGTTTATATGCATTGCATGCCCATACTTAGTACATTCAACTGTACTAACACATACTCTTTGCCTAAATGATTTAACCATGTAGGGACCAGAGACTATCTTCATCCACTTCTTTATGGTTAGCTTGGATTGTGAGAGTTGCTTGTGGTGATTCCTATCATTCAAGGACAAGCAACATTCCATCAACATCTTATTCTATTCTCTTACATCTTCACGTTGAGGTTTAGCCTGGGATATGTCTTAGTCTCCATCCTATTCCATGACTTAGAGGAATTGTTGGACATTATATAAACTCTTTGTATAATATTTTGATATGTTACGTTATTTCCTTATGCAGATTATGAATATGGTTGTATATTGATGTTGATGGGATGATGATATGTTATTGATAAGATGTGGAAATATGGAATGTCCTAAGTCCTTTCTATCCTTATACTGTGAGTCATACATACCTGCCTCTTAGTTCTTATGTACTATGTGCTATGTGAATTAATGCAAATCCCTATCTGTATGATATCCTTATAGTGTGAGTCATACTTTCCCATCCCTTAGAATTATGTGCTTGTGATTTAATCATGAACTTTTGAACCAATTATATGTATGTGGATGCTATCAGATATGTTTGGGGACCTTCAGGTTCCAATTCGCCATGTCACTCCTAGGCACTAGACTCAGGTCGTGACACATTATTTCTATCATCTATTGAATATCGGTCAAGAGCTGCCATTGGATACACTTTCATTAATTTAGTTTACAATTTGGTTTCCAAGAGGTGTCAACCATGAAAATAATCCTATCCTTCAAAGATCGATCTGATCAGTGCTTGAGTAAGGTAATCACTTCTTTTTTTCAATATACTGCTCTACTCGTAGAGCAAATTTTAATATGAATCTTTCTGAGGAGGAAAGTGAGATCATTGCCCGATCTTTGTCGTTGAATCTCCAAATGTTCATCTTTGAGTGTTTTAGTCGATCCCAATCTCCCAATTTTAATAGTTTGGCTGTTCAAGCCAGTACAGGTACAAAAGTGGTTAGAACGAAGCAACTTACTTCTAAGATGGATTTACTGATTGAACTAGATTTACTTGCCCCTTTCACCTTTCTTATAAATTCTGGAATTGAAATTATATAAAAAAGGAAATGACAAAGCATCTATTCATGGAGATTGTTGTAGTTCTCATAGTTGCAAGAATTTTTCATGATTAGGTTGGTGTAAAGTCTATCGCTTGACTAGCCTATGTTTTTCATGAACATCTCAATGTCCAAGATAAAAGAAAAATGAGGGGAAGAATCGATGAGGCAAGTGTTAATAGAAAATTGTGATGGAAAAAGCATGAGGAGGATTCAAAACTCATGATGTTAGTAGGTGCAAAATGTATGGGTGCAGGAGCTGCTACAATTGCTTCAGTAGGAGCTACTATCGGTATCAAAAAAGTCCTTAGCTGCTCAATTTATTCTGTGGTGCGAAACCCATCATTGACAAGACAATAATTTGTTTATGTTATTTTTGGCTTTTCTCTAACCGAAGCTATTGCATCATTTTCCCCAATGATAGCCTTTTTTATCTCATTCATATTACAAGTTTGTTAGTAATCATTTATGGTGGCTGGATAAGCAGGAGACAATCCCTGTAGTTAGACTAACTAGCTGAGCAGTTGTTTGAGTTTCTTTCCAAAGTAAAGTGAAAGATCTTTCACTATAGTGGGAAGAAGATAGGTGGGAGCGAGCCAAGCAAGAGTAAAGCAATCTCTAGTGGTTGGTTGTCTTTACGGTCCCATTTCATCGGCTTTTTCTATCCAATAGTCGCTCAAATCAAATCAAAGCTGAGTTTGGAACCCGCATTAATACTATCCCTTTCTTTGATAGGAGAAGAAAGTAGTCATTAAGTTACTTACGGAGGAGCCATCGAGAGATATTTGCATGTGTTTTATCTAGTCTTATATCTTTCCGAATGTTCGGTCATCTATCCAATGCCTTCCAAAATAGCATTTAGTTTGATCAAGTTCTATCTATATCCATCTTCAACTCACATAACATAGAAATAATAGCTTTCTTCCTTTTTACTTCCCTCTTGAGGAACATTCCCTTGATGGTCTAGTAGCTTTGCTTAATTCTAAGTCATTTTTTACAAGACCAACTTGAATCCTATATTTGAATTAGATTCTATCCTACTAGGTAAATAAGGTTATTTCTCCCTGCTTTGAAGAGAGGCCTTGATGGGGAACAACCTAAGCAACTTGTGGTCTGATTATGCCATTAGTGAAACCATCTTTTTTTTGCGAAAAACAAGAAAGATAAAACGGGAAAAGGTAAGGCTTCAAGTAAGGGTTCCTAACTTATTTTAACTTCCAATCGGGGTAACTAAAAGGAAATTCAAGACGGAGCTATGAGACCTATAATGTGGGTCTATGCCCGTTTTTACCCTTTATCACCAGAACTACTTAAGCTTGTTATCCCAACTCAAAGAAAAAATCAGATTTGGAATTAGAGGTATTTCATGGGATAGCCTTTCTGACAAGCTGTTTTTAGTGAAATTGGTCTGCTTTCGACCGAATTATTCCCAACTAAACATAAAGAGCTCAGATATTCTCACTGTGAAATATTTGCATCCAAGTCGTTATTCCTTAATGAGAAGAGGTATAAAGAGAAGTTCTGTCATATCACTATGTTGACCAAGGATATTTACCAGGTAGAAAGCATTCTCCTGCAACCATTGAAGTTTATATATTGAAAACAAATGATCTCTTCCTTATATTCATACAAGTGTTTGGTGATTTGTATCCTGGGTCATCAATTTCTTGAAGGAGACTTTGAATATGGGCTCTGGAGGTGCTTGTGTTATAGGGTGTCTTCGCCCGTTATCTCTTTAGTAAGATTTTGCATGGACGACTTCATTTCTTATTCAGATTCTGAACTGTTATTAAGAGGTTGTATCTTTCTTTTTCTTGAGGCTGTAAAGGGGCTCGTCCCATTACATTTTGAACATTGTGAGTAAGTTTTGGAGCGCTCCTTCCCCACCCTGGGATCAAAATTTTCTTAACTGTCTTGAAGTCTGAGTGATTTCTAAGGTTAGGGTTGGTGGGGCCTTATACCTGAATTAATGGAATTTATTCCATGCATAGATAGATGGGGTGAAAATTTATATGGTACCTAAAAATATCATAGGAGAAGAAAGCATTACCTTTGAGCTTTTCTCTATCTTTCAAACTCAAAATATCATCATAAGTGAATAAGTGAGTGAGACTAGATTCTAGGCTCGATGAGATATTAGGTATGCCCGTTGCATAGAGAAAGACGAAGAAAGATTCTTTTATGTGAAAGAGTTCCTTCTTCTTTTGATTTTTGTTCCTTAGGGTGTGTCCCTATCATGAGTATTATCATAGGTGATGTGCTTGCATTTTGGCCTTCTATTTATAGTGGAAACCGGAGAGCTATCGATGGTGGAAACAACTATCTACCAGTGACAATATGATCGAGGTTGTGCGCACTGCTCCGTCAAAGCTTGATTCCATGTGAAGGTGAAACTCCTAGATGCTGGAGTTCACACTCCAGCAGCAAAGCAGTCGTAGTCAAGTATAAACCTAGCAAGAGGTAAGGGTTGAACCCACAGGGAATACGGGGCTTGAACAAGTTGATCAACTAACAATCATTTCAAGTATTGATCACTAAATTCTCTAAAATTTGGGGGGGGGGGATTGTTATTCAAAATGAAGAATAAAAATAAACACTATGCTACTTACACAAAAAGTCAATCAAATTGAGGGACAACTTGGGAATTGTGTTCCCCATGATTCGTTGACTCAATTACCCTAGACAATATAACTCTAATTAGGAATTGGCATGTAGGATGGTAACTTAGGTTCTTCCATTCCTCTTGTAAAGGTGAAGGTCGAATTTAACCATAGTACTTGGTCGGCAACCATGGCGTGCCATCTAACCGGTCAACCTCCCTTTGGTCAGGTTTGGTTGATCAGACAAGAACACATCAAGCGAATCATGTCATTTACTTAGCTTTTCCTATTTGTTACTACCTTGGTTGGGATCGTGATAGTAGGCAGGGGTTTGGTGTTGGCCACCACCAAACAACAATCAAAACGAAGGGAAATAAACAATATATGCAAAAACCCTATCAAAGAAATATACAAAGTCCAGGTTATTTCAAGTCAACTACTCATGTTTCTCACAACCCCAAGTTGTGGGTGCTTAGCTACTCATGGCTAAGGCAAAATGAATAAAAATGAAAATGGAAGACATAGTTGAGAGATTACCTAAAACAATGAAGAACAAAGACACCTTGTAATTGAAAACCACAAGCTTGGATTAATGGAGAATGAATACAATGTGATTTTCCAATCCCCCAAAGTGGGTCTTCAAATTAAAAAAATTAAAATCTACACTAAGCCTAGAAAATGTTCTTAGAATATTCAAGAGAGAATGTTAAAAGTGTTGAATCGGAAAAATATTTGAAGTCTCATGCTTAAACCCTAATTATTAACTATTTATACTATTTACAAAAACACCCTAAAAATTAAATAGAAAATACAGTTGGCAGCAATTACATCTCGCAGGTACGACTCATAGGGAGACCTACAAGTCGTTGGGGTTTTGCACTCCACTTTTGGCATTTTGGACTTGACTTCTCCAACCCAATGTTATGAGTCATTGCTTGGGCTACGACTCGTATGCTCCTTTCATAGTCTAGGCCTTCAGTTCTTAGTCCAAACTTTTGGCTTACTGTTTCTTGCTACGATCCCCACCCATACGAGTTGTAATGAGACCTACAACTCATAGGATGGCCTCATATGGCTGACCTTCACATTGCACTTT
>JAPFFP010000103.1:5347979-5378841 GCA_026153255.1 Solanum medicagineum
TTATTAAATTAACAAAATTAATTTAAAATATCAAAATAAAAATAAAAATAAAAATTTCAATCACATAAAAAGAAAAAATTGAAAAGCACTAATGTTAAAACACATTGATGATTGTCTATTTAATATAATCTTAAAAAAAAATTTAAATACATTTATTTATTTAAGTCAAAAATTGAATATAAATAAATTAACACCATAGTAGCCTTATCTGCGCTTGCATGTTCCAACCCCCATTATTCGTTTTTTTCTTTCATATTTTTAGGATCAGTTACAATTAGATTCCCACTTTTAAAATTGCCTGTACATTTAAATTTTTTTGAGAAAAGATATAACCTTTCCCCCAAACGCGACAGCTAAATTTATTTTATTATATATCTCCTTTAATAATTTTCAAATGATTTAATTATCCTATAAGAGTTGATATGGCAAAGAGAGTAAATATACTCTCTTGAAAGGACGTGCCAAGATTTTAAAAAGTATGAATTTAATGAAATCAGAGACATGACTTTTTTTTATTGGTCAATCTATAATTAATATTTTAAATAACATTTTTCTTGATATAATAATTTTTAAAAATTATCTAAAAGATTTATTTTTAAAAATATGGGTCCGCTGTCACACCTCTATTTTTTCCGCGCGTAGATGTTTTGTAGGTTTTGAAAAATAGAGTTTTTCCAATTAAAAGTGACGTTTAGAGAAGGGATTATTTATTGTTCAGAGTCCCACTTGAAATCGAGTTTTGGTGTTATAAATCACCTAATTTAAATCCCTAATAAAAAAGAAATGACTTTTTATTTTTTATTGGTCTGTGAACTAGAAATTCAGGTAAGAAATTCTGTTGACTGAGGGGAAGGTGTTAGGCACCCCTCGAATCCCGTGATTCTAGCACGCTCGCTTTATTGACTTATTTATGGCTTAACTTAATTTGAATATATTATCTTGATAAGTTTCACAAAAAATATGTTATTTACTCGCCTTTTTTGACTTATTTGAAACTAATTTAAAATTATCTTATTTTTATATGTGGCTTATTGGTAGCAGCGCTTTCCAATCTTTCCACAAATTATTCAGTTATTTGTCACACCTAAAACTTGCATAATGTTCTTTAAATCATAAAATTTTCCTATCTTTATTATCGGCTTAATAATGCTTCTAGGATTTTAATTTTTAAAAGTTAATTAAAAAAATTGTTTAAAATTCAGAAAAAGTTACAAAGTGAAAAAATATATATATTTTATTTTATATGAAAACATGGTCTTTATGACTCATGAAAAGTATAATTAAATAATCCAATAGTTGTTACATGGATCAATATAAAAATCATTAATTTAATATTCTAAAAGAATTATCATTCAAATAAAATGGAAAGAAAATCATAATAAATTTTATTCTTATTTTATGTTAGGAAAAGTGAATGCAATTTTACCAAGAACAAAAAATACATATATACATACCACATTAGTGCATCTTAGGAATTGTGAATACCTAAAGTTTCTTCCTTTCTTTATTTTAGTCATTAAAATGTAAACAAAAACTTATACTAACTGAAACCAATATTTTACGTAATGAATCAATGTCCTTGATTATTTTCGTCATTTAAGTTTATTAAGTCATAAACACATATCATCATAAAAAAATGAATATGAATAAGAATAAAAACTTAGACAATGAATTTACTTAAACATGAAATAAACCATGTGTTGTTTAAACATGAACTAAACACATAAATAGAGGTAATCATATAACATGTTAATTTTACTCAAGGCTTAACAATTCAAACATACTTCAATAATATAATGTCAAAATTACATAGACATAAAATTTGAGCAATTTTGTAGCATTAGAACATGTCTTGTACAATTATGACTCCAAATCATACAATAAAATTTAATGTTACCTTCAGTGAATATTAATTCACAAGAAGAAAATGACTACGACTAAGATCCACAAATCTGAAATTTGAAATTACGAAAGCAAACTTCGAACTCAACTTTTATTTTTCTCTAATGGAATTCTTTTGTTTTGTTTTGTGCAGGTTTTTGTCTGATTTTCTTTTTTGTGTTGCTGCTTATTTTTGTTTTCAAGTGTGTGTTGTCTTTTTTTTTTTTCTTGGATGTTTTCTCGTGTGCATGTGTTATTTGTGAGTGTGTAGAGTGTGTGTATGTCTAGAATGTGTGTGGTTCTGTTATATACGTATGAAATGTATATATGTAGTAGTGAGTTGGAGGTTAAAAGTTAATGGGGAGTGGGGACGTGTATGTGTGGGTAGTTTTAGGATCTTTTTTTTTTTTGTCTTTTTATTTTATTTGTTTTCTTTTTTTGTTTTTATTGGTTTCTCAAAAGAAAAGAACAATAACTAAATAGATAAAGTAAAATAAAATAAAATGTTAGAAAACTATTTTAAATTAAAAATATATATAGAGAACTTAACCAACTAAAGTCAAAATATAATTAAGAAAATACTAACAATACTAGATTATTTGTTAGAATCAAAATTAAAAGAAAACATATATTTTTAGAAATTTTCTCTTATTTAAAATAAAATTTACACTAAAACGTGACTCTACTTTTGTATTTTTCAAATAAAGTTATTATAAATAAAATAAAAACAAAAATGTCTAATTTAAATTCAAAAAATAAATATTTAAATAATAAAAGGTACGTAACTTGGGTATGGTCAAAAATTAGGTGCTAACATCCCTTTTTTAAAAAAAATCTTTTAATTTTTGTTCTTTTTATTTTCTCTTCTTCCTCACTACTATTTTCCTCCATCGATGTCCTTTTTGACCTCCTTTTATATCTCCACCTTTATACACCATTTTCAACCCATTATTCTTTTAGTAATCACAAAAATTTAACGTTAATTTCATAATCAAAATCTATTCTGCTCTATTTATTGATATCAATTTCACAGGTTTAATCTTTCTTAAATTTTAAATGATCTATTTTAATTTTTTACTATTTATGTTTCAAAATTAGAAGTTGATTTTTCTTTTTAGATAGATTCTTCTCTACTTTTGGTAACAGGGGAACGTCAGCACTATTTTTGGCTAGAGCCATCCCTTTGGAGAGACAAATGAGAACTATTGTGTTTACATATTTTGGTTTTGGTGAGGGCCGAGGGTGGCGGGTGGGGGAGGAGGTTGATGAACAAAAAGGAAGAACAAAGAAGTGAGGGTGGGGTGGGGTGGAGGAAATAAAAATGGGTTGACATTTTAAAAATTTTGAGTTTGAAAAATAAATTTTAAATAATTAATTAGTATAAATAAAATTTTAAAACGTGTTAGAGTAAAAATAGTGAATATACAAAAGAATAAATACAGTTAATGACATGCCGCTGTGACATGTGAGAGTAGTGGTATGATCTCAAGGTGTATTTAATTCATCTGAAAGTTGTTAAAGGGCGTATATAAATATCCCTTGTAGTTTAAGTGCTAAAGTAGATTTCATTTCAAGTTTGGAGGGATGTGGTTATGTCTTTTGTCAAATTTTTACTATAAAAAGAATGCTATTTATTTTAGAAGGGAAATTACAAAATAAAAAAATAATCACCCAAAAGTCTATTTCATTGACCTACCAAAAATCTGTGATAATGGACTTTAAACATAATAAATATTACTATTGTTATAAACATATTTTGTTTATGGTAAATGCCTATTATGTAGATTCCTTTAAGAGTTAGGAATCCTACTCGAAGACCAATTCAGTTTTTTACTTAGAGACCAAGTCAGTTTTTTTCTTATAAATATAAGAGTTTCCTTTATTGTAATATACATCTGAACATCTGAATATTGTAAAAGAGCAATAAGAAATCTTCTCTATTCTCCCCTACCTTATTCTTTGTATTGTTCTATACAATTTCATTATATGTTAGCAACATGATACTCTACCATCTTAAAAAGTGAATGTTAAGTTTTAAGACTAGTGAATGTTAAGTTTCAAGGTTAACGTACTTTTTATTTATTTATTTATTTATTTTATCTTTATTGATATGACTAACATTGAGAAACTTGAGTTCGTTGCCCTTCATAGTTTGGGCAAGAACTACCTTTCATGGGTGTTGGATGCTATGAGTTTTGAAGACACCATTAAGAAGAAAATAAAGCATCAAAATGAAACTGTGTAAAATTATGATATTCTTGTGTCATCATCTTGATGAATTTATAAATATGAATTCTCGCAGTTAAAGATGTTGGGTTCAAGCCCCATCAATTTATGGCGTAAGACGTCCTTACATGGATAAGACATTGGGTTCAAGTCTCAATGCACCATATTAATGATATAATAATGACCAAAGCAAAACAATGTGCTTTTGGTGAAAAGTCATAAAATGTATTCCATTAAAATGCTCCATTCTCTAAAGTGAATGTGGTAGCAATGCATTAATGTCTGAAACAAGACAAGTGATTGAATAATGCATGTGAACATGGAATGAGGTACTAAGCTATCATAAATTGATATGCTAAGGTGATTGTGTTCCATTCATGAAGAATGAGAACTTTTGACAATTTGAATTAAAGAAAATTTAAATTGACATCCATTAAAGAGCCTAAAAATTCTTTTAAATGGTGAATTTTCTTATACTGGTTGTTATCAAGGCAAGTTGATTATGAGACCAACACCAACGAAAGTCGGTTGAGTCCCCTGCGTTTTTGAAATTGATACATGAGGATATTTGTGGACCTATTTACCCACCTAGTGGGACGTTTAGATATTTTATTGTCCTAATAGATGCTTCATCTAGATGGTCTCATGTGTGCCTATTCTCATCTCGTAATTTGACATTTTAAAAATAATTGGCACAAATAATACGATTAAGGGCACAATTTCCTGATAATCAGATTAAGTCCATTCACCTTGACAGTGCTGCAGAGTTTTCATCCCAAGCATTTAATGACTATTTATCCATTGTAATAAGAGTTGAACATCTTGTTGCTCATGTTAATACTCAAAATGGTGTTGCTGAGTCATTAATTAAACGCTTGTAGTTGAAAGCAAGACTATTGCTTATGAAAACTAGATTGCCCACATATGTATGGGGTCATGCAATTTTGCATGCTGCAACATTTATTTGTCTCAAATCGACAAATTATCATAAGCATTCTCCATTGCAATTGGCTTTGGGTCAAGAACTTAAATATCCCATCTAAGAATTTTTAAATGTGTTGTATATGTTCCTGTGGCACCACTACGTCGCACAAACATGGGATCTCAAAGAAGATTAGGAATATATGTTAGGTTTGAATTACCCTCAATTATTCGTTATCTTGAACCATTAACTGGAGATATGTTCACTGCTCTATTTGCAGATTGTCGGTTTGATGAGACACTTTTTTCAAAATTGGGGGGAGAAGATAATAATATCAAAAGAGAAATTTTGTGGACATGTTTCATCTTGATCCATATGCTTCTATTTGTGAGCAAGAAGTACTAAAGATTATTCACATGCAAAAATTGTAAATCAAATGCTAGATGCATCTACAGATTTAAAAGGATTATGGCTCACCTCTACGAGAAGTAAAGTAGTTGAGAAGAAATAAAGTTGAAATTTAATCCCCGAGTAAGAAATCTGAAATTTGTTCATATAAAAGTAAATAAAAAAATTTACTATAGCAAAAGGCACATGTCATGATAAACTTGAAGTTTACTCATTAGACATATATTGAAGAAATAAGAGATTCTTCAAGATTGCTTGTTATCATGATAAGTTGATTTGATCAACTAATGTCGGAACTGAATTCCTTAAATCCTGAAAGTATGAAAAAGGTGAACATGGGCCCATTCACCGCCATGTGATATTATAAATGGATGCATCTATAAGATGATCACATGTGCATTTATTGTAAACCTGAAGTTTGACATTCATAAAATTTTTTGTGTAAAATAATCAAGTTAAGAGCACAACTTTCAGAATACATAATCAAGACAATTCATCTTGATAGTATTGATAAATATTCAAGCTGATTGACACTAGATGCCTCAAATAAATGGTCAATCATTGCTTATGAGAACAAAGCTTCATGGCCTAAAATATGACAAATTATAGACAAAAATATACATCAATTAAGTACATTATGACCAATTTCCCCTTCAATTGATATATGGCGAGGGACCATATGATTTACATCTAATAATTTTGATATGTGGTATATAATTAATAAATATACCATGATACATAAAAGATAGATTCTCCAAGATAGATTGGAGTGTATGTTAGTTTGTCTAACATAAGGGAGAGATAATAATAAACTAAAAGTTGAAATACTCTTATTGAATGTCCCTGAAGGACAGAGTCTATGACATGCATGAAACATGCAATTGATCTCAAATTTGAAAAGGAAAAGAGCAAATGATGAAAATGGTCATAATAAAGAGGCAATGTGCTCTTGAAAAGCTTATGACATAACACTTCATGAAACCTCATGGTAGGGGTAGCTACCTGAAAATAATGAAATGATGAGATCTCAACAAGTTATGTCACATTACAAACTGACAAAAAGAATATTTTGTCTATGACATTTTTAATACAATATATCGTAATATTGTAAAAGATTATAAGGATCTAAGCTCTACGGTACATTAAAGTATGCTCTAATTATCAAGTGGAATGATGCATCTTGGTAAGCGAAAGCTTATTTGACTTGCAATATAGATACTAGAAAATGTCATGCATTTAATATTGAATATTGTCACTGAACAAAATTTATATGAAAGTATTTGAAGGATTTGGAATGCATGAAACATATACAAGCTCTTAAAAACTTATTTATAATCCTCATAGTGATTAAATAAATAAAAAATCTTTTCAAATTGTTATGCAAATTGATAATTTGAATTGAAACTCTTGAAGAGTTTTCAAAAAACAATAGATTGTTTGCTTAAAAAAGTTGAATTGAGGAACATGCGAAACTTTTGATCTTAAAAGGAGGATTCATAAAGGTGATAGAACAAAGCACATTTTGCCAAAACTTTTCTATATGCATGAGCTCCAAAAGAATGGTGATATAAATGTGCAACAGATTCGTTCAAGTGACAATGTGGCTGATTTGTTCATCAAGTCTCTGCCAATTGCAACTTTCAAGAAGATAGTACACAAGATTGTGATGCGCAGATTTAAGTCC
Source organism: Solanum medicagineum (assembly GCA_026153255.1). NCBI lineage: Eukaryota > Viridiplantae > Streptophyta > Magnoliopsida > Solanales > Solanaceae > Solanum > Solanum medicagineum. Next base: position 5,355,101 of record JAPFFP010000103.1, read on the forward strand.
TTGGATTGATGTTTTGATCAGGGGGAGTTAATACGCGATGTACCCTTTTTTCCTCTCAAGGTTTTGTCCCATTGGGTTTTTCTTGTTAGGTTTTTAATGAGGCATCCAAAATGCGTATTATTAAATATGTGTACTCTTTTTCCTTCACTAGAATTTTTTCCCACAGGGTTTTATCTAGTACAGTTTTAATGAGGCACATAATCTAGCAAATAGACATTCAAGGGGAGTGTTATAAATATATTTTATTTATAGTGAATATCTATTATGTAGATTCCTTTAAGAGTTAGGAATCTTACCTGAAGACCAAATTCAGTTTCTTAATTGGAGACCAAGTCAATTTTTTCCTATAAATATAAGGATTTTCTTCATTATAATATACATCTGATCATCTGAATATTATTAAAGAGCAATAAAAAATCTCCTTTATTCTCTCCTACTTTATTCTTTGTATTGTATACAGTTTCATAACAACTATTAAATTTTAGTTTATTCATCTTACTCAACTAATATATATTTTTTTAAAAAAGTTTACACTACATAAGAATATTCTAATGATTTATGCTTGTAGATCTTTTCAAAAAATTATTTTATAATTTTTAATATAAAAGTTTGTTTGTGAATATTCAAATGATTCCTTTTTGAGATATTTTTCAGACTTCAAAAATGGTCTTTTTTGGATTAACGAAGAGTAAGAATGGGAATCTTTTTTTGTTATACTTTACCGTAGAAATCATTTTGTAAAATTATTGTTCTGTAAATTATATCATGAAAGGTAAAGTTCTCCTTATTCATTTTGTTAATTATTTATTACTTGTTAGTTTTATTGATTGTTCAGTTGTTAATATGTCAATTAGTTAGCTAATTTCAAATTTTATTGTGTTATTTAGCAATTTATCACTTTGTTAGTTTATTAATAGTTAATGTTATTAGTTTGGTAAAATTAGTAGTTTATTTATTGTTATGAGTTAATTAAGTGGTATTTCTTGAAATAGAGTGTGTATTAATAATTAGGGTTTAGGAGATGAAAGGTGACTCTCTGACCTCTCTCACTCAACTGTATATGGTCTTCCAGTCAAATTGTATTTGGCCAAAGATTAACAATTGTAGAAAAGTTTCTTCTAATGTCACTCTCAAGGACACCGTGAACTGGAACCTTACTCATAAGTACAACTTATAAGTTCAGGAGGTTTTTGGATAACCAAGATCAAAATCACAAGAAATTCACTTGAATATGAGAATTAGGAACTCCCAACACGATCAAGACCTTCCTTTGGCTTCTTAACAACAAACATGTGACTGCATAATAGAGATCTATCAACATCTCCCCTGCATGCCACTTTTGTGAGGGCACATCAATTATATCTAATTTAAATGCATAAACGCAACCAATTTTTGGAAGAATATTACTGAGAGATCCCAAGCCCCCAAACTTTAGACCCTAAATCTATCCAGCCTTCGCAGCAAACAGTTCAATTTCATCCTTTCCTGAGGCGTCCTAATACCCACTTGCGGAACATCCGGCATACTAGGAATAACAATCAATTCGACAACAAAATGTTATACCTGAAAAAATTATCAAAAATACCCCTAGGTGAAGGAATGCTTGTACAACGCATTTTCTCAAACTTTCTTGCTAAATTTGAGGCTGGAAATGCGATCAACGTGAAAAGTTGAGTGGGAAATGATCTAGGTTGAATTTTAGGACGATCGGATTAAAAGATAATTTTTTGGAGAAAAAATGCAATTCCAGAAGAGTGCGCGATAGCTCCCATCGCGGACTTGTCGTTGATTTGCACTTAATCCAGGTTCCAAGTTTTTCTATGGAATTAGAAAATCAATCAGAAAATTTTTGAAAAAAATGAACGTGGTGGGAACAAGTCCTCATCGTGGACTGGTTCACCGAACTGTTCCACCAAAGTTTAAAATTTTTAATCTTTCGAGGGGCATTGTAGACTTTTCTCCATCCCTCTTAACCTAAATTTAACGACCAATATAGATCGTTTTTGACTTAAAAATGGTTTCAAAATCCATTCCTAAACTTTTTATGCTATTCTAAAAAAAAGCTAGGGTTAAGGAAAGGAGGAGAAGAGCTAGGGATTCGGGCGATTGAAGCACCAATCCTTGCTAACTGATCATTAAACTTCATCTCAAGTATGTAAGGATACCTAAAGCATTGAATTGAGTTCATCAATCCACGTGTCCTTCCATCCCTATGATCGAACTAGAGTTTAGGAATTGAGTAGAGAATTCCTATAATCTTAATCTTTGACTTACTCTTATTACTTGTTGAGTTTTCATGTATAATTATGATCAAATTGATGAGTTGCATCTTGATTATATGAAATTCGAGTATTAACTTACTTTTGACATTATGAACCCTAAATTGCATCATTCCATGTAATCCTTATTGCATTGATTGAATTGGGTTCAAGATTATGAATATCTGAGTTAAGTAACCTAAGTATGACTGAGCATGAGTGGCGTATTACTTGTCTACATGCACATAAAATGAATCTCTTACTTGTTTTATGTGAAAAACATGATTGATTGATGCCTAAATGACCGTTTGAGTTAAAGTCAGACATGATTTGATAATTTTGCAGTTAACTCTAGTGACTCATGTCCCAAAGAAGTGGACATTTACTTAGGACCCAAGAGAGAGCTGATTGTCTTTTACCTTGGCAAGAATTGGATGGGTGTGGCAACGACATCGCCTTCATTGTACATCACCAAATTAATGGTGGTGGGAGTTATGTGGGTTAACAGAAACTCCCAAGCATCACTTGATAGAGCATATAATGTTTTAAAATTGAGCTGCATAATAATGAGCCTATTTTCAAAAGCATGATTGACCCTTAAATTTACATATTCATTGAGTTAGTTTATGGATCGTAGAGTTGATGTGTTGAACCGAGTTCACTGACTTGAGTTTGACCTTTACTTATTTACTTTAGTCATTCTTACATACCAGTATATTCCATGTACTAATGTCTATTTGGGCCTGCATCATTAATAATGCAGATATAGGTGATAGAGGACTTCAGTCAGCGCATCATTGAGCCCTAGCTTCCTCCTTCCAGATTTGATGAGCCCTCCCTGCCATCAGAGGAGCCCTTTTCTTTTCATTATATTGATTAGTCATAGTATTTCTTTGATGTGGATTGAGACTTTTCTTGGCACCTTCTAGATGAGTATAGAGGTTTTATAAACATTGAGTAGAGAAAGTTTGATTGTTTTTATTTTTCAAACTTGATCATTGGAAAACTATTATTATTATTAGAGTTTTATTTATCTAAAATGATGAATTTTCTGAGTATTCTTCCGCTATTGAGTATGATGTGATGATGAGGCAGGTGGTTCTCTTGAGGGATCAACAATGGTTTTTCAAGTGCCAGCCACGCTAAGGGTACCCTTTTGGGGCGTGACAAACTTGGTATCAGAGCATATAGTTCAAGTGTCTTAGGGAGTTTATGAAGCTGTGTCTAGTAGAGTCTTGTTAATGGGTATGTTGTGTACCACACTTTATAAGCAGGAGACTTTAGGACATTAGTAATGGTTACACTTCTTTGATATTTTTAGTTCGTGCAATAGAGCTTAACACTACTAAAGTGTCTATCTAATTCGTGCATTACACATTAGAGATCATGCCTCCTAAGTGTACCACCACCCAGAAAGATGATTCAACCTTTCACACTGAGAATCCCCCACCATAATTGCCTACCCATATGGAAACACGAGGTTGAGGTCGACCTGCTAGGATCGCTGGGATTCCATAGGCGCCTACTGCTCAGCCAACTCTTACTTTTTAGAGGCTGAATTTTGGGGAGCAATCACTATGCTTACCCAGTTTGTGGCTTTCCAGAGTGGTAACCGTACTTCATAGGTTCCTAGTTCTTGCTTCCAACAGCTAACTGCTGCAACCAGGCATAGGGATTTTGTAAGGATGAACCCACCAGTCTTTACAGGGTCTGAGGTTGAGGAAGACCCTAGAACTTCATTGATGAGATATGGAAAGTCCTAAAAGCCATGCACGTGATTGAGATAGAGGGAGTTGAACTTGCCTCCTATCAGCATAAGAATATGGTGAATGTTTGGTATAACCAGTGGGATGAAGGTCGAGGTGAGGATGTTGAGTCCACTGAGTGGGGTGAATTTGAGAGTGCCTTCCTTGATCACTTCTTTCCCTGGGAGTTGAGAGAGGCCAAAAATTGAAGTGTTTGTGAACCTGAAGCAGGAAGGGTTGACAAACAAAGAGTACAACCTCAAGTTCATCCAACTATCCAGGTATGTTCCGGAGAGTCCAGGACATGAGAGACCAAATAAGAAAGATCATATCCGACTTTCGTAAACATGTGAAGAAGAAATGCAAAGCAACTCTGCTGATCCCAGGCATGGACATCTCTAGACTCATGGTTTATGTCCAACAACTTGAGGAGGACAAGAAGAGGGATAAGGAGGAGTATCTAAGCAAGAAGGACATGTCAATAGGGCCTGAGCCTAGTCAAACTAAGCAGAACAAGGGAGATAAGTCCTACTTCCACAAAAGATCTATTAGGTATGCACCATGCTCAGCAAGTGCGTGAGCCTCAAGTAATAAATATGATCAGAAGTCCCAAGGTTACAGAACTTTAGATCATAGGGTTCTCAGTTTTATGCCATTGTGACCCTTGGTTAGAAAGGGAAGCCATCTTGTGTAAGATGTGGCAGGATACATTTGGGAGAGTGTAAAGAGAGATGGAATAGTTGTTATAAGTATGGCCAAATGGGTCACTTTCAGAAGGACTATCCATTATGGAACAATAAGGCCCAGTCTTCTACTACTGTGCCACCAGTGAAAGGAAAGTAGAGGGGTGCTACTAACAATATAGGCGGGGGAACGAACCATCTGTGTAAGATGGGAACTTACAGGAGAAAGAAACAACACAAGATGTTGTGACAGATATGCTTTGAGTCTTTACTCTTAACTGTTATGCAATGTTTCATATGAGAGCAACTCTATTGTTTGTGACACCATATGTGGCTGGTAGATTTGAGATTCTCCTGAGTGTATGCTTGAGCCTTTTTCTGTTTCCATTTCTTTTGGTGAGTCTATTCTAGAAGAGAGAGTTTGTACAAATTGTGTAGTATTCGTCTATCATATGGATACCCTGGCTGATTTGATGGAGTTGGAGATGATTGATTTCAATGTGATCCTTAGCATGAATTTTCTTCACACCTGCTATGTCTTATAGGACCCAAACTGTTAAATTTCAATTTCTAAATAAACCTATCCTAGCGTGGAAAGAAAATTCTGTTACACCATAGGGTAAGTTTATTTCCCACCTTAGGGCCAGAAAACTAATCTCTAAAGGTTGTATCTATCACCTCTTGCGAGTTAAGACTGATGACATTGAGTCTCCTACTCTTGAGTCAGTCCAGATTATGAATGACTATCCCGAAGTGTTTCTTGAGGATTTGCCTAGAGTCCCACTTGATAGGGAGATTGACTTTGGGATTGGTGTTCTCCCCGACACTCAACCTATCTCGATTCCATCTTGTAGGATAACCCCTACTGAGTTGAAGGAGTTGAAAGAGCAGTTGAGAGAATTGCTAGAGAAGGGCTTTATTAGGCCAAGTGTTTCTCCTTGGGGTGCTCCTGTCCTATTCGTGTGAAAGAAATATGGATCCCTCAAAATGTGTATTGACTATCGCCAGTTGGATAAGGTAACAGTCAAGAATGAGTATCCCCCCCTGCCCCCCAAGGATAGATGACTTGTTTGACCAACTTTAGGGTGACACTATTTTCTCCAAGATAGACCTTAAATCAGGCTATCACCAGTTGAAAGAAAGAGAATATGACATCTTGAAGATGGCTTTCCGAACCCGATATGGCCACTTCAAGTTTTTGATGATGTCCTTTGGATTGACAAATGCACTTGCAACGAACAAAGTATTCAAACAGTACCTTGACATGTTTTGTGATTGTTTATTGACAATATTCTAGTGTATTCTAGACATGAGAAGGAGCATGCACTTTACCTCAGAATTGCTTCACAGACCCTAAAGGATAATAAGCTATATGCAAAATATTCGAAGTTCTGAATTTTGGCTAAAGTTTGTGATTTTTCTATAATATATAGTTTCGGGTGATAGCATTCGAGTCAACACTCAAAAGATTGAGGCAGTTAAGAACTAGCCTAGACCAACCTCTCTGACTGACGTAAGAAGTTTCTTGGGTGGCTAGCTAATACCATAGATTTGTTGAAGAATTTTCATTCCTATCCTTGCCATTGACTAGATTTACTTAGAAGAAGATTAAGTTTCAATGATCTGATGAATGTGAGAGGAACTTCCAAGAGTTTAAAACAAGATTGAATACTGCACAGTCTTGGTCCTGCCTGTGATGAGACTAGAGTTGTATTGGGCTGTATGTTGATGCAGAGGGGAAAGGTGATAGCTTACGTTTCAAGACAACTTAAGGTTCGTGAGAGAAATTATTCGACTCGTGATTTTGAGTTTGCAGCTATGGTGTTTGCTCTCATGATTTGGCGCTACTATTTATATGGAGCACATGTTGATGTCTTCACAGACCATAAAAACATGCAATATGTCTTTACCCAGAAGGAGCTTAATTTGATGCAGATGAGATGAATTGAATTGCTCAAGTACTATGACATGAGCATCCTCTACCAATCCAGGTAAAGTTAATTTGGTTGTTGATGCTCTTAGAAGTTTATCCATGGAAAGTACCTCTCATGTCGATAAGGAGAAAAAGGATCTAGCTAAAGAGGTTCAGAGATTAGCACATTTGGGAGTTCAACTGGATAAATCGGGTGAAGGTGGAGTTCTTGTGCATAATGGGTCTGCATCGTCTCTAGTAGAGGAGGTGAAGGAGAAGCAAGACCAAGATCCTACCTTGCTGCAATTGAAGGCAGATGTGCATAAATAGAAAGTGATGGATTTCACCAAAGGGGGAGATGAAGTATTGAGATATCAAAGCAGATTATGTATTCCAAATGTTGATGGCCCATGAGAGAGAATCATGGCAGAAGCACAAAATTCCAAGAATTTGATCCATCCAGGATTGAGAGGTACCATGACATGAGATAAGTCTATTGGTGGAGTGGAATGAAAAGAGAGATCACCAAGTTTGTTTATAAGTTCTCCGATTGCCAACAAGTTAAGGTTGAGCATAAAAGGCCATATGGAGTAGCTCATAACTTTGAGATTCCATAATGGAAAGGAGAGTTGATCAACATGGACTTGGTATAAGCTTATCAAGATCCCGTAGATAACATGATTCAATTTGGAGAATAGTATACAGGATAACAAAATCCATGTACTTCTTGGCAGTAAAGTTGACTGACAATGTAGAGGATTATGTTTGACTATACATAAAGGAGATTGTTAGATTGTATGGATTTCTCTTTTCCATCATCTCAGATAGAGGAGCTCAATTCACTGCTCAAGTTTGAAGATCCTTTTAGAAATATTTGGGTTCGAAGATGAACCTTAGCACTGCATTCCACCCACAGACTGATGGCCAGGTAGAGCGCACTATTCAAACCTTGAAAGATATGTCGAGGGCTTGCATCATTGACTTCATAGGCAATTGGTATGACCATTTGCCTTTGATTAAGTTTGCCTACAATAACAGTTTCTATTCAAGTATTTAGATGGATCCATATGAGGCACTTTATGGGAGGAGGTGTAGATCACCGATTAGTTGGTTTGAGGTGGGTGAGACAGAATTGACTGGGCCCCACTTAGTTTACCATGCTATGGAGAGGGTGAAGACCATACGAAAGAGATTGAAGACTGCACAGAGTCATAGAAATCGTACACTGATGTTAGGAGAAAAGACTTAGAATTCGATGTCGATGATTGGGTGTATTTAAAAGTGTCACCTATGAAGGGTGTGATGCGATTTGGGAAGATATGGGAGTAAGTCTGAGGTATATTAGTCCTTATAGTACTTTGAAGAGAGTGAATAATGTGGCTTATGAATAGGAGCTACCACAATAGCTAGCAATCATCTATCCAGTCTTTCACATTTCTATACTTAAGAAGTGTTTGGGAGACCCGCAGTTGGTTATGCCTATTGGAGTGAAGGATAGCTTGAGCTATGAAGAGGTTCCCATTCATATCTTTGATCTTTAGGTTTTCAAGTTGAGAACCAAAGAGATTGCATCTGTCAAAGTGTTGTGGAGAAATCAATTTGAAGAGGAAGCTACTTGGGAAGCTGAGGAGGATATGAAGGCTAGGTACCCGCATTTATTCCCAAACGCTAATGATGAGGGAGTCAATGGTAATGATTTATTCTTATTCTTTGAGTTCCTTTCAATTCTGAGTTTGAATGATGATAGAGTCCTAGTGTCCAATTGATGATTTGTGAGACTTATTGATTGTTTATTTTTCTTAATTGCTTGGTTTATGGATTGTATGAGTAAGTTGTAGATTTCCTGATCTTTTGAGTCCATAGAGTTGTTCATGCCTTGAGTCCAACTATAGTGACTGTTCATTCGAGGATGAATAATCCCAAGGGAGATATAATATTATACATACCCAATAAAATTACCGAAATATCCTTAGGTAAGAGGATGCTTGCGTAATGCATCTTCCTAAACTTTTTTGACAATGAGGCTAGAATGTAATCTGCACAAAAATTTGTGTTGAAAAATGGTCTCGATTGAATTTTAGGATGGTCAAATCAAAAGATAATTTTTTTAGGAAAAAAATGCAATTCTAGAAGAGGGTCTGCTTGTGACGGGTTTACATTTAATCCAGGTTCAAAATTTTTCTACGGGATTAGAAAGTCGATCAGAAAAGTTTTAGAAAAAATTGGACGTGGGGGGAACAAGTCCGCGTTGCGGACTTAATTCATCAACCTGTTCCACCGAATTTTAAATTTTTTAATCTTTCAAAGGACATTCTAGGCTTTTTTTTTCTCACACCTCCTAAACTAAATACACGACCAACATAGCTTCTTAAAAGGGGTTTCAAAATCCATTCCTCAGCTTTCTACGCTATTCTAACAAAAGTTAGGGCTAAGGAGAGGAGGAGAAGAGCTAGGGAGTTGAGCGTTTGGAGCACAACTCCTTGCTAACTGGTTATTATGACATCCCATAACTCCATGTTCTTATGTACCCATGTTTCAAGCCTCATTTGTTTAGGTGGGGAGTGTGTTAGGATCGTGGGAGACTTTAGTACTTAGACGAGTTCAAGACTTCTCTATGAGTTGAGTTTTAGGTGTTGGTTTATGCAAGGGTCAACTTTAAACAAGCATAAATATTAGCACACTTGAAATGGACAACCCACAATCTTTCAAATGAAATTCCTTTGAGTTAGCTTTCCGACGCACTTGGTTTCAGCTCATTTAAAGTTCGGAGTCAAAAGTTATGGCCATTTTTACTGAAGACTGCCAGTGCAGAGTTGCACTACGAGACCACTTTTATGGGTTGTAAGTCAGGATAAGAGTCATAGTTCGAGCTCATAGCAATTTCTAGAAACTCTGCAATTGAGCCCAGGGGTTAGGGGAGGGGTCCTATGGGTAGAGTACTGTTTATGGGTCGTACGGGGCCCATAAAAGACGTTTGACAACTTTTTAGGAAGGGTTATTTTGGTACTTTTCCACCCTTTCTAAGCTCTAGATTGATGTTTCTATACTCATTCAAGGTCCTAAACTCTTAAGTTCATCATTTTATTGCCAAAATACTCCTTTAAAATGCTCTAAGACTTCCCCAAATCATTTTCAAATCCCCATTCAAATTCAAGGGAACTCAAGAACAAGTTTGGATTTCAATACTCCATTCCGAGCTTTCATTCTTTCCCAACTCAATTTCTAGAGACTCAAGCTCTAAGGTATGTGGGTTTTAACCATTGAGTCCTTTCACCAATGGTGCCCAAGCTTCCTTTTTACATGAATTTCATATTTCTAAGTTGAATTACTTATGATCTTACTTATTATGAATTTGACTATGAACTATATTGGGGTTTCATTAAAGTGTAATTGTTTAACCATGTTTTGAGCTATGGATCTGTGATCTACTTTCAAATTTGATGACTGGTTTTAATGTACATTGCTTGAAGGTATTACCATGTGTTGGTTGGTGGTTTTACATTGATTTTTACGCATGATTTTACCCTTGAATTGCATGGTTTTATAGTAGCATTACACACCCACCAAGTGTTTGATAAAATGTCTAATTAAGGTTTCTTGAGTTGTTGAAGGCCTAATGCATGACATATGATATAAGTGACTTTATTATGATGAAAGTAAGGTATATATATGTGTGGATTTCTTGAAAAGTATCTATAGTGTTGCAAGTTGACTATACCTTGTTTGCCTCAACCACTACGATGGAGGGTATGATGTCCATAACTATGATGAGGGGTTGATACCTTGACCACTATGATGGAGGGTGTGATGTCCATTAACCACGTTGAGGGGTTGATACCTTGACCACTATGATGGAGGGTGCGATGTCCTTTAACCATGTTGAGGGGTTGATACTTTGACCACTACGATGGAGGGTGAGATGTGCATAAACCATGTTGAGGGGTTGATACCTTGAGCACTATGATGGAGGGAGGTGATGTCCATTAACCATGTCGAGGGGTTGATACCATGACCACTATGATGGAGGGTCTGATGTCCATCAACCAATTGAGGGGTTGATACATCAATCACCATGGATGGTAGGGTGTGACAATCCATTGTAATATTGGTCTCTTCTTACATATGTAATATGTTCTAAATAAGCATATTTTACTTTAAGTATCATTCATGCATGTCATATGCTACTATGCTATGCATTGCTTATGAGGTTATATTTTGCCTATATTACCTATCTTTTGTTGCACTGCATCCTATATACTTAGTACATTTAAACGTACTAAAGAATACTCTATGCCTACATGATGTTACCATGTAGGATCTGGAGCCCCACTTGATCCTCCTTCTCCTCCACGTGGCTAGTACGATTTCTCTCAAAGCAAGTTAGTGAGTCCTCAACTTTGACGACATACTTCTCTTGATTTATGATATGTATTGACTCTTTTTATGTTGAAAATGTATGACTATGAGGATGAGCCCGGAGATTGTGTTGGGCCCCGCTCCTATCTATGTAATAGAGGTGTTGTTGGAACCTTATGATATATTAATGCTATACTATTGGCTTGTTATGTTTCTATGGTATCAAGGATGTCCCTGAGCTCCATATTCCCTTTTTATTATCTCTTATTGTTGTTTTATTGCTTCCGCGACCAAGGATGTGTAATAATATGTCAAGAGGCTTATTTGGGGTCCCTTCAGGTTCCTTATTCGTCGTGTCACGTCTAGGCCCTAGGCTTGGATCGTGAAAGTTATCAAACTTCATCCCAGGTATGTAAGGCTACCTAAAACATTGGGTTGAGTTCATACACGTGACCTTCCATCCCTATGATCAAACTAGAGTCTAGGAGTTGAGTAGAGAATTCCCATGCTCTTAATCTTTGAGTTAGTCTAATTACTTGTTGAGTTTTCATGTATAATTATGAACCAATTAATGTTTTGCATCCTGATTATGTGAAATTGGAGTATTCACTTACTTTAGACATTATGAACCCTAAATTGCATCATTCCATGTAATCATTGTTGCGTTGATTGAATTGGGTTCAAGATTATGAATGTCTTGAGTTGAGTAATTACTTGAGAACGACTAAGCATGAGTGGTGTATTACTTTTCTATATGCATATAATGAATCTCTTACTTGTTGTATGTGAAAAACATGATTAATTGATGCCTAAATGATTGTTTGAGTTAGAATCTTAAATAATTTGATAAGTTCTCATAATATGCATGATTAACAGTCTTGGTTTTTGATTGTAGAGTGATTTGATTGAGCCTGATTGGAGTAAAATTAAAGAGTTGACTGAGTTGAGTTTGAGTTGAGAAAATATAAAGAGTTGAGACTGAGTTGATTGAATTGAGCATATCTTAGTTTTGGAAGGAATATTGAGCACCAGTATGGTAGCGAGTAAATAAATACTCAAGTCATAAACTACATTGATAGTGTAGGATAGTCATGCAGTTAACTCTGACGACTCAAGTCCCAAAAAATGGACATTTACTTTGGATCCAAGAGAGAGTTGATCGTCTTTTACCTTGGCAAGTATTGGACGGGTGTGGCAACAACATTTCCTTCATTATACATCATTAAATTAATGGTGGTAGGAGTTATGTCGGTTAAAAAAAACTCCCAAGCATCTCTTGATAGAACATATAATGTTTTAATACCAAGTTGCATAATATTGAGCCTATTTTCAAAGCATGATAACTCTTAAACTTACATACTCATTGAGTTAGTTTATGGATCGTAGAGTTGATGTTTTGAACTGAGTTGATTGACTTAAGTCTAAGCTTTACTTGTTTACTTTGGCCATTCTTACATACCATTATATTCCATGTACTGACGTCGATGTGGGTCTATATTGTTGAGTAGAGAAAGTTTGATTGTTTTTAGGTGTCTGCCATGCCAAGGGTACCCTCTCGGAGTGTGACACAAAAAGAAAAGTGTCAATGTGAACTATGCTATCAACGAAGCCACTGAATACCAACTTTTTGTTATTTAAAGAGAGGAAGAGGCTAGGGAAAACTCCATCATTTGTGTGAGCAGGAACCAACTGCTTTGGGGACCTACAAGTTAAATATTGATGGATAGTTAGAAATAGTCCTGGAACAGGAGGGCTTGGGGGTATAGACAATAATGGCAATTGGATTTTGGGTTTCATGGGAACCCTGCCATGGCAGAACTCCAAGCTTTCAAGAGACGCCTGACATTGGGTATTGAAAGTAACCTAACGCAAATTGAAATCAACATGGATTTCACCGACATTATTAGAATGATTTAACATGGCCACTTACTCTATGATAATTTAATTATCGAGTGCCGGTACTTAGTGTAGAATGTACTGATGCTGGAGCAGAATAGGTGGCTGACATCTTGGCAAAGTAAGGAATGAAGTTGGCAGTTTTTGATATCCCAAGGTTTTTGAAAGTTCCACCCATGTGTGGCCAACAGTCATTATAGCCAGACATTGTAAGAATTACTTTTTCCAGAACACTTATTATTGATAATTTTTTCTAGATATGGCCCAATCTATAGCTAATTCTACTCTGCAACCCTTCTAGACAAGAAAAAATATTCTATGACTCATCGTTAATATAAGTATCATTCTGACCAAAAAAGGGGTTAGTACTAGATAAATGATCAACATTCATATTGTGGGTCCCAAAGCCTACGGACTATCAGCTCGTGATTGACTCTTGCAAGTCAAATTATGGTTCCCAAACTATACGGACCTACCTATGGGTCGTAGAAGCTCCTACGGACCATATATGGCCCCGTAGATGACCTTGTTAGCATTTTTTAAGAAGGATTATTTTAGTCTTTTTCTTTTTTTCTTCCTAAGCCTTAACTTGATGATTTACACCTAATTAAGTCCCTCAACATTTATTTGTCGATCTTATTATTCTCAAAACATTCCCACAACTTAGAACATAGTTTCAAGAGGAGAAAAACTAGGATTTCAAACATGCAATGAAGGATAATTCAAGGTTAGATTGTTCTGTATAATTCCAGATATGTAAAGCTACCTAAAACATTTGATTGAGTCCGGCTACATGTCCTTCTTCATCTTCTTGAGTCGAAAGTATGTTGAGAGGTCGAGTAGGAAAAATATCCCAAAAAAAAAAATCTGAAATTTTGAATTGTCTATGTTTACTCTGAGTCTTCATGCATATTTATGAACATAATGATAATACACATGCTAGTTGTATGAGATTGGAGCATTAATTCTCACTTTTTGATATGAACTCCAACTGCATAATTCTATGTAATGTTTGTTGAATTAATTGATTTGAGAATGTGATTTATGAATGTCCGAATTGAGTAAATTTAAGCATGACTGAGACATATAACGTATTTTACATGTCTTTATGTGATGAGCATGATTGATTGAATTTTAAATGACTGTTTGAGTTAGAGTCTTAAATGATTTGATGAGTCTTGATAGCATGCATGTTTGATAGTCCTGATTGGTTGGTTGGTAATTGAGATGAATATAGTGATTGTCTAAATCACTCTTAAAAGATATGACTAGGATGGGTTGTGATAAAGATCAAACAAGAAAGGAAGGGAAAAGAGAACAAAATAAAAGGATATGAGGATTAAATTCAAACTATTGAAATTATGGGCAACAAGGGACTAAAACCTTCACCTCCCAATTGATTTCAATAACCCAAATAAAACCCTAGCAAGAAAATTGAAGGAAACCAAGAACCACAAATAGGTAAAACTTCAATTAATTAAGCAAACAAGTCAACTAACAATAACAAGAGTTCACCCTAATTACTCACTAAGAAGATACTACAATTTGAGGATTCAATATGCAACATAGTCTAAGTCTTTCAAATGATACAATATGACTATTTATACTAAGTAAATAAAAGAAGATATTTTTTTTACAATTTTACCCTTAATGAGTAAGGGCCTTGTTTGGTTGCCTTCTTTTTCAAATCCTTGAATTCAAGTAATAGCCATTTGCATGCATGACCTCTTTTCTTCCTTATCCTCACCTTGATAGATCTTTCACACATTGTAAGCCTTTCTTTGGTGACCCTCAAACTCCTCTAGTGCTTCCTTTTTCATGAACATTGCTTGTATGGAGATCCTTTACTTGACTCCTTGTGAATGGTTTTGAGGGGTACATGCCATTCATGTTGGTGTCTTCTATGCTTTGCATGTTATCATCCTCTCCTTCTTGAAAAAGGATTCGTCCTCAAATCAAAAGATTCACGTGCAACACAAGGAGATACATCACTAATATTGAAAACATTATGAACATTATGCTCACTTGGCAAGTAATCAGGTAAGCATTGTCATTGATTCTCTTGAGTACTTTGAAAGGCCCATCTCTTCTTAGGCTTAGCTTTCCTTTTCGAACATGTGGAAACCTCTCTTTTTGAAAATATATCCACACCCAATTATTTGGGTTGAAGATCGCTTCCTTTCTCCCCCAATTCTTTCGAATAGTTACCTTTGCATTGTTCTTTTCAATGGCTTCTTTAACCTTCGCATGAATGCTCATCATCTCGTTTACCCTTTGCTTGGCATCTAGGCTCAAAACAATATTACTAGATAATGGAGTCTTGATTAGTGGAAACAATGTTTAAAGCCATAACATGCCTCAAATGGTGACATTCCAATAGAGGAGTGGAAAGACCGATTGTATGCAAATTAAATCAAGGGTAAACGGTCTTCCCAAGTAGTTGGGGTTTCTCTAATCATACATCGAAGGATTCTTCCAAGAGTCCTATTGACTGCCTCAGTTTGTCCATCCATTTGAGGGTGGCAAGAAGTAGAGAACATAAGTTTGGTACCAAGTGTACCCATAGACTCTTCCAAAAGTGACTAAGAAATTTGGAATCCCTATCACTAACAATGGTTTGAGGAACTCCATGCAATTTAAGGACATTGATGATAAATAAAGATGCTACATAGGATGCATCATCACATTTATGGCATGGAATAAAATGAGTCATTTTAGAAAATCTATCCAATACCACAAATATGCTATCATGTCCTCTTTTAGTCCTAGGAAGACCCAATACAAAATACATAGAGATATCAATTCATGGACCACTAAGAGTAGGGAGAGGGGTATACTTACCTTGGGGCCGAGTCGTGGATTTGGCATGCTTACAATCGAGACATTGTCCACAAACTCGCTCAATATCATGCTTCATCTTGGGTGAAAAAAAGTGATCCTTTAGAATATCAAGTGTTTTGGGTACCCCAAAGTGTCCCATCAAACCACCACTATGAGCCTCCTTGACAAGTAGCTCTCTCCATAAGCTCATATGAACACAAGCTCGTCCATCCTTGAACAAAAAAACATTAACCAATTGAAACATATCAACTCGCTTCTCTTGGGTAAGATGATTAAAAGTATCTTTGAAGTCGTGATCCCTAGGATAAAATTTCTTTAAGCTTTCAAATCCTATCATTTTAGAAGCCAAGGAAGTCACCATCATAAACATTCTTGATAGAGCATCTGCTATCACATTTTCCTTGCCTTGCTTGTCATAGTCCTACAAAAGAGAAGTAACAATACTAGGCAAAGTGCTAGTATTTTGATTAGCATGCAACAAAAGATGGGTGTTGACAAGGCATTCAAAACTTCCTCCATCCCCCTTTGCCTCCGCTACCTTTATTTTTCCCGAAGCTCCTTTATAGCCTGATAATCTTCACTCACTTGGTATGGAGTGAGAGGTGCAAGAACATAGTTTCTGCCTTCAACCTCAAAAGTGTATTTGTTGGATTTTCCTTGGTGCCAACATCCCTATCAAATTTCCATGGTCTCCCCAGCAAGACGTGACATGCCAACATGGGTACAATATCACAAGTCAATTCTTCATTGTACTTACCCATACTAAACCAAATGCTTGCTTGTTTGAGAACCTTCATTTCTCCACTTTCATTGAGCCATTGTAGCTTGTAAGGGTTGGGATGCTTTGTTGTTTAAATTTGCACACGTTCCAACAAAGAACTACTCACCACATTAGTGAAACTTCCACTATCAATGAGTAAGGAACACACTTTATCTTGAATTTTTCACCTAGCATGAAATAGATTCTCCCTTTGATCAAGTTCTTCTTCGGTTAGGGCTCCCATAATTATTCTCACAACATATGAAAGATTAGAATTCACCCTTAAGTCTTCATCATTATCAGGTCTTCCTTTCCCCATGAAGCAAGCAAAATTGACCCTCTCATCCAACCTTTCTTGTTCGATTTCCAAAGCATCTTCCTTGCCTCTATCTTTATCATGCCTCTTCCCAAGCCTATTTCCCCTATTACCATTCTATCTCCTCTATTCCCCACTCTATCTCCTCTATACCTATAATCTCGGCCTCCCCTGCCGTGATCCCCAGTCCAAGTCTCGAGGTCAGACTCCTTCCCTTTGTACTCTATAGGTATCCCTAACCCCATACTCCCAAAACTCATCATTATTGAGATCTCCATGCATTTCATCATAGAGAGGATTTTGGTAATGGTAATATTGATAGGGAATTTGTGGTGCATTTGGTAGAGGTAATGGGTGACAATCATTAGAAGATGCATTTGATGCATTTCGGAATGGGATTTTGTAATGGACTTGGTTCGTTTGGAAAGTGGGGTTTTGGTAGCTTTGGATTCAGCTTTGTGGAGGAAAACATAGATTATGGGCTTGTACCGGGATAATGGTAGTTGGATGCATTGATGTCCTCCTTATCTCCTCATTTTCGGGTTGATGCTTTCCCTCGATTCTCATTCTCCACCCGTACCAACCTTTCCTCCATACCTCCCATCCTTCCATTCATTTTCACTGTTTGTTTGGAGAAGTAGGCAAGAGTTTCTATGATGTTCTCTAAACCTTCTTAATTTAGATTTATATTAGACATGATACCTACAATACTCAACAAACAAAATTAGTAGCAAAACCTCACATCACTCGTATGCAACTCTCAATGCACCTTCTATGGCGTTATCTCAAAACTGATAGTGAACTAGCTTCACTCAATCAATTCAAGGTCACCTATCCTTTGTGGTGGAGTGGATTCTTGTGACTCTTGAGAGGACGACTCAAACAAAGCTTAGGAACATGTATAAAAAGAAGAAAAACTAGAAGAAAGAGGCACAAGAAATATCAGATTAAAAAAAAACTAAGTAAAACAAAGTTGAAGAAAGTACTTGTTGTTACCTAATTTGAAGAATCAAAGAGATGATTTAATATTTAGAAACTAGTTAACAAGTAATTAAATATGATAATTAATTGTTAAATAGTTGAGGAATAAAAGAAAAATGAGTGACAAAGAAGAAGAATTGAGTTTGGACACAGAAAACCTTTTGAAGCCTTAAGGTGTTCATGACTTGAAAGGGGGTTTGATGATTAAAACTAGTTAACAAGTAGTTAAATAAGGTAATTACTTACTAAATAGTTGGAGAATCGAAGTACAAAAAATTTTAAAAAATGTCATTTGGACACTTAAAAAAATTTTTATGCCCAAAAACTCACTCATACTTAGAAAAATTTTAGGGTAAGAAAAACCTGCAGATTTTTTGTCTCTGAAATTGACCAACACATGCCATATGGTGCGTCTGGAATGAGACCTTGTCCTGATTCATCACTGACACTGATGTGGCGCTGAGTTAGCGCTGATGTGGAAATTAATTTTTTCAATTATTTTTTTTTTAAATTTCCACTGAGGGCTAACAAACATCTTTGGCCAACTTTGACTTGAGAAACATAAATCAAATGTACCTTTTGGTGTTCTTCTCTTCAACAACACCTAGAACACCAAGAACACACACTAAATCCCAGCACCTTCAAATCAACTCGGAATTGGCTCAAATTTTTTGATTAGCTTCCCCTTGATATAGAGAGTAAATCCCAATGATATTAACCTTCAATTTCTTCTCAATCAAATGAACCCATCTTTAAGATTTGAAAAGGTTGAATGGTCAAAACCATTCAATGGCAACTTTACTTCCACAACTCCTAATTGAATGAAACTTCCACAACTCCTAATTGAATGAAACTTGAGATTTAGGATTAAAAAAATACTAGTGAACAAGAATCTAGTGTAAAAAATAATAAATCAAATTAAAATTTATTTTGATTTTTTTTAGTTCTTGGATTTTTGATTGGATCAAAACTCGAAGACCTATAATTATGAAAACAAACCCAAACCTAAGCTCTGATACCAAATGATAAAGATCAAATAAGAAAGGAAGGGAAAAGAGAACAAAATAAAGGATGTGTGGATTAAATTCAAACTATTAACATTATGGGCAACAAGAGACTAAAACCCTCACCTCCCACTTGATTTCAACAACCCAAATAAAACCCTAGCAAGAAAATTGAAGGAAACCAAGAACCACAAATGGGTAACACTTTAATTAATCAAGAAAACACGTCAACTAACAATTCTAATAGTTCACCCTAATTACTCACTAATTAATCATTAAGAAGATACTCTAATTTGAGGATTCAATATTCAGCATAGTCTAAGTCTTTTAAATGATAAAATATGACTATTTATACTAAGTAAATAAAAGAAGACATTTTCTTTACAATTTTATCCTTAATGAGTAAGGGCCTTATTTGGTTGTTTCTTTTCAAATTCTTGAATTTAAGTAATAGCTATTTGCATGCATCACCTCTTTTCTTCCTTCTCCTCCCTTGATAGAGCTTGTACACATTGTAAGCCTTTCTTTGATGACCCTCAAGCTCCTCTAATGCTTTGTTTTTCATGAACATTACTTGTAGGTCTTGGATATCCTTTGATTGACTCCTTCTAAATGGTCTTGAGTGCTACATGCCACTCATGTTGGTGTCATCTATGCTTTGCATTTTATCAGTTGGATAGTTGATAGGTTGAAAGACTTGATTGTGATAGAACTGATGAATTGATAAGTCCTTTTGAGACTTATGATTGGTTTGATTGGGATTGATTATCATATGAGTATTAAGTCTTGGGAGGAGTATCGAACACCAAATCGGGTAAGAGTAATAAATACTTGAACTCAATAACTACATCGTTAAATGTAGAAGAGGATTTTATTCATCTTATTTTTTTATGTTCCTTGTAGGGAATTGATTGATTGGATTGAATCTATGATTGGTTGAGTCATCATTTACCCTGATAGAGTATTGGACGGTTGTGGTAACATCAACGAGATTATTGTACGAGGATAGGCTCATAAGTGATTGTTCTCGGATAATAGAAGCTCTCAAATAAGTCTAAATAGTACTCCACATGATTAGTTTGATTACGCATAAATGATTTGACTGAGTTGCATGCTAGAGTTTCTTTTAGGAGCATTATTTACTATAAAAATCTTGTATTTTTGACTGAGCCGATTTATAGATTGCTAAGTTGATTGGTTAAACCTTTGAGCTTATTGAGTTGACTTATATTAACCCTTCATAAAATCTCATAATAGATCATACATAGCTCAAAATATGCTTAAATAGTCAACCTTTTATGAAGCACCAATATAGTTTATAATCAAATTCTTAATAAGAGATACCCATAGATAATCCAACTTGAAAACATACAATTTACATAAAAAGGAAGGTTTGGCACCATGAGTTAAAGGACCCAATGGTTGAAATCCACAAACCTCAAATTTGGAGATTTCCTTGATCTTGAGATCCAAAAATGAGTTTGGGACACTTGAATTTGGATGAAATATTTGGCTAAGTTTAGAGAGGGTTTTGGGGAATGTAATAAATGTTATGGGGTTGAAAAATGACTAAGTATAAGTGTTTTTACGAATAGGAGGGCTTAGGCCCAAGACCCCAAGGCCTTGGACCGAAACAATAAAACTAGCAACAAAATAACATTGGTCCTCACCCTGGCCGCATCGCGCCAGAGGCGCAAATCCTCTCTGTTTTTCGTAAACTATGAAAAATTATGTTTTGCTATGGTTGTTCTAAAATTGGGGTTATACCTATTTCCCACTCAATATTTCCCCAGATCACGAATATGAAGTCGAATTTTTGATATCATGCACAAATTTTGAGATATATAGAAATTGCGATTATGGGTATTTCTGAGGCATATTTTTGGCACTTTTTTGGGGCGTTTCAATATCTCCCCCTTGGGAACATTCATCCTCAAATGTAAAAGAAAAGTACATAAGAGAAGTAAGAAAGATGACTTCGACCCAGCACATGAATGCAACAATGCACTCAAACATCATTTCAAAAATCTCAACATAAGTGTTAAAATCACCATAAACTTGTTAACATAAACATGAATGTATGCAAATGACTTAAGGGATGGAACTTAAGACTTGAAATCATATAGGAGACCTAATTAGTACCTTAGGCTGGAGGAATGTAAGATGTAGGGATATCGCTTTTGCATGTCCGCTTCGACTTCCCATGTGGCACTTTCAACTTGTTGGTTTCTCCAAAGAACCTTGAAGGAAGCTACCTCCTTGTTCCTTAACCTCTTCACTTGTCTGTCCAAAGTTTCTACCAAAACCTCTTCATAAGTCAAATTATCTTCAACAACACCCACAACATCTAAAGGCGCAATAGCACTTGGGTCACCCACACACTTTCTCAGCATAGACACATAGAAGACCGGATGAACCATTTCATATTATTGGGCAACTCCAACTCATAGGCCACCTTACCAATCCTCCTCAACACTCTATAGGGGCCCATAAATCTTGGACCAATTTACCTGTTTTACTAAAATGAACCACACCCTTCATGGGTGAGACCTTCAAAGAGACCCAATCACCAACCTTAAATTCAAGATCCCTTCTCCTTACATCGGCATAGGACTTTTGTCTACTTTGGGCTGTTTTCAATCTTTCCCTTATCAACCTCACCTTCTCTATGGCCTCCATAACAAAATCCGGGCTTAACAAAGCCATCTACCCCACCTCAAACCATCCAATTGGGGACCTATAACGTCTACCATAAAGAGCCTCAAAAGGAGCCATACCAATACTTGAATGATAGCTATTGTTGTAATTAAACTCAATGAGTGGAACATGTTCATCCCAACTACCCTTAAACTCCAAAACATATGCTCTAAGCATATCCTCAAGAGTTTGGATAGTTCTTTCGGCTTGGCCATCCGTTTGAGGGTGAAAGGCCATACTAAGCTTTACTTTGGTACCAAGACCTCTTTGGAAGGACCTCCAAAAGTGAGAAGTGAATTGAGCACCACGATCCAAAATGATAGACAAAGGCATCTCATGCAGTCTAACCAACTCATGAATATATAATTTGGCATAATCTTCAGCACCATAAGTAGTTTTGACCGGTAGGAAATGAGATGACTTTGTCATTACATCAACCACAATAGAATTAAAATGCCTTCTAGTCTTAGGTAACCCAACCACATAATCCATGTTCATTTCCTCCCACTTCCAAGTAGTAATCTCTATATCTTGGGCTAGGCCACCTGACCTTTGATGCTCGGCTTTAACTTGTTGGCAATTATGACAACCAAATACAAAATTAGCTATATCTATCTTCATACCACCCCACCAAAATACTTCCCTCAAATCTATATACATCTTTGTAGAACCGGGGTGAATAGAATAGGAAGAGTTATGAGTCTCATCTAAAATCTTCTTTCTGAAGTCATTTATATTAGGCACACTACCTTAGTACCTAAGGGCACCATATCCCCCTTGGGAGAAAATCTCCACCTTACCATATCTCACCAAGGCCTTCAACTCTAATAAGGCAAGGTCAAGATCTTGCTTTGCCTTCACCTCCTTAATCGATGAAGATTTAGAACAATCAACAACCACTACACCATCATTATCAACCTCTTCCAACCTAGTCCCCAATCTAGCCAACCGTTGGACCTCTCTAGCTACCTCCTTGTCACCATCATCAACATGAGCTAGGCTACCGATAGACACCCTACTTAGAGCATGAGACACTATGTTAGCCTTACCAGGGTGATAATACACACTTATATCATAATATTTGAGAAGCTTTAACCACTTTCTTGCTCTCAAGTTAAGATCTTTTTGGGTGAAGACATATTACATACTCTTATGATCGGTAAACACATCAACATGGACCCCATACTAGTAATGATGCCAAACTATCAAAGCAAATACAATGAAGGTCATTTCAAGATCATGGGTAGGATAATTCTTTTCATGCACCATAAGTTGTCTAGAGGCATAAGCTATCACCTTACCAGTTTGCATCAAAACACAACCCAAGCAAATTCTTGAGGTATCACAATATACAACAAACCCTTCCAACCCTTCCGGTAGAGATAAGATAAGAGCAGAGACAAGCTTACCTTTCAAAGTTTGGAAACTCTTCTCACATTCATCGGTCCACACAAATTTTTCCTTTTTTTGGGTCAACTTAGTCATAGGAGAAGCAATAGAAGAGAACCCATGAACAAACCTCCGGTAATAACCCGCCAAACCCAATAAACTTCTAATGTCAGATGGAGTCAAAGGTCTAGGACAATTTCTAATCACCTCCGTCTTCTTATGATCCACCTTAATACCATAAAACGACACCGCATGACCTAGAAAGGCAACCTTTTTCAACTAAAACTCATATTTTTCATATTTGGGATACAACTTCTCTTTCCTCAAGATTTGCATTACCAGCCTCAAGTGATCCACGTTCTCCTCCTCACTGTGGGAATGTATCAAGATATCATCAATAAAAACCACCACAAACAAATCAAGGTAGGGTTTAAACACCCTATTAATAAGATCCATGAAGATAGCCGGTGCATTAGTAAACCTGGAAGATAGCCACAAACTCTCATAGTGCCCATACCTAGTTCGAAAGGCAGTCTTGGGAATGTCACTCTCCTTTACTTTCACTTGGTGATACCCAGACCGATGATAAATCTTAGAGAAGTTATTAGCCCCTTGAGGTTGGTCAAAAAGATCATCAGTCTTTGGTAAAAGGTACTTATTATTTATGATGACCCTATTAAGTTACCGGTAATCAATGCACTTTCTAAGAGTACCATCCTTCTTTTTCATAAACAACATGTCACGCCCCAAGTCCCGTTAGGGCGGACTGGCACCCGTTGCCGACAAGGCCCGGGAGAACCAACCTGTACCTATGCATTTACCATATGTATTATAAGGGGTTTCTACCTTTTAACATGCCTTAAAGCAGATAAACAGTGATAACAAGCCAAAAGGAAATACATA
>JAPFFP010000103.1:5378941-5413362 GCA_026153255.1 Solanum medicagineum
CTGCCGGATTTTCTGTAGAATTGTTAATGTAATCATGTGTGTTTGTATTGGTAATAGTGCCAAATCGGCACTAGTCATGGCCCCGGATTCGGGCTGTGACACTTGGTAAGGGTCTTCAGACATTTAGCCAAATTTCAAACTAAATTCATTCCCACTGATGGTTTCATGGTCCATTCAAAGGTGTAATGATCGAACAATGGCCCATACAAATGACCCAAGTTTCGAGATGATAATTTTATACTTAGAACCACATTTTAGGCCGAGGGCTTCACAAATTACCTCACCATGGCTCGTGGTGGGTACCACGAGACCCCTCCATGGCTTATGGTGGATTACATGGCTCATGCAGGGGCCTCTTAGTGGCTGCCTCAGCCAAATCTTGGCTTAAAGGTTGGGGCTCCTACCAAGGGCCCCTTCCACAGCCAGTGGTGAAGACCATGGCTAGTAGGAGGTTTCTTAGAGGGCCAAGTCTAAAATCCTTTCTTAAGCGACCCAAATTCATATACAATCATCCCCCATGGGTCAAACACCTCCAGAAACTTGATTTTAAAAACCAATAAAGTCTTACGAGATCCAAGGCATTACAGGAACACAATACCCTAGTGACATTCTTTCGCCACTTTTGTAATACTTGCATACAACTTCATATTAGAATAGGTTTTATTTCTTACTTTATTCAATTATAAACCTCGCCCCACCCCTCTTTGAAATAAAATCATTAATAAAATTTGCTTTGACTACTTTAAGCCTAGACCTTATTCCTCGTGGGATCTATCCTAACCACAATTAGGTTCTATATTTGACAGCGACCACTTACGCTTCGATTGGGATGTATAGTTTGGGCATGATCAAAATGTTCAAGAAAATCACTTCAAAAATACTCCCAATTTTCGGAACTTGCTTCAACCCTCTTATCCTTCCATAAACTGCAACATACTTGGGTGAATCCCTTGAGTTGGTAGGCCGCTGATTTTGCCTTCTCTTCTGACCACAATCTGATAATAGTTACAATCCTATACATCTTATAAGCAAATTCTTGTGAGTCCTACCCAATTTAGAGTCATGGAATTCAGGTGGACTCATCCTCACGAAATCAAGAACCAATATAGCCAGCATCCTCATATTAGGAACCATATGTCTTGGGTCAACTTGAGAAGCTTATTCTTTATTAGTGTTGGCTTCTCCTTAGACTAGGACCCCATTTGGAGGCATCTATCTACAAATCACAAGGACATTTATTAGAGAGGGAAGTCTTAAGGTACATTACGACAAAATAGATCATGAAAGAAGTAAATATTCTTAAAATGTCTTATAGTCTCATACTTATAAATATGGCGTGCTTTACACACATGAATAAGACTCTACTTGACACAAATGTTAGACTATCTAGGCCGCTGATTTTGCCTTGTCTGACAACAATCCGATAATAGTTACAATCCTATACATCTTATAAGCAAATTCTTGTGAGTCCTACCCAATTTAGAGTCATGGAATTCAGGTGGACTCATCCTCATGAAATCAAGAACCAATATAGCCAGCATCCTCATATTAGGAGCTATATGTCTTGGGTCAACTTGAGAAGCTTGTTCTTTATTAGTGTTGGCTTCTCCTTAGACTAGGACCCCATTTGGAGGCATCTATCTATAAATCACAAGGACATTCATTAGAGAGGGAAGTCTTAAGGTACATTACATGGAACAAAATAGATCATAAAAGAAGTAATGATTCTTAAAATGTCTTATAGTCTCATAATTATAAATATGGCGTGCTTTACACACATGAATAAGACTCTACTTGACACAAATGTCAGACTATCTAGGATACTTCAAAACCTTATGTTCTTATAAAAAGCTTGTCACAACCCAAGTGAGGCGCTAGGTGTGACACGACGAATGAGAATCCTGAGATAAACTCAAACAAGCCTCTTAGCATTGGTATAAGAATTTATAGGTAATATATATTAAACGTAAGCATAAACATAAAATGAAGCACTAACGGATTATACCATGAGATAGTGATTGGATGTTGATCAACATAAAATCCATAGATCATGTCCAACACTTGCCTCTAAGTACTAGACTAGACGAGGGCTAACATAGGTCTCTACCTTACCTTCGAGGAAATAAAAGATAGATTCAAAATAACTCAAAATAAGACATAGTCTAGAAGGAAATGGGTCATACCTGTAGCATCAAGAGTGAGCGATAAGTCTGTGAAATAAGTTAGATCTAAGACGAGGATGAGGAGGAAGATAGTCACATGTCCTTACATTTGTGACATTATGTAGACATAAAGTATGCATTAATATGTTTAGATGTACTAAGTATGTAGGCATACAATGAAAAAATAATCATGTAGTGCAGACTAAGTACATAAACAAGTAAGGAATAGTGCAAGGTGAGAAAAAAGATATCAATATACCAGTATGCCATAAGTGAAGTCATGCAAAAAGCAAAATAAGTCATACATATGTGGGAAGTCACCATAACCGACAATAAGACCATGCGAGTTATAACATGAAATCTAGGCGTTTCCCCTACATCAGGAAAAAAAAGAGTCTACTTGCCAAGATAGAACTCTATCCCTCTAAGTAGGTGTTATGAGATACGTAGATCCACCAATAAACTATATTGATGATCTTAATTCTATGGTGGCACATAGTTATCAGACTTAAAAACTTTATATAAGGACACCATAGGTCAATCCCCCATCTCAAAGTCTCATCCGGTGCTAAGTTAAATTCCACTAAGTATATATTATACAAATCATACTAGTCATATATTTATAAGGATGTTCATAATCCCATATAGAGTTCACAGTTTCATACGTAAGAGTAGCTCATTTTATTTAAAATAGTCAATGTGGTTGTAAGCCTTCATTATTACCTTTCATACCTCAATTTGAGCAGATTGGGATCCTAAGTCACCATTTAGACCTTAGGTCACCCTATTTTATAAATTTACTTGAGCCATACACTTGCATGATCATGACTTGAGTTGAAAGTTAAGGTAAAAATATAGGTTCACAATCAATAAGCTTATAACCAAGTAATTAAGGTAGATTCATGTATAATCATGTAGTTTAAGATCATTTGAATCAAAATTAAAGGGACCCAATCATAATTTCTATAAGTCTTAAATAGCATATTGAGAAAATCCATATAGGTCATGTAGTTCATGCAATTTGTAACAATAAGTGCATATTGAGTTTATAAGCGTAATTTACATCATAATTTACACAATTGAAACTAAAATCATGAAAACCCTCACATGCTTTGAATTTATTGAAAATAGGATAACGAGTTGGGCTCCATGGGTGCAATATACCCATGACCCATATACCTTGATAATGAAACTAAGAAAATTCAAATTAATTTCACTTGAATTTGCTTGACTTTAAAGGATTTCTTACTTTGAGAGGAAGAGAGCCTTGGGAGGATCTTTGGAGAATAAATTTGTGATTTGAGAATTTGAGTGAGGGGGAATAACCTTAGATAGGCTAGGATAGTTATGAAGTGTAATCTTGTCGGACAATCATCCAAAAATAAAATTGAAAATTAAGAAGAAGGCCAAAATAACCCTACTTAAACTCAAAATTTTATATAGACGGATCTCTTCACATGAGGCTCACCACGACCCATGGTAGGATAGTGGTGAGGAGGGATTGTTTTGGTCTATAGAAGGTGCTCTCCATGGAAGCCACCACGGTTTGTAGTGAGGACCATAGGTCATGGTGGGCCTCTAAGGGTCCACCACGTGAGACCTTCACAATCCGTGGTGGATTAAGTAGTGGGAACCCTGCTCTGATTTTTAGAAATTTCACTTTTTAGGCCTTGATTTCTAATCATCCAACTTATGAAGCCTCACAATATCTCTCTCTTGGCAATATTTGTCCTTGAATGGAATAGAAGTTAGCTTGAATAGCATAATAGCTATCAAGAACCTAACATGAATGCAAAGATGCAACTTAGACATCATCTTCAAGAAATTTTCAAAATCTTTGCAATGATTATCATTTGAAATTAATTTTATGAATATGCATGCATATGTTATGACATAAAAAATGTGAAAACAAAGGGATTTGCTATTTGAGCATGAATGACTTAATACCTTAGGCTTGAGTATAATGGAAGAGATTAGGATACGTCTCATTATGTCAGTTTCTACTTCTCATGTAGCACTTTCAACTTGTTGATTCTCAAATGGATTTTGACTAGTGCAATTTCTTTATTTCTCAACATTTTCATTTGCCAGTCCAAAACCTCCATCACAACCTCTTCATAAGCCAGAATCTCTTCAATGCTCACATCTTCCAATGGCATAATGGAGTTAGGATCACCCACGAACTTCCTCAACATGGACACGTGAAACACCAGATGAACCATAGCCAACTCCAATCGGAAGTCCAACTCATAAGCAACCTTGCCAACCCACTTCACGATCTTATAAGGTCCAACATGCCTAGGACTCAATTGTTTTTTTTTTTTTACCAAATCGCATCATACCCTTCATGGGTGAAACTTTTAAATAAACCCTTCTTGCAAATCAGGTATATTTGAGTATGACTTATATTGCTTAAAATCTCTTTAAATATGTGATTTAAGCTTGTTCCTTAAGGGGTCATTTGGTAGAGTCCATTAGCAAAAATAATGTGTGTATTAATTCTTTGTATTAATAATACCTTATTTGGTACACGTTTTCATACTATGTATAACTAATGATTATACACTCTATTGTGTATTAAGGTGTGCATTACTACCATGGATTCTAGGTATTAGTAATGCAAAAAGTTTTAATGCATGCATTAGCCTGGTTAAAGATCACGTTAGCCCTAAAAATCTTTTTATATCTTTTCCACCATAATTGTGAATGGTATCTTTGTAGATAAATTTTTTTATGCAGTGCATGTTATTTTTAATATACCAAATCAAACAATACATAACAAATAGTCTATGCATAAAAAGTATTACTAATACACTTAATTTGGCATTATTCTTATACACTCAACAAACAACCCCTCTGAGTTTTTCTCCCCATGTTTGTATTTTATGTTTGATCTATTTAAGTTTTTAGATATATGTGTTTTAAATTAAGTATTTTTTTATCGGACTCATTCATGTATCGATCGGTTTATTTACTGATATTATTAGTGTGCTTCATTTTTTTCTACGCCCTGAATGAAAATCCTGCTTCTGCCACTGCCACTGATTGTGGGTTAAAAAACGAGGCATATCTAAATGATTATCTTTTCACGAGTTTTATATTTGACTATCAACTCTTTTTTTGTCTTGAACTATCGCTCATTTATGTATTTGGAAGATTGACACACACCTAATTGAGTAAATTGTGATATTTCAAATGGATCATAATGTCTAATTGATATAATTACCTTCAAGGTGTATTTTAATGTATATATGGTGATATTTAACACATAAAAAGAAAATAATTACGTGTTTAGCTATGAAAATTAAAAGATAAAAGGCTTTATTTGAAATTTTGAAATTTTCCGGTTGTGTTTGGTCATATTTTTTGCAAAGAATATGTAGAATTTGAATCTACCTTTTTAAAATATGGTTTATACCCCCAAATTTCTAAAAACTTGAAAAATCTGTTAATTTGACTAATTTACCTAAAACATAAAATCAAATTTGCTCTAAAATAATATTATCTCCAATTGATAGTCACATAATGACATAAATTTGAAGTTGTGTTTGATTAAATTTTTTATAAATAATATTTAGTTATTTGAGTGAAACATGAAATATGATTTAAATAAAAAAATATATATATATACTTTTTGAATAAAATGATATAATGGTTCAGAATTTGTATGGCCAAATGGTGGTTTCCCATGTAGGCAACGTTATCTGATTTAAAGTGATTTGTGTGTGCAAGTAAGAAAATTGGTTAGGCATGGGAGTCGTCGTTTTTCCACAGGCACAGCATATCCTCCTTTCACTTCCAACCAAAATTCGCAGTTGTCTTTCTTTACAAACCCAATGTTTAACGAGGCGTAAAGCTTTCATATTTACTTCTTCTTTGATTTCCTCTTTCATATATACTAGTCATCACTCTCCTGCTACTGCTTTCCAAACTGAGCTGCCTCAACAAGAAGAAGATACACTCGTTCACCTCTTTCAGGTAAACAGAAAAAGAAAACCCAATAATTGTCTCTCATTGTGTTCTATAGTACTCTCTCCTATGTTTCAATTAGTTGTCTGCTTTTGACTAGACTAAAGATACCTAAAATATATTTCCTTTTGGGATAATCTTGGTATCTGGACCAGTTAGACTAATTTCTGGTGTTACCTGCTATGGCGCAGTTTGCCTTTGCTAGAATTTGAATTTGAGACCTATCTTTGTGCATTAATTATTGACTTTAATATAGCCTAAATGCAGACCTGATGAACAATGTTGCCAATTTGGCTCTTTTTTGTGTTTTATTGAACATGTGAAAATAACAAATTTCACTCAATCGATAATACTTTATCTCCCTATATCAAGTAAACGCTGCTTCCCTTGTAACACTCTTGAACGATCTAAAATAGTTTGAACTATCAACTTTGAAGGATTCAAATTTATTGAACATCAATGTAAAGCTTTCTTTACCAAACTAACTTTTAAATAACTAGTAAGTTCTTTTGTTAATATAATATAGACTGCTGTCATATAGAAAGGAATTAATGAGGATCAATTTCCCGCCTACAAAGTTAATCCCCAGACCATTTGCCACGGTATGGAAAGTCAAGTTTGAAAATTGGATGTCTTGATGTAAGAAGCCATTATATACTAACTGAACTTTGTGACTCAGGTATCTTCATAATATAATGTTGGAATTGAACTCTATGTGTACTTTGCACTCGTTGTTAACCTAGTCAAAATCTTGTATTTGAAAGGCGTGTGTTTCATGTTATTGAATTTGCGCATTATTCTGAAGACCTTGTATTGGACATCTAAGTGGACAAATCACCAGATATATTGAACAATAAGATCCTCCTAAGCCATTTGCAGTGGTATGTTAGTCCACGCAAAGCTAATATGGTTTAGGATCAGCAAGAAGGCCCATAAATCAGAACTATAAGAAACTTAAATGTTTATTAATCTGGTCATGAATAAATCGACCAAAAATCTTCACAGCAACAATAAGACGATCACATCATTTTTGTCTTATCATGTTTATTGATTGGTGAGTTGATCTGTTCGAAATGTAGTAACAGAAGTAATGATGCAAATGCAGGAAACTTCCCCTTCTGTTGTTTTCATTAAGGACCTGGAGTTGGCCAAAGGCTCCAATGACTCTACTAAAGTTCTAGCCAACGATGTGAATGCAAAAGTGCAAGGGACAGGTTCGGGCTTCATTTGGGATAAGTTTGGTCACATTGTACGATTGTTTGACTTTAAGGATTATTTGCAATGAATATCTCAATTTTCCATGTTAATTGGATGAATTCACTACTGCTTATCACACGAATTTTAAATACCTCATCTCAAGAAAGTTAAATGCCTGATGTAAGACCTGAATTTAAGATTCAATTTGTATTTTGTTTCTCGCCACCAAAATTTTCACTCAGTTGAAATTGGGTTATCTTGTTCAAGTTTCTGACTCTGCTTCAAATCTTGCTGTGAAGTTTTCTGTAAATTTGTTTCAGTACTGAACAATTAAAATGTACTTATAGTTTTGAAATCAGACAGTTTGCTGAGCATGGGGCATGATTATTTTGGGTTTCTTGCAGGTAACTAATTACCATGTCGTTGCTAAATTAGCAACTGATAACAGCGGACTGCAGCGTTGTAAGGTTTTTCTGCATTCTTGGTGTTTTATACCCCTCTATTTCCAGTTCTTATCTGGAAATTCAACAGGACTGCTCCAATTCAGGTGATTCTAATTCTAAAGGTTTCCTTTTCAGGTTTCTTTAGTGAATGCTAAAGGAGAAAGCATAGTTAAGGATGCGAAGATCATAGGTGTTGATCCAGCATATGATTTGGCCGTTCTCAAGGTGTTAAATCTATGTATTACTTAATAACGTTGTCAACTGGTTTTTTTTAAAACTAATTTAGTTTTCTATACTGATAATTATAACTATCCAAATTTCTCCTTATAGATTGGTTAGTTGAAGAAAACAATGACAAGCAGGACATTATCCATCTCCTTCCATGCTATTTTATGTGACAATTTTTGTGTGGGCACAGATGTTAAGATATTAATTTTGTTTATATATTGTATTAGCGATTGTGAAACAAAATGTGAAAGTAATGGTTAAAAGGTTTGATAGAGAAAACATCATATCAAAGTATTAGATTTGAACAGTTAAACAAAGTTGAGCTATTGCATTGTGAAAGTTGTATGGAAATGGAATGGTATAAAATGTTTTGAAATGTTTAAAAATGGAAAATCTATCATATAACTTGGAAAGATGGTACTTCTACCCGAGGAGTAGAGACATACAGTTGTCGTCAACCTATTCTGGTGAAATTATTGGGGATCAATTTTGATACAAATTTTAAGCATGTAACTAAATAAGGCATCCCATTCCCTTTCTCAGAAATTTATAGACAAGGTCTTCCAGTTTCAGTCTGTATTATGAGGATTTTCCATCATGAGTTGGCATGTTTTACGTTGCCTGCCAGCCTTGTCAAAACCCCTCCTACTTTTCCTGGCTTGGGACTAGCAATATGAGCAAGCTTACACAGACAGAGTTAGTACGTTGATTTTGAATCTATTGGCTTTCTATAAGTATTTTGACTTACCTCTCCTGTGTGGCTTGCGAGCTATTGCATAGGACAGGGGTTTTACCGCGTGCGGTTCAGGTTCAGGGTTCAGGTTAGTGGCTGCTGGTTCCCCTTGTCATCAAAAAATAAATAAATAAGTAAAAAGAACTTTTAATATTATTATCTACTTATATATTTTACTTATTTCTCACTTTTTTATATATTTCTCACTTTTATTTCTTTGTCATTACGATGATGACATGAGATAGAGCTTAAATGAGGAGATATCACCAGTGAGGATTCGTAGAAGCCGACCCAGTTTGTTTGGGACTGAAGGATAGTTTGTTGTTGAGATGCAGTTCCAACACCCCCTCCTGCTCTAAAATCTCAATTGTTATTTGTCAATGCTTCTCTCCTTTTAACAAAAAAAACAGTTTTATAGAGACACGTGAAAATACTTAAATTAGATTTTGTGAATATGAAATCTTAAAAGAGAATGGATACTAAACAACTTCCGATATCTATAGAAGCTGGTGGGTTTAAAAAGTCCCCTGGATTTATTTGTCTCCTATCGAACTGCAGGTTGATGTTGAAGGTGATGAAGTAAAACCAGTCTCTGTTGGTACCTCCAGCGGCCTACGTGTAGGTCAAAGTTGTTTTGCCATTGGAAATCCGTATGGATATGAAAACACTCTGACAACTGGGGTAATACAAGTCTACAGCTTATTTATGGTTAAGAAATATACCTGTGAGGGGACTCATTTTATGGTTTCATTTCCAAGGAAGAGCCTTTCTAGCATTTATATTTCATGCAGATCTGTTAAACTTATTCAGTATTAACTTGTAATCTTGATTTCCTCTACAACAACAACATACCCAGTGGAATCCACAAGTGGGGTTTGGGGAGGGTAAAATGTATGCAGACCTTACCACGAGAGGTTGTTTCCAGAAGACGCTCGTCTCAAAAATATCAAGCCAATAAGCAGAAGATAATAGATATGAGAAAAGGAAAAAGAAAGGAAAAGGAAAACGACTAAAGTGGAAAATAAATGATAGTATATAAATACAACAAAAGTAACAAATATAAGACAGACAATGACAACACAAGATATAAAGACACGACTAATCCTACTCACCTACTATATCACAAGGTCAGGCATCATCTCACCCCTATTAGGCTATTTACCTACTACCCTTATACGCGATCTCCTCTCCTTTCTATCTAAGGGCATATCCTTCGTGAGATGAAGTTTCGGTATATCCTGTCTAATCCCCCCCCCCCCCCCAATATTTTTTTGATCTACCTCTACCCCTCCGCATAACCCCTAAATCCAACCTCTTGCATCTCCTGACAGAAGCGTCGATACTCTTTCTCTGCACATGTCCAAATCATCACAGTCTGGCTTCCCTCATCCTGTCAGCCACAGTTGTCATCCCTAACTTCTCCCAAACAGTCTCATTCATAATTTTATTACCCCTGGTATGTCCACACACCTGCATCTTCTGGATATGTGAGTTTTTGACTGGCCAGCACTCCACCCCATATAGCAATGGCGGTCTATAAAACTTACCTTTAATTTTAGATAATACTTTCTTATCACACAATACTGCAGAGGTAAACCTCCGCTTCATCCATGCTGCCGCAATACATGTGTGACATCATCATCAATATCACCACTACCCTAGATGATGGACCCAAGACATTTAAAGCTTCCTCTCTCTTGGGAATAGGTTGAGTGGCAAGTTTCACTTCAATGTCTACTTTATCCCTTGCAACACTAAGTTTGTACTTCAAGTATTCTGTTTAGGTTCTGCTCAATTTGAACCTTTTGGATTCCAAAGTATGCGTCCACACCTCCAACCTATAATTAACTTTATTCGGAGTCTCATCAATCAGTACTATGTCATCCGCAAGCAGCATATATCATGTAATCTTGATTTCCTCTGAGGATGCTAAATGTTTCCATTTCCATAAAAAGGTAACTCTCATTTTATTGTATATAGCTTTTATTTTGATATAAACAAAGGAAATATGTTATTCAACTCATACTCTTAAAATCCTTAAAATGCTTGAAACTATCAATTCTCCATAATTCAGTCATACCTAGGCTAAAGGGAACCAAAATCATGAAACTGATAAAGTTTTTAAATTGATTTGCTTATGTTTCTCCATGCAAAGGGAAAAGGGAAAAAAGTTATTCACAGGGAATATTGATAATAAAATTATTATTGTTTATCTGATTACTTCAAATATTACAGGTAGTTAGTGGATTAGGCAGGGAAATACCTGCACCAAATGGAGCTGCCATCAAAGGAGCTATTCAAACAGATGCTGCTATTAATGCAGGTAAACAATATTTGTTAGTTTTCCTGTAGAAGATGTTTTGTTGTTTGGGAGAAAATTTGGGTGATTAGCATAAGCAATGTCAAATGGGCGGATTGGGTTCAATTTGAGCAGGTCAAAGTGGATGAGTTAATAAATGGGCAAGTATTGACCCATCGAAGAGTTACTTGGGCGACTGAAATGGGGGCTAAAATAACGGGTCGTAACTCAATCCATCCAATTATTACTAAGTCTTAGTTTCATTGTTGTTCTTTTAATTACCACATAATAAAACTATCTTTTTCTTTGTTATGACTCTATATAACATATCAAATTAAAAGTATGTTTTTTCAAAATATTTTGACAAGATTTCTCATCAGTCAATTTAGACTAAATATCAAGCTCAACTTTCTAATGAGCTGAGCTAATAAATGACCCGTCCGAACTTGGACAGGCTTCACGGACTAATTTTGTCACCCCTAAGAACAATAGTCACCTCTGCACGATCCACTGTTTGAGCAGGATGTTATGCATTATTTAGAGAGCAAAAAGAGCAGAGCCAATTAAATGGTTGTTTATCTTATTTACATGAGGATGCTGACAGGGTTGACTGCCAGTTTTGCGGATAAAGTTCAATTTCTAGCTTTAGAAATTGTCAAAGTAGAATACTTTTACCTGATTAGAATTCATAATTCATCAAGTTATGCTTGTCAAGATTTAGTTTGATGTATAGTTACTTATGCAGGTAATTCAGGTGGCCCGTTGAT
The DNA here is from genome assembly GCA_026153255.1 of Solanum medicagineum. NCBI lineage: Eukaryota > Viridiplantae > Streptophyta > Magnoliopsida > Solanales > Solanaceae > Solanum > Solanum medicagineum. Next base: position 5,390,740 of record JAPFFP010000103.1, read on the forward strand.
TGATTCATCTGGTCATGTAATTGGTGTAAATACAGCAACATTCACCCGCAGAGGTAAGAATAAATTGTTTGATTTTCTTTTTTCTCTTTCTTATTGTTGATCCTCTCTTTAAGTTTTTTCCTTTCAAATTCATTTTTTTACATGAATATTTCTTGTATAGTCTGTCTAGGGTGATCGTACATCCGACCCCCCCTTACCCCGCAATGGGCGGGAGCCTTTGAGGCATTGGGGTAATGTTGTTGTTGTTGTTGTCTGTCTAGGGTGATGTTCTTTAAAGTAGTATTAGATTGTAGCTGAAGGCTGGCAGGTCTGCGTCGCGTGATTCATCGCTTGCTGACATTATAAGAAGCCTGTTGCTTCTTATCTTTACACAGAACATATTGATTCTTCTGCTTTATGTTGACCAGGAATCAGGATAGAAGTAAAAGCATTGGTGTTCATCGTATTATCATTTTCCAAATTTTAACTTTTTAAATTTTGCATCACATGGAATCATCAAGCATCTCAACCGTATCCTAAGCCAACATATTAGCTAATTGTTAAACTTTTGAGACATGGTAGGATCTAGTTCTGTCCTCCCTCTACAAAAAAATATATTGGCTTTTCCCTCTACCCTAATATTGCAGAACATATGCACAATCACTGGTGGAAACTTCAAAGCTTACTACTCCTGGTAACTGCTCAGGAATTTCGCTAATCTGGCTGCATCCATACTTACGTGATCAAATTTATAGTTGTAGTTTGGTAAAATGTGAACTTATTTCTTTTCGATCACATTTGATCCAGAAATTTGCTATATCAAGCTTGATTTTATAGGGAGGGACTTGGTGGATCTGATTTGCTTCTAAAAAGGATCTCTGTTTATGTATAATTGAACTTTCTTGCTTTTCTGCTCAGTTTCACATATCATATAGATATAATCGTGTATAACAATGTTTTAGTACTAATAAGTGATATATAATGCCTTAAGAATTTCAGAGGAGTTAATCCAAATCAATAATATTCTCAAAATGAGAATATAGTAAAATCTTGAAAAAAAAAATTAAAAAACATAACTGCAGTATTTTCAAGAGCTGTAGCTCACAAGGTTAAGAGCCTATGACTGTTACAAAAGCTGTACTACTCTACTCTTCTAATGGGCCTATGATGAAGTATGTAGAAGCCAACTTAGCACACATTTCTGGAATGATTTACATATTTCACTATTAAATCTTAATTAGCTTACAGGCTACATCATTTTGTGATTTTACTAAGGGAGCTTTAGTCTACATTGCTCGAACTCACCAAAAATGTTGTCACACTTGGGTTGGGTCCTCCAATAATCCACTACCTTTGGAGGATTTAACACGCAACTGGCAGCATTCTTTAAGAGTCCAAGCTACATAGCCTTTGCTCAGTCCGGCAAACTCACGTGAGAAAGAAATTAAAGCTCTTATTTGATGCTGTAGAGTTGGACAGGTGAATCTGTAAAACTATACCAGATACCTGACCATCTTATAGTCGTTTCAGCTACTTGATCTTTAATGAACTACTACTTTTCTTGCTGCTTCACAGGAGTGTACCTAGTAGTCCTCATGAATATTCATATATACAGAAACTTTTGGTGATCAGAAAAGGATGAATCTGTGGAGATTTCTAATTGCTTTTGCGATTTCAATCATGTTGCAGGTTCAGGTATGTCCTCGGGCGTTAACTTTGCCATACCGATTGACGCAGTTGTACGAACCATACCTTACCTGATCGTTTATGGAACAAGTTACAAAGCCAGATATTGAATATCTGTTATCAGAAAGCTACTACTTCACTTGATGTTCTGAACTTGCTAGTACCTGGAAAAAAAGTGTATAAGGCCAGGCCAAAGTATAAGGAAGCTCACTCATAAGCGAATTCTGAGCTATAGCTCCTAGTGCTTGTGATGCATATTTTATCATGTAGATAAATTCTTGTCAATAAATATTTCATGATCCAATATCAACAATCTTTGATCTCTTTGAATGGTACCTCTGATCCTTAATGTAGCGTTAGTGTGTCCAATGGATGGTATAAACTGCAACTCTTGTGGTGTTTATTCCATTTTTTTTTCAAAACAGAAATGCACATTGATTGGATTACAGATGTTGTGAGGCTGCACTTGGTTATATTCATTTCATTTATCACAATTCAGAAGTGGTAAGTGCATAAAGGACCTGTCAAAGTAGCTTCACAATTCACTTATGCAGATGAGGAAAACATGAACCAAATGTTGCATTCGAGATTATGTTTTATGTGGAAAAGAGAGAACCAACCGAACATTGTGTAACTAATGTTAAATTCTATGTGAAAGACTATCTCCGCACATTTTTATAACCAAATAATGTACACCCTCCATTCCAAAATAATTAAATTGTTGAAATATGTCACACATTTTAAGAAAAAATAAACAAAGACATAAATTAGTCATATTTTTCCATGTTTGTCTTTTTCAAACTCCAAAACATTAGTAATGATCATTAATCATTAAGTCAACCAAACAATAATTAATGAAGCGGAAAATTAAACAAAAATTTCAACATCTATCTTGAATAATGAATAATTCAATTATTTTGAATACTAAAAAAAAAGGTCAAAATTGTTCTTAAATTATGTGAAATGAACAAAAATATGCTTCATTTATAGTTTGATCCAAAAATGTCTCTACTGTCAATAATTTGATCTAAAAATACCCTTGTCTTGATACTTTCATGTAAAAATGTCCTTGTCACTAAATGGGTCAAAAATGTCCTTTATTTTTTTTCTTTTTAAACATATTGTGTTCCTAATAAACTTAAAGAACCTTTTTTGGTTTTGTTTCTTTTAAAATCACTTTAACTAATAAAAGTATAAGAAAATAAATTTTTTTCCTTAATCTTGTTTTATCAATTAAAATAGAACAGTATATCGTTGTATCAAATAATATAACAACAATAACATACCTAGTGGAATCCACCTGTGGGGTCTGGGAGAGTAAAATGTATCCAGACTTTATCACTACCTCATAGAGATAGAGAGGTGGTTTCCTGAAGATCCTCGTCTCAAAAATATCAAGCTCCATAAGGAAAAGATACTAGACATGAAAAAAGGGAAAAGAAAGGGGAAAAAAAACTATTAAAATGAAAAGAAAATGATAGGTATATAAATACAACAAAAGTAACAAATATAAAGCGGGCATTGGCAACACAAGATATAAAGACACGAATAAACCTACTATCCTACTATAACACAAGGTCAAATATCATCTTTCCCCTACTAGCCTATTAACCTACTACCCTGGTATGCGATCTCCATTCCTTTCTATCTAAAACCATGTCCTCAATGAGGTGAAGTCTCATCATATCCTGTCTAATTACCTCCCCCAAATATTTTTCTGGTCTACCTCTACCCCTTCGCATAACCCCTAAGTTCAACTCTCGCATCTCCTAATCAGAGCATCAATACTCCTAACCATCGCAGTCTTGCTTCCCATCATCTTGTCAGTCACAGCTACCACCCCTAACTTCTCTCAAATAATCTCATTCCTAATCTTATCACCTCTGGTATGTCCACACATCCATCTTAACATCCTCATATCTGCAATCTAAACCTTCTCGATATGTGAGTTTTTGACTGGTCAACACTCCACCCCATATAGCAACGACCATCTAACCACCATTTTGTAAAATCTACCTTTAAATTCAGGTAATATCTTTTTATCATACAACGTTCCAGAAGCAAGCTTTCACTTCACCTATGCTGCCCCAATACAATGTGTGACATCATCATCAATGTCACCATTACCTTAGATGATGGACCCCAGATATTTAAAGCATTCTCTCTTGGGAATAGGTTGAGTAGCAAGTTTCACTTCAATATTTGTTTCATCCCTTGCAACACTGAATTTGCACTCCAAGTGTTCTATTTTGGTCTTGCTCAATTTGAACCTTTTGGATTCCAAAGTACGTTTCCACACCTCCAACCTATCATTAACTTTATTTCGAGTCTCTTCACTTAGTACTATATCATCCACACAGCATACATCATGGAACCTCCCCTTGAATAGATCGTGTCAGCTCATCCATCAGTAAGGCCAAAAAAAAAAAGCACTAATTTTGATGAAGTCTCATCTCAACAAGAAAAATACTCTGAGTCTCCTCCCACTGTTCTTAATTGAGTTTTGATTCCATAATGCATGTCCTTTATCACCCTAATATATACCACTGGAACACTTCTCGTCTCTATACACCTCTATAGGACATCTCTCGTAACTCTGTCATAGGCCTTCTCAAGATCTATGAATACCATATGAAGGTGCCTCCTTCTCTCCCTATATTTCTCCACTAGCCTCCGAACAAGATGAATTGTCTCAGTGGTCGATCGCTCCGACATAAATCCTAATTGGTTGTCTGAAATAGATACACTACTTCTCACCCTCACCCCACCACACCACTCTCTCCTAAACCTTCATAGTGTGGTTTAGCAACTTGATGCCCTTGTATTTGTCACAATTTTTAATATCGCTCTTATTCTTATACAATGGAACCATTGTACTTCTCCTCCATTCATCGAGCATCTTAGCAGTCTCCAGAATAACATTAAAAGCCTAGTCAACCACTCCATACTTTGACCATGTTCTTCCAAAAATCTATGAAAATCTTATCGGATCCAATCACTCTCCCTCTGTTCATCCTACTAATAGCACATCTAACCTCCTTGCCTCTAAAACGCCTGCAATAATCAAAATCTCGATAATTATCGAAGTGCGCCAAATCACCCAACTCAATAGCTTTGTCCCCTTTTTCGTTTAAGAGTTCATGAAAGTAAGTTTGCCATGTTTATTGTCATAAATATAAGATCATGGTAAACCTAAGATTGATTTTTATTTAAATAACGATACAAATAGTAACTATAACAAAACAAGATTTTTTTTAATTTTATTATCTTTTTCTCGAATTGAAGTGGGATAAATATTTCCTAATTAAAAAAATATATTATTAGGAAAATAATGTGTTCAAAATAAAAATAAATAATAAATTTATCTGAAAAGGAACATTTTTAACCCATTAATTAACAATAAGGGCATTTTTGGACCAAAGTATTGACGGAAAGAGCATTTTTCGACCAAACTATAAATGAAAGGCATTTTTGTTCATTTCATATAGTTTAAGGGTATAATTTTCCTCAAAAAATACTCCAACAATTCAATTATTTTGAAATAGAGGGAATATAAAATTATGCTAATTGTGGTACATGGGTAATTTCTTTCTAACCATCAACCAAACCACCCCTCAGTTGCCATAAAAAAAATGACTACTGTCGAAAAAAACTTAACCCAAATGAACAAGAAGCCATATTATTAAAAGTCAAAACTTTCGGGACACAGATCAGTGATTTAAAAGGGGACGATAAATTGTGCTATGCATCTGCGACACATCTGCCCTGCTGGTCTATCAACTGCTTTATTTACACTAGTCATCAAAGCATAATTCTTTTTTGATAACCGAGAAATTCCTGAGGACTAGTAGCGCATGCCTTGAAACGATAATGGACTTGTCCTTCTATCCTTCTCCACTTCCACACCAAGAGATTCAAACTCGTGACATGTACTTGATCCACACATCACGAGTTGCATTCTTACAACTAGAAAGCCCCAGGGGCAAGTACTCAGAATTGGAACTTTAAAATGGAATTGAGGCAGGGCATCATAGTAGGAGGAAACCATCTATAAGGATGCAGCAGAAAATGACAATTTTATTAGTGACAAACTCATCAGTTTCTTCCTAGCTGAGCAAAAAACATATGATAATACAAACAACACCAACAAAGTTAACACTTGAAACAAAACAATGAATTGTCAGGATAAATTAAACAGCAACGATATTCACACAATTGGATCAAGTTTATTGCCACAGAATGATTATGAGTTTTTCTCTCCCAGCGACAATAGTGACAACTGTTCGTCAATAGAACAATCCACATGACATGTTTTTCGACATGAGGAAGGGATTAAAATGAGACCAAGAACTCGCTGTTCCATTGGAGAAGGGGCAGATCTTCTAGTGCTACGGTACTCAACTGCATCTTGAAGAATTATGTTTCCTTGCTTATCAATACAATAAAACGTACCTAGAAAGAACCTTCCATCGCTTATACCAACCAGCATTCTTCGATATAGTAGCTTCTTGACACGAGAGACATAGTTTGAATTGTTTGTCTCCAATTGATTTGAGCTTCCAACTTCAGATAGGTCTGTCTCTGGTTCCTTGGTGCTCATATTAGTCCAATTTAGGTGAAACTTGGCAAACTAATGTCTGCAATTGTGTAATTTTAGCTACAGCAAAAAAATTAAACCATCAACTCCTCTTTCCTGCAGAAAGTTAAGACAGGGAATTAATCGGGCAAATTGGAACAAATCTTGCGCGATATACTCACCCCTTTGATTCTTGAAAATCCATTAACAAGAGAAAACACAAAGCAAACTCTAAAACATCACATCTTTTGTTAATTTCTTCTCCTCACAATACAATACTAGTCGATAAATGAATTCAGTATATCTCAAAAATCAAGAAAATTGTGATATACTCTACACTCTATCCTCCAAGCAAGGGCGGCTCAACCCTAAAAACTGAACCAAAAACCCCCAAATTCAATTCGCTCAAACACGAAAACATACATAAATATATATACACACAAATTCGACCGATTAAACGAAGAACCAAAAGCAGGCGTAGACATATATACGTACATGCATAAAATAGACAACCAGATCTGCTGAAGGCGTTGTAAAATGTGAGTCTGTATAACCCCAATAGCACACTTGAAAGAAACAAAATACCTCAAGGCTTATAGGGATAATTCTGCATTATAATATTTTAATTTTTATAATTGAAAATATAATATAAGTCAAAAATAATATTTTAAAGGCGTATTCTCCTATTTCTTTCTTTCTTTCTTTCTTTTTCGTGAAAAGAGTCTAAAATACTCTTAAATTATTAAAAATGGTGCAAAATTACCCTTCGTCCATGTATTAGCTCCAAAATACCTTCCACATTTACTTTTAAGTCCTATATTGTCCTTATTTTTAACAGCCCTTTAAAAATTCATTAATGATATGATGGCTATCTATTCGTCACCTTTTAAATAACTTAAATTAATTTACAAACTTACCCATTTCCAAATTAGACCCGCCCCAAACTCATTTCACCCAACCCTCCAAAATGAAATTTCATTCCCAACATTTGACTTCATCTTCTTCCTCTTCTAGGTAGGGTTAAATCATGACATTGAGCTTGCACCGTTAAAAAAATAGACACCTAAACATACATCACATACCACTCTTTCAGTAGCTTGTGATTTTTTAGCTTGTGGACATCAAATGAATATATACATAATTTTTTGTACATTCTGGTTCTGAGCCTTTGTTTCAAACGAGGATAGAAATCTCTTACTAATTCTTATACAGGCCAAAGCACAAGATTCTTATGTTGATTATTGGATTTTAACACTTGTCGCTTGTAATATCAAGGAGTTAAAATCTAAGAGTAAAGATACTAATTATGAGGGAGAATGTGATTACAATCAGTTGGCTGACACAATTTTTAATACGAAATCATAAACAACACGTGCTGAATTTGAATGGAACCATTTAATAATGTTTTCAACTTTGCAAGAGTTTCACCTCTGTGAAACATTTTTGGATGCTGAATTTATCTAGGTTCTATGATCAAGTTGCTCCTATTAAGAGGTTTCTTTTTTACAGTGCTTTGACGGACTTAACAGTTTTCAAGTTGGTGAAACTTCTTTGACTAAACTAAAAGGGGTAACTTGGAATTTTGCCCTAGTAAGAAGAGGAAGAAGATGAAGTTAGATATTGGGAATAATATTTTGTTTCGTGTGGTTGGATTAAATGAATTTGGAGCCAACAGATTTAATTTGGGGCGGGTCTAATTGGGAAATGGGTAAGTTTGTAAATTAATTTAAGTTATTTAAAAGGTGACTAATAGATAGTTGCTACATCATTAATGAATTTATTTAAGTGGGTTTAAATTACGGTCTGTTAAAAATAAGGGTAATATAGGACCTAAAGGTAGATGTGCATGGTATTTTGGAGCTAATAGATGGATGAAGGATAATTTTGCATCATTTCTAATAGTTTAAGAGTATTTTAGACCCTTTTTTATTTTTTTTAATAGGATAATTGATATATTCAATAAAAGTGAGGTCTTAATTTTATTTTTAAATATCTTTTGAATAATTTTGATAATTTATGTAACAATTGATTCTATTGAAAAAGATTTTAAAACTATAATAAATAAGAGAGATTTTGTGTTGTTATGTAATGTACAATAATTTATATATGTTTATTCCTGTCTTATAAAAGATTACGAAAAAATATAATAGAGTCAATTAGAAAATAACTATTAAATTACAATCAATTATATATTTAAAATTTTATGAGAATAAAATATATAAAAATTACATAAATGTAACTTTTTAAAAACAAATCTGGCTTTAGAACACTAATTCTATTGAGGCGCTCCTATTTCCAGACCAGTAAAGTCTAACGACACTCTATTAGACATGACATATAACACCTCTCAAAATGTCTTCGTATGACTTTGTGAAAGATGTCTTGCATAACATATTATCCATACTCATTTTGAAAAATTCGAGGCTTAATTCTTAAACAGGAGGCAAACTTATGTGGGAAAATGGTCTCGTTCGATATTTAGGTCAATCGTATCAAAAAATAATTTTTCGTAAAATTTTGCATTTCTAGAAGCATCCATGACCTCTTTGCGTCGCAGAGAGGGTTCATTTCAGTATAAAAGTGACTTAAACTCATTCTAGGGTAAACAGGCGAAAATTTGAATTTCGCAAAAATGAACTTTGGTGAAACAACTCCGCATCGTGGACTTATTTCATGACAGTTCAAATTTTTCCTTAAATTCCTGCACTAAGTGAGAAAGCACTAGACTTTTTTCCTAAACATATTTAAGTGGATTTGGGTGATTTTTGGCACAAAAATCTATCATATAAATTGTCTTAACCCCTAAATTAGCCCCTTTTTTCACAATTCGTACATTACAAAAATTCTCTCTCTAATACTACACTCAAAAAACTTTCTTCTCCATTAAGTAAGGACTCCATTGAAGACCAACCCAAGCTCTCCATTTCTCTTTAAATCCTAAGGGTATTACTAAACTATGTGAGTTTTCACCCATAGAATCATTTCTTCTCTTCTATGGAATTCCTTCTAAGTTCTCAATTTTAATTCACTTAATTTCAAGTATGTGAATTTTATGGGTCTTCTCTACTTTTATCTAATTTTTTCAATTATGATCTAGATCCATTGATCTATCCTAATATGAATTCGTTTCAGTTACATAAAATTTATGATTTTTCCATGAATTCTCTTAAGTCCATTTAGGACTCATGATGCCATAATTGATCTTATTCAATTCTCATCCAATTGCATGAATTACTCTTCAATTAAGATCTATTTACTCAATTAAGCATGAATTATTATCAAATTGAATGATTTTGGTTCAATTGACAATGAACCCATGTTAAACCTAATTTCCTATGACTAAGTATAATTTTATAAATATGATTCTAAGTATGAAAGTATGATTTTATGATGATAATGATATGATGATGAGGGTAACTTAAGACCCTAATGTTTATGAAATGATGATAAGATGGGGAGTATACCCACACTATATGCAAAGTTATGTAAATGGACTATTCCTATGATATGATATGATTTCATGAGGCCACAATACATATTTTACAAACTATGAAAGTATAATTTTGATAAAGTATAAACTATGATGATGTCTATATAATGCATGATTATGTATTTCGTGGGATATGACTAAGTAACGAGAGGACCTTGGTAGATTTCATTGCCCCATAATTACCTGCCATCATAGGTTTACGATCATGTGCCTATAAGACTAGCTAATGGATCTATATAGCTTCATAATGTGACACTCGTCGTGCTATGATGGAGCCTAAAGTGTGGGGTCATTACATACTTGTGACACTCATCGTGCTAGGATGGAGCCTATAGTTGTGAGGGTTGAACCTATCTTGGTAAAGTAGACTCTTCTTTTGCTCGGTGTAAAGGGAACATCGGATTTCATGTAATAATTCGCATGCTTTTATTGTTGATTATGATTTTATTCCTGCATATGTATATCTACTAGGATAGATATTGGACTCTAATTGTGAAGACTTGGTGAGTTTCCCTGCTTTGGGACAAGCTTATGTTCTTGCTTATGTTGATGTTGTTAAGACTTTTGTACTTTCTATCTCGAGGGTGAGCTAGTAGCGTATTGTAGTCTCCTTCAAGATCAAATATGTAGAGGCATGTATTGGACTAAAGATGTTGTAATTTTCTCATAAAAGGGAAATGTTAAACTCTTATGTTGTTATGTGTCCGCTTGCTTGCTCTTATAGTTGTTATTTTACCTTATGTATGTTTATGATGTGAATAAAAGGCTTGGATGGGCCGCCTTGGGTGTCATATTTGTCGTGTCACAACTAGACTCTAGGTTCGTGCAGTGAATATCTTGGTATTCAGAGTACAAGATTTGAAAGCACATAGGAGTCCAACATGTCGCATCTAATAGAGTCTTATTCATAGGTGTAAAGCATTATCACATCTATGAATAGAAGGCTATGAGACGTTTAGGAAATCTTCACTTCTTGGTGGCCTAGGTCTTCTCTATCTTCTTGGGTAGATGATCAATCTTTTTCATTTGAATAGTGAGTAATTCTTATAATTCTAAGTCAAGTCAATAATAATAGAACTCGAAGAGTGAATGTCACTTGACTGTAAAGAGAGGAGCGTAGGCCTGGCCGTCAGTTGAACGTCATTAGGGTCCGATATCCATTCCTTACTCAAATAAGAAGATGAAAATCTCAATTTAGTGATGTGGTCCAGAACAAGCCTTTGCTTTGCAAATTCATAGGGTTTTAGTTTTGGTTACAAGAAATGCTTCTTTGCTCGCTTACAGCATCTTGACTCAAGTTTCTGTTGTAAAATTGAGCGAGATGACAAGAACTGAAGCCAAGGTTCTTTACTATGCTCCAAAGACGTTCTTACGATTCTTGTAGATTTTGGTATGTTTGAATTTAGCCTCTCGTTAGGTCTTCACTGAAAGTATGAAAGTACGATTTTTGATAAAATATGAATTATGTTCAAAACTATTTATATGCATGATTATGTATATTGTGGATTTGACTTAACACCGAATGAGCTTGTGTGAGGGGGACTATCTCCAAGGGTACTTACATAAATCCTCAAGTCTCATAACTACGTACCATCGTAGGTCTGATGATTATATGCCCATAAGGTTTGCTAATGGATCCATATAGCTTTTTAATGGACACTCACCCAGCAATGGTAAAGCCTAAGGAGTGGGGTCAAATGATGGGTTCTCACCGTGTTAGGGTAAAGCCTATAGGATGAAGATCGAGTCTTTCTTGGCAAGGTAGACTCCTCTTTTACTTGATGTAGAGAGAACATCGGGATTCCATGTAATAGTATGCATAGTCTTAATGTCGATTATGATTTTATTCCCACATATATATGTCTACAAGGATATGAATGTTTTATGATGCTTCTACACATGATTTTAAAGTTGCATTGCTCATGCATTTCTTGTCCTTGTTTTATTGATATGTCTATGCATATTACTATTATGTATGAGGTTCATTGATGCATTGCATACTTTAGTACATTCCAACGTATTAACGCGCACTCTTGCCTTCATGATATCACCATGTAGGGACGAATGACGATTCTATTCCTCACTAATATGGCTAGCTTTTGGTATTGCTATTGAAGATTTTGTGAGTCACCATGCTTCGGGGACAAGCCATTATGTTTCTTGCTTATGTTGATGTTTTTAAGACTTTTATTCTTTGCTAATCTTGAGGGTGAGTTAATAAAGCTATTTTTTAGACCCCGCCAGGATCTATGATGTAGAGACATGTATTGGATTAATGATATTGTAATTCCCCCTAAAAGGAAATATTTGACTCTTATGATGCTACGTTCCGCTTGCTTACTCTTATGATTATTTAGTTACCTTATGTATGCTTATGATATGAACAACAGGCTTGGATGGAGCATCTTTGGGTGTCATATTTGTCATGCCACGGTTAGGTCCTATGTTCGAATCGTGACAAATACGTCCAAATTGGATATAATTTTGGTATTTATTTGTCACTTTTTTTCTTTTGTTGGAAGGAAAATTGACATTATTTTTAGATGCTTTTTTAGTTTAAAGTTTTGTATATCTTGATGTGTGATAAATTTTAATTAATCTTGTCATTTTACAAAAACATTCTTCAGAAGTGAAGATCAATTCTTAACTTGATACATTTGATTCTCATTAAAGTAAATTTTAAAAAAAGATAGTTAATTTTATATTCCTTTTGTCTCATTTTAGTTGAATTTGTGGCACATATATTAAGAAAAACATTCAAAGACAAAATTTATATCATACTTTTCACTATTGCCCTTTGTAAGATCATAATTATGTAATGTATTTATCTCCTAGAAAATATAAAAGTTTAATAAATGAAAGCGCAAATATGAAAAAAGTTGCAACCATTCACCTTGAACCTTGAACTTTGAACAATTCAAATATTTTAAAAATTAAAAAAGCTCAAAAATTTAATTAATTTGAGACAAAGAAACTGCATATTATTGTCTCTAATTTTTTGAAAATGGGTATGTACATCATTTTTTTATTTAAGTTCTTGAATTAATTCTAGAGGAAATTTATTGAATAACATATTTAAGATACCTTATTGCTAGTCCTAACAGGATTATTTATCTTTCAAGTTCTAACATGAAAATATTAACAAGATATAACATTTGTTTAGAAAATAAAGAAAATGAAAAACAATTAAAGATAATTTATACTTACCATAAATAGGAGTCTATAACTGAGATGATATTTGCATTTCTTAATTTACTCCCAATCAGTTTGATTTTTTTTTTTTGAATTAATCCGAAAGATATTTTTTTGTTTTGTTTTGTTTTGTATCGTATCGCTTTTACTGTCTTTTATGTTCTACCTTTTTTTTTCTTATTTTATTTTTTTGGTATCTAGACACTACTTCATTTGGTATTTTAATCAAAATACTAAATAATCAAAACTGATACCAAATTCAATCAAAAGATTAACCATGAATTTGTGTATATAGTTGTTACGTGACTGAATTTTATAGCACATTTAACAAAATTTAAATGAATTTATATCGTGTATGCAATTGGTACAGAACAAGAATTTCAATGTATAACTAATGCGGATATTTAAAAAAAAAGTGCAAACTGCATACCGTTTCATATTAATGATATTTTGCGTATAATTTGCACTGAATCAGTACATAATTAAACTTTCAATGAATAGAAAAATGCAATTTTTGTATTAAATACCTATCCATATATTTGTCTATACCGAATTCCAATGGTATAAATTGATTTACTCAGATTATATACAAATATTATACTCGAAAAAATTATAATTTAAAATTTTACGAATCGTGATCAAAATTACTAATTGAATGTCAAATTTATTGAGAGAGATTGTTTAAGATGAAGAATATTTAGAAACAAAATGATGAAAATTTATTTTTCTTTTCAAAAATTAAATATAATTGAAGATAAAGGAGAAAGTCTTGCACATCAATGGGTTCCTAAATAACTAGTTCACTTAATATATATCCTTAATAACTATCTTTCTCAAAATTAAGCCTGCTCATGAAAAAAAAAAATTCACTCAAATATGTAAAGAATATAGATTGAAGAGAGAGAAAATATAGTAATTATATCAAGGAAATAATTATGCAATTGACGAACAACTACTAGTGATTATATAAAAATAATATCATGTCAATTAATTATAAATAATGGGTATATCTTACTTTTTTTGCCACTAATTTAATGCCTATAAATCTTAAAACTTTTATGGTATCAATAACATCTGTTTTTAGAGCTTATTTAAATCTCAATTATATTTTCTATCTTCAACAAATATTTTCTTGCTTTAATTATCTAAACAATATAATTTATTAATTTTTTTTGAATCTTCTCTTTTCATCCCAAAATCGTGCATTCCCCAAAATTCCCCAAAATCGTGCCTTTTTCACCACCATATTCGTGCAATCCATTATCAAGTTAGCACCATTTAAAAAAAAAAAAAAAGATTTGTGTATCTTACCTGCTCTTTTTTTAAATCAATTTTGGGCCTAGCCTATTTTATTTCATTTGCAAATCAAAGAGGTCTGTTGGTTGAAGGCCATACAAGATGGGCCAAATCTAACTGACGTAGGCAGTATACGTAAGTATCTATAGGTTTTCTAATTAAAGCACCTATAAATTTCTGCCGCAGATGTCTCTCAGGTTGCCTACTTTTCAATTTCTCTCACTACTTTTGGGTGAGCAACTACTTGCAAATCATGATTTTGGGCCTAACACTCAGCTATCAAAGGTACTTTCCTTCCCCATTTTGCAGTTGTTAACTCTTTTCTATCAGCGTACTGAATCCTCATTTGTGTAGGTGTTGTTCTCGTTAAGTTGATGTTCCCGTGAAGATGGACCCCACTAGAACTGTACCCCAAAACAAGCGTAAGTTTCTTTGTTTCTATTTATTTACGATTGCAGGTGGTTCCATGAAGAATCCGGGTTGCTCAAGGGATTGGATGCTTGGTACAACTCTGGGTCTGCGCTTTGAGGCTGAAACCGGTCATACCTCTTCATACTTTTGTTGGACTTGACTTTTTGAAAGCGGAAATGTATAGGAGTAGCACTAGTCTGCCTTTTATGTTTGCTGACCTCAAACTATATATGCTCTCTTATCTGAAACATGTCAATGTAGATGGTTGTTTTCTGTGTTGTTACTCCTAGATCTAATTCGAATAGAAGGGTCTCTGTATTTATCTGTATTTAGTATTTCCCTAGCTGTGGCTGGCACTTGGTTAATGATGTAAACACATGCTTCTGTTCTGAATATACTGTCAAGTTTGCAATACAATCTTCTAATTGATTTGCTTCTCTGTAACTGCAAATGCTTCAATGTGTCTTACTTGTGTGATTTTGAAAATCTCCTCAACCAAGTCAATGATTTCCCATGGAACTTGCCAGTTCTTGTTGAGAATGTTCTTCATGGCTAATGAGTCTGTGTCCACTTGTATAAAGTCCCAACCTTGACCAACACAGTAGTTTAGTGCCTCCTTAACTGCCCTTGTCTCTGCATGCATGTTTGTTGAAATTTCAATAAAACTAAATTCTGCATAGATCAGATCACCAAGGTCATCCCTAATGCAATAACCATATGAATTTTCGCTAGGCTTGCCCTTACTGGTCCTTCCTGTGTTGCATTTTATCCAGGCTTGTATTGGAGGATTCCAACTAACAATCTTAATGTGCATCTGAGGTATATATCTCTGGAGTTGGTCAAAACTATCCACCCAGTTGGTTGGAACTTGTTTTCGATTTGGGAAACATGATCTAATCAACTGTTGAATTGTAGTTTGACAATTAGCAATGATCTTCTAAGTAGAAATAGATTTACCATGTTTTAGTTCATTCCTTCTCTTCCATAGTTCCCATATTATGATAGCTGGGATTGCAAACATGATCCTCTTGGCCCTTAGTTGGTCCACATACCTCCATCATTTTTAAGAGTGGTTGAGATGTGAGAATCTTCCAATTTGAAACCTGCACAAACAACAAACTGCTTCCATAGCTGTTGGGCTATGGGAGCTGTTAGAAAAAGGTGATTTATCTCCTCCCCACAACTTATGTCACAGCATCCGCACTTAGAAGCAAGGGGAATTTTCATTCTTTTCAGTATATCATCTGTTGAGACTCTTTTCCTCAATAATCTCCACATGAAGAATGAGATTTTATGAGGAAGAGCCTTCACCCAGACTTTATCATCCCATTCTGCTGTGCTCCTCCTTTTTCTGAGAATGTCAAAGGCTGATTTGACAGTGAATTTACCTGAGGCATTACCAGTCTACCATGCCAAATCATTTTGGTCTGTAACTTTAGGTTTGATGTCTTGAATGATGAAGTTTACCGTTTTAGTAGATACCTTACCCTTTATAGCCCCTTCCAGCCAAGAAGAATTAGAAATAAACTCTTTAACTCCTAGTTCTTCTTCAATAGCATCTTTCCCTTCTAGATAATAGAGAGCCTCACTTTTGGTCCAATTATCAAACCAGAAGCTAGAGTTACCATATTTAATCTGCCACCACATACCACCACATGAAAGGTTCTATCTCTTCCTTGATCTCAACCATTCTCCTCCATGTAAGTGAAGTTCCTTTGTTGATGACAAAGCTAAGTGCATCTTTTTGCAACACTTATTCCCCATATAAATGGACCATAAGGAACCTATGGAGGTCCTAAAGTTCCATAAAAGTTTAGTTGTAAGGGTTTTGTTGATGCCCAACAAGAATCTGAAGCCCAAGCCCCCTTCCTCTCTAGGAAAACAAAGATCATTCCAGGCTGTCCAGTGCCTCCTCTTTTCATATAGGGTGTTAGCCCAGAAGAACTTGGCAAACACCCTATGCAAAGCTTGAATGACACCCTTTGGAGGGCTGAGGGCAGACAAAAGATGAATAGGCATAGACTGAAGAACATGCTTTATAAGAATCATTCTCCCCCCCAAAAGTCAATAGTTTGTTATGCCATAAATATATTCTTCTAGGCACCTTTGTTATGAACTCATCAAAATAACAGCATTTGCTTTTCCTATAGAAGATAGGACAACCCAAACAAACAAATGAGAGGTCACTTTGTCTGATACCAGTCAGTTTTCTTAGCCTAATTGTATAAATCAGAGGAGTTTTTTCATGCAGATAGAAAGAACTCTTTGATTTATTTATCAATTGCCCAGAAATTTCTTCATACCTTCTTAGAACATGCATCAACTTGATAATAGCATCCCTGTCTTCTAAGCAAAGAGAATAGTATCATCTGCATAGGATAAATGATTAATCTCCGGACTCCATTTTGGCAAACCATTTCTCTTGAAGTTGTTGTCAAGGTGCAAGTTATTCAAACCCCTTGATAATACTTCAGCAGATATAATAAACAAGGTTGGTGATAATGGATCCCCCTGTTTCAGTCTCCTTTGGGATTTGAATAATCCATGTGACTGACCATTGATAAGAACTGAGTACCAATTATTAGATATCAGCCTCCAGATCATATCAATTAGTACCTCAGAGAAGCCAATCTTCCTTAGCACCTTGGTTAGATAGATCCAGGACACCCTATCATATGCCTTAGTCATGTCCAACTTGACCATCACATTGACATGTTGATTTCTATTGTTAATATCCCTACTAATTCTTGAGCTAGTAATAGGTTCTCCACAATGCTTCTGCCTTTAACAAAATCAGATTGATTTTGGGATATAATCTTAGGCAAATATTTAACTATCCTATTATGCACAACTCTAGAAATCACTTTATTTATGAAACTGCTAAGGCTAATTGGTCTCATATCTAGAATGTCTTAGGCACTTCTTTCTCGGGGATCAAGAGCAAGTTAGTATGTGAAACATACCTGGGGATTTCTTACCCACAAAAGAAAACTTTCACCACCATTGCCACATCCTCAGCCAATGTTTCCCAGCACTCTTGAAAAAAGAGACATGAGAAGCTATTTGGCCCTAGAGCACTATTTCCACTAAGCTCAAATAACTTCTTCCATTTCTGGCAGTCTGATGATCTCATCATTCTCATCCTCTGTAATAACACTGGGAAGGCACTCCAGCATTTACCAATCTTATTGACAAGAATTCCCCCTAAATTGACTCATGTAGTACTCCACAGCCTGTCGTCCTATTTCAGGCCCAGTAGTGTATAGGGATCCTTGATCATCCATGATCTCATTCAACTGCAACTTCTTCCTCCTCTCTTGGACATATGAGTTAAAAAACCTAGTGTTCTTATCACCCTGTTTAAACCAGTGCAAACCTGATTTTTGTTTCCAAAAATCTTCTTCAAGCTTCATGAGCCTCTTCAAGTCGGTCTCAGCCTTACTGAGTTGGGCCCTGTTCTCTGCGGATAGATCCAATTCCAATTGTGTTTCCTTTACTAATATGATATCCTCAAGGGTATCCTTCTGAATAAAAATATTGCCAAAAGTAGCCTAGCTCCATTCTATTAAGGCCCTCTTAGCCCTCTTCATTTTTGCATGCAACATCAGATATGGAGATCCTATGAAGTCTGCATTCCAATTTTGTTGCACCACCTCCTTGAATTCTTTATGCTTACACCAAAAGTTCAGAAACCTAAATGCTTTCACAATATTATCATTACCTGATCTGCAAATTACATCAGGGGAGCATGATCAGATCCTTGACGAAATAGGTGTTGAACTTCACTGTTAGGGATTAACTCCCAAAAGGCAGTGTTCATTAGCACACTGTCTAGTCTTTTAAACACACAGTCCTCATTAGTTCTACCATTCCACCCTGTGTAGTTGCTGCCCGAAAGTTTGATCTCAGATAGCCCGCAAGTGTTGATACATTGAGTAAAACCTATAGCCCTCATGTTGAGTAAAATCCAGTCCCCTCAGCTTTTCCTCCTCATTCAAAATAACACTGAAGTCTCCTCCAACCATCCAGGGAACCTTAGCTAGATCCAAGCTTTCGAACTCCTCTCACAGTTCAAATCTTTCTAATGTTGTACACCTTGCGCACACTGAAGAAATAAAAATTGGTTGATTGAATTTTGTGAACTTCATTGTGATGTGCTGTATAGGATCCATCACAATAGTTCCTTCCCAATTATCTCTCCAAAAGATCCAGATCTTTCCTAAAGAGTTAACTTGAGCATGATCAAACCCCTAACTCCTATATTGATCTAGCTAGTTTGGAGCCTGGAATAGCTCTATGAAAGCTATAAATGAATAGTGGTACTTCATGTTTAGGTCCATCAATCTACCAAATGCGTTTTGGGTATTGACTGACCTTATGTTCCAGAAAATGATTTTGTCTATCATTGATCACTGATTGTGGCTCGACTCTTATTTCTCCTTGTTTGCACTTGGAGGGGTACCTGAGACTTACGCCTTTTATCCTTTAAGCTGTGTGCATGTTGTTGGGATAGATCCCCAGCTTGGGTAACATGTTGAATGTTATAATCCAATCCCTCTCCATCCTGATATGCCTCCTCCCCTTCCATCAGGTCATTTATGATTGTTTCCTTTGCATTTTTTGGCTGATTCTGGGCTTCTTTTGACTCAGCATTTCTTAAGCTTTTCTCCCCAGTCTCTAAACATTCATTCTCATCACCTTGTATCTCTGTACCTGAGTCAGCTGTATTGACCTCTATCACCCCCGCACTTGAGTTCTACCCCTCTTGAATTTTGCCATGATTCGTGCGACCAACCGAATTGGTCAATCTGCTCCTGATCTTATCCACTCTCCCCTTTGAAGGTTTTTAGTTCACCTGTGTAGGGGATACTCCAATCTTTGGAGGTATTTGCACCACCTGCATGGAGTGTGGTCCTTCCTTCGTCTGAGCTTGTGCCATTTGTTAGGGATCCTCCTTCTGTTTCATAGAGCTAGCCTTTCCTTTTTCCTCATTAATGGCATCGAACGTATTCCTTATTCTAACAGATTCCATTGATGGGGCTGCTGTTGAGACTTACGATGCCCCTGCTTCTTCTTTGGTGCTATAAATTCCTCCTTATCCTTGTTAGCCTCAGCTTCTGGGTTCTTTTCTTCAGCCTTTGGATCACTCCCTGGCTCCTATTTTGTCTCCTTCTCCTTTCTATTTTTGTTCTTGAACAATTCTTGGTGCTTAACGTAACACTGCTCTTCATCATGCCCCTGAATCATGCAGGTTTTGCAGTATTTTGGGACATAATCATACCTAATTCGTATCCATTTGTCCAACACATCTTCTTTACCATTTTTGACACAGATTTTAGTTCGTTTGGGGAACTTTTTCAATAGATCAACTTCGACCTTCACCCTTGCACAGCTAGGGCGCGTCTGGTTCCTTGTAGCTTTATCTACCTGCAGAGGTTTCCCAACTGCAGAGGCAAGTGAAAAAATTGCTTTACTCTCCAAAGAAATTTGGTGGAAGCCCAGGAAACAAGATCCACGCAATCCTCCTCTGGATGGAATTTTGAGTCCAATTTCAAAGTGTGCATCGGGTAAGAGCGCCCCAAATGCGTAATGTAGAAAGCGGGTTTTGAGAGAAGGTGGATGTAATCCTTCATTAGGGATGCTCTAATGAGAACATGCCTATTGCTTAGCAAACCAACATTACTTTTCCCTTCAACTCATAATACTTAGGAATAAGTCTTCTTAATTCTGAAATATCAGGCCCACATATGAAAATTTAGATTACAGCAAATTGCAGGTTCTCATTGGCGACCATTTGGTCCACTTTTGACTGATTCCACTGTATAATGGGTTCCCCATGTAAATATGAAACTGGCTTAATCGGTATCGTCTTAGTAGGCAAAGCGCTAGGCTTCAAGACTTGCAAAAGAACGAGGTTGACCAACCCCCTCTGGGGGCTGGCCAACGACGGTGTGGCCATGGATCTAGCAAACTGTGTATGATGGCGGTGGTGGCGTAGGGTTTTTGGGAGCGTTTCTTTTGGAAGTCGCCTATCCGAATCAGTTGATTTGAATTGAATAAATGATTAATATGCAATCTTTCCTGCACAGTAAACATTTTACCTACTCTTAACAGTTACATCAAATTCTTTTTTTTTTTTGTATTCTTCCATTTTTAGCGATTATCATCAAACAATGGAGGAAAAAGTTAAAGCGATTTGTGATGTGCAATTTGTTTGGTGGGAAAAAGCTAAAGAGATGCCATGCAAACATCATTATCATTACAATTGTATCAAACCGATGGTTGGATATACATGCGTCTTGTCCAATTCTCATAAATCAACTGATGATTGTATAAATTCATTTTCTAATCACTTTATACATCAATAGATATTTATTAGTAGTACTAGGCTTAATCTTTTTTGTGAGATTGAAATTTTATACGTGATTATTTATATACAATTTTAGTTTTAGTGGATTGAATTTTTCAGCAAGGTTGAAATTTTTATCATGCTTATTTATATTTCAGTTTTAGTTCGCTGGATTTTGTTTATAATGTTAAGTTTTATACATTTTTACTTTTGTATAAATCCCTTTTTTGGAATCATTTTATCCAATAAGTAGTATAAAGTGACAAACTTTCGTTGGCATGCTTTTGAAAACACTTTCTAGTAATGAATTGTATAAAGTAGTAAGCCTTCCTTAGCATGTTTTTGGACACTTATACAAATGAATTTTATATACAAGTAGATGTAAATAGCATGTTTGTTCTTTTATCTTTCTAGTTCTAACTATCTAATTATACAAATACACATGCACATACAAATGATATCTTTATTAGCATAATTTGTTTTATACAATTCCGTTTTTAGTGACCTAGTTATACAAATAAATATGCATACAAGTATGTATACTTGAAATAAATGCAAATATACAAATTCACTTTAATAGACATACATAAACCTTTTATTATATTAACTTTTATAAAATATTCATACGAGAGAAGTACTCGGACTTGGTATGAATCATTAATTTGTTCCTAAACCATTGATAGGCTTAAAGAAACCCTTCAACTTGGCGAACTAAGTTTAAATACACTCCTATTTCATACATAAAAATGTGTCATTCACGAGCTACACATGGCTTAAAAACACCCCTCAACTTGACAAATTAAGCTTAAATACACCCTTCTTATTATATGTGTGTGTGTGCATAATTTTAAAAATAAAAATAAAATAAAAGAATTTATTATTTCTTTAATTTAAAAAAAATATAGTTCTAGATACAGGTTTTTAAAGTGCAACTTGCACACTTCTAACATCTTTCTTCCCTACGAAACTATTTCGAAAATCTTACAACATAACTCTTTGATTTTCA
This sequence comes from Solanum medicagineum, assembly GCA_026153255.1. Lineage (NCBI taxonomy): Eukaryota > Viridiplantae > Streptophyta > Magnoliopsida > Solanales > Solanaceae > Solanum > Solanum medicagineum. The sequence goes on from JAPFFP010000103.1 coordinate 5,412,725, forward strand.
AGAATATCAAAGGATTTTAACCTAGAAAACCTCCTGCTTTGTAAAAATTGGTAAGTATCTACTTTATTATTTTTTTTAATTTTGTTAGGATTTTGTTCGTATTTCTGTAACTTATTAAAATTTCGATTTGAAATTTTGTAGAGTTTTATTTGCTGCCACATTTTTACAATTTCAAAATCTTCTTCCAAGATTGTCATCCGACCATGAAATTTTTTACATTGCCGGAAGTCTACATCGACAAAAAATAATCATAAATATAATAGGAAAAGAAGATAATTAAGCAATTAAAAATGAAAATGAAAAAAAATAGATTTTGCTTTGAGGTCACCATTAATAGAAGAAAGGTTAAATGGGAAGCAGAGGGGTATTCTAGTAGTCGGTAATTAAAAATTGGAAATTTTTTTTTTAAAAAAAGGGGGGAAATTAAGGGTGTTGTGGTCTCTTTTTAACTTCTCACGTGCTTTAAATACATTCTACTTGCTATACCATTTGGTATGGGAGGGTTGTGTCTAAGCTAGTTTGCCAAGTTGAAGGGTATTTTTAAGCCTATCATAGTTTCGGGATGAAACAAATAATTCGTGACAAGTTTGAGGATGTTTTTAGTACTTCTCTCATATTTATACAAAAACACTAAAAAC
>JAPFFP010000103.1:5413462-5442454 GCA_026153255.1 Solanum medicagineum
CTTCTAGGCAGTCCAATATCATAAAAACGATCACCCGGACAGCAAGCTTTCAATTGATGACGCTAAGACATTTCTTCGACCTTTTCGCTTTTAAATGTATTTCATAACAACCACTCTTATGTACATGCCATGTACATCTTATTTTCAGTCTCTTAACAGTCCCATAACAGCCCACAAAACACATCACACAACAATTCTTCACAACATATAAACAAGCGACACAACGATGTTGCCTTTCACCACACTTCGACGTCAACAATCTCGGAACTATTTTAACTTTAACAAAATTATTTCTAATGATTTTACCACATAAAACCAGTATTATTATAGTCCAAAAATAGTCCCAAATCAGGTGTAAGTCATGGAAGAACATACTACAATTCTTCACAACTTACAAATGGACAGTATAACATTACTTCCATCTTCGCTACATTTTGACGACAACAATTCTAAACCTTTTCCAACTCTAACCAAACTATTCCAACAACACTTACACATACTAGCAGTGATAATGCAATCTTGTAACATCATCCAAGAAGTCATTTAGGGCTGATTCAATAGCTTTAAATCCAACAGCCCACAACTTCCAACCAACGTCATTCTTTAGATAGCACAAGAAAACTCTTTTGTTAATTGAAATAAAATCTGGGCAGCAACCATATATATATATATATAACCCATACCATATTAAGAACATCAAATTCTCATCATAATGCAGCTCACACACCATTTAGAAATCACTAAAACAAAAGAAAAGAGTGCAGCAATTTTCTGGACACAAGCTGTCCAGAATTTTCCAGCAGAGCATACCAACATATACTTCTTGATTTTCATGAAAGAATCATACCAAATACACAAATATAGTTACTTACCTTTATCTTCAAGGTTGAGGGACTTCTTATGAAGCCTAAGAGATCCTTTGGCTGCTGCTACTAGGTCAAGAAACGTGAAGAGAGAAAGATAGGGAAAGCTGAAATTTTTTCCAAGTGTAAATAGAGCTGAAATTTCAGCTTGTAATCCCCTCTTAAAGAGCCTCATTTTGGACGAATTTCCTTAGGATCTTCACCATATAAGACCCCTTTTTATGGACCAAATCAGGTAGCAACTTGGGCCTCTTAGTTAGGCCCAAATGGGTGTCATATTTCATTGGACTTGGGCTGCCAATTTCCAGCTTTCTTCTTAATCCGTTTTTGGCCCAATTTAGTCAAGTAATTTGGAATATACTTGGGCTCTTACTACACTCTTCTTGGACTGAAAATAAGGTCCATTTATGATACTAAAACATGGGCTAAAATTACACCCTTAAAACTGATTTTATTCGTAATCAGACTTGAACAAATTTCACGTCGAACCTCGTCTCCGTTTAGCTTGTAATTTCAAGCTAAGCAAGTAGATGAATCACCTACTAGATTATTAATTCATACAACCACCTCAATCCTTTTACTTTCTTTAAGGTTGTTATATCCTCAATTCAACACACAACACATATACACAAGGCCCTCTTAAGCGTTAGACGCCCATATCACCCGTTAACACGAGAATCAAGCGCTGTCAAGAATTGACGCTACTTTGACCAATCCATATCATGATTTATTCACATATAATTAGTACAAGTAAAATGTGGGGTGTTACAACTATCTTGTCCCCTAATGTTATCATGATATCCACCTTGATTGTTGTCCCTATAAGAGTTGTCTCTGTTGAAGTTTCGACCTTGATTCTCTTAACCTTGGCATCAATAGTCTTGATTGGACCCTTGGGTGTTGGTCCGAAAACCCCCCATCTGATTATTCATAAAGCAAGAATCCTCCCGATAATAGGGATCCTCATACATGGGTACTCGTGGTGGCTGATGATTCACTGGATTCACTTGTTCTTGACTCTGCTTCATCTGTAATCCTATATATCTATATCATTATTAAACTTAGCCTTCTCCAAATTTGTGTTAACCAAAAAGGAACTCTTCGTCGTAGATTTTCCCTTATGCGCCATGCTTGGTTCATCTTTGCCACCTTCTCTAGTCATTTAACTACAGTAGGAAATGGGCAAATCTAACAATGAGCCTCCAGTTATAGTCTCAACCATAGCTTACCAATTGTCATCTAAGGCCCGATAGAAGATCCCACCAAGGAATCATCAATAATCTTGTGGTCTGGAACACTTCTCAAGCACTTTGTAAATCTCTCCCATGTGGTACTGATCAAATCACGAGGCAATTGCTCAAAGTTATTAATCTGATCTTTCAACTTCATTTCTTTGACCTCGAAAAGTACTTCTCCAAAAATGCTTTCTACATTTCAGCCTACGTGGTGATAGAACACTGTGGAAGCTCTGCTAATCATATTGTCGCCTCACCTGTTAGAGATAACGGGATACACGAAGCCCAACAATATCCATGGATAGATTTTGGTTTCCCATCATGCTCTTGCAAACGAAAGCAACATTATGTAGATGTTTATGTGGATCCTCTGATGGTAAGCCCGCGAACAACCCTCTATTTTGCAACACCTAAAACAACCGACTCGATATGAAACACTTAGTATCCTTTGATAAAGGAGGAAACACAATAGCTCTACTAATATCCACAGCCATAGGGTTAAGTCTGTATGGATTCCATGCATTCGCAGCTGCTTCTTGACCCTGTGGTGGCGGATTCACATCCTCAAGTAGTGGTGGGTCGTCATTGTTCAGATTCTGTACAAGATTTGCAAGATTATTAGCATTGTCTTGGGCCATTCTTTGTAGCATTTTCTGGATCTGTAGATCAAATGGAGTTCCTAAGTATGCCTCAACTACGAGTCCTTAGCATACATTATACCTATATGATGAAACAAAACAAAATAATAAAAATGTAAAATAAGGAAAATAAAGATTAACTCACAACTTGCTCTAATTAAACCAATCTAAAAGTCATATTCCCCAGTAATGGTGCCAGAATTTTGATCACGTCCAAACTGCACCTCTAAATCAAGTTATAAGCAGTCGTTGTCAAAATATAGAACCTAACAATGGTTAGGGTTAATCCCACTGGGAAAAAGGTCTATACTTGGTATAACTATAAACAATTTGAATGAATTAATCTACTTATTTTCCGAAAGGAGGGATTTGTAAAATGCAACAAGTGAACCTAAACTAGAATCAAATCCTCAAGTGAAGTGTTATGAAGTCAGTGAGAGAAGTAATTAGGGTATTATGTTTCCCATGAATTTCTAACTTAGTATATCTAGATAATCATATAATTTTCTAGTGTGTAGCATGCAGAACTGGTAAGTTATGTTTACCTAACCCTTTTATCTAGGTGTGCGAATTTCACCATATGATTGGATCCATCCCCGCAGTATTGCATTACTAATCGTTACCTTTATCCCAATACAACCATCCCTTGATGCATTCAGGTTGATTAGACGAAAGTAATCACATCAAATCCTATTAATTACCCCCTTGATCAAGTGAGTAAGAACTAGGCGAGTTTTTAATGTTGGACGCCATTAAAAAATATTCAAATTGAAGAGAAAATTATACACATATGCACACTTTCCAAGGATTACAAATTATGCAATTTTTACTTTGTTAGTTCTTCATAGTTCCCACAACCCTAGTTCTGGATTTAGCTACTCATATTCGTTGTATATGAAGAGATCATGTTATGGAATAACATTATTAAACACTTACAACGATAAATTGAAGAACACAAAATCTAAAGTCTTCACAAGAAATCATGATGTTATAACTCTGTTGTAAAAAATCAAAAGTAATCTCCAAGAACACAATAATAATCATAAGTATTGAGTTCTCAATGTTCTGACTGCTCTCTCTAAAAAAACTAAAAACCTATTTATAATAAGTGAAAATCGAATCCTAAATGAAATAGAAAAACTGGAATTGAGAAATCGAACGAAAGAGATTACGTGCCATAGATAAAATCAAGGCCCATGATTGGCCTTCGTAGACTACACTGTACAAAAGCTACCTTCCATACACGAACTGATCCTCTGGGTCGTCTTCTGACTTATGGTTATAAGGGTTCTCGTCTGATAACTCTTCAGTTATTCTTCAAAACTCTGATCCTCCGGGCACAAACTGTTTCATGACCCATCACCTGACTTACGATCCGTAAGAGCCTCTGTTTGATTACAGTTCAACACTTAGCATATTCTCTAATCTTCAGCATACGAACAAACATATGCGCCATTAAAGAGTCTATGACTCATATGATAACATGTAACCTCAACATCTGAAAATTAGTCTTTCACGAGATCTAACCCACAAAACCAATCTACAGCCCGTGGAATAAACCAAGGCCCATAAAAGACTCGTAAATCCTCAAAAACCTACAATCTGTGCAACTTGGCCCAAAATCATCCCAATTCCTGAAATCCTATAAAACAAACACAAAAACACATCAAACCTACTATCATCACTTTGAGAATACACAAAATTCTATGTTTTAAGCATCAAAAGTGTTGAATTTTGGTGGTGCATCACTCATTGACGAATATTTCACAATGTTTAAAATAACATCACTAATTATATACTAAATCATAAGTCAAGTTATCACATTCTATCACTTATCTATTTCATACCCCATCACATATATTAAGTCATTTCATGAGTAATTCACCTATTTCGAATCCCTATAATTCCCCAACACACAAAAAATAAAAATACAATGTTTGAATAAACTTAACAAAGTTTAATAATCTACTAGCCTCGATAAAGTCAAGAAATCAACGTAACACTTGAGACTTCCCCTTCCGACTCGTATACAAAATATCACAATCCATTCAAATAATCATTCACAATCAAATTCCAAGTTTAATGATGCCAAAATCATCAATTTCGAGAAAAAGGACAAAATTGTCAAAATCCAAAACCATAAAATGGGAATGAAATTTAAAAATGTTTGCATGAAAATGTTTCTTAGGACATTAGAAATCTTTTAGAGAAAATCATTTCAAATAAAGAGTTAAAATTAACTGATCATCACTATTTTCATAAAACTTTGGTTTACGAACAAAAATTCTCAATTTTCCAAGTCAAAAATCTCAATTTGATGTTAAGAACAAGAAATAATTAATGGGTAATGAAGATTTTAACCCAAAATAACTTACAGAATAAATTCCACTTGAAAACACTTCAAAAATCATCTCCCATGAGCTCCCCAAGATCAAAAATGGCAAGCGAAGTTTAATTCTCAAGAACAGCCTAGAAGATCACCCTTAGATATCACAAAGGCAATCAAGGTGTCATTTAAGCAACACCTCCAAAAAGGTTGCTTCGCTTTGAGACTGAATGTTCGCTTTTAATTTGCGAGGCATGGTTCACTTTGGAAAACCCCAGGTGGTAGGGGTTCTTTGGTTTTGTGATGGGATCCCATTTTTGCAGAGGTCTCTTAAGCAACCAGGAACGGCTTAAGCAATTCCAACACCAGATATAGCAACCAAGATCAGCTAATATGAAAATCATGGAATCAACCCTCGAGAGTCATTCTGAACCCCGTGAACACAATTCAGATATGCATTCCCACTAAATTCAATGTTTCAGACTCAATAAAACTATCAAAAATCAAATTTGAAGTCTCCTTAACCCGAAAATTGATTAGTTGCAACTAGGACAACTTAGGTACTAGAAATATTAAAAAGAATCTATCATAATGCCCAGAAATTATACTAAAGCTCACTCTGGAGATAAAATCACCTTCCAGAACTAATAGAATCATGAAAAATTCAATTTGAGCACTCGAACGCAAAATGTTGATCATCAAAGCATACACATCAAAATCAAAGACTTTCAACATACCGGTAATGACGTCGGGCACCTCATCATCCCCTTGCCTCCCATGTAAAGCATAAAATTGGTTGTTCCTAGGAGCTCACTCTTGTCGGCCACCTCTCCCCAATAGGACTGCATTAGCACCTTATGGACAAACCTCTTTGCCCTTGTTGTGATTATGGGGGTAATCCATCATCTCAATTTCATAAATTCCACTAATTTAGCATGCCTAAGTTCAAGAGGGAAGAACTGATTAAGGAAAGCCACCTTGAATTCTTCTCGAAGCACCACATAGTTGACTCCCTTCTCTTCCTTCCATTGTGTGAACCATGTTTATGCAATCCTCTTGAGTTGGTAAGACGCCAACTCTACCTTTTCCTCTGATCTAGCTCCCATGATATCCAATACCTTGTAGACCTCATCAATGAACTCTTGGGGGTCCTCATTTACTTTTGACCAATAGAATTTCGAGGGATTCATACTCATGAAATCTCTCACCCGAGAAACCGGTGTAGGAGCATGAGGGGCTTGGGCCCCTTCGTTAGCTTGGTTAGCCACAAGTTGTGCAGCGCAAAATAAGAGCATCCCGGAGCTCCCCAGTTGCTCCTCTAGTGTGCGGGTTCTTCTCCCTCTTGTGTTAGGCATGATCTAGCAGCAAAGAACAATCATTGGGGTTGGGGGGGATAACCTTACTTCAACTCTATAACACGACTTAGAATATGAAGAAGGGAAACATTTCCTAAAATGGCTCACAGCCTCCTACTCATAGTTGTGGTGCACAACACAACATGAATAAGACCGTAATCAACGCGGTGCGTTGGACTCTCTAACAACTTAGTGCTCTGATACAAAGTTTGTCACGACCCAATACTTGGGCCTAGACAAGACACGGTGCATGGGAATCTGAAGGGACCCCAAGCAAGCCTCTTAACATATCATTACACATCCTTGGTCAAAGAAGTAATAAAACACAACAAGAGATAGTAAATTGGGACAACCGGGGCTAAGGGAACACTTTCATATCATAGACATCAAGAACAAGAGAGTCAAGGCTCATAACATATATATGTAACATGTCCAACAACACCTCTACTACATAGATAAGAGCGGGGGCCACGACAAGCAACCGGGCTCACCCTCATAGTCAATACATAACATAAAAGAAAGACAATCTTAGTACATAGCAAGAGACCATAGGCAAAATCCTCGGAGTGGAGGACTCACCAACAAGCTTGAGAGATAATCCTACAAGCCACATAGAGGAGGAGGATGATCAAGTGGTGCTTCGATTCCTATATGGTGATATCATGTAGGCATAGAGTATGCGTTACTACAACAAAATGTACTAAGTTATAGGATGCAATGCAACAAGGGATAAGCACCTTAAACAAAATTCATAACTTAGGCAATCGATAATCTTATAGCAATATGACATGTATGATAATGCTTGTAGTAAAATCATGCTTATATAGATCATAATACAAGTGTAAGGAGTGATCATACTTAGAGCAATCCAAGGCCTACCACTGATGATGTTCATGCTCCAATAAGAAAGTGGTCGCTATCAGCAATTAACCTAACCGAAGGTTAGGGTCGAATCTACAGTGAATACAGGCTACAAGAATTCACTATCAATTATTTTGAGTATCTATAACTAAAATCTCTAAATGGGGGGTGTTCTTTATAATTAAAGAATAAAAACAAAAACTAAGCTAACTATGCAGCAAAACACTAAAATTTGGGGACGACTTGGGAATTTTGTTCCCCATGGTTCATCGACTCGATTACCCTAGACAACATAATCACAATTGGAAATTCGCATGCAGGACAGTAACTTAGGTTCTTCCAGTCCTCTTGTGAAGGTGAAGGTCGAATTTCACCATGGCGCTTGGTTGGCAACCATGGTGTTCCAACTAACCATTACTTATCGTCCCAGTCAACCTCCCCTTGGTCAGGTTTGGTTGGTTAGATGAGAATACATCAATCGAATCCTGTCATTTACTTCCCTTTTCCTATTCGTCACCACCTTGGTTGGGATCGTGACTGTAGGCAGGATTTGGTGTTGGCCACCACCAAACAACAATCAAAATGAAGGGAAATAAACAAATATATGCAAAACGCCAATCACAAAAGTGCAATAAATCTAGGTTATCTCGAGTCAACTACCCATGGTTCGTACAACTAAGTTGTGGGTGCTTAGCTACTTATGGCTAAAGCAAAACCAACAAAAATGCAAAGACGAGACATAGTTGAGAGTTTTACCCAAAGCAATGAAAAAAGCTAGCACCACAAGTAGCAAACCACAAGCATGATATATTGAGAACGAATACAATATGGGATTTGCACACTCCAAAAGTGGGTTTTCCAAGAGAAAATTAAAATCTACACTAAAACCCTAAAATAATCTAAAGAGAATATTCAAAAGTGATGTTCACTTCTCAATTTTGAGTCTCATGTTTCATAAAACCCTAACTTAAAGTATTTATAGTGTTACACATTTAATCCTAAAAAATTACACAAAAAGACAGCTGGCAGTTGGTATATCTCGCAGGTACGACTCGTAGGATGACCTGCGAGCATAATCGGTGTCTCGTATAATGTTCTTGGCGTCTTGGACTCAACTGGTATGACCCACTGGTACGAGTCGTTGCTTGGACTATGACTCATATGCTCCTCTCATAGTCCAGGCCTTCAGCTTTTGGTCCAAAGTTTATGCTCTTTGTTTCCTGCTACGAGTACACCTATACGAGTCGTAGTGAGAGTTACGTCTCGTATGATGGCCTCGTAGGGCTGACCTCTACTTAGCATATTTCTGATTTTTGCTCTTTGTTTTTGGCTACAAGATCACCATAAGACTCGTAGGTGAGTTCGTATGCCCTGTGCTTCAGCAAAATCTGTAATTTTCCTCCAAAATCATGCCAACCTACCTTTTTTGCAATAACAACACAAAAACACATACAAACCATAAAAAGTTGCATTAAGAACTCACAAAATCCCTTGTTTTAGGTATCTAATGTGTTGTATTTTGACAGCACATCAACACACTCAACTTAGAATTGTTGCTTGTCCTCAAGCGACGACTCAATCTATGCGAACAATGAGAAATACAGAGCAACTATAGCAATGGCATATACATTATTCACACTAATCCAGGTACCCAACTATTTCAAAATCAGATTGCAAAGCTACTAAGCACGACAAAAACATGATAATGAATCTGGCAACCCAACTATGATAAGCTAAGGATCTTCAACCATCCACAATCACTGGTATAGCCATATGCTAATCAAGTAGTGCAAATGCCCTCACAAGAAGGAAACCCCTCTTACTCACTCAAAAAGCATTTAGAACTCAGGAAATGAGGAAGCATTCTCATTCTCACAAATGAAATTCATGCAAAATGATTAACACCATAGGCTTGCCTCTATACTCATCTTTCGACTTTGTGACAAAGTGGATTTGGATCACTTTAGGACTTAAGGGATTGTAACATAGGTTCAGGAGGATTTGGTATGGCATTTTAGGCAAGTAATGACTAAAAGCTATCCTTGAACCATGTTTACCAACACTTCTGCCTTCATCACCCAAACATTTTCACTAAATCCACCCTTATTCTCCTGTTTCAAGCTTTCCCCAGGTGTTTTCTTTCTCTTTTTCAGCTGTGCCTCAATCTTGAACTCTTTTTGTGCTAATCTTTTCAACTCAAGACACTTTTTTTCTTTTTCTTCACCCTGCTCATGATTATTTATTTCATTCCTTCTTTCCCAGCTAACCACCTCATTTTTGTTACTTTACCACAATAAAGGCCACCCTCAACTTAGGCTTTTAGCCTGAGGTGAAGTACATAATATCTATGACTCAAACCAGAGCCACCCATTGTAGCCACCCTCAACTTAGGCTTTAGCCTCAACCAAGGTTCACATGTTCAAGGATAGGCTAGGGCTAATATCAAGGTATTCCATCAAACAAGGTTAAGTTAGCAAGGTGTCAAGAAAAAATAAGTACATGAGAAGCTCAAAAATTTGGAACAAGAGATTCACTAGCTCATTTGGTAGGTCATTTAGGCAAAAGTGGGCTCACTAAAAGAACAAAGGCCTAAGATCCCTTCCAAATCAACCAAATCACCAAACCAATCTTAAAGTAACAAGGCAAGTTCTGAGTCCATACAAGATGCATGAATGCGACAAAACTCACAACACACATTGCATTTTACACACACAATCAAGTATAGACTCATAGGTCATGCTTCCACCCTCAGCTTACCTTCACATTATCAGAACAAACACTGCGAGATACTCATAATGCATAAATGCATCAATAACCACAATCTCAAAAAGTTTGAGGGTACCTAATTTTTCATCAAAATTTAAAGCATTTCAAAACTATGTATATGCCAATGGATAACACTACTATGTATCTACAAACTATCTACACTACCTAAAACATGCAAATTCAACAGAAAATTAAACATCCACTAGGAAAAAGAAACACGACAAGAAAACCTTGGGATCAAAAATAGGGGAAGTTATGGACTCGAGGCTACTCAGACTTCACCTTAATCCATATCTTTCCACACCCCACCAAAATAGAATACTTTGTGCTCAAAGTAAAAACACGTACTAAAACGAAAATGACGAAAATATAAAGATATATATACATTAAAAACCAACATTTTAAAAACTAATATCCAAAACAAAAGATAAAAATAACATTGAACATAAAACATCCAAAACCAACACAATAAAAAGATTGTCCAACAAAAGAACAAAGTATCCATAAAGAAAAGATAAGAACTGGGGTCAAAAGGGTCAAACATCATGGTGCTAAAGCACCGGTATCTGTCTAGTCAGTAGGGTCCTGGGTCACAATCTCCTCCTTAGCAAGCTGGGTCGTAACTGTGTGTGAACTACCTCTCCATATGATCTCTATTGCTCCCTATCTCTTTGTATATCCGCCAATAGTATCAACTCTTGCACTACCTCCTCTTGTATAAGCTCCTCCTCTGGTGCTGCTAGGTCATCATGTCTTGGCTTCTTCTGGCTCATCTCTAGGTCATCATGCTCGAGGGGCCTCTTCTATGGGCATGCGGGAGGTTAGCTAGCTAATCAAATACCTCATCACCCACCGGTGCCACCTCTAGGACTATAACAGGGGTTGTTAACATCTGTAATAGGTCAGCCTTGAACTTGGCCAACTCCTCCATCACCGCGCTTGTGTCAGTAGGCCTAGCACCCTCAAGTCTCTCTTGGACTCTCGCGTTGAAAGCGTGGGCATCTATCGCTCTGATTCTTTGATCAACAAACTCACAAGCGAATGCCTTTACCCTCTCCTCTGAGTCCAGTATGGTCTGGCTGACCCAAGGTTTGACCTGTGCTGCTAAATCCTATAGCCTGGACTCCGCCGTAGCCACCCTATGCACCAGTGCCTGAAAAGCAACAATAGAAATAATAGAATCAATTTGTAATGTAGATGTTGCTGGTGCTAGAGTACTGGAAGATGGCATGGACTCAATCACAATAGTTGGTGAAGCCTCTACAGTAGCTGGAGTAGTGTCGGGAGCAATAGGAGTCGAACCCTGAGTCTGAAGCTCTACCGAGAATGGCTCTAGAATAAGAGGTGGAACAACTCTTTGTAGGGCTACTGGGTTCTCGTCAGCCTTGATTAAACTTGGGTCTATCATACGCACAACCTCTACATGAGGGTCCAAGTGCAGAGAGACTCGCAAACTAGCTTCCTTCCATAATCTATGTATCAAGATGGGGAATGGTAATGCCCGCTAGGTGCGGACTACAGACACGTAGATTTGCTCTGCCATAATGTGATCCCAGTCAATTTCGTACCTTTCCAAGATACTAGCCAACAACACATCCGTTTCCAATGTGATCACATTATCCGTGAATGTGGGTCTGATGTGCCAAGGATAATGGACCACCAAAACTTTGCCATGAATGAGAGGTGGGCCTTAAGAATATACTCAGTATGGTTTGTAACCAATGTTGGCTCAACACCTTCCTCGCAAATTTGGCTCGCTATCCACCTAAGGAGCTCTGTTCTCAGCTCGGCATCCTTCTAATTAACTGCCTTTCTCATATCTATAATCCTATTATCATACACCGCAGTGGAATGTGGTACTCTGTAATTTGGCCCAAACTGTATCCTCCGAATAGTTTCTTCTAAGATATCAACAACCTCACCTCTGACCAGAACTTCACTCAATCGTGGCTGCTCAATAGGCTTCTTGTGCCTCGGAAGATTGTTGCATACAGTAGCATAGTAGGAGGCATAGAATTCCCATACCAAGTAGGGGGCATACTTTCCAAACACTGATAGTTATCCTAGTCCATCGCGCTCAATTTCAGCTTCTAGCCCCAATACACTTCTTAGCCTTGAGTCTTTTAACCTTGCCTCCTATCTTCGCACCGGCCTCCCTTGCCTTTTGGATCCAATCCATTTTCGTAAATCTCTCTCATTCTTGGGACACACCACCTTGTATTTTGGGGGTCTGTGGAGGTGATGGTGTAGGTAGAATTGGTTGGCTGTAGGGGAGTAGTCTCCTCTGGCTGAGCTTGAAATACCTTAAGAGAAACAGACTCAAAAAGTGAAGCATCATCATCTGACCCTACTTCGTCACCCTCCTCTTCAGACTGGGAGGGGCTATCCACTTCCATTGAAACCCTTGTCGTTTGTTATCTTGACAAGGGCATGTTAGCTTCAAGGTCAGGATGCACATTCATCTCCTCAGTGGATTAATCATCATATGATGTTTCATCTCACATTTGATGTCCTGAAGTCAAGGCAGCACCCTTTCGACCTCTTGGAGGCATTGTCTCTGAAAAATCACCACATACCAAAGCATGAGTCCCATGATGTTTTGTTCCAACAAACGAATAACACATAAAATAGTGAAACAAGAAACAATAAAGTTACTCAAGTAAAAATAATTAAACCAGGTGCAGGGTTGCAGGTATGAGGTGAAGGTACGACTCGTAGGGTGGCCTATGAGCCGTACTGTAGCCTCATAGTACCAAGGTATCTGAGAGAAATGCATTCTGGAATCAGCTACGAGACGCAGGTACAACTCGTAGGGTTATCCTACGAGTCATAGTCTGTTCTTGTATCTTATTCCAGAAACATTTTGAAAATTCAGATCTGGGCCACGAGACCACCACTATGAGTCGTAACAAGTGCTACAAGTTGTAGGTGAGTCTCGTATGGAAAATGTTATCGCACCATAGATGATTGTTGCCTTCTACGAAGGGATAATATATCTCGTAGGGTGACCTACGATGTAGTGGGTCCCCGTAGCAGAAAATAGAGAGCACACTGGGTGCCTCTAACCTACTAAAAGGTAACCAAGAAGCACAAGAAATCAAAAACACATAGTTAACCCTATGATAAATCTAATCACTCCACTTTATAAGATATCCGACAATGAAACATGATTCCTCCTTTCTAGTCAAAACATTTGTAGTATGAACAACTTTTGGAAATCATCCAATTTCAACAATAGTATAGCACACACAGAGGCATCAAAGGGTTACTCAAGTTCATACATGAGTCTTTCATAGCAACAAGATTATAACACCCCAACACTTACAAATTTCAACCCTAATATGGTCTCACAAGGTAATTACCTATAGATCATGAAACAAACACACTCGAACACCACATCAAACTTCATAATTATTAAGCAAGGGTAGCAACAGAGAACCTAATCACTACAGCGGTGTAGGCAATTCTAAATCATACTCTTCATACTACCATAATCACTTACAAATGGTTTTGCTTACCGAAATCACACAATATTTATTCAAATACCCACAAAGCAAGATTATCTCATAGGCATGCCAAACTTGACTGAAAAACTTACCAGATGGAAGATATAGATGTGATGAGAAGGAGAGTAAAAGCTGAAACCTTGGTGAATTTCACTTGCTGGGATATGCTGATAGAAGAATGGTTTAGGGATGAATGCAACAGTGCAAAAAAATGTTTGTGGGGTTATAGAGGAAGAAAAACCATTTCAGGGGCGGAAATGAGGAGCCAAAAAGATGTAGCCTTTTAATATTCCAAATCGGGTCACGTTTAAAATTCTGCAGGTCAGTTCTGAGACACCGACTACGAGTCATAAGGCATCCTACAACTTATAGGTCCCGATCTCGTAGCAAACCCAACACTTAGGAAATGTTGATTTCATACCAGGGCACTATGAACCACACTTAATACTCGTAGAGGACTCTATGAATCGTAAGGTTGGCTCGTATCATGTGTGTCAACTTGCCATGGTCACTATTTCTCTCTATGAGGCATGACTATGAGTCATAATAATGACTATGACTTGTAGGCCTGCTCATAGAGGCTGCTCCAAACAATAATCTCTCTACTCCTTGTTTTCTGATTTGTTCGCAAATCAAACTTACAGACACACTAATGTCTAGAATAATACAACTGATCTAATGTCTGAATACATCAAAACAAACATCAAACTACTACCTAACAATTCAAACAAATGACATAAATTTTAAACAATCCAAAAATATAAGAGATACTTGAGTTGCATCCCAAGAAGCGCCTTGTTTAACGTTGTGGCTCGACTTGATTATCCTGAGTACTCAAAATTACTCAAGATTTGGTGAGATCTTGTCACCACATCTATGGTCTCTCCCTTTATCCTTCTGAATATGCTCCAGCTGCTTAAAAATCTGCTCAACCCTGTCATCAATCTTTTGAATTGCACTCGCTTGTTGATCCACCTTGTAATTCACCTTGATGACATCAAACTTAATTTCTTGAAGCGTTTCCTCATTCTCATTCACTTTCTTCATCAGTTGTTCAAGCATACTCTTGACTTTTGAAAGGTTTTCTGTCATCCATTGTTGATGTGGTAGCTTGTTCTGACTAATCACCCCTTCCCTTCTTGCACTACTAAAGCCTTCTCTCGATGCACAAGTGGTAGCAAATGGTTGATATTGGTATGGTACGTACACTTGGATAATCACAGACAATTTGTCCATGCACTCTTTGACTTCATCAAACATCTGCCTCAAGAATGCCCAGTAGTCATCTCCAAATAAGGCATCAGCATGGACTTGTTTTTCGGGACTGGAGTGCTCGGTAGAAACTTGCCACTAGCTCCTCATTTGGCAAACCATGATTCAGCCTCCTCTTAAAATACTCTTTATATTTGGCCCATCTTGCGACTAACGATTCTCCGGGAATTCGTTGGAAGTTAAAAATCATGTCCTGTACTGGCTTGTTGGGCTCTCGATAAAAGTTAATGAGGAAGAACCTCTTCACTTCTCCCCAATTAGAGAAAACCTCTGGTGGAAGGATAGACCACCACTCTGCAACTCTGCACTAAGAGTCATGGGAAAAATCTAAAGAGCCATGGCTTCCCGTGTTGGGTGTTGTGTTCCAAGAGCCTCCCTCAATGTTTGTGTAAAGTTATATAAGTGAACTTGAGGGTCTTCGGACTCCTTCCCATAGAAAAGGACACATCGTTGCAGTGATTGAAATACATCACCCGTCATGATGAGCTTTTGTTCAGTCATTATAATTCGTAGCCTACATCTTCTTGCTTGAGTTGATTCTTAACGTCCTTTCCTTTTAGAAACCTATAACCAAACTAAACAACAAAACAAAACTAAAAGTAATATACAAGAGAGTTTAGAAATTAACACTTGAACTAACTATTAGTGAAATCAACTCAAAACCTAGTCGTATTTCCCGACAACTGCACCATAATTTTTTGATGATGTTCAGACTCCAATAAGAAAGCGGTCGTTGTCAGCAATTAACCTAACCAAAGGTTAGGATTGAATCTACAAGGAATACAGGGTTTGACTACAAGAATTCACTATCAATTATTTCGAGTATTTATAACTAAAATCTCTAAATGGGGGGTTTATTTATAACTCAAGAATAAAAATAAAAACTAAGCTAACTATGCAGGAAAACACTCAAATTTGGGGACAACTTGGGAATTGTGTTCCCCATGGTTCGTCGACTCGATTACCCTAGACAACATAACTACAATTGGAAATTCGTATGCAGGACAATAACTTAGGTTCTTCCAGCCCTCTTGTGAAAGTGAAGGTTGAATTTCACCATGGCGCTTGGTCGGCAACCATGGTGTGAGAACTAACCATTATCTATGTCCCAGTCAACCTCCCCTTGGTCAGGTTTGGTTGATTAGACGAGAATACATCAATCGAATATTTTCATTTACTTCCCTTCTCCTATTCGCCACTACCTTGGTCGGGATCGTGATAGTAGGCAGGGTATGGTGTTAGCTACCACCAAAAAACAATCAAAATGAAGTGAAATAAACAACACATGGAAAACCCCAGTCATAGAAATGAAACAAATCTAGGTTATCTCGAGTCAACTTTCCATGGTTCCCACAACCCCAAGTTGTGGGTACTTAGCTACTCATGGCTAAAGCAAAACCAACAAAAATGCAAAGACAAGACATAGTTGAGAGTTTTACCCAAAGTAATGAAGAAAGATTGCCACCACAAATTGCAAATCACAAGCTTGATATATTGAGAATGAATACAATATGGGTTTTGCACTCCCTAAAAGTGGGTTTTCCAAGAGAAAATTAAAATCTCCACTAAAACCCTAAAATAATCTAGAGAGAGTATTCAAAAATGATGTTCAATTCTAAATTTTGAGTCTCATCTTTCATAAAACCCTAACTTAAAGTATTTATAGTGTTACGCATCTAACCCTAAAAATTACACAGAAAAGACAGCTGGCAGCTGGTGCGTCTCGCAGGTACGACTCGTATGATGACCTACGAGTCGTAATTGAGGTCTCGTATCAGGTTTTTGGCATTTTAGACTCAACTGATACGACCCACTTGTATGAGTCATTAGTTGGGCTACGACTCGTATGCTCCTCTTGTAGTTTAGACCTTTAGTTTTTGGTCCAAAGTTTGAGTTCTCTATTTCCTGCTACGAGTAGACCTATATGAACCATAGTGAGATTTACAACTCGTATGATGGCCTCGTAGGTTTGACCTCCACTTAGCAGATTTCTGATTTTTGCTCTCTATTTCTGGCTATGAGATCACCATACGACTCATAGCTTGGGCTACAACTCGTAGGTGACCTCGTACGTCCTGTGCTTCAGCAAAATCTACAATTTTCCTCCAAAATCATGCCCACGTACCTTTTCTGCAATAACAACACAAAAACACATAAAACCATAAAAATTAGCATTAAGAACTCACAAAATCCCATGTATTAGGCATCAAATGTGTTGTATTTTGATAGCATATCAACCACCTCCTTGGAAAGGCGCATGAGGTACAAACCGCTTCATGAGGTTGATGGAGTACAAACCCCCCCCCCCCAACAAGGTTGATAGAGTACAAATACCCTAACAAGGTTGATGGTCACAAACCCCCAACAAGGTTGCACGGGCCTGACACATCCCGTGCGAGGCGATCGAGGTACAAAACCCTCAACAAGGTTACTTGGGCCTACAACCTCCTGGATGAGGCTTGGTCATCCCTAACACTATATGGATAATATAGTATATATATATGCCTTCCGTCATCGTCATATACATACATTCCTTTCATCATCGTCATCTACATACATTCCTTTCATAATCATGAAGTCATTCAACTCGTAAGACATGCATTGGCCCTTCAATTTTCCAAGAAATCATAATCTAAACATTTTATCAAACACTTGGATAGTGTGTAGTGCTTGTATAAAATCATGCGAATTAAGAGTGAAATCATGCTAGAAAATTCAATGTAAAATCATAAATAGATACTTGGTAACACCCTCAAGTAATATACATCAAAACCCTTCATCAAATCTCTTAATAGATCTTGGTTTCATAGCTAAAAACATGCTAAAACAGTTATAATTTTATAAACCCAAACATAGTGTGCAGTGAAATTTATAATAAATAAGACCCATGAATAAATCAACTATAAATCATGTAATTTTGAGTAAAAGAGAGTTTGGGTATCATGGGTGAAAGGAACTCATGAAAGAAACCCACATATCTTACCTTTGATGATGAACTTGATGAAGATTGGAGATGGAGACTTAAAGATTGATTGAGAGCTTTAGAATCCGAATGAGTTTAAAACTTCAATTTAGGAGGTGAAATGTTTTCTAAGTGTTTGGGAGTATATTTGGAAATATCTTGAATGATATGAGGGTTAAATAGGCTAAGTATAAGTATTTTCATGCATGGGAACACTTAGTCCCAAGGCCAAAAAGTCTTGGACCAAACTTGAAAACTGGCCACAAAATACACAGAGCGCACCCTTGGCGCATCGGGCCAGGGGAGCGGATTGTCTCTGGAAATCGCATTTCTGTGATTTTCAAATTTTGCTACAGTTGCTCTCAAATCAGGGTTAGACCCATTTCCCACTTAATTTGACCCCCAGAACAAGAATATGAAGTCAGATTTTTGATATCACGCATGGATTTTGATATATATGAAAATTACGATTTTGGGAACTTTCGAGGCACATTTTTGGGTACTTTTTGGGGTCGTTTCAGAGAATTCTAGTAATGATGATAAGATCAATACGTCATATGAATCAGATAATCATAACTGTGAACGTGATGGTGGTGCAATTTGTACCTGTAGCAACCACTCTATTAATGTCATTACTAGTAATAGTAAGGAAGTATTTTTAGGCATAATTGATCACATAGAAGACCCGAACTATGAGGAAAAAAATATCTAATAGAATTAAGAGATATAATTGTCATCCAACAATTTGATAATTATACTATTAAATCATTTAATATGACAAATGTAATAAATAAATTTAAAGACCAAAATTTGAAAACCACCCTACAAGACCTTCAGATAGAATTAGTACAAGTTAAAAGAGAAATTAAGGAAATTAAACAAAGGCTTAATAATCTTGAAGCAGACAGGACTCTAATCGATTTAATACATAACAAAGAATTAAAATCAAAGTTTGAAATGGGAGAAACATCAAAAGAAATAGAAACCCCTCTTAAGGCAAAATCAGGAATTAATACTATAATTAAAGTACAAAGTTACCATATACCTATTACTTTAGTTATAAATAAAAATTATACTATTCACAAAATTATGTTATTTGATACTGGTGCAGACCAAAACTGCATCATTGAAGGACTTATTCCTACAAGATATCTTGAAAAAAGTACTACCTAGTTATACTCCACAATAGGAGAATGACTAAAAATAAATTATAAACTCTATAAAGGACATATATGTAATGAAAGAATTTGTTTCATTAATGATTTTTTAAATACGAAGGACATAAATGAAGAAATAATATTCGACATCCCTTCTATAACCCAAATAAAATCATATACCAAAAAAATAATATATCAGGAAAAAAAATTACTTTCCCTTATCTAAATAATTTATCAAAAAAGTAATGTGACCATATAAAAAATAAAGATATCTTTAGAATAAATCTACTCTCACAACAAATAAATTATTTAAAAGAAGATATAAAAATTAAAAGAATTGAATCCTTGCTAAAAGCCCCGAAGGTAGAAGCCAAAATAAAAAACTTACAAGAAGTTATAGAAAAGGAAGTTTATTCAGACTTTCCTAATGCATTTTGGGAAAGGAAAAAGCATGTTGTTGAGCTACTATATATAGAGTGTTTTGATGAAATGTTTATATCCACTAAGGCAAGACCTATTCAAATGAATGCCAAATTAATGGACTATTGCAAAAGGAAATTAATGATTTACCAACAAAAAAAATTATTAGACCATCCAAATCACCTTGTAGCTGCTCGGCCTTTTATGCTAATAATAGTGCCAAAAAAGAAAGAGGTGCTCCTAGGCTAGTTATTAATTACAAACCCCTTAATAAAGTATTAAAATAGATTAGGTACCCCATTTCTAATAAAAAGATCTTCTTAAAAGAACCTACAAAGCTAATATTTATAGTAAGTTTTGTATGAAATCAGCATTTTGGCAAATACAAATCACTGAAAAGGATAAATATAAAACATCCTTCAATGTCTCGTTTGGGCAATATTAATGGAATGTAATGTCCTTTGAACATAAAAATACTCCATCGAAATTTCAAAATATTATGAATAATATATTTAATTCATATCGTCATATCTCTATAGTTTATATAGATGATGTGTTAATATATTCCAAAGATATTGATCAACACTTTAAACATCTTCAAACCTTCTTAAAAGTTTTTAAGAAAAATGGACTAGTAGTATGCCCTAAAAGGATTAAATTATTTCAAATGTTTATTAGATTTCTTGGTCATGATTTGTATCAAGGAACTTATAAACCCATTTGCAGAGCCATATAGTTCTCGTCAAATTTTTCAGATGAATTAATAGATAAAACGCAACTCCGGAGATTTTTATGGTGTCTCACTTATATTGCAGATTTATTCCCAATATTAGTTAGATTTGTAAACCTCTTTATCAACATATTAAAAAGAATCATGTACCATAGGGATTAGAACATACTAAGGCTGTCAAAAAGGTTAAATCAATAGTTCAAAATCTCTCATGCCTAGGGATACCACACCCAGACACGCTCATGATCATAGAGACCGAGACATCAGAAATAAGGTATGGAGGTATACTTAAACAGAATATTTCCAATGAATCCGGTGAACAACTAGTGAGATTTACTTCAGAAAATTGGAATATTACTCAATAAAATTATAGTACTATAAAAAAGAAAATTTTAGTCATAGCACTATGCATTACTGAATTTCGAGATGACTTAATCAAAAAATAATTTATGTTAAGAGTACACTACAAACCAGTCAAAGATGTTTTACAAAAAGATGTTAAGAATTTAATTTTCCAACCAAATATTTGCTAGATGGCAAACTTTACTGTCTAGCTTTGATTTTCATATAGACTTTATAAAGGTTAATGGTAATTCTCTCCCAGATTCTTTAACACGAGAATATTTATAGGGAAATAATGAGACTAGAAATACCAGCAATAAGACCCCCAAGGTTCCCACTTCAGCCCTTTAAATCAGAAGACAAAATGATAAGGCCCGAAAATAGATATTCAGTCCTGGTGGAGTTTACAGTTCTGCCTAAGCCTAGCATGTTTTTGTTATTAAAAGAACTTGTAACTAGCTTACTCAATAAACCAACAATTAAAAATAACTCCTCATAATCATCAAATATTTCTATCCAAACAAAAGATACTTATGAAATGAAACGCTTCGAAACATATTCCTAGGCAGTGATCCCAAATACCAGGGAAAAAATAAGGAAAAGGCCATTTCATCAGATAAGAAGGAATTTCTAATAACAGTTTTGTAGGTATTACCAGTCATGGCTCTCGATAGAGAATATAAAGGATTTGGAGTACCCGAATTATTAAAATCATGCTACACCAATAGATGTGGAGACAAAAGATCCACTAAAAACTCGAAGGTATTACGAGTTTATATTAACAGATACCAACTCTATCAAAATTGAGCAATCTAGATAGTATTTAGTTTTCAAGGTTTACGATTAAAAGAATATTAAGCCCTTTTGAATGGTTTGTAGATCATCTACATACACCTTTTCCGTTATCAAAAGTTCATCGACCTTGGACTTATAATTGACATGATTATAAGGTCGCCTTGTACAACTTTATGTATATGAGGCCAAATAACCATACATGGTTTATCAAATATTCCGAAAAATAAAAATCCAGTAATTTCCCCATAGTTATATGAATGGTGGAGCCAATTTGGAGGTAATAAACAAGTAATGTCATCACAATTTCTAATGTAGTTCGAAAGATTTTAGGTAGAACAGAATATTTCTATATTGCCTGAAAATATAAAATTATGTAAATTCTTTTTTACAAAAAGAATATCTTATATTATTAGTTTGTCCTTCAATATTCATGAATTTGAAAGGGTCAAGTATCTGAATAAAACTATAAGAATTAAAGAATGGACGCCAAAAGAGCATGAAGAAAAGCCAGCTTCATGGAAGAAATTCAATATTTCAAAAGAAGAATTAAAAAGAAGGATCGAAGAAGCCTTGTCAAGTTTGGATAAAGATCCCAGTTCTGAGAAAATTATAGAGTTATTAGACACCGTGTCATCATAGAGTAGCGAACAAAGCAAAGAGGAAAATATCTACTTTAATTAAAAGGAAGAAGCCAGCAAGACTTCAACAATAATGGACCCTACAAATCACAAAGGAAAAGGTGACTCTGAGATAGACATGACAACTATAAAGATGATTTTCCTGCTACATGTAACAATTATCAACACGTTTAATAAAGTTTAGCTATGTGCAATAATTATAGTTACGGGTAATACAGAGTGTATATTAATGTAAGAACATTTGTAACTTAGGTAATGCATGTTAAAAGTTAGTCAGCATTTTCTGAGGCCTATTTAAGGTTTTCAACTTGTATTAAAAAAGACATGCTAACATTGCCCAATTTCCAAACTTTGTATGACACTCTCTCTCCCATTTTCATTTCCACTTTCCTTTCCATTTACTGTCTCTCTCTTCCCTAAATAAATAAAGCACTTTTGTAAGTATATTTTCTCTACTGGTATTTTGATTTAATATTTTAAAATTTTAATTTTGTTATACTGTTCTAATCTGTTCTTATTAATTTTTATTAATCTATGTTTATTTAAATTTTGTTTTGAGAATTTATATATCATTGCTCCTCCCCGAACTCTGCCCAATTTTCCATAGCTATTCGTCCCGGAACCCAGTCATAAAGAAAAGGCAACTCTGAGATAAACATGACAACTATAAAGATGATTTTCCAACTATGTGTAACAATTATCAACGTGTGTAATAAAATTCAACTAAGTGTAATAATTATAGTTACATGTAACATAAAAAATGTGTATTAATGTAAATACACTTGTAACTTAGGTAATGCATGTTAAAAGTTAGTCAGCATTTTCTGAGGCCAGCTACAGAAAATTGCCTAGAGTAAGAGGGAGTAGCAAGGATTTATAAATTTTAAATAAACTTAAAACAAAATAACAACACTGAAAGTAGATTTAATAAGAACAAACTAAAACAGTACAATAATATTTTAAAATAGTAAATCAAAATAACAGTAGAGAAAATATACTTACAAACTTTTAATTTTTATTAAGGGAAGAGACAATACAAGGGAAATAGAAAGTGGGGAAAATGAAGAGAAGTGTAGAGATTCCATAGGGGCAAGTATTTGCATGCATTTTCTAATACAAGTTGAAAGCCTTAAATAGGCCTCAGAAAGGCTGACTAACTTCTAATATGCCTTTCCTATTTTACATGTGTACATGATGACTAATTTCTAAGATGCTTTATCTATTTTACATGTGTACAGACTAATACACACTATTTATTTTACACATAGCTGGAATTATAAAACATAGCCAATATCTATCCCTAGGTAGCTGATTACCGAACATGTATTATTTCATAAATCTTCCTAAAGATGTCATTTCTTAAAGATGGCAAAGATGCCATTTCTTGAAAATGCCATTTTGTCCTTTTGTGTGTCTTCGTTGAACTTTGGTCTTTTGTCCTTGAAATTTTTTGCACTGCTTTTGTTGAATTTAGTTAAGAGTGCTAGATCTCTCTTCTAATTAAGGATGTATGCATGTGATATTGAAACGCCCCAAAAACGCTCTAAAAATATGCCTCAGAAATGCCCATAATTATAATTTCTATATATCTCAAAATTCGTGTGTGATATCAAAAATCTGATTTCATATTCTTGATTAGTGGCAAATTGGTATAACCCTGATTTTAGAGGACACGTAGCAAAAAAATAATTTTCAAAAATTTTCATTTCGAGAATCTGTTCGCGACAGCTCCGCAATGTGGAGTTATCACGGATCAGTATTGTGACTTCCTTAATTTTTTTCAATTTCGGTGTAACACATTGAGGTCTTGGCCCCATGCCAGCTATGCGTAAAAACACCTTTACTTAGCCATTTTTCAACTCTATATCATTTAATATACTCTCATAACCCTCTCTAACACTTAACCAAATATTTCACCCAAATTCGAGTGTCCCAAGTTTAATTTCAGATCTCAAGAACTTCATTCAAGCTTCAAGTTCTCTTCAAGTCTACACCAAGGAAGTCTCAAAATTCAAGGTATGTGGGTTTCAACCATTAGGTCCTTTCACCCATTATGTCCAATCTTCCTATCATATGAAATTGCATGTTTTCAAGATAAATTGTCTATAGGTATCTTTTATTATGGATTATAAGCATGAAATATGTTTGGGATTTTATGAAATGTCAATTAAATATGTATCTCTATCTATCTCAAGCTTATACTATGAGTTGGTTTTTTCTATTGAGATTATATATATTTTGGGCTATGAAACTATGATCTATTATGAGATTTGATGATAGATTTCAAGGTATTTTACATGAGGGTTTTTTAATATGTTGGTGGGTTGAGTTTTCTCACATGATTTCACTCTTGAATTATATGATCTTGAACAAGCATTATACACCCACCAAGTGTTTGATAAAATGTCAAGTCAAGAATTCTCAAGTTATTTACATGTTTTATGAGTCAAGTGACTTCATGATGAATTTGGGCTACCGCGTATGTTATGAATTCATGAAATTATCTATGATTATGCAAGTATGAAGTTAAGCTCTATTTTCAAGATTTTACCTCTTGTGAGCCTTTGATGTTAATACAAGGGTAATGTTTGATGATGATCTATTCTCATGTTTCAAGTTAGGCTTACCATTAGAGGTCAAGTATGATAGAGCTACTCATGTCATGATTCCATGTTTATCGCAAGTTATTAAAGTATGACTATTATAAGTATTTTTAGGAATAGAC
Organism: Solanum medicagineum; assembly: GCA_026153255.1. Classification (NCBI taxonomy): domain Eukaryota; kingdom Viridiplantae; phylum Streptophyta; class Magnoliopsida; order Solanales; family Solanaceae; genus Solanum; species Solanum medicagineum. The sequence goes on from JAPFFP010000103.1 coordinate 5,438,054, forward strand.
TTAGCACTGATGGATAGAGGGTTTGCTCTCTTTTATTGAACTATGTACTAACATAGGATTATGTTATACTTGCTATACTAGTGGATTCATTTAGTGCACTTTCTCTTGAATTTCTTGTCGAAATGGGATGGGCTCTCTTAAGGTAAAGTTTCTCACTAAATCCTTTCCGAAATGGAATGGGCTCCCTAAGAAAGGTTACTTCTCCAAAATGGGATGGGCTCCGTAAGGTGAAGTATGGTTTACCTGAGCAAGTAGACCACCTCTTTATCGATGAGGGATAATCATCGGGATTCCAAGTCATAGCTCGCTTGGTCTTATTCTATGTCGATTGAGGTCTCTTCCCACATATGTGTTATGATCTATGCAAGTTGAATGATTTACAAGCATGTTTTACTTCAAGCATTGATCATGCATGCCATATTGAAATTATGGTAATGTATTGTTTATACATTTTTATTATATTAGCTTATGTCTTGTTGCATTGCATCCTACATACTTAGTACATTCGAACGTACTAACGCATACTCTATGCCTACATGGTGTTACCATGTGGGAATCGGAGTACCTCACGATCATCCTCCACGTGGCTAGTTTAAGCATCTTGAAGATAAGCATTTTGTGAGTCCTCAAGTTTGGGGACACTAGCTATGCTACTCTTGCTTATGTTATTTCTCCATGTTGATCTTTGATACTATGAAGGTGAGCCCAAAAAGTGTCTTGGTCGCCGCCCAATCTATGTTTAGAGCTGTTGTTGGAACAATTGATGTATCTATGCTTTGAGCTTTTACTCTTTATGCCTTATAAATGTCAAGACTTCCTTTAGTCCTTTTTTCCTTGATATGCTAAGAGGCTTGTTGGGTCCCTTTGGGTTTCCACTCGCTGTGTCACGTCTAGGCTCTAGGCTTGGGTCGTGACAAACTTTGTATTATAGTACTAGGTTGTTAATGATCCTTGGAATCCACCACACCACATGAATTAGAGTCTTGTTCATGGTTGTGAAGTGCACCACAGCTATGAGCAAGAGGCTTTGAGGTATGTTAGGAAATGTTTCCTTTCTTCATGATATATGTCGTGCTATAGAAGTTAAGGTAAAACTTTTTCCTAATGAATGTTTTTTGCTATTCTAGATCATGCCTATTCTAAGAGGAAGAAGAGTCCATACACTCGAGGAGCAACCACCCCCTCCCGCTCCTGAAGCTCCTCAAGATAGGGGAATGGTCCATGAAGAGTTTCGGGATGCTATTGCCATATTGGCCCATGCCATGACTAATCAAATCAACCAAGGGGCCCAAGCCCCTCATTCTCCTACAACAGCCTCAAGGATGAGAGATTTTACTACAATGAACCCACCAGAGTTCCATGGGTCCAACGTGGATGAGAATCCACAAGAATTCATTGATGAGGTGCATAAGATGTTGTCCATTATGGGGTTAACTCAGAGAAGAAAGCAGAGTTGGCAGCCTACTAACTCCAAGGGGTGGCTAAGATATGGTTCACTCCATGGAAGATAGAGAAGGGGAATGGAGATGTTATCCCTTAGGAAGAGTTCAAAGTGGCATTTCTCAATTGATTTTTCCCTATTGCACTTAGAGAGGCCAAAATGATGGAATTTATGAATCGAAAGTGGGGGTTTATGAGTGTGAGGGAGTATGCCCTCAAGTTCAACCAACTCTCCAAGTATGCTCCTCAATTGATTGCCGAGCCAAGGTCAAGGATGAATAAATTTGTGTCGGGTGTATCCGATTTGGTGAATGAGGAGTGTCAAACCACCATGCTTGTAGGTGATATGGATTTGTCTCGCATCATGACATATGCCAAACAATTGGAGAGGGGAAAGCTTAAAAAGAGAAGGGTGGTGAGGCCAAGAGGGCCCATTTTTAAGGTGGATTACAAGGTTCTAAAGGTGTCCGATTTTCTTAAGGCCACAAATTCCAAGATCAAGGGTCCTCTAATACTTCCAACAAGAGGTTTACCCATTCTAGGGTGCCTAATCAAAGGTTCCAATAAGGTAATGAAGGAGTGGTAAAGCCTAGATGTCCAATGTATGAAAAGAATCATAGTGGTCCTTGTTTGAGAAATTCAAATGCTTCCTTTGGTTGTGGTGAAGTTGGCCACAAGGTTATTGATTATCCTCATGCTCAACCTAAGGTGGGAATGGTCATCCACAAGAACAAGGTGCAAATGCGGGTCAAAGCAGAAGAGGAGGCCAACAAGGGGTGCACCGAGGTAAAATAGATTCTATGCTCTTCAAGGGAGACAAGTGGTGAATAAGGTGCCCGATGTTGTCACCGGTATGTTGAAGGTTTTTGATTTTGGTGTGTAAGCTTTGATTGACTAGGGTGCCACTCTTTCTTTTATTACTCCTTTTGTTGCCAAAAAGCTTCATGTTAGCCCCGAATTATTGTGTGGCCCCTACTGTTGTTTCTAAAAGCGTCTATAGAAATTGTCACGTATTCATTTTGCATAAAATCTTGCATTGTGATTTTGTGGAGTAAGATATGGTGGATTTTGATGTCATTCTTCGGATGGATTGGTTGCATGCATATTATGCTTCTATTGAATGTAGAACCCGTGGGGTCAAATTCCAATTGCCTAATAAATCCGTCCTTGAGTGGGAAAGTTGTGATGTGGTGGTCAAGGGTAGATTCATTTCTTGCATTAAAGCCCAAAACTTGATTTCTTAGGGTTGCCTTTATCATCTTGTGAGGGTTAGGGATATTTAGTCCAAGTTCCTTCCCATAGAGTCGGTTCCGGTGGTTAATGAGTTTCTTGACATATTTTCTAATGAGCTTCCCAGTGTTCCTCCCAAAAGGGAAATTGACTTTGGTATAGACCTTCTTCCGGACAGTCAACCCATTTCTATTCCCTCTTATCGTATGGCCCAGGCAGAGTTAAAGGAACAATTGAGGGATTTGTCGGAGAAAGGTTATATAAGGCCTAGTAAGTCCCCTTTGGGTGCATCGGTGTTATTTGTGAAAGAGAAGGATGGTTCTCTTAGAATGTGCATTGACTACCAGCAACTTAATAGGGTCACCAAAAAGAATAAGTACCCTCTACCAAGGATTGATGACCTTTTTGACCAATTTCAAGGGGCTAGTCAGTTCTCTAAGATTGATCTTAGGTCCGGGTATTACCAAGAGAAAGTGAGGGAGCGTGACATTCCCAAGACACCCTTCCAGACTAGGTATGAGCACTTTTAGTTTGTGGTTATGTCCTTTGGATTGACTAATGCACCAACTATATTAAGGATCTTATGAATAGGGTCTTTAAACCCTACCTTGACTTGTTTGTGATGGATTTTATTGATGATTTAAAATACCATGTGAAATTTATGGGTTATGTGAGGGTTTGAGGATACCCTAAGTTTACTTTACATTGTTATGCTGGGTTACTTTGAATTATTTGTAAAAGACCTTGTTCACTCTCCTCATGTCCTAAAATCTTGAATGTGCATAATTTTGAGCATATGTGCATACCCACCATGTTTTGACTAAATTTTTGTGCCAAGCTTCCTATGTTGATGAAAGCCTTATGGAAAGATATATGAAATTATGCATGTTGTGAATGTTGAAGGGCTAATAAGCATGTTATGAGATCATGGGAAGGTCTGAAAGTTATGAATGATATGAAGCCCTGTATTTGATATTATGAAGCTTTGGTTTTGAAGAGATACTGTATGATGATATTACAATTCTTTGCATCTTATGATTAAAGTATGATTTAAGTATTCCTTGGGATTGTTGACCTAGCACTGAGAGAACCTTGGTAGATAACCATTGTCCCACAACTATGTTGCCACCATAGGGTTGTGATTAGCTAATTGTCATGACCCAAGCCTAGACATGACATGGCGAATGAGAATCCGAAGGGACCCTAAACAAGCCTCTTAGCATATCATTACACATCCTTGGTTGTGGAAATAATGAAAAAACAAGAAACATTAAGATAGTATAAATAAGGATAAAGGGACTATGGGAAGTCTTTTATAGCAAAAATCATAAAGAGTCAAATCTTAAAGAATAATAACATCACTTGTTCAAAAACACCTCTAACATAGATTGGGTCGGGAACCAATACAACTTTCCGAGCTTACCCTTTTAATACTAAAGTTCAACATAAAGAGATAGCAAAAGTAACAGTGCAAAGCTAGTGTCCCCGAACATGAGGACTCATCAATAGCTTCTCTTCAAGATGACCAACTAGCCATGAGGAGGAGGATCATGAGGGGCTCCAGTTCCTACATGGTAACATCATGTAGGCATAGAATATGTGTTAGTACGTTTTAATGTACTAAGTATGTAGGATACAATGCAACAAGAGATGGCAACAACAACAACATACCCAGTGTAATCCCACAAGTGGGGTCTGGGGAGGGTAAAATGTACGCAGACCTTACCACTA
>JAPFFP010000103.1:5456492-5479938 GCA_026153255.1 Solanum medicagineum
CGACTGTTTACCAAAAACACAGGTCTCCGCAAAGTCGTAAGACCATGTATGGGGGCTGACGCCTGCCCAGTGCCGGATCACTATCTCAGTATCTGACCAGAATGCTCCCTATATATAGAAGCATCTGTAATCCTTAAAGCTCAGAGAGGAAAATGAAAAAAAAATCAAGATAGAGCATTAAACAAACAAAATTGGAGAACAAAACATAGTGGAACAAAAATAGAGCATTAAGCAAATTGTTCCAAAGTGCAGCACTAAGAATAATATATTAAAAATGCCCAAACATATACAATAGAAAGATAAGGGATTCCAGAACATAAGATGATGTCTAAATGATATATTTCTAAAGGCACCTCTGACTACTGAGTGTTTATAATTATGTGGTCTAATAAGATGTTTTCAATTGACATCTTCTTTTTTTGCGTTTTTTTTCTTTTTGATCCAATTCATATTTATTTTTGGTGATTTACCCCCTTAAGATTATGAGAATGTTGTCAAAAACCTTTGGCTTACCGGGGCAGAAAATAATAGTAATTTCTATAGCTTGTTCACAAACATAAGAGTTATTATTCTGCAAGTCCTGGCCTACAGCAGACATTTTTGTGTCATGTAATTGTCCAGTCTCGTGCTCGACAAACAATTATATCTTCTTTTTAGTTCTTCGTGACTTGAAAGTACTTCATTCGATACTATGTAATTAGGCATGGAATTATGTTTTTTGGCATTTTCACAATTAATGCAAGCAAAGCTTAAGAACAAGATATCCTTTTTCTTCTCCATGGGCAAAAAGTTAGTTTTGTTTCTTTGATTTTAATTTACTGTGTCAAACAGAAATTGCAAGCGAATGATCTGTCAAAATTAATTAATATACATGATAAATTTTACAACTAAACTTTACGCTATAAACGTGAAAATTATTCCACGTGGGAGATTAAAATAGGATAACTTGAGCAGTTAAACTTTAGGGCATGAATTAATGTAAAAAGACATTCCATCTAGCAGTGTGAAAGAAGGTCATACAAAAGCTTGAATACGGAAGACATAAAGTATAATTTTATTTAAATTTTTAAATACGAATAAGAAAGGAGCAAGGGGAGTCAAAGACTATCTATATATGGGATAAGTGTATGATGTAACAATCTAAGCTTGTATAATTGTATTGATCAAATAATGAAACTGAAAAATTGTTCATCAAATTTAGTAACCTAAGATCAAATGAAAAATAGAGAAGCAAGGTTCGACAAGAGCTAATGAAAATGAAGTAACAAAACTCTAAGTTCAACAAGCGATTCAATCAACGTTCTTGTTGTTTATGGAACTTGTTCACTATGCAGTTGCCACTTTTTTGTACATCTTTCAGCTTTCTCTCCTTTTAAAGATCCAACATTCATAAAATCTCTGGTGTCTATTTGAGTTCCTTGAATACCTCTTAAGATCAAATTAGCTTCACATTTATCAGTACGAAGAAACTCCCAGAAAACCTACATTGTCTTCTTAATAATTTTCGCTAAGAGATGATATTTTCCCCCTTCATGATCACCCTTCTCTTCCTTGGAATGATCATCTCTAATGACAGGAAAAAGACGAGAGTTATGGAGTAGCTCATCCTCGAAATCTTTGTAAAAGTAGCTAAAATATTTTATATTCTCTAGAAGTAGAGAATTTTGAGACTATCATTTAAGTTATAATTGGGGTTTATAAAAAATCATAAGTTTAGCTATTTTAAAATTAATTTTAGACGTACGATCGATTTTTCAAGTTAGGCCAAACAAAGTTCGTCTAGATTTTGTCGAACTCATATATGTAGACTTACAAACTTCATTTATCCAGACTTTATTAATTTCTCTCTTTCTTTCACATATGACCAGGATTAGCCTATTTTATTTTATTTCATTTCATTCATACGATACCTTATTCATAGTTCTTCAATTTAATTTATTTATTTCAACCCCATAATGATTTAATTTTATTTATTTATTTCATTTTACTCACTGTACATATGATATCTCATTTCGTCGTTCATTTGAAGTTTTTACACGAACTTCAAATTGGTTACTTTACACAAAATTTAAATATTGGCTTAAGTCATTGATAACTCCTTAAAATTGTCTGGATATTTCACGTAGACATCTTAACTATGACTTTTACCTATTAAATACCTAAATCATTTAAAATGAGTGCCTATTAAACACAAATATTGATTTGGCAAAAAATGTGTATTTCACTTCCGCTTGGCACGTGAAGAATCCAAAATAGATTTTTTATATTTTTTTCTAAAAAAAATTATATTATTATTCTTCCATTCACATTTGGCACCGCAAATAACTTAAAAGAATTTTTGAATATTTTTAAAATAATAATTTCTTAGTCCAAAAAAAAGAAAAGCGACCCACGCCCTTACCAGTCGTCTTCTTCGCCTTTTTTTAGTTTTTAAAGCTTCATTTTTATCTCCAACACTTTCTTCTTCTTCTTTTAATTTAAATATTATTCTTTTCAATCTTCATTTTGAAAAATATAATTAAAAAAATCAACTAACTAAATCTGAACGAAGAAAGAAGTAGAAAGATTTTTCTCCATCGGAGTAGAAAAAAATTAATCAACATCCTTTCATCTCCATTTTCAATCACCTACGAATATACATTATTACTCAAATTAAATGTGAATATATTAAGTTTATCAAAAGTACATCCAAAAATGTGATAAAATTAATTTAGATGCTCTGAATTTCTCTTTATCATCGAATTAGTGATGATTAACAGCCGACAAATTTCCTTTTTTCTTCCTCTTGTACTGATCTCTCTCTATATCTTCTCTATGACGTATCAAGAATGGAAAATAATTTTTTAAAGTTTGAATCTACAAATAATTTGAAAAGGAAGTTGAATTTTGTGAAGGGGATGTTTGGGAAGAAATGAAGAAGAAAGCGGGAAAAGGGCTTGGGTAGAGTGGAATCCAGTGAAATATATTCTTATTTTTGTTTTTTAAAAAAATAAATAAAGATGTATTTGAAATAATTTTAAACATTATATTTCACTTTTTCTATAATTTTTGGGGCCCAAAGTCATATGTCCTCTTTTAATTAGACATATTGTCATGTCATCGCGACTGCATATTTTTTTCTAATTATCAAAAAATGTCAATAGAAATAATTTTTAAATAGCTAAAAACTAACTAAGATGTCTAAGCAAAATATACGAATGATTTCATACAACCGAAAATAACTTCAGCCTTATTAATTTAATTTGTGATATTATTTAGTATCAACATTGGATATTTTGTTCATGGTTCCAAAATAATCACATAAATATTTTAATTTACTTTTTCATGATTTATTTGTATATAAGAAAATTTTGACTCTCAAAATTCTATCAGTGCAACATAAAATGAACAAAAAAAGTTAAACATAATAAATCACAATAATTGCAACACAAAAAAATTAATAGATTCTCAAAATTTTATTAGTATCACATAAATTAAAAAAAAAACACATATTATTTAATAATTACATAAAAAATGTTAACCACAGTAACTAATAACTTGAAATATCTAAAATCATATTAAAAAGTTGATTGATTATCCAAATTATATGTGTGTCACACGAATTAAAAGAAAAAAAAACATACCGAGCCCGCCCTTATATATCTAAAAAGTTGTACAAAACTTTTTATAAAATAATTACTCATATTGACAATATATTATCCATAAATAAAATTTGTATAATTATGTCCAACAAATAATTCTCTATAATATGTATTAAATTGTATTTTAAATGTATTACAAGCATTCAACGGGAAAAATTGCTATCGCTATAAATGATAGCGTATATCTATCCCTCTAGTAAATGAACATAAAAAGAAGTAGCTTTTTCTACTAGAGGAAGAAAAACTCGAGTACACACTGATCACTAAAGCAAAAAGATATGACCACGCATCATCACAGAGCAGCTTCAAACTGCATAACATTACACACACACCAAACAAACGACATACCAGTGAAATCCCATAAGTGAAGTTCGGAGAGAGTAAAATGTACACAAACTTTACTGCAATATCATAAAAATAGAGAGGCTATTTCTAAAAAACTCTCGTTTCAAGAATCAAGCCCCCTAAGCGGGATATACTAGATATGAAAAAAATAGAGGGGGGATGAAAAAGGACTAATAATGAAAAACAAATAATAGTATGTAAATATGACAAACAATAACAACACAAGATACAAAAACACAACTACTCCTACTATATCACAAAAGCCAAACATCACCCAAAAAAAAAAAAGAAAACAAAAAAAAAAAAAACTACACCTGCAAGCCACCGTCTACTTATACATTCTTGAATACAAGACCAGTGGTTACTTTGCATAATCATGAAACCACCAAATCAAACATCACTAATTAATCAAAAAAAAATGCTTGATTCCTCAAGGTTCCATAAAGTTGCATGAGGCAGACTCCTGCTAACACCAGATAGAAACTGCTACAAGTCAGGACAAACTTGTCCCTAAGAATGGAGATCACTACGCTGTTTCTTACAAAGGATTCTCTCTTTAGAAGGTTCATTATGACGACCATCAACAGACTGGAAGCTACGGAAAATAGAGTTGGAAAGCCGGTGTTAGTTTTGGCACTGAACCAAAAGCCAAGCTTCAAGATTAGATTTGATCCGTAGCACTGAAACAGGCAGGACATCTCCCTGGAAGATTCAACATCACTGTCACCATACTGTAAACTAGAGGTGAAAACCAGAGCTCTCCTCCTTTTCTATAGTGAACCTAGATACCTTCAGACCAACAAACATGACCAAAACATATGGAGCTCAACGGAACTAGCCAAGCTCCATAACAGAAAAAGACCCATGTCTGATCCCTCTAAATATGCACTAACTTGAACGATCCAACATGCACCTGATGACATTTTTGAAGACTGCAAAATAGATCAAAATTGAGAATTTTGCGGAGGTCAATCCTTAACATAAAACAGAAGTACTAATTATGTCCAAAAGATACATATTTAAGAGATTAGGAAGGGAATGAGGACAAAAGGGAAGACGGAGAGTGTAGAACACTGATGGAAGTATTAAGGCAAAACAAGACATTCAATCTAACATCAAGGAACAGAATGCAGGTGGGGAGAGTAAATTGGTTCGTACATTGAAGTTGATATCTAAAATTGTGTGAACTGCCTTGTGATTTAATTTATGAGTCCTCAATGAAATATTGGAATAGAATGACAGCTTACTGATGAATGTTAGAGGATGAAAGAACAAGTTTCTGGTAGATCTGTTACAGAGTTTATAATACTCATGTCTGATAGTTCTTCAACAACGTTTATACTTCTACCAAGAACACCGATAGAAACATATAAGGCTCAGAATGAGGATCTCCAAATGATATGTATAGAAACATAGAATAGAATGTCAAAAAGTAGTACTCCTTCCATCCCATTTTATGTCGCTCCCTTTGACTTGGCATGGTGTTTAAGAAAAAAAAAGACTTTCGAAATTTGTGGTCTAAAGCAATCCTTGCTGAGAATCATTTCATTAAAGGTAAAAGAGGAATTTTAAAGTTAAATTATTTCTAGTTATAGTAAGGTGACATTCTTTTTAGGACGGACTAAAAAGGAAAGGGTGCCACATAAAATGAGACAGAGGAAGTACTTGAAAAGAGAAGTCCACAAATGTACCAGAAATGGTTTGCAAGTATTGTGTGTGTGAGAGAGAGAATAGGTTTTGGTTAGAAAACATTCGAAATAATCAAATCCTACAAAGGTATGCGACGAAGCAACATACAGATTAATATAAAAGGACACTTGAGATAATTTGGCCATATCCCACGAGAACCTATAATCAGTGTTCACACCAAATGTAACATTATGGTGATTGAATGAGCTTGACAGATAAAGGTAGATTAAACCTTACCTTAGGTCCAGTGTTCACACCAAGTCATTTAAATATGATTAGGGATATGTTACCAGTGAACCTAAAGTGTGAGATTTAAAGAAGCCCTAAAATGCTGTGGAACACCAAAGTTTTAGTAGTACAGAAGGCACAAATAGAGTGGAAGGATACAGGATCCATATTAGCTAACGCTTACCAAGAACAATTGGCAGATTATCGACAGATTGGAAATACTAAACAAGCAAGTTGCTATTGGAAATACTAAACAAGCAAGTTGCTATTGGAAATACTAAACAAGCAAGTTGCTACAAAGCTCATGTCTAGTACTAGAAGACTCAATGACTTTCATCAAGAAAAGATGAGATAACAAAGCATAAGTGAAAAGATGTGCAAAAGTGTTTCACCTTTAAAGAGGCTAGACGAACCTTCTGATGAAGAGATTTAGACACTAGACAGGAGAAGCCCACCGACTTGGGATCTTGATAATACTTAGATAATTTTTGAGTTGTAAACTAAATAAAACAATGCAAGAGGTGGCCGATCAATACCATGAGCACACAACAGTCAAAAGGCAATCAATAAGTAATTGAACAAATTGTTTGCCTTTTCACTTATAATTCTCTATTCTTACCTATAATTTCGGTTCTACTCTTCAGAATCAAAATCAAAGATCTAAAAGGCTGTCAGAGTGAAACAGATTTGTATTCCCCTTTCTTTTCAGTAAAGTGAATAGATGAACTGAAAGATTTCAAAAATAGATACAGGACAGGTAAAAGCGAAAGGGATGGCACCAAATTAGATAGAACATATACTCAATGAGATATCCTGGAAGCAAATGGCACCAGAAACTGCAGAACTATCACTATATGGAGCAGCAAAAGCTTTACCCAAGTTGAGCACAAGAAATTTTCCTTTTTGGGGATATGTTGAGAATTGGAGATGCTCGCTGTTATTAGTATATACTAATAATGCTCGTCGCAGTAGAGAATTTATCCGAACTCACAAGATGAGCACATGAGTTACATGTCATCATATCAGCAAGACATGATCTTACTGAAAAAGCTGAGAGCAAAGAGGAATAAGCAACAAGATACTGAAATCGATGTAACATGAGCTTGACAACTGAGAAAAGCAACAGTTCCGTATAAAGTTAAAAGAGCATGGGAAAGTAGGAGAAATTTGGAAGCACGTTCATCAAATGATAAGAACTGATGACAGGCCATTAAAGGAAAGATAATGTCCTACGAAGTTAACCAGAGCAGATGAAAAGAGCCTATCAGCGCAACAAGGCTGAACCTATATAGGCAAAAAACAGAACAAGCGGTCCAACTCAATAAATTCTTTGCAAACGTTCCCACAGAGAAGAAATTTATCAAACCTATGCAAAATGACACTCTCTCCAGCACGAGAACCTACTGTATTCTAGAGAGGAACTTCTGAAGAAGGAACCTCAACATTTAGTCAGGGTGGCACCTTCGGAAAGGAAATCTGTCTTTATTGCTCAAGTCGCCATTATGAATGCCTGAATCAAGTTTTCAGCAGCACGCTTTTGTTCCTGAGTACCAGATATTATAGCAATTTGATCACCTCGAGAAGATTTGGAATCGATTATATCCACATCTGCTCCAGATATCTGCAAGAGGATCGATGACTTTAAGAAAGTAACCAACCATATCAAAGTAGTAAAATACTAGGACTTGCAATGCAAGTAACACGTACGGCATCAAGATAGAGAAACTAGTGTCTAATATTCGATATGAAGGTATTCATGCATAGTGGCATGAATGGAGATGTGTGCACACCCACACGTACAAAACAAAAAGATCCATTTGTTATTTATCCTCAGTTGAGTGCACTGTACATAAGAAGTTGCTAGGCAAAAGTGTCAATAGCAACACCAGGAACATTAACAGCATATCCAGCACAATCCCACAAGCCGCATTGGAGAGGGTGGTTTAGCGCAGCCTTAACCCTACCTTGTGAAGGTAGCGAGATTGTCTAATAGATCTTCGTCTCAAGTAAGGCATATCAAATCAGGAAGAAAGGGAAATATGGTAGTCAAGAAACCATATAAAAATCATGAAGAAACAACACCAGCCTCTCTACCTCCATGAGGTAGTGGTAAGGTCTGCATACACTATACCCACCAACAAAGGAAGAAAAGTGACAGGTATAAAAAATCAAGTTCTGAACAGTTCGAAAAACTACTGACCTTACGGATATTGTCTATGTTTGAGCCACTTTTACCTACAACTTTCCCAACCGCATGTCCAGGGATAACCATCTCTATAGCTGAGGGTGGAGGCAATCTACTCAAAGACATGATACAGCTCAGCATAAATGGCATAATGATTTGACAAGAGAAAATACAAATGAATTCACCAGCATACTTACGCACTATATAACTTTGAGGAATATGAAGAGAACATTCCATAGCCATTGTCCTCCATCTTCCAACATAAAAAGCAATGTAAGTAAACATCCAGGAACAGCGAAAGTTAAAAGAACCGATGATAAAGAATAGCATTCAGCAAGAAGTGGACACCATGGCACCGCAAATCCGACAAAGATTTAGAAAATGGAATCAAGGAGTTCACAACTAGTAAATCCATGAAGTTGCAAGATAAACATCAGCAGTGATTGGAGCATTTCGTTATATTAACCATGAAATGCAGCAAAAATCAGGGGGTGTAAATGCCACCCCCGAGCAATCATGCATGTATGGGACTTCATCATATACGCAAAACAACCTCATTAAGAGATTAAAATTTTCATTAGTTAGACTAATTCATATGAATGGAGAAGAAAGATTGGTCCACCAAAATGACATTAATGTACAGTTTCAAAAAGGAACGACATTAATGTAACTTCTCCATATCCACATAACTTTATAGTAATTGATAGTAAAAGAGGGAGAAGGAAGTTAACATGTTTTCCAAATTTTCGTTTACTCTCAAAATCTCTCCTTTGCTAATTCGAGATAACTGTACTCTGAATATCTTCATCAAGTAATGTTTAGACAATCACCAGTTCCAAATACTTCATTTCTTGAAACAGCTATTTCAGATACTCCCACCTCTTCACTTTAAGTTGTCAAAAATTTCCTAATATGATTATCCCTTTTACTTGTCATTTTTGACAAATCAAAGTAGGGAAAAAAAAATTCCAACCATACCTCAATTTATTGTCACTGATATAACGTTATAGAAAAATGTAGTGAGTAAATATGTCTGGGATCCTATCAATTAATAGGGGCAAAATGGTAATCTTGCTATACTAATAATTGTTTTCTTAATAGGTGCGCAAGTCAAATTTGGCAACTAAAAGTGAATGGAGGGAGTAATTTATTTCAAAAAGGGAAAAAACAATTAGCATAAGATGCAGGTTACAAAGGCTGCAATTTTTTATTTAAAGCATACCGAGAGCGACTCATGACCATAGCGACTGCCTGAAGAACGCACTCCAACACCATTTCCAGGTTCAATCCTATGTTCATAGCTCAAAGGAGCACCTGGAGGAACATTGGGCAATACTGGAGCCAATGAAAAACCAGTACCACCAGCGCGTAAAGAATCAGAACCTGCAGATGGATTAAGATTACCATCTCGGCCTTCTATAGCATCATCTCTGAGCCTCAGTACAATCTGGATAAGGGCATCCCTCACACTACTAACTTCCCCAACCACCTGCATGTTTTAAAAGATGGCTCAACCACTTGAGAGAATAGAAATATAAGCAACTAACAGATAACTTAAATGATTTAAAACTATTATCAAAGACAGACCTCAACAAGGTCATCATTTGAATCTGCACACTTGGGCTTCTCGCCTTTAGAGATACGTACATCAGCTTTAGTTCTCTTCCGGATTTCATTAACGATTGAACCACCTTTCCCAATGATACATCCAATAATCTTTGATGGAACAAGTAGACGAAAAGTTACAGTATCCTCATCTTCGTCATTTATTTTCCCTTGCAGCAGTAGTACAGCTTCAACTGCCATGGATTTAAGATCATCCACTGACTACAGAAAACCAAATGCTGAATATGGTTAATACAATATCGTTAATACATGGAATACCAAACAGTGGAGATGAAGCAAACTACTCTCAAACAAAGTTTACTGCAAAAGCAACAAAAATGGCCTATTAATAATGTTTCTTGCATCAAATAGAATGAAATATACACCATCCCACCCCTGAGCAATCTAGGTACACATTTATCAATTGGAACATACGTTGCAGGCCTACCATGTAAAATCCTAAAAGATCAGAAGCAAGAGTAAGAACACATTCTTTTTCCTTCTAGTAGGATAAACCCTCAAAAAATGAAAACTGTCAGCAATACTCAGAGTGTAAAAGCTTGTTTCACAATGATCTAGGAGAAGAAAGGCACTGGCAAAGAGAGTACTACATGATGACCGGAGAGGTAAGCAATATAGTACACTTCCACAAAAAGAAAGACGGCTGCTAAAATGCCAAAATCTCTAACTCAGGACTAAAAAATTCTGGAGAGAAAGCAGTACCTCAGTGGAAATGACTGTGATAATGCACTGATCGCGATCAGCATTAGCATCAGAAACCTCGATACGGGCACCACTTGCTTGCCTTACACTTTTAATTGAAGCTCCTCCCTTGCCAATAACACGACCAATGTTGTTAGTTGGACACAACACTCTAATAGTCAATTCCTTGGTTTGAGAGGCGCTGTTGTAACCAGAAACCATGGGAAGAGCAGAAGAATAAATAGGCCATGTGCTTCCTGCATCCACATAACCTGGAAGCTCTGGTGTGTGTGTGCTACCCACAACAGACGGAACAGATCGAGATGGCATAATAGGATCCATACTTGGATAAATCCCAGATGCTGGATATATGGGAACATCTGAAGGGATAATAATCCTTGGACGAACTTCAGGGACATTGGTAGTTAGAGGAATTTCTTCCTTAGGTGTGAACTTGTACATGATCGAAGAAACTGCAAAGAGTGATCTCCGTACGCATTCCGGGTCACCAGTTATCTGAGTTAAGTAAGAAACTGTCAGCTTGTGCATAAATTACAGAAATCGACTCAAAACAAACAAACAAACAACAACAACAACATACCCAGTGGTGACTCAAAACAAACACAATTTCAAAAAACATTTTATTGATAGGAGCAGAACGTAAAGTTATAAGCTTCTTCTGACGCACTAATACTACTTAGTTATCCATGAATAAGTAAAAACTAACCAGAACAAAGTTATCAAACTCGAGTGCACAGGAATGTGCTGGATCACTAGCATCTCTGGGAATTACCCTGATATTGGCCCTCATCTTGCTTCTCAACTTCTTTATGGTGGTACCAGATTTACCAATGATATTAGCAGATTGGCTTGAAGGAACAAGAAGCTGACATTCCTCTTTGTCCTTGCGTTTCTTATCAGATTCTCCAATTGCACCCAAAGCATTTGCAATTGCAGTATAAACCTTAAGAAGAGCATCCTGAGCCGTGCAGAGAGGTTTTCTCTCATTGAAATCCTCATTGATCTCAATATCTTCCTTTTCCTGTACATAGCAATAAACAATTATAACTCTATCCTTGGCACCCGGAAATGGATCCACCACCTTGACCTTTGCCTTGGTCTCCGATCTAATCAAATTTATAACTTTCCCATTCTTTCCAATAACACTGCCAATCACATTATTTGGGCATAGAATTCTGTAAACTATTAGCTCATCATCGCCTTTCTCATCTCTATCTGTCTTCCTCTTCTGGTTCTTGTTATCCCCATTATCCCTACGTGATCTTTTTCCAGCCTCACCCATAAGTAACTACAAGAATCAACCATAGATGCACCATAAAAGACAATAAACTAAATTATACACATTTTTCATAAACAAAGAAATTTAAAAAGTAAAACTAAAACAAACTGTTCACCAATTACATATTCCCCAAAAAAAGAGCAAAATCAAATTTTCAGAATTTTCTTTTTCCATCTTCCCATCAGTAAAGTAAAGATACAAAAATTACAATTCCCATAAATAAATATAAAAGAATTAAATTGTAAATTATTCTGAAATTAAATAAACAAGAGGCACAAGCAACATAGTACAACAACAACAACAACATCCCACAAGTGGGGTCTCTACGCAGGAGTTACCACTACTACTCGTCTCAAAAACACAAGCAACATAGTACATACAAAAAATCCTAGCAGATAAAAAGATTGAAAAGAGAAAAACATCATAATCAACAGATAAAAAAGAGACAAGACTGTATAATAAAAATCAACTTTTTTGGGCAAAAAAAGAAGATCAGACAAAATTACAGTAGGTGGATCATAAAGAATTATGTACCTATTATGAACAAAGGGTTGTTGGGAAGAAGATGAGAGCTGTGTACCTGTGAGGAGTATAGGTTACCGTGTATGATATGATATTTCCCAGATTAGGGTTTTTTAATGCTTAGATAAACAGGTTCACACCGGTAAACCAAGTTTGATTTGATTTCTTTTAAAGTTGATTTCTTTTGATGTTTATTAAAAAAAAAAATCAAATCAATAAATATCTACATACTTAAAATATTATTTCTTTTTATGGTGTACGATTATTTTTATTATAATCTACTATTTATTTATCATACTAGACATTAGGGTTGTTCATGGTTATGGTTAAACAACCAAATCGAACCGCAATCCGAATGAAATCAATTAAAAAGTTCGATATTTGATTTGATTTAGTTAAGTTTTGTTTTAAATTTTGAAAATCGATACTATTTGGTTTGGTTTTGGTTTTACTAAAAAAAATACGCAAAAATGACCGAACCAAACCAAATAATTATATATATAAATTTTATAATTGTTTATATAGTATTCAAAAATAATATATAAATATTTTGTTATATTTTAATTAATTTAAATCTTTAATTTTACCATTTTATATTTGAAAATTCGCTTATTAATGTTTTGGAATATGATTTTCTTGTACCACCTTCCCCGGGTAACTGATTGTTGAGCTTGGGTTTTTTTTATGAAGATTTGATGTTTGGTGTTGTAACACCCCACGTCTTACAATACCAGTACTACGCAAATGAAACATCATATGGTTTGGTTAAATTAGCGTCAATTTTTAAAAGTGCTTGAATCTCCAATTAAAGGGCAATATGTATGTCTAACGCTGAAGAGGGTCGAGTGTAAATAAGTTTTAAGTCGAATTGAGGAGATCACGGCCCTAAACAAAGTGAGAGAATTGAGGTGCTTGTAAGACTTAGGAAGCTAGCAGGTGAGTCACCTACTTGCTTAGCTTAAATTTGCTAGATAAACGGAGACGAGGCCCGACGTCAAATTTGTCCAAGTTCGATTATGAATAAAGTCTGTCTTAAGGGTGTAACTTTAGCCCATATTTTAGCATCATAAATGGACTATATTTTCAGCCGAAGAAGGATATTAAAAGAGCCCAAAGACATCACAATTTCTTTGGTAAGTTAGGCCGAACTAACTAAGAGAGAAGAGGAAAAATGGCAGCAAAAGCCCATTAATATGGAGCCCCTTAAGGCCCAAGTGAAATGGGCAAAATGGTACTTTAGTTACTTGATAAAATAAAGCTTAAAAGGTAAAAGAAAGTCGGCCAAATTAATCCTTTAAAAAGGGGTTACAAGCAACAGATTTAATTCATTCTTAGACTTGAAAATTTCAACTTTCACAAAATTTCATTGTTCTCCTTTCTTAACTTTGTAAAGTAGCCAAAGAAAGCTTTTAGGGTTCTTAAGGAGGCTCTCAACCTTGAAGGTAAAGGTATGTGATTATAGTTGTGTGTTTAGAAAGGTTTCTCCATGAAAAACAAGAGACTATGTTGGTGAGGTGTATGCTGAAAAATTTGGACAGCATGTGTCCTAAAAATTGCTATGAACTTATCTTGCTATTCAAGAGGATTTTCTCTGCTTAGTTGGCTGAATTATGAAGTAAGGCTCATGTTTTTAACAAGGTATAGTTTGTTAGTGACATAACTAAGCTGTTGCACCACTTTTACAGTCCGCTAAAGTAAGTTCTTATAGGATATCGCAATTGTGTTCTTAGTACGAACTTATGGGTTGATTGATTGGGGGTTATGGTCTCACATCCTCCACCTATTTTAAGGACTGTTTTTGAATTGTTTTAGGACTATTTGTATGTATAAACATTGTGGGAACAGTTTGGTTGAAGTTGGTAAAGTTTTGGAATCGTCAACGTCGTAATGTAGCGAAGGGATGTAACGTTATGCCGCTTATTTGTACGTTGCGTAGCACTGTTGTGTGTTGTGCTTTGTGGGCTATTGTAAGACTGTTATGGCAATAGAACAGGCTGCACATAATATGTATATGAGTATGCGTATTAGAAAATACGATTAGGGGCGGAAAGTTTGAAGAATACGCTCGGGTTTATAATTATACGTTTGCTGCCCATGTGTTATTTTTTTATGAGATTGGGATGCCAAGATATATCTATTGGCTACTAATGCTAGTTTTATCACCTACTATGTTGTAGATAAATATTTGGAGGAAGGGAAGGTTATCTCGAGATAATAGCGAGGTCGTACAGCGAAGTATGTAAGGCTACTCGATTTCGTATTACTTGGCATGAAATCTAGATTCTGCTTTGACACATAAAGGCACTTACCAACTCCGACACAACTATTAACCATATCTCCACTCATTCACATGTTCATATGCTCTCATACATAGTCACTTGCAAACCTGCATACATACTTGGATACCAAGATATACGAGTTCGTTCTACTAAACAAAGTTCATGTGTTGTTCTACCTCCTATGCATTTCATTATTAGTATAACCTACTCCTTTCATTATGGTGTTGTCTTTTGTGATTATTTACATGTCATATGTTGTATCTACAGTCCTACAGCTCCAATATTATAACAACTAAAAGAATTATCTCAAAAGTAATTGAAAGATAAGTGTATTGCTTATTGATGGGTGGTAACCCGAAGGGTGGAAGAATCACCTAGCCAGGGTCGATCCTATCGCGGGGGATAGCCCAAAGGGTTAAAGGAAAAGCCTAGCCAGGGCCGATCCCGATATAGATTTACCACTGATCAGCTGGTCATTTATATTACTTGTTATGCACAGATTATACAGTAAAGATAAAGTAATAGAAAGAACATAAAGTACATGATCCACAGTATAACTAAAGGTGGTCTCTTATCCTACACCAGTGTATAGTTTCATTTGAGTTGTTACTTCATATACAGTATTTCCTGCCTTATATATTCAGCACATTATCTCGTACTGACGTCCCTTACGGGGGACCTGCATTTCATGTTGCAGGTACAGGTGCTAGTAGATCTCTCCAGTAGGAGTACAGGATATCCAGCTGTTGTTACCAAGCTCCAGGTTGCTTCGGAGCTTTGTGTGTCTAGAGCTTATATTTTTGTATTGTATAGCTAGCCAAGGCAGGGCCTGTCCCGACCCTTATCAGATACTCTTCCTTATCTAGAGGCTTTGTAGACTATGTAAATTAAAGTGTGGTCATGTCTCATACTTTAAACACCATGGTCCCAACGGCCTAGCCATATACATCTCCTTTTGGCTTGTTATCACTGTTTACTTTCTTAAAGGCATGTTGAACATAGGAATCCCTTATAATATGTATAGAAAACGCATAGATACAGGTTGGTTCTCCCGGGCCTTATTGGCAACGGATGCCAGTACGCCCTAACGGGACTTTGGGTGTGACAGGTGTATAATGACTTTAGTATTGTTCAAGTAGATCATTTTATTAGTGTACAATAACTTTAGTATTGCTCAACTAAATCACTTTGTTTGTATAATAATAACTCTAGTACTATTGCTTAATTGAATCCACAACAGTTTTTCGTGGATTATTCATGTACTAGGTACTTATGTCTATCAAGATGTGTATGCCCTCAACAAACGTATTACTTTCAAACTTAAAAATAACCAAAAATTAAAAAAAATTAAATCGATCCAAACCGACATTAACCAAACCGATGGTTAAATTTTTTTATTTGGTTTGGTTTGATTTTAGAAATTTAAACATCGACTAAATTGGTTTGGTTATGGTTTTAACCAATATCCGATTCAAACCAAACCACGAACACCCCTACTAGACATGATTATTCGTGTGCGCATGGGCTCAACATATATTAGGGTTGTCACAAATATTAATAGCGCGATGATTAGTTAAAGAATGCTAATATATATACATATGTTGTTTATAAATTACATTTGCGTTTGCACTGTGTATGCATGTTTACATCTTTATATTTACATATTTGTATAGAATTGATGATGGAGATAGTTTATCTTGATGAGACACAACTGATGAATACCTGCAATTGGCAAGAAGGCATTTTAAGTTGTGGACATGCAACGTAGTAAAAATGAAGGTTGTGACATACCTTGTTAGAATATCGAACACCCTCCATCTTTTTATGCAACACTCTTCTAACTTTTCATAGAAGGTCGTGCATGAGAAAAAACTAGATGTTGCAACATTCTTCTAGCTTCTCATAGAAGTCACGCATGAGCAAAAATAGACATTTTAACAAGAAAATATATTTATAAACAGACAAATTATCCTCACCCTGTCAATTGAAGGTTTAAAGAAGTAATATGCTCACTATGAGCTTTAGCAGTTAATAGTAAAAGTTAAGATAGTTGGAGAATTTCATCTCTAATGATAAACTTAAACATTTAAATACTACGATTTATTTTCAATTCTTTTTAAAGAGTTTCTAAGTAGTAGTCAAGGAGCAATTGTGGTAAAAATTTGAAATAAGTTGACTTGGAGCATATAAAGTAATCCAATATAAACAGATAGTGATCAAGCACAATAAGCAATAGATTTCTATCTAAAATTAGTTATAGCTATTAATTCTGTTGTGCGAAGATGTTCAATTCAACCAAATTAAAGAATTAATTATTTATTTTGTGGAAAGAATATACAGAGAGGTCGGAAGAGCGATTATAGATAGTTGTGATTTAATGCCAGTAAACTCAATGAAAGTGTGTGATCCCATTTATGGAATATGACTCAGCAGTTGGCCTCTTATGATTTTGTATATTTTGTCAACTTTTAGGAATATATCTTGATCTTAGGCATATTTATACGCCGAAATAACCAAATATACTCATAAATAAAGCCTCGTCGTTAGAGGGTAAATTTATAGAGTCTAGGCGTTTTTAGTTTGTTTTTCTTATTTTGCTAACACGGGACCAAGTGTGCCGTTTGGTTGTGTTTTTGCAGGTTTTGCTCAAATTGTGAAAGTCCGAAGTCACATCCGGATTTAAAGGAAGAACACAGCCTGGGATTTAGAAGATAAAAATCAGTTGAAGAAGCAAAAAGACTAAAGTTTGCGTCGCACACTTGGGATAAAGCTGTGGAAGCTGAAAAATGAAGAAAAAAGGCACGAAGTAGAAAAATAGGCACAATTCGCGAGCTTGTGCAAAAGATGGGAAAAATTATCCAGTCGGCAAAATAAGCGAAAATCCAGTTGGAACAATAAGTCCACGTCTCGGACTTGAGGATCGCAAAGTAAAAATTCAAGTTACAAGATTTTTAATTATATTCTATCAAAAACTTTAGGTTTTCATACTGGTTTTTACGCAATAACAGAGAGAGACGACTGTAAACCTTTCTCTAAGGTTACTTTGGTTAGTTTGATTTTTTTTCTTGGTTATTAATGCTTTCTAGGTCAGTCATGATGTACGTAGTGACTATGAGTGGCTAAGTTTTCATATTCTGGGGTTGTAGCCACAAATAATATTTAGTTCTTGAGTTTTGACATCTATGAATGAGTTTTCTTAATTATTCTTGTATTGTTTTAATCTATATTGCATAGTTTGACCAACTAGGTGGTAAATTAGCCGTTCATTCTGAATTTGAGAGATGTTGGAGTGAATAGAACACAGTAATATAGGGAGTTTGTTCAACTAAGGAACTAGGTTAATTCGTATAAAGGAGACCCGTAACAACTACCCTTACACCTACCTCGGTTCATAATACAGGAAGATAACTTTAAAGCACTTATATTGATCTATCTATCCCCGCTCAACGATATAGTTAGGCAGTCAATAATGGTGGGCCGGCAGAGGCGTGCAACCCTGTTCATGTAGTTTAAACCACGTAAATCAGTAGTCAGAAACCCAAACATAGGTACAAATATTGAGACTAAACAGGGTTGTTAAGGTTACAATCCTGAAATTACTCATTAACTGATATCTTAATAAAAAAAACTAATTTAAATTAGAAGTAATTTAGTTATTTAATTTCTTTGCATAAATCTCCATATATTTTTACTAAAAGCACTGCAAACGTGACAACTTGGATTAGTTGCTGATTTTATTTAAATCCTTTGGGTTTGACAATCCGGCTCCTTAATCAAGGCCACTATATTGACCACGTACACTTGCGTGTGCTGGGGAGCAACATATCTTGACTAAAAATTTTAACTATCATCCATTGCAAAGATGATCCAACAAACTTGGCAATAAGTACCATAGAGACCAATAATTATTTTTTTGTGGACTTCTTTTTAATGGAACATCTGAACAATCTAAAATTCATTTGATCATCTTGAGCACATTGCTTCCTATATTTTCAAATAATTTAATTTCTTCTCTTTCATTATCAAAATTTATTTAAGGAATGCGTGATCTAGAATTTTTCACTTTTCTGATTGAGAAGTTTTTAATCTTTTTTTTTGGTCGGTCATGATAGAAAAATCAATGGTGATATTTTACATTACAAAAATTATATGTAGTTCTATTTATCTTTTCCTTGATGCATAAGGTGTTACCCGCATCAATATTCTGTGGCGACTTTTTGTCATATTACCTTACTAAACTTAATGGAATTTTCTCAATTCATGATTCAGGAATTATTTTGTTCAATTCATTATAGAGTTGAAGATGCTCTATGTTACTACCATGTTTCTCTCGTAGTTTCAAAGGTATTATATATACCTCTCAAGGAAAAAGTCTAATAGTCATGTCAGTGAAAAGCTCATGAAGCATGTTGAAAAAGGCACGCCAAAAATCATGTGAAAGAAGTAGGGAAGCAAGAGATATAATGGAGCCATAGACTGGACAAAAGACTCATAACAAAAGTTTATCAATACAAGGTCAACAAAGAAAAATGTAAGTTATCCATTATTTTCTCCTATTGTTAGAAGTAAAATTTTAGCTAACTAAATATTAATATATGTAGTGTATGAGACATGTGCGGAAGAATGAAAAAGACATAATTTAGGAGAGATAAATGACAATAGACAAACTAAACGAAAGAACAAGAAAATCAACTCACTGAATACTGTCAAATACAGGGAAGATTTGGCTGAAACTATATGATGATGATACTAATTTATGCATGATGATTATATTTATTTATACATGAATTATGATAAATTACATGATGTATATGATTTTTAAACAAAAGTATGTGATTCCAAGTGTGCATGATTGCTTAATGATTTGGTGTGGGTTCCTTTGTTAATGATGTAAATTGATTTAATTGCATGTTTTTGCCCATGTAGCTCATCCAATTGCATAATTTTGGCTCAATTGCTCATGAACCCATGTCTTAGCCCTTGTCTCTTATGTTAAAGTTATAGATTTTCGTCCGCTGAATAGAAACATTAAACTAAAAGCCCAGACAAAATGATCACCTAGGAAAAAAGGCCATATGCAGATAATGAAGAACCATAAGACTGAATTGTCTGGGATGCCTGTGCCTATAAGAAATTGCGGAGCCACCCATTAATAGTAATAGAACTCTGCGTAAAGTTTCCTCCCGTAATATGAGTTACTACCCCTTGATCACTTACACTACCCCAAACATCTGACTGCATTTTCCAACTGAAATGAAATATTACTACCAAAATGGAATTGTACATGCATTATTAACTACTCCGATTGAAGAGCAGGTACTGATACTCCAGATTGGTGTATTTCAATTAAAATATCTGAAGTATAGCAAAGTCTTGGGTCAAAATAGCACTTGGTCCAGTTATTTTACTTAAAATGAAAAAATTTTCTTTGAAGTACGGAATTATATGAATAAGAGAGAAACCCATGCAAGTCGGACGGAAAACATGGGAAATGGTGTTTCCAGTGGTGGACGGGTGAGTAACTCGTAAGAACCTACCCTTGGGAGGGGAATGATAATCCCAAGTATGCAAAAAACATGTTTTATGATAATAATGATGTTATGACAATGATAATGATGATGCTATGATAAAGAGGGCGATAAAAACCCTATATGTTTATGATGATGATGTTGAGGTGGGAATATCTACCTACACTATAATGAAAAGCAAACTAGATGGATTATTCTTATGACATGATGTTTTCTTTAAAGTTATGATGACTATTTTATAAGTTATGAAAGTATGAATTTAATGAAATATGAACTATGTTGAAAGCTATGTATATTCATGATTTATGTATTTCGTGGGATATGACTTAGCACCAAATGAGATTGGGGGTGGGAATTCGGCCTAAGGGATCCTTAATATAAAGCCTAACTCTCTCATAGCCACGTGCCACCGTAGGGATGATGATTATGTGTCTATATGTATTATGTTAGTGGATACACATAACTAAAACATATCCCAAATTGGAAAGGTTCCCGTAAGGTTCATGTTAAAGCACATGCTGAAATAAGAAGGATCCTAAGGTAAGATATAGTCTACCCTGACAAAGTAGGCTACTCTTTTATCGGTGTAGAAGCAACATTGGAATTCCATGTAATGATCTGCATTATCATATATGTCAATTATGGTCTTATTCTCACATATGTATGTTAAGGTTATGAATGAATTTAATAATGCTTTCTCTCATGTTTTTAAACATGTATGCTCATGTATATTATGTCCTTATCTCATTAATTATGGCTATGCATACTAATATTATTGTGATGTCCTTTGATTTATGGCATGCCCACATACTTAGTACATTTTATGTACTAACGCAAACTTCTTTGCCTACATGATCTAACCATGTAGGGATAGACAACGAGGCAAGTATTTTATTTCATGGCTAGATTCAGATTCTGAGCTTGAACACTTGTTGGTGATTTTCCAGGCTTCGAGAACAAGCCCCTTTATAATGTTTTGCCATTTTTGACTTTGTTGTTTTCTTTTGATGTACATCTTGAGGGTGAGCTAGTATGCTATGATCTAGACCCCTCCAAGATCTTATGATATAAAGGCATGTTTTGGACGTTTATGAATTGATGAATTTTCGCTTAAGGGAAAACTATGACATTCTTAGTTTTATATACTTCCGCTTGTTTATTCTCTTATATATGCTTATATTAACTTATGAATGCTTATGATATGAACACAAGGTTTGGACGGGATGCCCTGGGGTATCACATTCTTCGTGTCACAGCTAGACCCTAGGTCCAGATCGTGCCAGTCACGACTAGGCCTTAAGTTTGGATCGTGACAGTGATGATGATAAAGGGTATTGAATATGGTCATAAGAGTATTATTATTATGATGTATATATATGATTAGGGGTTTTGAGTAAGGAGATATATGGCAATGACAACTTGTGAGTATCTTGGATTGAGGTTGTTACCACCTTATGGGTAGTTGGTTAAATAGAAAGTTGTATGATTCATTGGAAATCACTCAAGTAGGATCAGAGAGATTTCAATTTACAATTGAAGAATTAGTGGAATATAGTTGGGTCTTTTAAATAGGGTGAGAGAAGGAATACATATTTTTATTGCAAGGTTCGAGGATCTAACCTCAAGGATGTTGAGAAGTTGAGTTAAAAAATGTGACTTCACCCGTGTTGCTCCAGCTCTGGTACGGTGTTAGGTGATTTCACCCATGTTTAGAATGGTGTATACAAATATCCAGCTCAAGTGTTGTGATAAGTTCTATAGTGCTCTTTAATTTAATAATTGATAAAATCTGTATTTTTAATGGAGGAGAATATGACAAGGTCGATTAATAGGGGATTCATGATGAGCTAAGATGTGTGATGCCATAAAAATCTTTGAGATATGAGCTAACATTAAGTGAAAAGGGGGTCGTTCGGCATGATTCTAATTAAAATTCAAGATATGGTAATTATTTTTGTCGAAATATGGATTGACAAGGTAAGAAAATAATTGATTTGTTGATTATGGATCATTTGAAGAAATTTGTGCATGATTTTGATTTGTAGATTTTATTACTTATGATTATGAAAGAGATTAATGAGTTTTATTTTTGAGGAGTTTGGTTTAAGTAAAAAATAGTTTGCTATAAATTTTGGCTAAGAAATAATAATTATAAGTAGGCAAAGGATAAAGGACTAGTCCTGGACCTGAAGAATTTCAATCATTTAAGATTGAATTATGAGTATTGGTTAAGTATAGGAATGTCCTGACAACATTATGTAACGGATATAACGTAAGGAATATGAAGAAATAGGACAACGCGTATAGATTCTTGGTTCAAAGTAAGGATTATATGAATATGATGAGGCAAGATGGGTTGGTCCGTCATAGGGTTATGAAAGTTTATTAATCATTATTCTAAAGCATTGATTTTGAATTCAGGTAACAAATAGTGATTTACGAAAGATTTCTCATTTTTATATTATATTGGATTGTTCAATCATGGTAGATGACTATAGGAAGAACTTACATTCTACATGGTTATTGAAGATTTTGAGCTAGTTGATACTATTTTGTTAATGGGACTTATGCAAACTGTTATGATGACTTATATTGACTTATATGGATACTTAATCAATGATAAAGGTCAGGTGATTATGGTGAAAATTCCTAGGGATATCAAAGGTTTCTTTAAGTTTTGGCATGATGATATGAGAGTTTTAATAGAGTCCACGATATGACCTGTGAATGATTTCAAGTGGTTGAAATTGGATTTTGATTCAATAGTTGTAGCTCATAGAAAAGGCATAATCAAATTCAGAATTAGTGTTATTGTCTTTGGGTAGGGCTAGTTTCCATCATGGGATACTTAGATTTGGCTTGGGACAAATAGTAATATTTTGTTTGGGAATAAGAAAAGTCATAAATTGGAGCTACAAATAATGGCAAGGTGATTTTCAAGAATTTATTGTACTAATAATGACTTTAGAAGCATGATAAAGGACCAGTGAGGTCATGAAATTTCATTGGGATCAAATTTTTAGATTTCAATTATCAGTTTATAGTAAATATATTGGGTTTGAAGAGTTGGGTGTGTTTCGAGCTATGTTGGTAATTAAATCAATCGTATATAAAAAGAAGTCGAATAGGTAGGAACAAGATAATTGCAAGAGTTTAAATTGTACATACCACAGAGAAAATATTTTGAGTAAGACAAACGAGAAATTTTGACAAATACGATATGCTAGTAATTTCATGTGTAAACCTTGTTGAGAGAATTTGTAAGGGATCTATTATGGAAAAATATTCTTTCTCAATAGTTGTTAGACCCCGTAGTTAACTCAATCAAGGTAACTCGTTCAATTGGAAAAGTTACGGCGTAATTTAAATTAAGTAAGTTCGCGGGGCTAATTTATTTTAAATTGGAGTGTATGTTTTAAGTC
>JAPFFP010000103.1:5494462-5504870 GCA_026153255.1 Solanum medicagineum
AAGTAGTAGTCTGTGCTTTTGTACCGGTAATAGTGCCTAATCGGCACTAGTCACGGCCCCGGGGTCGGGTCGTGACAATTTTGGACGAAGTGACCATATATATCCATTAGAACAAAATAATTTGAGGACAAAGGGGTATTGTTATTATGATACCAGAGGAAGTTCTCACATGGCAAAAGCCTTTTTCATAGGTACCATTGTGAATTTTTTTTTAGAAATAATTTTAGGCATTTCATGTTTGTTATATATCTTATTTGATTCTTGAAGATAATTCATTATCCCTCTTCCATATGAGGCAACAACTTTGGATTTGTATGAAGTACACACATCATCTGACCAATGAATTAAGAAGAAGAAAAACAACCAAAATAAGTTACACATCCCTAACCCTTTTCTTTTTAATTTGTTAATCATCTACCTATGTTATTTTGGTAATTTTTTTTTTTTAGAAAAGTTATTATAGATTTCTTTGGAATGATATCATAATACAAATTGTGTTTTGTAGAGAGAACTAGATCTTTAGGTCACTTACAAGTCTTATCGAGTTTTGTATCATTATAATTGGAGGTTTTCATTTTCATATCTAAGAGAACTTTATTTAAATAGATAAGAGATCCAAAAAGATAATTTTTTCTACTCATTTTTTAAAAAGCCAAGGATCTCATTACCTTCTATTTTGTCTGAATTTTATAATTAGAGATAACATATATTTGAAAGTTACAATTGTTATTCCTTCACAAAAATATTGTCACGACCCAAGCCTAGAGACTAGACGTGACATGATGAATGGGAACCCATACAAGCCTCTTAGTATATCATTTACACATCCTTGGTCGCAAAGGTAATTAAACAACAATAAGAGAATAGAAATAGTAGTAAAGGGACTAAGCGGAATCTTTCATAGCATAGATCATAAAAGGAGTCAAGAGCTCAAAGCATAGATACATAACTTGTCCAACAACACCTCTAACATAGATTGGGTGGGGGCCAAGATAACTTCCCGGGCTCACCCTCATAGTTGTAAGCATCAAAACAAAGAAAAGAGTCATCTCATAACATATGATCAAAGACATTGTCCCCGAAATTGAGGACTCACCCAAGCTTGCTTGAAAATAGTACTAGCCACGTGGAGGAGGGAGATGATCAAGTGGAGCTCCAGTCCTATATGGCAACATCATGTAAGTATAGAGTATACGCTTGTATGTTTGAATGTACTAAGTATGTAGGATGAAATGCAACAAGAGATAGGCAACATAGTCAAAATGCTTATTCGTAAGCAAGAGATAGTAAATTAGCAACATGACATGCATGAACAATGCTTGAAGTACAACATGCTTATATAAAACATATTATATGTGTAGTAAGGGACCATCTATATGGATTCCAAGGCCTACCACCCCCTTTGATAGGCGATTGAGGTGGTTGATAATTGTCACACCCTACCATCAATGGTGATTGAGGTATCAATCTCTCAATTAGTTGATGGTTGTCACACCCTACCATCCATGGTGATGAGGTATCAACCCCTCAATTGATAGATGGTTGTCACACCCTACCATCCATAGTGATTGAGGGTATCAATCTCTCAATTGGTTGATGGTTGTCACACCTTACCATCCATGGTGATTGAGGTATAGCACCCCTTTAACAAAGTGTGGTCAACTTGCAATACCTTTGATACCTTTCATGAAATCAACTAATATATACATTACTTTCATCATCATAACATCACTTGACTCATAGGCCATGCATTAGATCATCAATAACTCTAAAATCCATAACAGGTGATTTTATCAAACACTTGGTGGGTGTGTAATGCTAGTGTAAACTCATGCAATTCAAGAGTGAAATCATGTGAGAAACACCAATGACCCACCAACACTTGGTAATACCCTCATGCAAGATACATCAAAACCCCTCATCATATCTCATCATAGATCATAGATTCATAGCTCAAACTGCTTAAATAGTCATATTTTCATGAAACTGTAACATAGTTCATATTCAATTCATAATAAGTAAAACCCATATGTAAATCAACTTGAAATCATGCAATTTATGTAAAAAGGAAGCTTTGGGCATCATGGGTGAAAGGACCTAATGGTTGAAACCCAGATGCCTCAACTTTGGAGAATTCCTTGATGATGATTTGATTGAGAACTTGAAGCTTGAGTGAATTCCTTAAGATAAGGAATAAGTTTGGGACCCTTGATTTTGACTGAAATATTTGGCTAAGTGTTTGAGAGGGTTTTAGGGAATGTCTTAAATGATATGAGGTTGAACAATGACTAAGTATAGGTGTTTTTATGCATAGGGAGGCTTAGGCCAAAGACCCCAAGGCCTTGGACCAAACTAGAAAAACTGGAAATAAAAATGTACAGGTCTGCGCCCCTGGTGCGACGATTTTGTTTTTTGTCAACTTTGTAAAATCAAATTTTGATGCGGTTGCTCTAAAATTGGAGTTAAGCCCATTTCCCATTCAATTTTACCCCCTGATCATGAATATGAAGTCAGATTTTGATATCATGCAAGGATTTTGAGATATATGGAAATTACAAATTCGGGCACTTCTGAGGCACATTTTTGGGCACTTTTTGGGGTCGTTGCAATATCTCCCCTTTGGAAACATTCATCCCCGAATGTCAAAGAAATGTATGTAAGAGAAGTAAGCAAGATAATTTCAGCCCACACGAGAATGCAACAATGCATTTAAACATCATTTCAAAAATCTCAAGATAAGTGTCAAAATCACCATGAATTTGTCAATTCAAACATGAATGTATGCAAATAACATGAGGGCTCAAACTTAAGAATTGAATCTCATAGGGGACTTAGAATTAGTACCTTAGGCTCGAGTAGAATGGAAGAGATAGGGATATCACTTTTGCATGTCTACCTAGGCTCCCAATATGGCACTCTCAACTTGTTGGTTTCTCCAATGAACCTTGATGGAAGCAACATCCTTGTTCCTCAACCTCTTCACTTGTCGATCCAAAATTTTTATCGAAACCTCTTCATAAGTCAAATTGTCTTCAACAACACCCACAATGTCAAGACGCACAATAGCACTAGGATTATCCACACACTTCCTTAACATAGACACACCGTAAGAACGGATGAACCAAGTCTATTTCACTAGGCAACTCCAACTCATAGGCCACCTTACCAATCTTCCTAAACACCCTACAAGGACCCACAAATCATGGACTTAATTTACCCTTTTTACCAAAACAAACCACACCCTTCATGGGTGAAACCTTTAAATAGATCCAATCACCAACCTTAAATTAGAGATCCCTTCTCCTTACATCTACATAGGACTTTTGACGACTTTGGGCTATTTTCAACCTTTCCCTTATCAACCTTAACTTTTCCATGGCCTCCATAACCAAATTCGGATCCAACAAAGCCATTTCCCCTACCTCAAACCATCTAATGGGGGACCTACAATGTCTACTATAGAGAGCCTCAAAAGAAGCGATGCCAATGCTAGAATGATAGCTATTATTATAAGCAAACTCAATCAATGGAAGATGATCATCCCAACTACCCTTAAACTCCAATACACAAGCTCTAAGCATATCCTCAAGATTTTGGATAGTTCTTTCAGCTTGGCCATCCATTTGAGGGTGAAATGTCGTACTAAGCTTTACCTTGGTACCAAGACCTCGTTGGAAGGACCTCCAAAAGTGAAAGGTGAATTGAGCACCATGATCCGACATGACAGACAAGTACACCCCATGCAATTTAACCAACTCGTGAATGTACAACTTAGCATAGTCTTCGACACAATAAGTAGCCTTAACAGGTAGGAAATGAGCCAACTTAGTCATTCTATCAACCACAACCCAAATAGAATAAAAACCCTTTCTAGTTTCAGGCAGCTCAACTAAAAAATCCATGTTAATTTCCTCCTACTTCCAAGTGGGAATCTCTATATCTTGGGTTGGGCCACTGGCCTTTGATGCTCGACTTTGACTTGTTAGCAATTATGACAATTGGATACAAATTTAGCAATATCCCTCTTCATTCCACCCCACCAATACACTTCCCTCAAGTCTTATTCATCTTTGTAGTACCGGGGTAAATGGAACAGGAAAAATTATGAGCCTTATTAAGAATCTTCTTTCTCAAGTCATCAAAACTAGGAACACAAAGCCTACATTGGTACCTAAGAGCACCATCTCCACCTTGGGAGAAAACCTCCACCTTGCCCTATCTCACCAAGGCCTTTAATTCTAACAAAGAGGAGTCAAGATCTTGCTTTGCTTTTACCTCATCAGCCAAGGAAGATTTTTAACCATCAACAACCACAAATACCACCATTACCAGTCTCTTCCAACCTAACCCCCAATCTAGCCAACCGATGGACCTCTCTAGTCACCTCTTTCCCCTTATCATCAATATGAGCAGGGCTACCCTTAGACACCCTACTCAAAGCATCGGCCACAACATTAGCCTTACCAGGGTGATAATGCACACTTATATTAAGATGTTCTAACCACCTTCGTTGTCTCAAGCTGAGGTACTTTTGAGTTAAAACATATTGGAGACTCTTATGACTAGTAGACACATCAACATACACCCCATACAAGTAATGCCACCAAATTTTCAAAGCAAATACCACGACGACCAATTTAAAATCATGGATAATATAGTTCTTTTCATGCACCTTAAGTTGTCTAGAGGCATAAACTATCACCTTACCATTTTGCATCAAAACACAACCCAAAACAATTCGTGAGGCATCAGAATACACAATAAATCCCTCCAATACTTCCGGTAGAGACAAGATAGGAGCGGAGACAAGCTTATCCTTCAAGGTTTCGAAACTTTTTTCACACATAGCGGTCGATGGAAATTTTGCCTTCTTTTGGGTCAACCTAGTCATGGAAGAAGAAATAGAAGAGAACCCATTCACAGATCTTCAGTAGCAACCCGCTAAGCCCAAGAAACTTCTAATGTCCAATGGAGTTAAAGGTCTAGGCCAATTTCTAATCACTTTCATCCTTTTAGAATCCACTTTAATACCATCCCACGAACCACATGACTTAGAAAGGCAACCTCTTTCAACCAAAATTCACATTTCTCATATTCATTACAACTTCTCTTCCCTCGATTTTTGTAGCACCACCCTCAAATGACTCACATGCTCCTAACTATGAGAATAAATCAAGATAACATAAATGAAAACCACCACAAACAAATCAAGGTAGGGTTTAAAGACCCTATTTATAAGATCTATAAAGATAGCCGGTGCATTGGTCAACCCAAAAAATATCACCACAAATTCATAATGCCCATATCTTGTTCGGAAGGCCGTCTAGGGAAAGTCACACTCCCTCACTTTCACTTGGTGATACCCGGATCGAAGATCAATCTTAGAGAAGTGACTAGCCCCTTGAGTTTGGTCAAAAGGGTCATCAATTCTTTGTAGAGGGTACTTATTCTTGATGGTGACTCTATTAAGTTGCCGGTACTCAATACATATTCTAAGGGACCCATCTTTTTTCTTCACAAACAACACCGGTGCATCCCAAGGTGATTGGCTAGGCCTAATAGAAATGGGTTGAGTATCGGGAAGGAGGTCTATGAAAAAATTTATTTCCCTTTTGGGAGGAACACTGGGAAGCTCACCAGGGAAGATATCTATGAACTCATTAACCACCAGGACTGACTCTATAGGAAGGATTTTGGACCCAACATCCCTAACCCTCACAAGATGATAGAGACACCCCTTAGAAATCAACTTTTTGGGCTTTAATACAAGAAATGAACCTACCCTTGACCACCACATCATGAATCTCCCACTCAAGAACGGGTTCATTAGGGAATTGGAATTTGTCCCTACGGTTCTATAATCAATAGAGGTATAGTATGCATGCAACCAATCCATCCCAAGAATGAAATCCACCATATCCAACTCCACAAAATCAAAAGGTAATATTTTATGCAAAAGGAAAACAGGATAATTTCTATAGAACCTTCTAGCGATAACAGATGCACCAATGAGACTAGATACCTCATAAGACTCCCACAACAATTCGGGGTCAACATGAAACTTTTTGGCAATAAAAGGAGTAACAAAAGAAAGAGTGGCACCAGGGTTTATCAATGCATACACATCAAAATCAAAGACTTTTAACATACTGGTGAGGACATTGGGCACCTCATCTACCCCTTGCCTCCCTTGAAGAGCA
Organism: Solanum medicagineum; assembly: GCA_026153255.1. Lineage (NCBI taxonomy): Eukaryota > Viridiplantae > Streptophyta > Magnoliopsida > Solanales > Solanaceae > Solanum > Solanum medicagineum. The sequence goes on from JAPFFP010000103.1 coordinate 5,500,663, forward strand.
TAGAACCAATTTTTCCTTAGGGCACTACCTTGTTGGCCTCCTATTCCTAAAGGAACCACATTTGTACCCCGATCTTGTGGACAAACATCTTTACCCTTGTTTTAATTACAAGGACAATCAACCTTCTTGTGCCTTACTTCTCCACAACTGTAACAAGGATTAGTATCCTCAGACATGGGCTGCCATGGCCTCTACCACATTTTGGACACATAGCATAAGGCACCACACCACTATCACCTTGGGTCATTGGGTACTCATTGACAAACCTTCTACTAGGAGCATGAGAAGACCCTTGGCCTTGATGAAATCAGCCACCCTTGGGACTTTGGAACTTACCATCATAATAGGCCTTTCTGGCCTCATTATCCCTTCTCTTTCTCAACTTCTCCCTCTTCAATTGTTGGGCATAAGTCATAAGGAGGGACAAGTCCATGTCACCTATCAATGGAAGCACGATATTCTTCATTCATCAAATCAATCGGATACACCCATCACAAACTTATTCATCCTAGACCTTGGCTTGGCCACCAATTGTGGAGCATATTTAGAGTGTTGGTTGAACTTGAGGGAATACTTCCTCATACTCATTGACCCTTGCTTCTAATTCATGATTTTCATCATATTGGCCTCCCTTAGCTTAAGAGGGAAGAACCGGTTTAGGAAAGCCGCCTTAAACTCTTCCCAAAGAATCACATTATTGACCCCCTTCTCCTCCTTCCATTGAGTAAACCATATTAGGGCCACCCCCTTGAGTTAGTAGGCCGCTAACTCTGCTTTCTCTTCCGATCTAACACACATAATCAACAACACTTTGTACACCTCATTAATAAACTCTTGAGGGTCCTCATCCACTTTAGACCCATTGAACTCCGATGGGTTCATGTTCATGAAATCCCTTACCCTAGATGCCAGAGCAGGAGCATGAGGGGCTTGGGCTCCTTGGTTGACTTGATTAGTCATAGCTTAAGCTAGCATGGCAATAACATCCCAAAAATCTTCATGAGCCAGTTGTTCTTCGGGAGTGCGGGCTTTTTTCCTCTTGCCATAGGCATAATCTACAATAGAAAAGAACATTCGTTGGGGGGAAAGCCTTACCTTAACTCTATAGCACGACATAGATCAAGAAGAAGGGAAATGTTTCCTAAAATGCCTCACTCATAGTTGTCATGCACAACACAACCATGAATAAGACTTTGATTGATGCAGTGTGTTGGATGCCGAGGACCATTAACAACCTAATGCTCTGATACCAAGTTTTTCATGACCCAAGCCTAGGGCCTAACGTGACATGGAGAATGGGAACCCAAATGGAACCCAGACAAGCCTCTTAGCATATCATATACACATCCTTGGTTTCGGAAGCAATTAAACAACAATAAGAGAATAAAATAGGAATAAAGGGACTAAGGGAAATCTTTCATAGTATAGATTATAAAAGGAGTCGAGAGCTCAAAGCATAAAAACATAACTTGTCCAACAACACCTCTAACATAAATTGGGCGGGGGCCAAAACTACTTTCCGGGCTCACCCTCATAGTCATAAGCATCAAAACAAAGAAAAGACTCTTTTCATAAGATAAGATCAAAGACATTGTCCTCGGAATTGAGGACTCACCCAAGCGTGCTTAAAAATAGTACTAGCCATGAGGAGGAGGAAGATGATCAAGTGGAGCTCCAATTCCGACATGGTAACATCATGTAGGCATATAGTATGTGTTAGTACATTTAAATAAACAAAATATGTAGAGTTCAATGCAACAAGAGATAGGCAACATAGTTGAAATGCATATTCGTAAGCAAAAAATAGTATATTATCAACATGGCATGCATGACCAATGCTTGAAGTAAAATATGCTTATATAAACATATTACATGTGTAACAAAGGACCATCTTTATAGAGTCTAAGGCCTACCACCCCCTTGGAAAGGCGATTGAGGTATCAACCCCTCAATTGGTTGATGACTATCACATCCCTACCATCCATGGTGATTGAGGTATCAACCACTCAATTGGTCGAAGGTTGTCACACCCTACCATCCATGGTGATGAGGTATCATCTCCTCAATTGGTTGATGTTTGTCACACTCTATCATCCATGGTGATTGATGTATCAATCCCTCAATTGGTTGATGGTTGTCACACCCTACCATCCATGGTGATTGAGGTATAGCACCCACTCAACAAGGTGTGGTCAACTTGCAACACCTTCGATACCTTTCATGAAATAACTTCATATATACATTACTTTCATCATCAGAAAGTTACTTGACTCATAGTCCATGCATTAAATCATCAATAACTCAAGAATCCTAATCGAATATATTATCAAACAATTGGAGGTGTGTAATTCTAGTGTAAACTCATGCAATTGAAGAGTGAAATCATGTAAGAAAAAGCAATGTAAAACCACCGAACAACACTTGGTAATACCTCATGCAAGATACATCAAAAACCTCTCATCATATCCATCATAGATCATAGATTCATAGCTCAAAACATGCTTAAATAGTTACATTATCATGAAACCTTAACATAGTCCATATTCAATTCATAATAAGTAAAACCCATAAGTAAATCAAATTGAAATCATGCAATTTATGTAAAAAGGAAGGTTTGGACACCATGGGTGAAAGGACCCAATGGTTGAATCCCACATACCTCAACTTTGGAGAATCCCTTAATGAAGATTTGATTGAGATCTTGAAGCTTTAGTGAATTCCTTAAGATCCGAAATGAGTTTCGGACCTTTGATTTTAAGTAAAATATTTGGCTAAATATTTTAGTGGATTTTGGGGAATGTCTTGAATGATATGAGGTTGAAAAATGACTAAGTATAGGTATTTTTATGTATAGGAAGGCTTAGTCCAAAGACGCCATGGCCTTGGATCGAACTAGAAAAATTGGCAACAAAAATGTACAGCCCGCGCCAGGGGCGCGGATTGATTATATTTTTCGTCAAGTTTGGAAAATCAAATTTTGATATGGTGCTCTAAAATTGGGCTTAGACCTATTTCCCACTCAATTTTGCCCCCTGATCACGAATATGAAGTCGGATATTCGATATCACATACGTATTTTGAGATATATGGAAATTACAAATTTGGGCACTTCCAAGGCACATTTTCAGGTACATTTTGGGATCGTTTCAAATATAAATGTGTATATAGATGTTATGTGTATAAGATCATTTAAACTTTAGTTTCAGAGTAACAAGATGACATAAGTACATTACTTGAGATAATTTTATCTCTACACTTGAAATTTAAGATCAGATGAAATAACATGAAATTTTTATTTAAATAATATTATAGCTTTCAATAAATGACAAAGATCTATCCATCAATCTTGGATGGAGCCAAAGATTCACTATTTTTTGGCTTTGGGGTATGATGGAATAAAGCAAAATGGCTCTTTAAAATGCCTGTGCTTCTTTAGTTGTGAAGTAGCAGTCAGTCAATGTAACTTTCGATGCTCATCATGGGTCATCTGGAAACAGTTTCCCTATGTTTTTAAACATAGGGGTCATGCTGCGTACATCCGACCCCCCTTACCCCGCAATGGGCGGGAGCCTTTGAGGCATCGGGGTAATGTTGTTGTTGTTGTATTAAATGTCAAAGACATAACTTTGACATCTCTTAATGAAGAAAACACTATGATTTGAATTTTTTTTAATTTTCATTTGAAAATTTGTTGAAATATAGTAAATATATCAATTTATATGTTTTAATTCATATTAGCATATAGTAAATTATGTTCTTATTATACTGTAACACCTCACGATTCTATCCTCGAGATCTAGAAATCATTGCAAATATATAAGATTGAACTAAGTAATGCCTTACTTGTACTTACATTTTAAGGATCCTTAACATAGGTGGGAAGTGTGTTAGAAGTGAATTCGGGTCATGAAAGACTCCTAGTGCTTAGTTGAGTTCAAAACCTTCAAAACAGTTAAGTTTTTCAATTTGGATTATGCAAAGATCAACTCTAAATGACCATAACTCTTAGGATACAAAGAATTAAGTGGTATATGAATACTAAATGAAAGGTCTTGAATAAGCTATCCAATGCAACCAATTTTGCCTAAATTAGAGTTCGGATCAAACAATTTTGATTGTTTTACTACAGACTATCCGTGCAGAGTGGGAGTTACAAATTGACCTATGGGTCATAGTTTTAGTTATGGCCTATACTATCAACTCGTAGA
>JAPFFP010000103.1:5508912-5536602 GCA_026153255.1 Solanum medicagineum
AGTTTTCTCCACTCTTCTCAATATCCTTTCCACCTATATAAGCTCTTCTCTAATATATAGCCTCTTATTTCCAACAATCAACTTATATATAGTAGAACTGAAACAAAAAGGAAAAATCATCTGTAATCTAAACTATAACATTAGTTTTTTTTTTCTTTTTGGTTTTAAAATAGAAGTCAGACCATGAATTTTGATCCTTCTTCATTGATGCACTATAAATTTAGCATCATTGAAGATGGTATTGATGATCTTCGTCTGCTCCCCCATGTTAGCAAGTTGATCAGATGGTGCATTAATTCCCTAAAGCAATGAAATTTACTACCAGCATGTTGTGCCATTTGCCATACTTAAGTAAAATATCTTTCACATCTCATACAAATTTAAATTCCTTTTTTGATCTCCTAATGAAACTTTGATATCCATTGTAAAGTTTGTTTACATAATATTTATTAAAGAAGATTCACTAGGATCATATCGGGTGAGATCATTTCTTATGTCTTAGCTTTATCAAAACTATTCATATTCTCCGCAAGAAAAAATATTATTAGGTGATGAGATAAGAAAAACATCTAGCATTCATGATTGCTATTGCAGTAGGTTTATGTTACTGTCCAAATTTACGTACTATGGGGAAGATGGGATGTAGGAGATTTTTTCCTCCCTAAGTTTCGTACGAAGAAGAGATGTTTTCTTTTAATAATATTCATATTATTTTATAAAATTGTATACAACATAACTCGACATATACGTGCAACACACGTGTTGAAAAATTAGTGTGTATATATGTATAAACACATGCAAAATTATCAAAGTATATATATATATAGAGACATTGAATAACTTATCAAGTTTTATATGAAAGGTGATATTGTCCATAGCATGAAGAAATCCAAGTGTACCATATGCATTTTCCACTGTTTTCCATGACGTAAACTGTATTACTGGGATCATGCACCAGCCATCAAAAAATACTACTATATAGAAGAGTCCATAAGCATACATGTGAAAGTCAAGAGGGACGGAGGGGGAAGGCGGGGTGTGAATTGAAACTTTTTCTAAGTCGACTACATAGAGAATGGAAGTCGATTTTCTTCCAAGTTAGCATTATAGATAATAAGTGCGTATAAAGGAATGATATATGTGAAAGAGAGATTTTTATACTTGTCCTTCCTTTTTTTGTGGCTTTTACTTCTGATTGATAATTGTTGATTGCTTCATTTTCTCTAGATTTATTTTCTATCCTTTTAATTTCTGCAATAATTTGTAGATTAATCGCAAAAATCAATGTTTCCTTACTAGCTGTGTACAATTGATTTCCCATTATTCTTGATAATTCTCAGGCACTACTACTGTTGTCCTGTACATGAGAGAATCTATGTTAATATGTCATTATTCCAAATTACTCGAGGGCTAACAACATGTGTGCTTGTAGAAATTAAAAATTAATTGGAGGATATTTATGTCATCATGGGTGAACTGTTTTGAATTTTTAAATCCTATCCTATATGTCATAACCTAAAGGCCTTAGTAGCCACTGTAACTCATGCACCATAGCTTCCATTCCATTTCTAGAATATAGAAAAACTGCATTTCTAATAAATAGAATACATAATGATTATTTTTTTATTTATCTGGTTTTGGTATATAATTCCGAAGGCAAATCTAAATCATAAATCAATAAACACTCAAATTCTCCAACGCAACTCAGTCAAATAAATAGACAATATATAGACAAGTATCTTAGTACCATGCCATTTGAGTTGCATTGTGGACTTTCTTTATTCTTCATATGAACACTTGCTCTTTGGAATCCATCAGCAATGTAAGTTGAAGTTCTTTTCACCTGTAGATATTTGCATCCCAACTTTCTTATGAAATGTTTATACAGGACAAATTATTTGAAACACTTTCCTAGTCATCTGTATTTACATATGATATGAGATTAGTTAACTGTTTTGAGAAAATTGTAACATGCTTTTGGCATATATTGGCGATACTTCAATTATATTAACCACGCGCATGACCTACTCAAATTTGCAAATATTCGAACACCCAAAACGCAATGTTGGATAACCCAAAGTCAACAATTAGTCTACCATCATCAAATTATTAATAACAAAAATCAAACACATCAGATAACCAAAAAGTATAATAAAAGTCATTAATGACAAATCATAGAGAAGTCGAAATAAGCTATTAAAGGAGGGGAAAAATTGAAACACACATAAGCAAACCAGAAAGGGAAGTATGAGATATTGTTGGACCTAAATTCAACCAAAAATTAGCAATAACTAAACAAATAAAATAAAATTGAAGAAGCCGAGAAGGCACAGAGATATGGAAAGGTGAGGTCTCGCACCATTTACCTAGGAAAATTACCAAACTGCCTAAATGACATGCTTGAATAATTATGTGATATGATTTCTTGCAAACCAATCAACTTCAACAGATAAGTAGTAGTATAATAACATTGTTACTTGGTAGGGTAATGTCCAAATGAAAGAGTACTTGCTTCTCAAAATGCTTGCCCATGAGTTAATCCCACTTTTGGAACAAAGAATTCCATTGAATAAAATTACAAACATTTCATCATTTATAAGGCTAAAATGATAATTATACTTTGAAAAACACGATAAACATTAGTCTAGAAAACCAAGAATGAACTATCCATTGAGAAACAATCAGAGTTTTGCACCATTTTAGTATTACATGTTGCTAGCAGATTGACACAAAATAGTCGATGAAAACTATTGAAATTAATGGAAAAGGAATGAGAAAATTTTCTTCTGAATATCTCATAAAGAAACTGTACACGTATTTATACCAAACATAAAGAATAAAATCTGTTACTAAGCTACCAACTGTCCCATTTCCTATTGGTCCCTTCTAACGAACTAATTTTAAATAAATCTTATTACAAATATATAGAAAAATATTCCCCGTATTGAATTATTCTAGAATGTTTCTCTGGACAACGATGAACATCTACCAAATTAACGATCAGTATTTGAGAAATCAAGTCCATGATCAGATGATGATGAACAGACTTGATCAATGGGTTCCTCTACTTCAACAATCTTCCTATGCTGATTTGCATCATTACCAACAGGCCTCCTCAAGTTGAAGGGAGGGAAACAACACCCAACATGCCAATGATAGAACGATGAACTGGTCCAGATGATAGTTTGGTGAAGAGGTTAGCGCCCTGAGATCTGGACGAACATAAAAGAGGGAAATTATGCCAGGTAAAATTGCTGGCGTATGAAGTGACAATCTAGCTAAATGTGTTTTGTACACTCGTGGAAGACTAGATTTTTAGCGATATGGATCGCAGCCTAACTATCGGAGTGGAGAGTCACTGGCAATGATGGTGAAACAGACAAATCAGTGTGTAATCGAACAAACCAAGTGACCTCCGCCAACCACCTGACGCATAGAATGATATTGCGCTTTGGCTGAAGAAAGAGACACTAAAGGTTGCTTTTTTGAGATCCAGGACATTGAAGAACCACCATGTCACACCCCGGGCGGGTACCCTTTGTGTGGCAGGCACTCAGAGACTATTGCTAGTCCCCAAGCGAACCACTTGGCCTCATCGTCACATCATACTCAACAGTAGAAGAAAGTACTCAAGAAAATAATCAACTTAAGTAATTACTATATCTCTTTTAGTAATAGGATTCCAATAAATAAGGATTTGGAACATTAATAACAATCAATTAACTCTACTCTATGTCTATGAATCCTCTACTCAGTAATCTATATGGTACCATGATAGGCCATGGATACTCCAAAATCAAGGAAATAAACTACTCAATAAAAGTAAGAAGATAAAAAGGGCTCCTCCGGAAAGATAGGAGGGCTCACCAACTCTGGGGATGCACTAATCTAGAGCTCAATGATGTGCGAGCTGAAGTCCTCTATCACCTGTATCTGCATCATGAAATAACGCAGATCAAAATGGACATCAATACATGAAATATACTGGTATGTGAAATGGCTGGAAAGGAAAAAAGGACATTATCAAATATATTCAACTCAAGTAACTCGACCCAAAATCAACTTAAACTCAACTTAGAAAATCAGGCATATTTAAGAATAAATTCATGTGTGATGACTCTAAAAAGTATCCGAAAATGTGCGTCGAAAGTGCCCAGAATCGTAATTTCTATATATCTCAAAATCCGTACGCGATATCGAAAATTCGACTTCATATTCTTGTTCAGGGGATCAAATTGAGTGGCAATGAATCTAACCCCGATTTAAGAGCAAACGATTAGCAATTTCAATTTTCGTAATTTTTCTTATCCAAAATCGATCCACAGCAGTGCTGCAATGCACAACCGTCGTGAACATCTGTTAATTTTATCTCCGCGACAAGTCCGCGTCGTGGACCAAATACAGACCTGTCTATTTTGTTGCCAGTGATTTTCATCTCAGTCCAAGGCTTTTGGGTCTTGGGCGTAAGTGTCCCCATGCGTGAAAATGCCTATACTTAGCCTTATTTCACCCTCATATCATTCAAGACATTCCCAAATACACTCACGAACACTTATAAAATATTTCACCTCCTAAATTCAAGTCTCAAACTCATCCGGATTCTAAGGCTCTTAATCAAACTTCAAGTCTCCATCTCCAATTTCATCAAGTTCATCTCCAAAGCTAAGGTATGTGGGTTTCTTTCATGGGTTCCTTTCACCCATGATGTCCAAGCTTCCTTTAACTCAAAATTGCTTGATTTAAAGTTAATGTACTCATGGTTCTTATTTATTATGAAATTCACTGCACACTACGTTGAGATTTATGAAATTGTGACTGTTTTACTATGTTTTGAGCTATGAATCTAAGATCTAGTGTAAGATTTGATGAAAGATTTTGATGTATATTGCTTGAGGGTGTTACCAAGTATCTATTGAAGGTCTTATATTGAATTTTCTAGCATGATTTCACTCTTTCATGATCTTACACTAGCATTACACACCTGCCAAGTATTTGATAAAATGCCTTTTTAAGGATTCTTTAAGTTTTAATGATCTGTTGGTTGAGTTATGATTCAAGTGACTTTATAATGATTATGAGCTCTTTAAAGATGAGTTTAAGTCATGAAAATATTAATGATGTTATCAGACCAGATTATGCCCCTTTTTTCAAGATTATACCTCTCATGAGCCTTTGATATTGAGTTAATGTAAGGGTAATGTTGATGATGACCCATTCTTATGATTGAAGTTAGGCTCACCATTTGAGGTCAATGATGTTAAGAGCTACTCGTGCCATGTATGTGTATTGTGAGTTACTAAAGTACGATAATCTTATATATTCCATCGGATTAGACTTAATATCGAGTGGACTAGAGACGAGTCCCCAAGTCCTAGAACTACATGCCAACATAGGTAAAGGGATTAGAGGCGAATCCCCAAACCTCTAAGAGGCGAGTACCCTAAATATGAGGGCATGAGGCGACTACCACAGTCCGGGATTGAGGCGAGTACCCAAGTCCAAAAACTAGAGGCAAGTACCTGGTTCACATAAGGCTTAGTGGATCCACTTAGTCATTAGGAGGTTCACCTTGGCAAGTAACTTCCCCCTCTCTTCTGGCGTAGGGTTAACATCGAGATTCCAAGTTGCAGCTCGCTTGGTCTTATGTTATGTTGGTTGAGGTTTCTTCCCACACTTATATATCATGTTCTATGTAAGACTAATGATTTACAAAGCATGATTTACTTAAGCATTGATCATACATGCCACATTGTTATTATACTATCTATTGCTTATAATTATGCATTTTGATTATGATGTCTGTCTCTTGTTATATTGCATCCCACATACTTAGTACATTCAGACGTACTACACATACTCTATGCCTACATGATGTTGCCATGTAGGAACTGGAGCCCCGCTTGAGCATCCCCACTCACGTGGCTAGTATGGTTTCACTCAAGCTTGTTGGTGAGTCCTCCATTCCGGGGAGATTGCTTATGATCTTATGCTATGCTCTAATACTATTTTTCTTGTATGTATTTATTGACTTTGAGGGTAATTCCGGTTACTTGTCTTAGCCCCACTCTTATCTATGTAGTAGAGGCATTGCTGGACATGATATGTATCTATGCTATGAGCCTTGACTCTCTTGTTTCTTGATGTTATTATATGGAAGATTACCCTTAGTCCCAATTTCCCTTGTTTATGCTTATCTCTTATTGTCATTTGAATTGCTTCTGAGACCAAGGATGTGTAGTGATATGCTATGAGGCTTGTTTGGGTTTCCTTCAGGTTCCCTATTCGCCGATCACGTCTAGGCCCTAGGCTTGGGTCATGACATCAGATTTAAAAGTTAACTCAATAATATGCAATTCACGCCAGATCATTAAGTTTGTGTAGTGAAACAATACTCCTCAATAGAAACTCTAGCATGCACCTCAGTTATGCAAAGTTGGGGAGTTTCTCTGACCGACAACATCCCACCACCCTAGTTGGTGATGCAGAACGATCATGGCGTCGTTGCTCGTCCATCCAATACTTGCCAAGGTAAGGACGCTCACCTCTGATTTTGTATCCTCAAACCTTGTCCATCGTTTTGGGACAAGAGTCACCAGATTTAACTGCACAACTATCCCATGCAGGCAACGTAGTTCTGGGGTATTCTCCTCTTACCTAACTTGATGCTCAATACTACTCCCAAAAACATTTACTTGTACTCATCAAGTGAATAGTTTACTCAAAACATCTTATCAAGTCTCATTAGACTTAAATTTGAAAATCAACTTCATCTCAAACATCAACATCATCATCTTTTATCAATAAATATATTTTGAAAATCTTTCACATCATCATCAAAATACTTTCTCAAAATATCAGATGCATTCTTTTTATAGTATGCTAAAAAGAAATATTTACATATTATCAAGACTCTTTCTCAAATCATTATTTATGGTTAAAACTTATGCTCATATGGACTTAGTAAAATATGCTCAAAACTCATCTTTGTTCAACATACAAAATGACCATCGTGTCCCAATTTGAGATAATGCATAATCAAGTACAATCCTCAGTTAAGGTTCATGTGAATGAAGACATGAGCATGCATTCCAATCAACTACATGGATATCATCAATATATTTTATTATGTAAAGAACTCAATAGGACAATAGACAACTCAAGACTTCAATTCAAGAATTAGGGTAAAACTCTACTCAAACTCAATTACAAGGAAACAACATGTCGGGCGCGTGGTTGAACTCAATCCAACACTTAAAGACCCAAGAGACAGATTTGTGAAGAATTTTGAAGAATGGTTGAATTCTCTTGACACCCTAGCTTTTCTCCTTTTGGAACCTTGTTCAAATCCTTGGAATATGTTTTGAACATAAATAGACTGAATAATTATGTTTAGAGGCTTATATAGGTGTAAAAATGTCAATCTTAGGCTTAGAAAGGGTGGAAAAGACCAAAAAAATCTTTCTTATAAAGCTGTCAAAAGTCATCTAACGGCTTATTTACGGACCGCAGAAAGTTCCACGGTCCGTAGTGACCCTTCCGTAAAGTTTCGGCCCAATTGCGGGTTCTCTGGTTCACCTTTACGAGCCCATTTTACTACCCGTAAAAGGTTCTACGACGAAAAGATGGGTTCGTAAAGTCTGGGACCAAAAATTGAAGTTTCAGGACTTTTTCCAGGAGTTAGTAGTACGGGTCGTAATTCATTCTACGGCCCGTAAAAGGGTTTGGTAAAACCACTCTGCACCTGCAGTCTCTAGTAAAATGACCATAACTTTTGAACTCTGAACTCAAAATGAGGTGAAATCGATTGCGTTGGAAAGCTAATTCAAAGAGCTTTCATTTGATAGGTCATAGGTCACCTAATTGTTTGTGTGGTAAGAGTTATGGTCATTTAAAATTGACCCTTGCATAATCCAACAGTAGAAACTCAATTTATAGGGGAGTTTTGAACTCGACTAAGTACTAGGGGTCTCTTATGAACCTAATCCCCTTCTAATACTCTTCAAACATATAGGAATGAGCCTTAAAATATAGGTACATGTAAGGCATCACTAGGATTAAGCTTATACACTTACGACAGAAAAATCTGGGTTATGTGAATATAGTTGTGGGGTATTACAATATCTCCCCCTTGGGATCATTCATCCTCGAATGATGAACAACTAGGAGACCTATCAAGAATGAACTTAAGTACTCGGGTACTCGAATACTCATAGTCCAGGAATCAATCTTAACTCAGGATTCAAAATTGAAAGATTACTTCCATCATCATCATTTGGCACGAATACAATTAAAGACATGCATGTTCAAATACTCATATACTTAAGAAGAACATCAACTCGGAGATATAAACTCAACTCAACAATGAAAAAGTAACTCAGAGAATAGAAAGGAATCATTATCATAAATTTTATCATTAGAAGGCACGACCAGAACATCAGAGCTCAATTAGTTTGAATTATTCGAACACCTCAGCGATCACTTATTAGAACTCAAGAAGGAAGTCATCAACTCCAATTCGAGAAGAGGGCCATCGTGACATATAAGATTCTATAGATAACTCTTCAACTTAGCACCTCATCTCAACTATGCTCCTTTTAATGCACTACACTCTGTCACTTGAAGCTTGTAGCTCCCATTCAAATCTCTATCTAACCACATCCTCTTATTTTGTTCAAGCCGAATTCTAATCCTCAAAGTGCTATTCCTAAGATGATCATATTCACACAAAGCTAATCCTCAAAACTCAAGCTTTATACCTCATCTATGAATTTCATTGAAAGAGCACTAATCCTTCTCACCACTCTAACATATCTACCTAGGATACTTATTCTAAAGTTATCAATAGCCTTCCCCAATCACTCATATAATGACATCTACACATTCTAGCCTATCATCCTAACCACTTCAACTATATCTAAGAATTATCAACCCTACTTTGCACTTGTACCTCCATAATTGAATAAGCTCTCACTCAAAGACACACAAACATACTTTTACCTAGAGACACTCCAACCTACCTTTACCTATCTGTTGCACCTCATAAGATCTCATATTGCTCTTCCTCCTCATCTATAATCTAAATGAAAGGAAGATATCATAGTTATCATACTAAAGAACATCCACCCTCCCTTATCAGCAATAACTCATCTACTATCATTAATATCACTATCAAGAATGAAAAGAAAGATCAGTGGAAAGGCTTAGAGCGAGATATCGTAAGCACAATACATTTAAGAAATTTGATATGGGACCTTTCATAATTTGATACAATCTCATTAGCCTTTTTGGAACTATCATGCATTTATGGAATCAAACATATTGTGAAGCTCAAGTTGCGTCTCGTATGACATAGGGTTGGGAACTCCTAGATTCATCTAACTCTGTGATGATAATTCCACTTATCGTTTACAAGACCCCAAATCATACTCTTAGGTGCTAACATTAAACTTTTTAGAGAGATAAGTTTCCCTCTCGTACATGATATTGAAGGCAAGATTCAAGTAAGAAAGATTGGGGTGCCTTATTGGTTAGCTTAACTAAGTCATTCATGGCATCTCTATGATAAATTAGCACAACACACTCCCTTACACCCTCTCAACTAGAATAATGTCATCACTAGGAGTGGATACACTGAAAGTTTCTGGAAGACACTCGGGAGTCCTGTCAAATTTCAAGCCATGTAAAAAGACACAATCGATGGGGTAGCACCAAGATCTATCAACACATGACAATCAAAAGTAAGAACTCGAATCATACCCATTACCATATCCTGGAGTGTTTTTCTTATCTGGGTGACTACCATGACACACAACTGGTCTATGGCCTCACTCGTGCCAAAAGTAGCACCTCTTTGATTTTCTCTAATTGGTGGTGTTGGTGTAGAGGGTTGAGCTTTGTTGGACCACTTTGGACAATCCCTCTGGAAGTGAGCCTGTTGGTCACACTTATAGCACTCCTTAGTACTCTTTCGACAATTTCCTAAGTGAAGTTTGCCATATTTCTGACATGGTGGCTTTCTTTTACGACCTTGAGCCACACTTCCTCGGGATGAAGGTTTTTGGACCCTAAAGGATGATTTCTCCTTGGCCTCAGATCATATGTTTTATTAGAAATGGATGCATTCATTGGTGGCAGCGCATAACTTGAAGGTCTTTGTAGAATAGGGACATGTTCCCATTTCCTAGCTTATGTCCTTTTGACTTAGCCTTTTGGCTCCAAGATTCTGCCCTTTCATCCTCCTTGTTCTCTTCTACCCATTGAGCATGTACAGTAGGTTGAGTAGGCTCAGGCTCCTCTATCTATAACATGGCTCTTATCCCAACTGTGACGGCATCTTTGGCGAGGCAACTTTGGCGCTAGCATCAGTTTTTGGGTTCACAATGCGTTTGGACGGCACGGTCTGCAAACGTGGAATGCAAGAGTTAGAAGAGAGCTTCATAGACATTTAACTCTAAAGCACTCAGAATACAATAATGGGTAACAATTCCTAATGTCCTAAGCCTCCTTCTTATAAAGTGTAGTGCATAATACACCTATAAATAAGTCTCTACTTGACACGAATTCATAGACTCCCTAGGACACTTGAACTCTATGCTCTGATACTAAGTTTGTCATGCTTGGGGTAGGTACCCTTGGCATGGCCGGCACTTAGAGACTATTGCTAGTCCCCAAGCAAACCACTTGGCCTCATCACTTGAATGGAGATCTCATATTAGAATAACACCTATTTTTTTGATATTAATTAACAAAGAACAAAAATCACCCTGTTTGATTTGAAAGAAATTCAAGGTTGGAATGAAAAGGCACCCTAAGGCTTATAGGCAGAAAAAGTGAGTGAAGCAGTCAAACAAATGAGAGAGAAAGCATGAAAAATGAGAAAATATTCTTTATAGAATATAAAAGAAATGAAAATAAAAAATAATATTATAAAATAATAATGCACAAAAGAGGGGGTTTTGCACAGAAGGATGAAGTGTTGAGGCTTTTAAAATATTCTCTCTGTCTCTCTCTCTCTCTCTCTCTCTCTCTGTAGTACACATATCATGTGAATATCTCTCACTTAAGATTTGCATGAGTTGGACCAAAGAAAAGCATCAACCAATCAGGAGATATCACATGATCAATGCTGGTGATGATGCTTATCATCAATCGCTAATAACTTATAAAATTATTTTATTGAAACAAAAATATAGCGAATGCTTTTACGACTCCAGATGCAATCGAGGGTTTCAAAAATGTATTGCTATGTGTATAGTTGTATTTTGAAGGGAAAATCGAGAAATAAAAAATTTTAATATTTGTGGTTGCGTTAATAAAATGTAAAAGAAAAAAAATAAAAACTATGAAAAAATTAGCCCGTAACAAAATAGGCAAGTATGTGAGAGTCAACAAACCAGAAAAAGAAAAATAATAAAATGATTGACAGATATGTTTGCAGATATGTTAACACAGCTACATAGATAGATTTACAGAGAAACAAAAGAACAACATATCAACAACTACACATTTGTGCTACTCTCTACAAGCCTATCTATGACAACTCCAAAAAGTGTTTCAACCTAGCAAAAGGAAGAGACAGGACCCGAAGATTTTGACATGCAGGCTGAGGCATCCGTATTCAAGAACTTCGTGAGCAACCTATTTCTCCTCTTCATTCTTGATAATAGGAACCGATCAGTAATAGATCTGCCAGGGAGATGTATCTACACATCAATAATGAATAAGGAAGTTCCTGTACTTGATCATGAATGCGAAGGTAATCCTCGGATCCTATATCTTCTACCATCCATACTATCACCGGAGAAGACACCTTCAAGAAAAAACAGGAGGTTCCGTCATGAGTATTGTATGAACAAAAGCAAAACCAACTTGGTCTCACTTTTCGTAGCTGACGTGGTCTATTTGGTCATCTTGATGTGCAAAATACTCACCACCCACAAAAGAAGAAGCAGAAATCTACTGTTATTGATCGAAAACATTAGAAGAAAGTGAAGAGTCGAAGAGGCGGCTTTCTGTAAGGTTTCCTGTACTTTGATGTTAGAACTAGAGTTAGTACTAGTTTAGTACTTTTATTTCCTATTTTGGACTCTACCGACAATTCCCACTTAGGCCTAATGTATATACTTTTTGAGTAATAAAATGGGTCCTTGACCCAAAGTTCATAGAAAAAAATTAAGGAAAATAAAAATAATAAATTATTTAAGGTAGTCAAAATCAAACAATTATGTAATTTGTGGTTTCTCCTTTATTGTATTATATAAAAACTTGTTCTTTTTTTTTTTTATTTACTGTGATACTTTCCTATAGAGAAAATGGCTTTGATTTATATAATGAAAGAAGCGATGAAAATATTTCTCAACTTGCGTGAATTATTGGTTTTTTCCTTGAACTATTTGCAGTTTTGTAACACCTCTCTACTTGATCAACTGACCTTACACTCCTGATCTACCACATGTCCTATCAAGTGGAGTTGTCATGACCCGAAATTAAGTGTGATGGCACTTTCCTTTAACCCGAAGCAAGTCAGCCTAAGTGAGAATAATAAAGATAATACAGAAGCTAATTAAAAAGATAAAACAGTCTAGAAAGGGAATAATATGCATAAGACATGAATATCTAAGTCTAAATCCATCTCAAAACTTGGTGTCATGTGTACAAGCCTCTATTACACATAATTTAAAGAAATAAGTACAAGTCTCAATTCTTTGCTTCTTAAATAGAAAAAAAATCATAGATAACCGAAGTCTGAAGGTACACCAAAGAAAACTAATTTCTACCTTTCAAACTATCTCGAAGCTCGGTCTAACAAGGAAAATAAAATCAAGAGGTACCTGTCTCACTACCTACACAAGTGCAGAAGCGACGCTGAGTACCTAACGACATGATACCCATCAAACGAATTCTAAACCTAGTAAAGCAATGAAGAACACAAGTACGCCTTCCATCCCAACTACATACCTCCAAAACTACAAACCTACACTTAGAAAAATCAAGCATACACAATATACCTAGAGTATACAATACTAGGCATGTTTCCTCACAATTATATAGTTCACATGAAATCATAATCTCAACGAAACAAGGTCAACAAGGAGCATTTATCCATAGCATATAAGCATCAACTAGAACTCCATTAATCCAGGTACACTATCACAATGAATGAGGTGCAAAAATGATGCAAAATGCTATGTCAATTAAACATAATGCACGTCTTTCCTACGATATACATCCATTGATCAACTTGCAATGGAACCAATAGGGGTATCTCTTAGACCATGTATCCACTAGAAATAACCTCAATAAAATAATCCAATCGAAATATTACCTCGGCGTGACCGTAGATACCTCAGCTCCAAATATCAATGTTTCTTTTTTCATCTCATTTATATAGTCTAACTTAAATAAGCACATAACTGATGAATATGTGTATAAGACATGAAATCATATGATTCCACAGTATAGATATCTCAACTAGGTGACATTTAATACATCTTAACAAGACATGCATCATCATTACTCAATAACTAGCTCGCAACATGTATTCGATGATACACATATGAATTACCAACTCAATACATTAAGTAATACTTCACTATCAATGCCTCATATCATTTCATTATACATTTCATGAAGTTTCATCCTTTTAGTCCCTCACATTTTATTTTAAACAATCAATTAGGAAATACAAGATTCAACAGACACTTAACATAGGTTAGAAATACACTTGCCTTTGTCACACCCTGGGAGGGTACCCTTGGCATGGCCAACACTTGAAGAACCATTGTTGTTTCCTCAAGAGAACTACCTGACCACATCATCATATCTTACTCAACAACAAAAGAGAATACTAAAATGAAAGACATTCAAATGGAACAATAAAACTCTTATGAATTATAAGTTCAAATAATCAAGTTTGAAAATCAATAACAATCAACCATCCTCTACTCAAATGTGTATGAGGCCTCTATATAACAATATAGATAGTATCATGACAGGCCATGGCTATCCAAGAAATAAGAATACTTAGTGAAAGTAACAAGGGCTCCTCCGAAGGCAAGGAGGGCTTACCAACTCTGAAGGCAAGGAAACTGAACCTCAACGGTGTACTTGCTGAAGTCCTCTATCACCTGTATTGGCATCATTAATGTTGCAGACCTAAATGGGCATTAGTATATAGAATATATTGGTATGTATGAATGGATAAAGTAGACAAGTAAAGCTCAACTCATCTCATAACTCAGCTCATTAGCTCATGACTCAACTCAACATGAAATAAATATTTAAGGTTTGAAGTCATGCTTAATAATAGACTCAATCTTTATATTGCTTAGTTTAAAACATAGTATGCTATGCTTGGAGCTTTCTCTAACCAACATAACTCCCACCATCATATGTTGGTGATGCACAATGATGCTGAAGTTGTTGCCATGTCCATCATAAAATTATCAAGATAAAAGACGTCAACCTCTCCCTCTCTCAGATCGAAAGAGAATATCCATCTTTTGGGACATGAGCCGCCAGACTAAACTGTGCGACTATCCTACGCTAGAAACATAGTTCTAGAATGATATCCTTTTACCCAACTCGATGCTCAATATTCCTTCCAAGACTAAAACATGCTCATACAAACCATCTCAACTTATCTCTTTGACTCATCTCAAATAATTCAACTCGATTATGCAATAGCTCCAAAAACTCAAGATCCATTCATGCAATACAAATCAAGACTCTAACTCACAAAATGATAGACTATAATTTATATGATCAGTGAATCTCATACCAATCGTGCTCATTACATAATGCATATTAGATGCTCATCACATGTCTATGTAAAAAAAGAATATGTACTCCTCATTCTCAATCTACTCAACTCAGCTAGTCAGACTAATGATTCTCGATTCAATCAGTATAAAATACAAGGTTTTAAAGAATAATGTAATTTAAGACTCATATTGTCAAGGAGAAGGCTAGTATCTCAATTTTCTATAAACAATAATGCAACACATAATTTATACCTATATGCTCAGGAGGGATGAAAGAAAAATGCAAAATCTTGAAACTTAATTTTCATTAATCAGTTCTCATTCATCACCTTGACTCAAATGGATGAGAGGAGCATGTGGATGAACTCAGTACAACATTTTAAGTAGAAATACATACCTAGGTTAAGGCTTGATGATTGATGGACAAAGGTTTTTGCTTCACTCGTGAACCTCTCGCTCTTCTCCTCCTCTCCTTAGCCCTAACTTTGTTTTGGCGTAAGGGAGGAGGGGTATAAATGGGTTTAAAACCCTTTTTAAGTCTTAAATAACCTATATTGATTGTGGATTTAGTTTAGGAGAGGTGGGAAAAAGTCTGGACTACACTTGAAAAGAACTAAAGAATTTGCACTTTGGAAAACGAAGTTCGTGATGTGGACTCCTCCATATCCTTGTATTTTTGTCAAAAATTTTACGATCATATTTTCTAATCCTGTAGAAAATATTGGGATCGCCATCAAGTGCAAACCCGTGACAATTCTGTGATGTGAACATGTCATGGATTTACACTTAATAGCGATCCCAATATTTTCTACGGGATAAGAAAACTTGATCGAAAAACTTTTGACAAAAATTGCATAGATATAGGGAAGTCGGCATCGGGAACTTCATTTCTCGAAGTGCAAATTCTTCAGTTCTTTTTGAGAGGCTATTCAGACTTTTCCCCACTCATCCTAAACAAAATTCATGACCAATATAGGTTATTTTCAAATTACAAAGGGTTTTAATACTATTCCTAGGTCCTCGTTTATGCTAAAACAAAGTTAGGGCTAAGGAGAGGAGGAGAAGAGCTAGAGATTCAATGAGTGAAACACAAACCTTTGTCCAACTATCATCAAACTCAACCTAGGTACGTAAGGTGTCATTGTAACGACTCAAACCTAGGGCCTAGACGTGACATGATGAATGAGGAATTCGAAGGGACCCCAAACAAGCCTCTTAGCATATGATTCACACATCCTTGGTCGCGGAAGCAAAATAAACATCAACGAGTAATATAATAAAAAGGGAAACAGCACTAAGGGAAGTCTTTGATAATCATAAAACATAAAAGAGTCAAGCTCATAGCATAAACATATCATAGTATCCAACAACACCACTAACTTAGAATAGAGCGAGGGCCAAGACACTTCCCGGGCTTACCCTCATGATAACAAGTTTTCAACATGAAGAAGTCTCAACATAGCAAGAGTAACTTAGATTTCATCCTCGGATGTGAGGACTCAACAATGCTTTTCTCCGAAGTACCGAACTAGCTACATGAAGGATGATCAAAAGGAGCTCCGGTCCCTACATGGTAATATCATGTAGGCATAGAGTATGCGTTATTACATTTGAATGTACTAAGTATGCGGGGTGCAATGCAACAAAGACATAAGCCAATATATTTAAAATGCATAATCATAAGCAATGAATATATAATCTCAATATGACATGCATGATCAATGCTTGTAATAAAACACACTTGTAAATCATTCAACTTGCATAATATATCATACATATGTGGGAAGAGACTTTAATTGGCATGAGTAAGACTAAGTGAGCTACAACTTGGAATCCTGATGAATAACCCTCATCAGTAAAGAGGTCGTCTACTTGCCAAGGTAAACCATACTTCACCTTACGGGAACATGACCCATTTCGTATAACCAAACCTCCTTATGGGAACATGACACATTTCGGAAAGCATTTCATGATAAAGTGCACTAGATGAATCCACTAGTATAGCAAGAGTAAACATACAATCCTATGGTGGCACATAGTTTAGAGACTAAAGACTTTGTGTAAGGACCCCTTGCGTCGAGCCCCCATCTTAAGCCTTAATCGGTGCTAAGTCAAATCCCACGGGATACTTGAAATAATCATAACTTTGATGACTTGTAAGAGACATGATAACTTGACTTAAGTAGCTCATAAACATGCTTGACCACTACTAGTGAGCCTAACTTGAACATGAGAGTAGATAACAATCATATATGAACCCTTACTTTAACCTGAATGGCTCACAAGAGGTAAAAATCTCGAAATAGGGCTTAATTTGATACTCGTAAAATCATAGATACTTTTTCAGAATTCAATACATGCTTGAAAGCCCTTAATCATCGTGAAGTCACTTGACTTGTACATCATGTAATAGATCATCAATAACATGAGAATTCTTGTCATGTCATTTTATCAAACACATGGTGGGTTCATGATACTTGTTCAAAATCATGCAATTCAAGAGGAAAACAAGATGAGTAAACTCAATGCAAATCAACCCACCACCATGATAGTAAAACCCTCATTTAGGAAGTCTTGAAATCCATCACAAAAACGCATAATAGCTCATAGTTTCATATCTCAAAACATGCATAGTCTCAATAGACAAAACCAATTCATGGAACAAGCTTGAAATAGATATTCATGCATGATCAATCAATACTTAATAAAACCCCAACATAATTTATGTTCATATTTTATAATAAAAGATACCCATAGGTAATACAACTTGAAATCATGAAATTGCACAAGAGAGAAGATTGGGCTCCATGGGTGAAAGGAACCATGGATGAAGACCCACATACCCTAACCCTTGAATTCCTTGAAATGAACTTGAAGTAGACTTAGAGCTTGAAATGAATCCTTGAGTTTCCAAAATTGAGCTTGAAATCCTTAGATTTGAATGAGAGAACTGATAGAGTCTTAGAGAGGTTTTAGAGAGGGTTTTTATGAGTTAAAGAGTTGAAAAATGGCTAAGTATGGGTGATTTCATGTTTAAGTAGGCATGAGAGAAATAAGAAACTCAAGGAAAATATTACACTGGTCCGCGCCCCAGGCGCGACAGGGACCAGACGTGGAGTTCAAAATACACAGTGGTGTGCCCCAAGTGCATCCCGTCCTGGGCGCAGACAACCACTGGAAATCGTAAAATTAGCAATAATTATTTTTCGGTAGGGGTCTTCTAAAATCGGGGTTATACCTATCTCCCAATTGATTTCCCCCCCCCGATCAAGAATATGAAGTCTGATTTTTGAAATCACGCATACATTTTGAGATATATGAAAATTACAATTATGGGGCATTTCGAAGCACATGAGGGGTGTTTCAATATCTCCCCCTTGAGAACATTCGTCCCCGAATGTGAAAGACACATGCGTAAGAGAAGTAGTTATGACGATTTCAGCCCGGCATGAATGTAACAATTGCACTTAAACATCATTTTTAAAAATCTTGTATGCATGATAAATCATATGATGGCTGAAGACGTGAAATCATAGATGGGAGTTAAGTTATTACCTTCGGCTTGAGTAGACTGGAAGAGATATAGGCATCGCTTTTTCATGTCCGTCTCGGCTTCCCATGTGGCACTTTCAACTTGTTGATTCCTCCAAAGGACCTTGACGGATGCTATATCTTTGTTTCTTAACCTTTTCACTTGTCTATCCAAAATCTCCATTGGGACCTCCTCATTGGTCAAATTATCTTCCACAACACCCACAACCTCTAAGGGAACTATAGCACTTGGGTCACCTAGACACTTCCTCAACATGGACATATGGAAGACTGGATGAACCATATTCATCTCCATAGGCAACTCCAATTCATATGCAACCTTACCAACTCTTCTCAAAGCTCTATAAGGACCTACAAACCTTGGGCTCAATTTCCCTTTCTTGCCAAATCGGAGCACACCCTTCATAGGTGAGACCTTCAAGTAAACCCAATCACCAATTTTAAACTCAAGATCTCTTATTCTCACATCGGATTAGAACTTTTGTCTACTTTGGGTTGTCTTCAACCTCTCCCTTATCAACCTCACCTTCTCTAAGGCTTCCATAACTAAATCCGGGTCTATAAAGTCATCCCGTCCACATCGAACCACCCAATTAGGGATCTAGAACTCCCACCATACAAAGCTTCAAAAGGAGCCATGCCAATGCTTGAGTGGTCGCTATTGTTGTAATCAAACTTAATAAGTGGAAGATGTTCATCCCAACTACCCTTAAATTCTACAACACAAGCTCTAACCATATCCTTAAGAGTTTGGATAGTCCTTTCGGCTTGACCATTCGTTTGAGGATGAAAAGCCATGCTAAACTTGACTTTGGTACCAAGACCTCTTTGGAAGGACCTCCAAAAGTGAGAAGTGAATTGAGCACCACGATCCGTAATGATAGACAAGGGCACCCCTGCAATCTAACTAACTCATGGATATACAACTTGGCATAATCTTCGGCACCATAAGTGGTTTTGACTGGTAGAAAGTGAGCCAACTTTGTCAATCTATCCACAACAACCCAAATAGAGTTAAAGTGTCTCCTAGTCTTAGGCAACCCAACTCCAAAATCCATGTTGATCTCTTCCCACTTCCAAGTAGGAATTTCTATGCCTTGGGCAGGCCACTCGGCCTTTGGTGTTCGAATTTCACTCGTTGACAATTGTGACAACCAGATACAAACATGGCAATATCGCTCTTCATGCCACCCCACCATTACTACTACCTCAAGTCTTTATACATCTTTGTGGAACCAGGGAGAATAGAGTAAGAAAAATTATGAGTTTCCTTCAAAATCAACTCTCTCAAGTCATCAACATTAGTCAGACACAACCTACCTTACCACCTAAGGGCACCATCTCCCCTTTGAGAGAAAACCTTCAGTTTACCATCCTTCACCAAGGCCTTCAAATCTAGCAGGGGGTCATGCTCTTATTTTGACTTGAATTCCTCAATCAAAGAAGATTTAGAACCATCAACAACCACTATACCACCATTTTCAACTTCATCCAACCTAACCCCCAACCTAGCCAACCGGTGAACTTCTCTAGCCACCTCCTTGCCACCAATATTAATGTGACCTAGGCAACCCATGGACACTCTACTTAGAGTATCTGCCACAACATTAGCCTTTCCGGGATGATAATGTACACTTATGTCATAATCCTTAAGGAGCTCTAACCACCTTCTTTGTCTCAAGTTAAGATCTTTTTGTGTGAATACATATTGGAGACTATTGTGGTCGGCAAACACATCAACATGAACCCCATACAAAAAAATGATGCCAAATTTTCAAAGCAAACACCATGGCCGCCAATTCAAGATCATGGGTGGGATAATTTCGCTCATGCACCTTAAGTTGCCTAGAGGCATATGCTATCACCTTGCCATTTTGCATCAAAACACACCCCTATCTGATTCTTGAGGCATCACAATAAACTACAAACACTTCCAACCCTTTCGGTAGAGCTAAGATAGGAGCAGAGACAAGCTTATCTTTCAAAGTTTGAAAATTCTTTTGACATTCATAGGTCCAAATAAATTTTTCCTTCTTTTTGATCAACTTTGTCATAGGGGAAGAAATAGAAGAGAAGCCATTCATACACCTTCCGTAGTAACCCGGCAAACCCAAGAAACTCCTAATGTCTAACGGTGTCAAGGGTCTAGATCAATTCCTTATCACCTCTGTCTTCTTAGGATCCACCTTAATACCATCACCCGACACCACATTCCCTAGAAAAGCAACCTCTTTCAACAAAAATTCACATTTTTCATTGTTAGCAAACAACCTCTCATCTCTTAAGATTTACAGCACCACCCATAAGTGATTCACATGCTCTTCTTTACTCCAAGAATAAATCAATATATCATTAATAAAGACCACCACAAACATATCAAGGTAGGGTTTGAAGACACTATTCATGAGACCAATAAATATAGCCGGTGCATTAATCAACCCAAAAGACATAACCACAAATTCAAAATGCCCATACCTAGTCCGAAAAGCCTTCTTGGGAATATCACACTCCCTCACCTTCACTTGGTGGTATTCAGACCGAAGATCAATCTTAGAAAAGTGACTAACCCCTTGTAGTTGATCAAAAGGATTATCAATCCTTGCTAGAGGGCAGTTGTTCTGTATGGTAGCCCTATTAAGTTGTCAGTAATAAATACACATTCTTAGGGAACCATCTTTTTTCTTTACAAGCAACACCTGTGCACCCTAAGGTGACTTGCTAGGCTTTATGAAATCCTTCTCCAACAAATCTCTCAATTTATCCTTCAACGCCTTCGATTTCGCCAGGGTCATATGCTAAGGGGGAATGGAAATGTGTTGTGTATTAGGAAGGAGGTCTATACCAAAGTCTATTTTCATTTCGGGAGGAACACCAGAAAATCAAGAAACTCATTGACTACCTGGATTGCCTTACTAGGGAGGACTTTAGACTCAACATCCCTAACCCTCACAAGATGACAAATACAACCCTTAGAAATCAACTTTTGGGCTTTAAGATAAGAAATGAATCAACGCTTGACCACCACATTACGACTTTCCCACTCAAGGATGGGTTCCTTAGGAAATTGGAAGCTAACCTTATGGGTTGTACAATTAATAGAAGCATGATATGCATGTAACCAATCCATATCAAGAATAATATCAAAATCCACCATATCTAACTCTACAAAATCACAAGGAAAGACTTTATACATCACGGATACGGGACAATCTCAATAGACTCTTTTAGCAACAATGGACTCACCAATGGGGGTAGACACTTCATAAGGTTCACATAACAATTCGGGATACACATAAAGCCTTTTGGCAACAAAAGGAGTAATGAAAGAAAGAGTGGAACCAGATCTATCAATGCATACACATCATAATAAAAAACTTTTAACATACCGGTAACACCATCAGACACCTCATCCACTCCTTGTCTTCCTTGCAGAGCATAGAACCTATTTTGCCTTGGAGCACCCCCTTGTTGACCTCCCTTTGCCCTTTGACCCCCATTAGCACCTTGGCCTTGAGGACAACCATCTCTACCTTTGTGTTGAGCATGAGGATAATCAATAACCTTGTGACCCATTTCACCACAACTAGAGCAAGCATTAGAGTTCTTCAAACATAATCCACAATGGTTTTCCCCACACTTTTAGCACTTAGGGTGGGTCATCCCATCACTGCCACCTTGGAATCTTGGGTATCATTAGCAAATCTCTTGTTAAAAACATTGGAAGACCCTTGGCTATGGAACTTGTTGCCTTGAGGAAATCGACCATATTTAGAACTTTGGAAACCATCTTCAAATCGAGTCCTCTTGGACTTCCCACTTCTTCTCTTTTTAAGCTTTTCCCTTTCTAGTTGCTCGGCATATGTCATAAGCTAAGACAAATCCATATCACTTACTAGAATGGCAGTACAACACTCTTCATTAACCAATTCAGACACTCCCGACACAAATGTTTTCATTATAGCTCTAGGGTCAGCCACCAAATGTGGAGCATACTTGGAAAACTTGTTGAACTTGAGGGCATACTCCCTCACACTCATGGAACCTTCCTTGAGGTTTATAAACTCTATCATCTGAGTCTCTCTTAACTTGATAGGAAAGAACCAGTTGAGGAACATGGCTTTGAAATCTTTCCAAGGAATAACATCATCTCTCCTCTCCAATTTCCATTGAGTAAACTAACTTTGGGCCACACCTTTGAGTTGGTAGGCCGCTGACTCCGCTTTCTCGGAATTGACCCCCATGATAGATAACACCTTATTGAAATGCCCCAAAAAAATATTTTAGAGGACCCATAGTAAAAAATAATTTTCACGAAAATTTGATTTTCAGTGGCCATCAGCGCCTTGGCTGCGACGTGCCAAGGATGCGGATCAGTGTTGAAGAACCCTTCATAATGGGTCTATGTCCCGCCAGTGATACGGACCACTGTATTTTTACCCCTAGTTTTTTATTTCGGCCCAAGGACATTGGGTCATGGTCCCATGCCCATTTATGCATGAAATGACCTATATTTAGCCATCGTTCAACTTTATATCACTCAAGAACCTCTCGAAAACCTCTTTAAGACTTAACCAAATACCACATTCAAATTTCAAGGATTTGAAGCCTAATTTTGGAACTCTAGGATTCTCTTCAAGCTCATCTCAAGAAAATCCAAGTTTGAGGTATGTGGGTTTTATCCATTAGGTCCTTTCACCCATGGAGCCCAATCTTCATCTTTATAAAAGTTGCATATTTTCAAGTTGTATTATATATGGGTATCTTTTACTATGGATTATGAATATAAATTATGTTGGGGTTTTATGAAATGTTGATCTATTATGGATGACTATCTATTTCAAGCTTATACCATGATTTGATTATATCTGTTGAGACTATCCATATTTTGAGTATGAAACTATTATCTATTATGAGATTTGATGATGGATTTCAAGGTACCCTGCATGAGGGTTTTGCAATATGTTGGTGGGTTGGGGTTGATTTGCATTGAGTTTTCTCACATGATTTCACTCTTGAATTACATGATTTTGAACTAGTATCATGAACCTACCAAGTGTTTGATAAAATGTCAAGTCAAGAATTCTCAAGTTATTGATGATCTATTTTATGATTTACAATTCAAGTGACTATATGATGATTTAGGGCTTTCAAGTATATATTGAATTCATAAAAAGTATCTATGATGTTGCAAGTATCAAGTTAAGCGCTATTTCAAGATTTTTATCTCTTGTAATTATGATCTACTCTCATATTTCAGGTTAGACTCACCAATAGAGGTCAAGTATGTCTAAGAGATGCTTATGTCATGTTTTCATGCTTCTTACAAGTTATTAAAGTTATGATTATTTCAAGTATTCCATGCGATTAGACTTAGCACTAATGGATTGGATGTCAACATGGACTATCTTCAAGGGTCCATACTCTTTTCCTCAAATTATGTGCCAACATAGGATTATGATTATTACCCTTGCTATACTAGTAGATCCATTAAGTGCACTTTATCATGAAATCCACCCCGAAATGGGATGGGTTCCTGTAAGGGGGTTATTTTTGGAAATGGGATGGGTTCCCATAAGGTGAAGTATGGTTTACCTTGGCAAGTAGACCACCTCTTTACCGATGAGGGGTATTCATCGGGATTCAAAGTTGTAGCTTGCTTGGTCTTACTTTTGTCGGTTAGGGTCTCTTCCCACACATGTATTATGTTCTATCCAAGTTGAATGATTTACAAGCATGTTTTACTTCAAGACTTGACCATGCATGCCATATTGGGATCTCACTTATCTATTGCTTATTACTATGCATTTTTAGTATACTGGCTTATGTCTTGTTGCATTGCATCCTACATACTTAGTACATTCAAACGTACTAAAACATACTCTATGCCTAGATGGTATTACCATGTAGGAACTGGAGCACCACTTGATCATCCTCCATGTGGCAAGTATGACCCATTGAAGCAAGGTTTAGTGAGTTCTCAAGTTCGGGGACACTATCTTTACTTCTCTTGCTATATTGGGACTTCTTTGTTGAACACTTGTTAGTATGAGGGTGAGCACGGAAAGTGTCTTGGCCCCCGCTCCATTCTATGTTTAGAGGTTTTGTTGGAATATTTTGATGTAGTTATGCTATAATCTTGACTGTTTATGCTTTTATAATTATCAAATACTTCCCTTAGACTGCTTCCCTTTTTATATTATCTTTTGTTGTTGTTTACTTTGTTTCCGCTAACAAGGTTATGTGGTTGATATGCTAAGAGACTAGTTTGGGGTCTCTGTGGATTTTCATTCGCCGTGTCACGTCTAGGCCATAGGCTTTGGTCATGACAAACTTGGTATTAGAGCACTAGGTTATTAATGATCCTTGAAATATAACACACCACATCGACTAGAGGCTTGTTCACGGTTGTGAGGCGCTCCACAATTATGAATGGGAGGCTATGAGGCATTTTAGAAAATATTTTACATCTTCATGGTCTATATCATGCTTTAGATTTAATTGTATGACCCATTGAAATAAGCTTTGGTAAGTCCTCAAGTTCGGGGACACTATCTTTACTACTCTTGCTATATTGGGGCTTATTTATTGAACACTTGATAGTGTGATGGCGAGCCAGGAAAATGTCTTGGCCCCCACTCCATTTTATGTTTAGAGGTCTTGTTGGAATATTATGATGTGTTTATGCTATAAGCTTGACTCTTTATAAGACTTCCCTTAGTCCGTTTCCCGTTTTATATTATCTCTTCTTGTTGTTTACATTGTTTCCGTGACCAAGGATGTGTGGTTAATATCATAAGAGGATTGTTTGGGTCCCTTCAGGTTCCCATTCGTAGTGTCACATCTAGGCCCTAGGCTTGGGTCGTGACAAACTTGGTATCAGAGCACTAAGTTGTTAATGATCATCGAAATCCAACACAATGTATCGACTAGAGTCTTGCTCATGGTTGTGAAGCGTACCACAATTATGAATGGGAGGCTATGAGGCATTTTTGGAAATGTTTCACTTCTTAATAGTCTATTCATGCTTTAGATGTAAGTGTAAGGCTTTTTTCCCCTAATGAATGCTCTTTGCTGTTCTAGATCATGCCAATTCCAAGAGGAAGACTAAGGAGAGCCCGTACACCTGAGTAGCAATTGGCTCCTCCCACTCCTCAAGCTCCTCAAGATGGAAGGGTAGGCTAAGAAGAGTTCCGAGATTCTATTGCCATGTTAGCTGATGGTATGACTAACTTAATCAACTAAGGGCCCCAAGACCCTCATGCTCCTACTCCGACATCTAAGCTGAGGGATTTCAATAGAATGAACCCAGTGGAGTTTGATGTGATGACAAATTACAGCATATTAGATGCCTAAAACAAGGGATTTTGCAAGTTCGTAATGCGACTTTTATGATTTTTATGCATTTTTATGTTATTTGTGCATAAAATACAGGTTAGCATGATTTTTGGGAGAAAAGTGCAGATTTTGATGAAAATTAGGACATACGAGCCACCCTATGAGTCGTTGCGCAAGCTACGAGACATTGGGTGCTCTCTTAGTAATTTTTAGAGATTTCAAGAATTGGGCCAAGAACTACAAGAAGGGACTACGAGGAGACCCTACGAGTCCTAGCTCAAGCAACGACTCATAGCAGTGGATCATAGTAGTCAAATTCAAAATGCCAAGTGCTGACTATGAAAGCTCGATTACGACTCCTAGGTCACCCTACGAGTCATACCTACGAGCTGTATCTGCTTCCAACTGAATTTTCTATTTTATTTTAAGGGTCTTTTTGTATATTGTATAAATAGTTTAAGATAGGATTTTTGAAAGCAGATTTTGGAAGATTCCATTTTACACAAGGCAACTTAGAATATTCCTAGAGAGCATTTTTCTAGGGTTTAGTGTATATTTTAGGATTTTACTTTGAAGACCTATTTTGGGGGATTCGAAATCACTTGTACTCAAACACCATTAATTCAAGATTGTGGTTTCAACATTAAGGTGGTGGTCTTTCTCATAGTTTTTGGATAATCTCTCAACCATGTTCATTGTATGCATTGTTTATGATTTTTCCCTTGCCATGAGTAGCTAAGCACCCACAACTTGGTGTGGGAACGATGAGGAGTTGAGTTGAAATAACCCAAATTTTGTGCATTTCTTTATTTGGGTATTTGCATGTATTGTCTATTTACTTTCATTTTGAATGTTGTTTGATAGTGGCCAACACTAAACCCCACCTAGTGTCATGATCTCGACCAAGGTAGTGATGAATAGGAAAAAGGAAATGTATGAAAGGATTCGATTGATGTGTTCTTATCTAATCAACCAAACATTACCAAGGGGAAGTTGAGTAGGAAAATGGGTAACGGTTAAATGGCACACCACGATTGTTGACCAAGCGTCATGGTGAAATTCGACCTTCACCTTCACAAGAAGGCTGGAAGAACCTAAGTTGCCATCCTACATGCAATGTTTAAGTTAGAGTTATCACCTATATTGTAATGCATAAGTGGAATGATGACTAAGCAATTGTGAATGTTATCCGGGGTATTTGAATTATGAATCATAGGGAACACAATTCCCAAGTTCTTCCCTCAATTTGATTATCTCTTTGAAATAGTTGTGTAAGTTTTTTACTTTCTTTCACTTTGAATTTCAACCCCCCCCCCATTCTAGAGAATATAGCCAATTAATGCTTGAAATAATTGTTGGTGAGTCAATATGGTCAACCTCGTATTCCCTGTGGATTCGACCCTAACCTCTGTATAGGTTTATACCTTAAAGAGACCACTTTACTGTTGGAGCGTGAATATAAAAAATTATGGCACCGTTGCCAGGAAATGCGGCTAGGTTTTTGACTTGATCTTACTAGTACTTAATTCAAGTGTTAATTTTTAGATTTTCTTATATTTTACTTTTTTTTTGTTTTTTTTGGTTGTTTAGTTTTGTTTACAGGGTATAATAGGTTTGTATGACCAACACAAGGAGCCAAGGCAATCTCTTAGTTCCAATCAATTTGGAGATCCACCAAATTGCAAGAAGAATGGCCCAAGAAAATGAGGATATCACGATTGATAAAGCCATTGGTCAACATGAGGAAGATGTGGGTAGAGATGAAAACCCACCACAAAGAGAAAATAGGCCACACCATAGGGCTTTCAATGAAAATGCACATGGATGGAACCAATATAGGTTGAACCCTATGGCCATGGATGTTACGGTAGCAATAGCGTTGCCACCACTATCGGCCGAAACTAAGTTCATCGTGTCTAGTAGTCTCCTACAAATGCTTCAAAATCATGGTTTGTTTACGAGGCTGCCTTCAGAGGATCCACATAGTCATCTCCATTATGTTGTATTTGTTTTCAAGAGTGTGATGGGTACACAACGTCTT